>JARGCV010000065.1:280000-880000 GCA_034064705.1 Bothrops alternatus
AGCTCTCAAAACTGAACTATGCTTAATTTTCAAGAGAACATCTGCTTCCTGTGAGGACTAACCAGGCATTACTCTTGTTCCTTGACCCCATGATAAAAATTATGCCTCTTATGCTTTTATGGGTGCAGAATAAGTTCGGTGTCCAACCCATCCGGAAACCAGACCTTTGAATCTCGGGCATGCCTCAACAAATGAATTCAACTCTGAGTTAACTGAGATAAAAGTCTGGAGGTTACGTTTGTGATTTTTTTTCCCTTTGGATCTTTCTGGTTCAAAGAAGACCCCAAGTCTTCTGCGCCATTCAAAGTTAATTTGAGATCTATTCATAATCAAATTTCATCCTGGATTTTCTGGTTAGTCTAACAGAGTTAATTCCCCTAATGTTAGCGAGGCATGGGAGAAGTCTCCGGAGGGTGATCCAACCTGGGATTTACAGCAGCTGTCAGAAAGCACTCGCAGGGAATCCACATTAGCTGGAATGCAATCAGGCAGAAAAGCTATTACATAGTGCTAAATATACTTAATCACATCTATTAGAGACAAAAATGAACTAAGTAATTATGACAATAGCCAAACGGTGTGTGGCGGTGGAGGAGGAGATTAATAATAATAATAATAAAAAAAATAGAGTAGGGAAAAAACAACCCAATAAACACAATAAAGTATAGGAAGAGGAATAATAATAATAATAATAATAATAATAATAATAATAATAATAAAAATTGATTGATATCGCTGTACTAGGAGATGCCAGAGTCAAAGACAAAGAACTGGAAAAAATTATGAAATATTGTGACCTGGCCATCAAAACTGCGCGATTATGGATGAAATGTGTAACAGTCATACCCGTTGTCATCGGGGGACTGGGAACTATCTCCAAAAACTTTGCAAAATATTTCAAAAAACTGCAGCTTCCTGCAATAACTTCACCAATGCTACAAAAAACTGCGCTACTCGGAACATCTTACGGAGGTACCTGGTTGATACCTAGGATGCTCGCAGCAACCCGTGTCAACAATTAGGGCCAGTCAATTTGAATGTTCAGTTGACTGAGATTCACGTCTAATGAATAATAATAATAATACCACCACCTAAAAATAGAAATAGAATGACTGTGGCAAAGGCAAGCAAAGGTAGTACCAATAATAATTAGCACCTTGGGTGCAATCCCAAAACAATGGGAGCACCACTTGGACACCATCAGCATTGACAAATTCACCATCAGTCAATTGCAAATGGCAGCTTGACTTGGAACATATCCATCCTGCGATGATATCTGTAACGCCATCAAATATCTACATCTGCCTATCCCAGGTCCTTGGTAAGGACTCGATAGGTAAACAAAAATGCCAAATCCAGTCTGAGCAATCCAATCTTGACAATTTGAGTCCTAATCAAGAACCAAAGAGCTGTTAAGGAAGCATCTGAGTATGTAGACAATTTCCAGTAAGGTGGTTTCTTGAATAATAATAATAATAATAATAATAATAATAATAATAATAATAATAATTATTCCTTGTGTGTCCAATCACACTTGGCCAATAAAGAATTCCAATTATTATTATTGTTATTGTTATACAAATTCCTTGCGTCCAGTTACACTTAGCCAATAAAGAATTCCAATTCCAATTCCAATTCTAATTCCTCTTCCTCCTCCTCCTCCTCCTCCTCCTCCTCCTCTTCTTCTTCTTCTTCTTCTTCTTCATCATCATCATTATTATTACTACAAAAATAGATGGAGACTCAGATACAATACAATCCACAAGTGAAAAGACAATATCCATACTAGCGAATTTGGATTTAATTGTCTTTGTGCTACTGAAAATTAATCCTGAAATTTACTGCTGAGCAGGCCCAGGGGTTAATATCAGCCTGACAGGTTAAAAATTCCACTGTGAGAGCAAACTGCTTTTTCTGTGCAACCACACACATCTGCATCCCAGCACCAATTTGATGTAAGACCAGTTTGGACTCCGGTCTCCTCTGTTCCACAGGAGGGCATTCCTTTTTAAAGCTTGTTTATGCCAAATAGCATTATTCTGTTTTTAAAAGTAACAAGAGAAAAATCCACCGAAGTGTCTCATGCTGATGGAGAAGGTGGCAGGATACTCACAACCACAGAGCTGCTAAATGACATGAATAGTTAAGCACACAAGACTTAACGTTAAAGATCTAATCATCCCTCAAATGACAGACTAAAACAATACGTCTTGAAAACAAGGAGTACAGGAGACATCAGGGACATCTGTTTTGGGGTTTTTTCTTTTAAACAAAATTTCTCAGGCTCTGGATCTTAATTTTTTACAGTTGACAGCGGTCCTATTTCAGCCAGTTAGTGACATCTGGATGCTAGATAAACAGACACACAGGCAGGCAGGCACACACACATACATACAGACTTGCACGCACAGGCACACACAAGGCAACAATGCCATGCACTTTAATTAATTGTGGAGAGATTACATGGTCTTCCAACCATGTAGTCTGTCATCAGCAGGCATTACAGATTTATATTAGATGTTTCTCTACGGTGTCAAGAATAATTAAAATGGGGATGGAAAAGACGCCAGCTAGTAATATTTTATATCAGTGGCAATTCTGAGCAGGAAAGGAAAGGGGGAGAGAGAGAAAGAAAGAGAGAGAGAAATTACCACTGCCAAACAATTTAAAAAGAAGATGTCAATTTTGGAAGCCTGACTGTGTGAGGAATAAAAAATTAGGTTGGCAAAGCAAGCCAAAATATTTAACCACCTTGAATAATGAGAGGCTCATGTTTAATCTATCAGACCTACCAGAACTGGAGTGACATGTCAGAGTTATTAACGAAAAAGCCACCAAAATACAATGGTTAACATATGTTTTCCCTTTCTTTTTCCTGAATGGGACTTCTGTGCAAGTCAACTTTTTTTTTTTTAACGCCCTGGAAAGACAGAAATTTTAAATACACCCCAAACACACAGCACTGGTACGGTGCTAATTTGATTGGCAGACTCTCGGATAACTTGTACGACAAAATCCAACAGCTAAACTTGAAAATAACTCAAACCTACCCTCTTTCCAATTCCAATTCCCAATCCAGACAAGCCATGATTTGTGAGCAGAGTCGGGAAAGGGATCCTTGGTCCCCCAAGCCCCAAATCCAGAAGAACAGGGCTATCTGAACCCCAGCTGAGAAAGTCTACGCTACTTATTCTTACCCACTCTTGTTCTAACTATGGAAACAGAATTTGCCCCAGCAATATTCTCATATTTATGGATGGCATTATGTAGTTACCCTGTAGCCCAGAATTCCTCATTACAGCATGATTGCTTATCCTGACTTCTTAGGATGCCATCAAATCCTAGGGGAAAGACTCAAGAAGCGATTCTCCTCACTACATTGCTACCCTTAGGAGCTACTCCTTCTTTTGACAATTTAGTGGAGAAGTCCTTCTTCCTTTGGAGAAATTCAGAGGAATCTCTGCCCATTTGGAAAAGCTATTTGCGATCAAGTCTAATCAAAATGGGAAAAAAAACATTGTTGTTCCATTCAGGAAAGAATCACTGGATTTATGCAACGTGGTAAACTGGGATATACTTTTAAACACTAGTCTATGGTACAAGCCATGGTGACAGGTGTATCACAATTACTTGGGGAATGGAAAGTAGAAATCTGAAGCTCTAACGATGATCATTTCTTAGAAGACGGACTTTCAGAAGAGATATTCAGAAGCTTTTCTTGGAAAAAAGATAGCTCTATTATTTATTGATAAGGATATTATTGTCCAGACCAGACAGATGAGAGAGAGAGAGAGAGGGAGAGGGAGAGGGAGAGGGAGAGAGAGAGAGAGAGAGAGAGAGAGAGAGAGAGAGAGAGAGAGAGAGAGAGAGAGAGAGAGAGAGAGAGAGAGAGAGAGAGAGAGAGAGAGAGAGAGAGAGAGAGAGAGAGAGAGAGAGAGAGAAAAGAGAAAGATACTGTGAGTGGATGGAAGGATGGATGGATGGATGGATGGATAGATGGATGAAAAGAGGGAAGGAGGGAGGAAGGAAGGAGGGTCGACCTCAATTATTATTTTCATCCATTATAAAGACCCATGCCCAACATTATTGCTTTTTCTTCTCTTTTTCTAAATGAAAATTAAATAAAATAATAAATAAATGAATTAATTAAAATGCAAGTCAGGAAAACAAAACTGCAACAAAAAGCACCCAGGAAGCTGATTTGGGTAGACGCAGCCCCACGCTTCCTTCTTTCTTTCCCCCCTCTTATTTTATTATTATTTAAAAATTCTTGACCCTTTGTCTTGTTACAGCAATGTTTGCATGATACAGTTAGAGATGGTTCACATTCTACTACTTTGAGCACTTAAAAGTATTGCACGACGCTTGACGTTTCCTTCTTAAATATCTCTGGAGTTGTGTTATGCATTATACATTAGCCTATGGCATTGCAAATGACCTGAAAACTCAGCTCCCCTGACTACATCTGGGAAAGAAGGGTTAGTATCCGATTACCTTGTCCCTTCTTCTTCAACAATGCAGTGACAAGGAAGCGGTGAGACTTATTCATGAAACTCAGCGGGAGCTACTGAATCTGCCCGGCTTTGATGCTTGCTTTGATCAAAAAAGTGAGGTATCATATTCGTCGGGGCCACAAAACACTTTAGTCTTCTCATTCTACCGTTGGGACAATCATAGCTTCTCTCCTAGAGAACTTATCCCTTCCCTTGTTACTTTCAAGTTCAACATGCCAAGAAGTGACAAAACAATGCGGCCTCTGTGAATGCGTCATTTGTACCGAGGAACAAACGTGTCATGGTTCAAACTGCCTTCCAATTAGTTCTCGTCTTATCGTTGAGTTGGAACCAGATTTTGAGACGAGAAAGTTCTAGCTGGACGTCATTTCAGTCCATCTCTTCCTAAAGGCCAGTAAATGAACGTGGCTGTAGTGGCTTCTCATGTTAAGCATGCCTTTGAGTCAAGAGACGTCTCGTTTTTCCTCCTGGCCAGAACCTTTTGGAGTAAAGTGCTAAGATCTACCTATCTTTTCAAACTTTTCTTCTGTTCTGCTTTTCTTTCTCATTTTTCGGATGAATATTTCTCATCACTTTGCCTTCGCCAAGACTCCTGCTCCTGCTCCATCTATTTCATTTCATTTCATTTATTTTGACTTATATGCCGCCCTTCTCCCCAGACTCAGGGCGTCTCACAACAGAAATATAAGTACAAAATACATAGGTCACTTAAAAATGGTACAATATAAAACTATGAAACTATAAAAACTATACTCACTCATACAACATACACTCCCAATCAAAGGCCCAGGGGCAGAGCACAGCTCACACGCCCCAGGCCTGTCTGCAAAGATGTGTTTTTAAAAGTTTACGGAAAGCTAGGAGGGAAGGAGCAGTACGAACCTCTGAGGGAAGTTGATTCCAGAGGGCTGGGGCAGCAACAGAGAAGGCCCTTGCCCTAGGTCCCGTCAGACGGCACTGTCTAGCAGACGGGACCCGTAGGAGGCCAACCCTATGTGCCCTAACCGGTTGCTGGCATTCATGGGACTTATCAAGGTAGAAGAAACCATGGAAGCCACAGACCGTTGGAGAAAGAATGGTCTGGTAAATGACAGGGCAACTTACAGTCCTTAGTGACCTTATAATACAAAAATTACTCACCCAATTCTTTAAAGCAGGGGCAACTTTAAAACTTGTGGACTTCAAATTCCAGAATTCACCAGTTGACTGGCTGGGAAATTCTGAGAGTTAAAGTCCATAAATCTTAATGTTGCTCAGTTTGGAGATATCTGCTCTAGAACTACCCATAACCAAGAAATTATCCTGCATTGTGTCAACACTGAATAGTGTATCAAAACAGAAGTTTTGTTTTTTGCACAGGAGAAATTACATGGCAAACTTTGGCACATTACCATATGCACCTCGAAGGACACATGGTGCTCTAGATTGATAATTGTTTATGTTTTTCAATGCCAAACCCTTGATTAAAATTCAGTTAAGATCCACATTACATTTCTGCAATGAATACATTAATTATCGTCACTGATTAAAGAACCCACACTTTCAACCTTTACATTTTAATACTGGGAACTCAACAGAGTTCTACGGTAAATAGTTTATTAAATTCAAATTACAAAAAAATAATGATCTTGACATTAATAATAAGCCTACCTATAAACTATATTTTTTAAAAAATAAAGAACTGAGCAACAAATTATATCATGATTCA
This sequence comes from Bothrops alternatus, assembly GCA_034064705.1. Taxonomy (NCBI): domain Eukaryota; kingdom Metazoa; phylum Chordata; class Lepidosauria; order Squamata; family Viperidae; genus Bothrops; species Bothrops alternatus. The sequence goes on from JARGCV010000065.1 coordinate 286,223, forward strand.
TTTTGTTGTGAATGGTAGTAACGCCGTCCAGCAGAAGAAAGAATATAGATTATTAATAAGTGTGTCAATTAAAGATAATACACTTATTAAAAGGTTATTCCAAAGCTGGTAATACACAAAGCTCTGTTTGAGAAGAAATTGGAGCAAATTAGCCTATTAAAAACTGGTTCTTTCTTTTTTTCAATTCCTTGTCATGTTTCTATTTTATCTCTGTCCCACCCTAGTGGCTCTACAACAGACATGTCAAACACAAGGGCCGGGGGGCCGGATGCGGCCCACGAAGTGGTTTCATGCGGCCCATGAAGCCATCCTGGAAACAGTGAGAGAATGGTCCCCTCTGCCTTGGCCCTGGCCCAGGCCGGCTGGGAGCCAATGTACAATTTTGTGGTGGCCATCTATGCTGAAATGCATTCAGTCTTAGCTCCACAAGGTCGTCTAGAAACAGCGAGGAACCAGCCCCTGCCGTGTCAGCCCCGTCCCCTGGGTGGATGCTGGGAAGGGGTCATCCTTTGTGATGAATGAAGAAATGGACCATGCCTTGGTGCTTGCCCTGGTCCCCCCCTTCTGCCAGAGACCCTCAGATCTGTCCCACTCCTACCCAGGCCCCCACAGGCACCCTTGACGTGAACGATGTAGAGCTGGCCATGCCCACCCAGTAGGCCACACCCACTCCATCCACGCCCACCCAGTAGGCCACACCCACCCGGCCCCCCACAGGGCAACCACAATGCTGATGCGGCCCTTAATGAAATTGAGTTTGATACCCCTGCTCTACAAAGACACTTCAAATGCAGCCACAAATCACAACAAGGGATCAAGGTTTATGTGGAGTAATTGAACTGAAAATAATAATAATAAAGCAACAAAATTGAAGTACTTTCATTTCTCCAAAGAGTGGATAACGCAAACAAGATTTTCCAAATCTAAGAAATACCTATACACCAGTGTTTCTCAACCTTGACAATTTTAAGGCATGTGGACTTCAATGCTGGCTGTGGAATTCTGGGAGTTGAAGTCCACATGCCTTAAAATGGTCAAGGCTGAGAAACACTGCTATACACAAACACCCAGAGAGAGGAAACTAAAGAGAGTTACAGCAGGGAAAGGATTACTTCCTTCCTGAATGGATTATTGCAAGCCCCAGGTTCCACCGATACGTTTGAAAACTCCAAAGAAGGCAATACAGATTCATTATACCTTAATAGATGAAAAACATGAATGTGCTTACTTTAAAAAAAACAAAACAGAACACTTGTTAAGGGAAGACCAAGGATTTACTCAGCAGTTTTCCACGGAAAAATTCCCTAATGTCCAATTCTATGTCGATGGAGATTTTCAATCATCCCAGGGATAATCTTTTTCCAAAAGGCAACTGGGCTTTCTTGAGGGTTTTTTTCCTTGAAAACGTTCCACTTCATATCCAAGAAGCTTCTTCAGTTCTAAGTGAATGGCGGGGCATTCAGTTAGAACTGAAAAAAACTTCTTGGATGAGAAAAGAATTATTTTCAAGGAAAAATCCAAGGAAGTCCAGTTTCCCTTTTGGAAAATCACGTTGGGGCATCCAAACCCTAACAGAAATTGGCTGGTGGACTTCATGATGAACGTCTCAGATCTCTATTCTACAAATTCATGGGCTCTGTCCCTAAAGCAGGGGTCGGCAGCCTTGGCTCTTTTACGACTCGTGGACTTCAACTCCCAGAATTCCTGAGCCAGCTATGCATAGCTGACTTAGGAATTCTGGGATTTGAAGTCCACGAGTCACAAAAGAGCCAAGCTTGCCTACCCCTGCCCGAAAGAGACATCTATCCTAGGTTGGCAGCCAACTTCTGACCAAGTTCCGTACTGTTAAGGCCCACTTTGTTCATGGCAGTGTGATCCAAGCAAACAGCGTGTCAATTAAATTAACACAATAGACCTCTAAGCAAATATTAATTTTCTTCTCCTCCACCCTGCAAACTTCTTCCTGAGAAGGCTACGTGGAGTTCTTCCCTTACATTTTTTTTAGTATATCCCATCCCATAATATATCATAACCAAATTTTTGAACAAGGTGTTCACGCGGCAATTGTCCTTAAATAACCAAGTCAGAGGTAACCCATTGACAAAACCAAGACTTGATTTATAGACAAGGTAGGTGAGGCTTTTTCCAAGCTGGAAGGGTTAGACGTGGATGTGGGGAGGCCGTCACTGGGTTAGAAAGGAGATGCTTCACATATTGTTAAATGTTACTAATTACAAAGGCAGTCGTGTCCCATGTCACAAAAAACGATTCTCTCCCTTGTCGTTCTTCGGGGGTTATTTACAGCACCGCTCGGAGCAGTTTTTGTTCAAGCTGAAAAGCATAAAATGAAAGCTTTCATTGTCTATTGACATATTTTTCTTGTTAAGCAACATTTAAAGTATCGAGACAAGATGCTGTAATCATGGGCTTGTCTACAACAGTGAGCTCAGCCTGTTGGTGGAAACTGCCTGAGGGTGAGGGATAAAAAAAACAAAAAAACAACAAGATCTGGACAAAGTGAGATAATTTATTTTTATCTAATGATAATTGTTCATTGGGGTCTTCATCAAAATAAACCCAGCATCTGTCTAGCCGGCTTGATTGAGTGACCAAAGCATAGCCTCTTCAGCACTCAACCCCCAGATAAGCAGGGTTTAATACCAGACAATCAAGCAGAAAAAAATACACGAATCAAAGAATTACCAGGGAGAAAATCATATTCCTATCAACACTAGCAGGCCAAGCTACTGTATATAAACAGGGAATAAACCCCACACTTAGTAGCACGGATAATGTGACCTAGCCTGGTAAGGAAAAGTCTTCAAAACAAACAACCAAGACAAACCAAGACTCCACAGTTCAATCCCATTTAATCTTTTTTTTAAAATTTATTATTATTAGATATCCATTTGTACATGCAAACAAAGAAAAAATTCAAGTTAAAGCCCTTCAGCTTAATACAATCATTTCAAATTTGTAGACCTTCTTCACTCCGTATATCAAAGTCCAACTATAAGCCAACTACAATTTATAAATTTTAAGTTTCACTTCTTTTCAAATCTATCCATTGTACATCACACAAACAAGTCTTCTTTCTAAAATTAATAATTATTATGTCTTTGCCCCCTCCCTTCAACGTGTACATTCCTAGTCTAGTTAATATACATCTTCCATTAATCACCCTCTCATGTCTTTTGCTCTTGCACTTAGTCCTTAAATCAGTCCATAATTCTTTGCCTTTAATTCCTTGCATAAAATATTAAGTTTCTCTTCATTTCAGACGAATTCTAGGTTTCTTCCTCTGCCAGGTGGCTTTCCATAGCACAGCATCCCTTCCACGTAATAAGTCTCTCTTTATTGCTTGCAATGTCCCTTGGTTCCATATAAGCCATGCTCTATGGATTCTGTCAGTTTGCCAAGAGAAATTTTTAGCCTCCTCTCCTAGATATTTTCCCCATGCGTTTATAACAATTCTTTTCAAATCTTCTTGTCTTTCCACCTCTTCCATCTTTTCTTCAACTCCTTCCCAGACTCTCTTCGAATTTCTCCCTGTATCTTCTCTCATTTCCCCACTGTACGTTCCTCCGGTTTGGTCCAAGTCCTCAATAACTGCTTTGCTGTGATTTTCCACCATTTTCTCCATTTCTCCGTTTTGTTCCACTGCATCCAGCGCCTCCATTCTTCCCTCACATGTTTTTGCATGCATGTCTATTATCATGTCCATCTTTCTCTTCATTTTTTCAATAATTGTTGAAATGTCATCTTTTAATTCCTTCATCGTCATCTCTGGGGAGCTGGCATCCATCCTTAGGTTTATTCTGCAACGTTTTTAAGTTATGTGTCTCTGGTGCCCTCTAGAGGTCTCTTTCGCATTACAGTTTCTCTTCCTTAGGTTTATTTTGCACAGGTTTTAAGTTATGCGTCTCTGCTGCCCTCTAGAGGTCTCTTTCGCATTACAGTTTCTCTTCCGCCTTTCTCTTCCGGTGCCTATCCCTTTAAATTAAGAGCGGTCGCCATCTTGGGTGCCTTTTGTTTATTGTGAGCCTAATTGATCCGAGGTAAAATATAAGAAATACTTGCTTTTTAAGCTCCTGGGTTCAGTCTGTCAATCTCTGTGCTTCTTTGAGATGTGTTCCTCGGGTGGTGGCTGTTCTCAGCGTCTTGATGCTGCGCCGGGCTGGAGCGATTGTGAGCTTACGGGGAGTCTTCTTTCTTCCCCCCCGAGCGTTTTTTCGGGGGGCTTTCAGAAGATCTCAACCCTCACCCACAGCTCTTCGCCCCTTCTCCTACCGAGGAGGGGTTTTTTCGCCGCGAAAAACAGCTGGTTTGCGCTGCTTTGGCAGCATTACAGGTCCCGTGTCGCAGAGCCTCTTAGCAAGGCTATTTCGACCCTGAGGCAGCCACCCCCCATTTAATCTTTTTTACACCGTTATTCTACTCTTCACACCATGTTCTGCTCCTACCACAATTCCCGTATCAGGCATACAAGCCACCGCAGGGATGATGAAATAGCAAGGGGAAATCAATTTAACCGAAATCTGAATGGAAAGGTAGCTATTCCACCTATCCAAAGTTCAAAACTGGTAATGTCCCTCGGGCAGTGAGATAGGCAGCATATAAACCTAATAAATTAGTAGTTAAATAAATAAATAAAATGTACCTCTAGTTTTGGGAGCTGTTTAATTTCAGTGACATCTCAAATAAGTAGCGCTGATATTTCACGCACGACGGAAGCAACGAGCAGAAAAACATTTAGTTTATAAATAACTAAAAACCCTTAGGTACATTTGGATCCAAGATGTGATTTGTCTGAAATGGAATAGGGTTTCCTATAGGGTGATTTGTCTGAAATGGTATAGGGTTGGATTTGGAGACCCCCAAGGTCCCTTCCAACTCAACGATGATGATGATGATGCAGGACAGGGGTTTTCAAACTTGGCCCTTTTATGACTTGTGGACTTCAACTTCCAGAATTCCTCAGCCAGGCACACTGGCTAAGGAATTCTGGGAGTTGAAGTCCACAAATCATAAAAGGGCCAAGTTTGAAGACCCCTGATGTAGGAGATGACCAATCTGAGCCCAAGGGAGGGGTCAAATGCATCATAAGTCTTAAATCCCTCCATGCCCACAAGAGATCTGAGCCCAGCCCACCTTGAATTCCTCTGACTCTCATCTACCGCCAACTCGCTTTGACCATTAGTAGTTCAGATTCTTGTAGAGATCTTTTGCATACAATAAACATACATTCATTTGAACTGACTGGGCTTCTGATTTTCTGCTCTTGACACCACCAATCAACAAAGGCCACCTTTTGATTCCGAATCCTGGGACGCTAAATTCCTTGAGAAGCAAGCTGTACGCTTTGGATTAAGTAGACACAAAGTAGAGTATCAGGGCATGCATTTGTTTTCATTACAAGCCAGTTTCCCCAAAGCTGAGAACATTAGTATGCTTCTCCGTGTTATTGGTGCATTTGAACTTCCTGGAAAGACCTTGTACACTGCAGAAACTTAACGGGAGAATTAGGTTTTAATACAAATTGCTTTGTTCCCTTGGAAGATTGATCTTGAGCGCTGTGTGGCTGTAAGTTGGAAAACTCACCATTACAATATTCACTGCAATTATCTCTGGCTGTTAATAGCACCAGATAACATGTCACTTTCTACCCAGTGTATAATTTATCATTTGTGGTTTCCCCCCCCTTTTTCTTCTTCTTTCCGACCATGGCCCCTTGTCCCCTCCCTCTTTCCTCCTTCTCCATGAACTCTTGCGGTATTTCCAAATGTATAATCTTGTTGTATTTATTTCCCCATGGCCCAACAAAATGAACACAAGTGCTGACTAGAACAAACTAAAAAGCAGGGCTATTGACAAGACGTCAGTTGTGTAGTAATGAACACTCTGGCTTGACTTTCACCTCAGCGGAGCTAACAGCTTTAATTTATGAATAAAGCAAAAGAGAGACAACCCTCCAGTTTTTTATTATACCCTCAGTGCTTGTTTCAAATAAAGTAATTAAAAGGTCAAGAGACAGGGCTGGGAACCAGATCTAAATGCAACCCTTTTGGACTAGTTTTTACAAAATTAAAAATAAGCTTTAAGAGAGAGAGAGAGAGAGAGAGAGAGAGAGAGAGAGAGAGAGAGAGAGAGAGAGAGAGAGAGAGAGAGAGAGAGAGAGAGAGAGAGAGAGAGACTGATTTTCCTTTTTTTATTATTCTTCACAGAAAGCACCACATCTACCAAAGCAGACTGAAAATATTTGCAATTTGCCACCTCTCGTAGAACCACAGCTGGGGAGGGTAAAAACACACAGAATTGTGGTGTATAAGAGGATAGCGAATGAAGGCACGGAAGAGGCCAAAATTAGAGAATTGTTTGGACAACGGATTATTTAGCAGAATAAACCTTGCCTCTAATTTAACTGCCACGGGAATCATTGATTGGACATGAGGCCTCCAATGAGATTTTCCGAGGTGATTCTCACCATGTGTCCCTTTTATTGCTGACGTTATCTCCTTCCACAGCCTCTTCTCCTGGCCTGCTGCAAGAATTAGAGAAAGGGACGAGATGCAATCCCCTTTTGGAGAAATGGGGGGGAGAGAACTTACTAGGAAATAAGTTAATTTCACCTTCAATGACCGTTTCTGATTAAAGGGAATCCATCTTCTATCTCCATCCATCTCTAAGGTGCTAGACTAGGAATGGGGAGATTGATTTTAGTCCTGGCTGACCCAATACTGGATTAGTTCTTCTCTCTCATTCTAGATCTGTTAGTTTAAAGACCTCCTGCAGTAGACTTGCATGGTAGTTAGTTGGTTGGTTGATGGATAGACATGGAGAGAGGGAGGGAGGGAGGGAGAGAAGGAGGGAAGAGAGGGAGAAAGAGAGAGAGAGGGAGGGAGGGAGAAACAGGGGGAGAAAGGGAGAGGGGGGGAGAGAGATGGAGGGAGAGGGAGAGGAAAAGGGAGAGGGGGAGGGGGAGAGGGAGGGAGAGGGAGGGAGGGAGAGAAATGGGGGGGGTGGCTGAGGAATTCTGGGAGTTCAAGTCCACACATCTTAAAAGTTGCCAAGATTGAAAAATACTGCTTTAGATCAACTTTTCCCAAGTGAAATTTTGCCCATACATGCCTATTAGTCATATTGCAATTCCTGCATGATGTCACTTGCACAATTGTCTATGGCATTTAAGAAAGGACCTACAGGTATTTTGTATTGCTTTTCATGCCCAAACTAACCACCTCCAAAATAAATGTTCTTTTCCCTCATTCAGCTCCACTTGTACACTGGTGCGGAATATTATTTACGTATTACATATTTACTGCTTCTAGCAAAATCTACATTGGTTTTAAATGCTCTGTGTATTTTTTCTTTTTTTAAATCTATGTAGAATCTCAACTTATTTGCAAAAATTACTTTTCCGCAGTACTTTTCCTTAAAAAGGAGTTAAACCAAGTTGTGGTGAACATTCCTTTGAAAAATAATTGAATTTCTTTTCACCCTCAATTTGTTTTAAGAAATTTTAATTACCTAAGATAAATAATTTGCCATCCTGACTAAAACCCCCTTCATCTTTCTATAATTTCCACATCCAAACTTTCACCCCTTCCAGACTTCAACCAAGAGTTTGAAGATGAGAATCTGATGCTAAAACTTAGCCAAACCTTTCATCAGGTTTTTTTTGAAAACCTCAGTTAGAATTCCGTTTCTGAGAATAAATGGATATGGATCAGAAAGATTTTTCTACCAGCTAGCCTTCCTTTCTGGATGCAGTTCACAAGCTTTCCCTTTAATCATATTTTTGTTGATTATTTATTAGTTTCTGAGGGAAATCAAAGGAGGGACAACCTAAAATATGTCTTCCATAAAATATTTCCTGAATCACAAGCTGTAGTAAAGAATTTATAGGAGGTGTCTTTCATGTGTCGATATGACCTGATTGAAGAATAAAATATATGTCTTTGGCAGGCAGGCAAGATGCAAATGAGGAAGGCACCCCAAATGGAACACTATATCATAAATATCTGACGGCACGGTTGTTAGCCAAAAGCTACCTGAGAAGATAAATCTGCTGGGGCTTGCTCAAACATCTTATTGGAAAGAACCTCCATCGTTCTTCCAGAAAGAACTGGAACAAGAAGTCATCGTGCTAATTCAAAACCCAACTCGAAGGCCACAAACACAGATAGTCCTTGACTTACGACCACAATTTCTGCTGTGAAACGGGACGTTTGTTAAATGAGCTTGCCCCGTTTTTCGACCTGTCTTACCACAGTTGTTAAGTGAATCACTGCAGTCAATGTTAGTCACCCAGTTGTTAAGTGAATCTGCCTTCCCCCCGTTGACTTTGTTTGTCAGAAGGTCGCAAAAGGGGATCACGTGACCCCCCCCTCCCGGGACACGGTGACCGTCATAAATACGAACCAGCCAAGCATCTGAATTTTGATCACGTGACCGTGGGGACGCTGCAAAGGTCATAACTGTGAAAAAGAGTCCTAAGTCACATTTTTTTCAGTGCCCTTGTAACTTTGAACGGTCACTGAGCGAATTGTTATAAGTTGAGGGATACCTCTGGTCCAGAAAAAGAGAAATGAACTGGACCCTTCTATTCCATATCCATGACTGGGAATATGACTCAGTGGTAGAAAAATAATGTAAGAAAAAAACAAACTGGCATGCTATGTTTCAAGAATGCAGAAATCAGAAGTCAGGTAGGAAGGATACAGGTGTGTCTAATGCAGGGATAGGCAACCTTGGCTCTTTTATGACTCGTAGACTTCAACTCCCAGAATTCCTGAGCCAGCACGAGTCATAAAAGAGCCAAAGTTACTTACCCCTGGTCTAATGAAAAACCAGGTATTAATCCTCTAGGAGTTCTTGGCAAGTCACTGGGAATATCGTCTCCTTCCCACCAAATACATTGGACTATCTCCTATAGGACCTTCACTGGGAGGTCAATGAAGATCTGGCTGGGAGAATCTTTGTCACGATCATGATCTGGATCTGCCAGTCAGGATAATTCTTGTGCCAGCGAGTCTCTCCTTAAGAATGATCTTCTGGAGATATCCTTGGCTATGAAATTGTTCCTTTCTAGAAACTCAGGCACTTTTTCCTTGCTTCCAGGATCTAGAATCTGCCGGGCAACAATACCTGCTTTGTGCTACTTAGCTCCTTGTTCATATTTTGGTCCTCATTTTGGAAAAGAAACCAGAAGCTTCTAGCTGCAACATGTGTAAAACTACTTGAATGTAACTGTCAGATGGAACTGTGTGTGTAATAATAATAATAATAATAATAATAATAATAATAATAATGATGATGATGATGATGATGATGATGATGATGATGATGATGTTGGAAGGGACCTTGGAGGTCATCGAGTCCAACCCCCTGCTCAGGCAGGAACCCTACACCATTTTGGACAAATGACTGTCCAGTCTCTTCTTAAAAACTTCCAGTGTTGGAGCATTCACCCCTTCTGGAGGCAGGTTGTTCCACTGGTTAATTGTTCTAACGGTCAGGAAGTTTCTCCTTAGTTCTAAGTTGCTTCTCTCTTTGGTTAGTTTCCATCCGTTGCTTCTTGTCCTGCCTTCAGGCACCTTGGAGAATAGCTTGACTCCCTCTTCTTTGTGGCAGCCCCTGAGATACTGGAACACTGCTATCATATCCCCCCTCGTCCTTCTCTTCCTTAAACTAGATGTACCCAATTCCAGCAGCCGTTCCTTATATGTTTTAGCCTCCAGTCCCCTAATCATCTTTGTTGTGAGTGTCACAGCTTCCATAGCTGAATTGGGGAGGTGATGTTTCTGATGACAAAGTTCATTATCATCATCTAGTGATCATCTGATGATGTTATCTAATTGAATGATGACATGTCTGAAGAAAACAACCAAGCTCAGAGAGCGCCAAGGACCCCACAGTCATCCTCCTCCTCCTCCTCCTCCTCCTCATCCAGCTCTTCCTTCCCCTTCTCCTCCTCTTCCTCCTCCTCCACAAGCCCCACTCCCATTCTCTAACACTGACACTACCTAACCTAGTTAGACAATGAAACATCTGCAAGAAAACAACCAAGCTCAAGAGAGTATCAAGGACCTCAGTTTTCCTTCTCCTCTCCACCAACACCCTCCTCCCTTGTAGCACTGAAGACATTACCTAATTGAGTTGTGAAATAGCTTCAGGAAAACAACCCAGCTCAGAGAAAATCAAAGATCCCACGGTTGAACCCTGAGCTACGAGCATTCTCTTCTCTTGAATGAATACTTTCCTACAGAGCATGCCCAAAATTTCCAAAGCTTAGGATTCTTTGGGAAACCACACCAGTCATGTTTTACACAAGATGCAAGGATACATTGGGTCTGGGCCTTATCCCATTTACCTGCATCTTCCATGCAAATGGTAGCATCCACTGATGGCGCTACATTGCACCCCCTGTGGGAACTCTCCTTCATTAATAATAATTCTTTAAATGTCCTTGGGACCAGAAAACTGATGTGTTAGTGCACTGCTTCTGTGACACACAATGGAGAAGATGTCTCTTGTTTTTCTGAATCGGGAAATAATGAGTGCCTTTCTCAACAGATCAACTAGAAGTCCACCATTTTAGGGCCCTATGAAATTTGTGAAAGATTTGGGTTTTTTTTCCCTTTTAAAGAAACAGGAAGGGGAGGAGAGCGGAAACCCAGAGACACAAACACACACACATGTTCTAATTATGTGATTACATACATTCATCTCACTTATGTCATTACATGTAATTACTCTTCCCCAACTAAAAACAACCAGGGCAATGTATACAAAATTATACAACAACACTTTAATTAGAAGTCTATTAAATGTAGCAGACACACCCATTAAAGACACACTGCTCAGACCTGGGAGGAAAGGAAATGGATCAACTCTATGTAACTTGATGGTGTAATGTCATGTTAGGGTTCTCTCTGCAGACCGTATTATTATCTCAGTGTTTGATGAATATTTTTTAAGGGATGTAAAGCAAAAATGACAAACATTTGCCACAGGGTAGTTTTATTTTTTAGTGAAGCTCCGTGTTTCCTCCAAGGGATTCAAGGCAATATGTTTTTTGGCTTACCTCTCTCCATTTTGTCTTCACACGCACAAAAAGAAAGAGAGATTCAAGACAGATTTAAATCAAGAAGGACAGCTGTTCAGAAGTTGTGCTAAAATAGCTGAAGAGGAATGGCGATTTGAGTCTTAATTACCAACTAACAATAAACATAAAATAATAAAAACACTAGAGAGCTAGCAGCAGATTGGATTTCTGCTAAATAGCCACGACCTTTAGTCAACATGTTGACTGTTGCAAATGTAAGTCAATTGCAAGTGTCTAGATCACCCTGCCAACAAAAGTACGTCTAGTCAAGGCCATGGTTTTCCCAGTTGCAATGTATGGTTGTGAAATTTGGACCATAAGAAAGGCTGAGTGCAAAAAAATTGAGGCCTTTGAACTCTGGTGCTGGAGAAGACTCCTGAGAGTTCCCTGGACTGCAAGGCGATCCAACCGGCCAGTCCTAGAGGAGATCAACCCCGACTGCTCTTTAGAAGGCCAGATCCTGAAGTTGAAACTCAAGTACTTTGGCCACCTAATGAGAAGGATGGACTCACTGGAGAAGAGCCTAATGCTGGGAAAGATGGAGGGCAAGAGAAGAAGGGGACGACAGAGAAGGAGGTGGCTGGGTGGAATCACTGAAGCAGGAGGCGTGAGCTTCAATGGACTCCAGAAGATGGTAGAGGACAGGAAGGCCTGGAGGAAGGTTGTCCATGGGGTCGCGATGGGTCAGACATGACTTCGCAACTAACAATAATGTGACTGAGGTGATGGTGATGGTCATCAGTATGAGGGTCCATCATGGGTCACTTTTTTTCAGTGCTGCTTTAACTTAGAATGGTAGCTAAACAGATAGCTGTAAGTCGAGAACTACACGTAACATGAAAGCCAGCTGGGTGACTTTGAGCCAATCAGTAGGAGACGGTGAGTTCTAGTCCCGCCTTAGGCATGAAAGCCGGCTGGGTGACTTTGAGCCTATCACCAGGAGACAGTGAGTTCTAGTCCCGCCTTAGGCATGAAAGCCGGCTGGGTGACTTTGAGGCTATCACCAGGAGACGGTGAGTTCTAGTCCCGCCTTAGGCATGAAAGCCGGCTGGGTGACTTTGAGCCAATCAGTAGGAGACAGTGAGTTCTAGTCCCGCCTTAGGCATGAAAGCCGGTTGGGTGACTTTGAGCCTATCACCAGGAGGCGGTGAGCTCTAGTCCTGCCTTAACCATGAAAGCTGGCTGGGTGACTTTCAGCCAATCACTCTCTCCCAGCCCACCCCATCTCAAAAGGTTGTACTGGTGGGGAAAATAGGAGGAAAGTGTGTCGAAAATGTTCTCCCATCTATTTGTAAAAAAAATAAATAAAGGCATCATGCAAACAACTAAAATACATTTTTAAAAAGCAACTGAGGGAAGAGAAAAAAGACGTTTCTTTCAGGACAACGCTATTCTCCAACAGCCCGTGCTCTGTGATGAAAAGCAGATGCACGCAAGCTTTCGCTTAATTTTATTGGAAAGCAGCCGGCTGAACAGACAGCCCACATCTCCATTAGTGAAAGTTATTTCAAACAAGTAGAACTTTCCCAGCCATTTTTCTTTTACAGAGTCGAGGCCAAGCAAGCAAGGGAAAAAAAAAAAAAAACCCAGCCATCTTGTCAATGCTGTGGGAAAATAGGTATGGTGCCTTTGCGAAAAGAGCTATTTCAGAGGGCAGGAATTCAACCTGCTGGTCCATAATTGCTAGAAAAATGACAGAAAGAAGATGTTTGCCAGTCTAGGAGTCTTGTGGCTGGAACCAGCATGTTTAGGTTTACAAAGCGGTTGGGCCTGGTTCAAAAATCTGGACTGCTAGCCCTGTCATTTGTCTTCTGGATACCGAGACAACAGTCTGGAATTGTGCAGCAGAGCACAAAGAGATGGTCCAATTGATACATCTGGCTAGGTACTCCCAGGTGTGAACATAAGCATAATTTACCTAGAAGGACGATCCTTCACCTTCCACCTTTCCAAAGAGGTGGAAAAACGATCCAGGCTGATCAATTAATTAATTACCTGGACCTTACATACGATTCATCTCCTGTTCCACACACTTGCTTCAACTCAAAGGCTCTAATCAGTCAAAAAAAAAGGGGGGGGGGTGGTGGTCCTGCCAAAAAGCTAGAATTTAATTAACTGAGCCAGAATTCGGATGGATGGGAGATATTTCTCACAATGCTCTTCATTGTCATAACAATTTTCCTCGGTGATGCAGTCCTGATGCAAGTCTGAATATCTTGCCAATTTCTTTATTCTGATTTGATTGAACTGATGGCCTAGGTCAGATCTGGGCATTCTAGGGGCCCCAGGCCACCTCCGGCTTTTTGGCTATCCCTATCCAGCCCGTGTGAGGTCAATCAGAAATTAGAAATCAAATCTAAAGAACTGTACATCATACACACAATACAACTACATTGCTTTAATTTTGAAGGTAACTGCTTTTTTTTTAAAATATACATATGTACATGTGTGCATGCTTACACACCTTCACAGCCCTATTGTTTTGGCCTCCACAATATTCCGTTTCTCTCCCCCCTGCCGCCCTCTTCCAAATGTGATTTTCCAAAAAGCAACTGATTTTTTAAAAAAAAAACATTTCTCTTCTCATCCAAGAAGCTTCTTCAGTTCTGTTCTCTCTTTATTTTCAAGGAAAACAAAACAAAACACGAATATCCAGTTGCCTTTTGGAAAAACACCATTGGAACTATCATGACCTGGATGATTGAGAACCTCCACAGATTCTCTCTCTCTTTTATATCATGAAGGACAAATAGGCCCTCTAAGTCCCAGGAGAACTTTTCTTTGATTACAAGCTGGTACAATATATAAGCTCTTCTAAGTGTACAGGAATAAACTATCGTAGACTGAAACTAGCACAGAGTCCAAACTAAAATATTTTTTAAAAACCAGTTCTGTAGTTTAAGGAAAAATGCATTTTGATACTGGCAGATACCTGGTAAAACATGTCAAATGTTGTGTTGCCCATCAGGCACTTTTGCTCCAAAAATGAACAAGAGAAAAAAAATGGAATAAAGATAGACCAATATTTGTGTTACGCTGGTTCAAAAAGTCCCGTTTCCAAAAAATCTGCTTGTATGTCTTTCATCCCATTCTCTGTTCCTTCTAAATATTTATAACGCTTTCATCAAATACCTTTAGCTGATTGGGGTTCAGAGGTGAAGATCTCTTTCAGGCCGATAATAATAATGATAATAATTTAATGGAGATCCTTGTTAATAAGACATTTACAAGGAGGGTTCCAGCTTTTGGTTGTTCAGGTTAAATTCAACTCATGTGACCCATTATGGCTCGGTCAAAGCAGCCATGTGGGGATAAAGCCTCCAGATCATTCTTTATTATAGGCCCTAAAAGATTTAGTGTGCCACCTTATTAAAATAATCAATTAATGCAGCTGAGATGCCAAGCATGAGGCCATCAAGTAAAAGAGGTCAACATTTAGTCAAGAGGTGGCTATCTGACCTTCAACAATCAATTATGGTTTGGACGTAGAAGCCCACTTGGACTGGGAATTAGAATTACCTTTTTAATAAAAAATAAGATTAAGAAGGATGTGCAGTCAGATCGGGGCAGTGGCAGAGGAAATGAATGGACTACCTCTAGGGGCGAGGGCGCAGAGAGCAGAGAGCAACAAAAACAAGGAGGCAGGACAGTCTACAGAGGGCAGGCTACCAGGCTTCACTACCAAACGTACAGACCAGCAAGGCAAGACCTCACAAACCAAAATGAGCACCAATCCGGATATCGTGGGAACGAGACCAAAGGAGACAACAGGAGAAACAACAGAAATGGTCTCGCAAAAATATCCTGCAACAGATGATGGCTACTAATTATTTGACTTGGAATGTGAACGGACTGAACTCCCCCCAGAAAAGAAGAAAAATTCTCCACTACCTAAACCAAGGTAAAAGCGATATAATCTGCCTACAAGAAACACACATCAGAGCAGCAGACCAGAAATATCTGATCAACTACAAACTAGGCACGCACTTTGTGGCAGCGGCGCCAAGAAAAAAGAATGGGATTGTTATATACGTAAAGAAACATGTAATGGCTAAGCTAATAGAGTCCGACCCCCAAGGTAGATACCTGGCAATTGAAATAACACAAGAAGACAAGAAGATTCTAGTAATGGGCGTATATGCACCACATCAGCAACAAGGCAAATTCTACAAAAAGCTACACAAGAAAATAACACAACTTAACTACAGATCTTACATCATCATGGGCGACTGGAACGGGGTCATAGAGACTGCTCTAGACAAAAAAAGAACTGCACCGAACCCGCAAAAACACTCCAAGTTGCCTAAATCCTTCTTCGACATGAAGGAGGACCTCGAACTGACAGACGTATGGCGGAAAAGGCACGGCAAAGAATAAGAATTCACCTTCTTCTCTGGCAGACATCAATCATTCTCCAGAATCGACTTTATATTAACTTCTAGTGACTTGCTAACTTGTCTAAACGCGGTGAAAATCCTACCCAAGACACTGACAGACCACAACCCTGTGAGGATGGAATTAAGACATGGCCCGAAACAGAGGAGGTCCTGGAGAATCAATGAAAACTTGTTTAGACATGAAAACAATGTGGCGGAATGCAAAAAAGCTATGAAGGAATTCTTCGACACACATATGAACAACGGAACACCGATAGAACAGATCTGGGAAGGCAGCAAGGTGTACATGCGAGGGATCCTCATATCCATGAATAGCTGGCACTGGCGCCAACAAGAACAAAAAAGAAAAGAGTTAGAAAATGAGATAAGCAAAATGGAGCGGCTACTAATAAAAAGGCCAGAGGACAAAGTCACCAAAGAAGGACTCAAGATCTTAAGAAAGCAATTTGACATGTTGATGGCTGACCAAGTTGCAAGGAATATACAATATGCAAAACATAAGACATTCTGCAAGGCCAACAAACCGGGCCACTGGCTAGCCTACACTATAAGAAAGAAACAGAAATCCCGCATAATTGAAAAGATAGAATACAAAGGCAAGGAAGAATTCCGACAAAAAACCATCAAGAAAGCCTTCACGGAGTTCTACTCGAAACTATATGCCGAGGATAAGATACAAGACAAAGAGATAGATGAGTTCCTACAAAACGAAAAGATACAGGCGATTACCGACACACAAAGAGAAGCCCTGAATGCCTTAATCACAAAAGAGGAAATACACTCAGCGATCACACAACTGAAAGCAGGAAAATCGCCCGGGACGGATGGGATAACAGCGACCTACTACAAACACCTCCAAGAGGAGATGCTAGAACCCCTCAGAAAACTATTTGCCAACATTCAAGAAGGAGGCCAGGTCCCACCATCCTGGAAAACAGCCTACATCTCATTAATCCCAAAGGAGGGGAAAGACAACACACAGCCCGCAAACTACAGGCCCATCTCACTACTAAACACAGACTACAAAATCTTCACAAAAATTTTGGCCAATAGACTAATGACTGTACTACAAAAAACAATACACCCGGACCAAAGGGGATTTATACAAGGACGCCAGATGAAAACCAACGTGAGACAGCTGCTGAACATAATAGAATACCTGCAAAAGCACAACCAGATACCCGCCGCTCTTATGTTTGTGGATGCAGAAAAAGCTTTCGACAGACTGCACTGGCCGTTCCTGACGAACTTGGTCCGGAAGATGAAAATGGGAGTACAGTTTCTCAACTCCATAACGGCAATTTACCAGAAACAAACAGGTCAGATCATTGTCAATGGAGACTTAACGGACTCATTTAATATAGAGAGAGGCACGAGACAGGGCTGCCCGCTGTCTCCCCTGCTATTTGTCCTAACACTGGAAATTTTACTGAACAGAATAAGAGCGGCAGAGGATGTACAGGGCATACAGATTAAACAGCAAGAATACAAACTATGTGCCTTTGCGGATGACCTGCTGGTGACAATGTCGCAACCAGCACAATCAGCAAGGAAATTGATGGAGATAATGGAGGACTATGGTAGGGTGTCAGGCTTCAAAGTAAATATATCAAAAACAAAGATGCTAGTCAAAAACCTAGACAACAAAGCAAGACGGAACCTGGAAAGAATAACGGGTTGTGAAATAGTCAAGAAAGTCAAATACTTAGGAGTGGAGATAGAATCAACAAATGCGAAATTATACAAGAATAACTACGAGGTCCTGTGGAATAAGATACAAGCAGACCTGGAAAGGTGGAAATCGTTACGTCTGTCCCTGCTCGGCAGGATAGCGACAGTAAAGATGAATGTATTACCCAGATTTTTATTTCTCTTTCAAATGCTACCCATACTCAAGAAGGATGCGGACTTAGACAATTGGCAGAAAGGCATCAACAGATTTATTTGGGACGACAAGAGACCGAGGGTGAAACTAAAAATCATCCAAGACGCAAGGGAGAGGGGGGGACTCAAAATGCCTAATATAAAGCTATATTACTATGCTGCAACATTGGTGGCGGTTAGTGACTGGATCAACATGACAAATGATAGAGTTCTGAATGTGGAGGGGCATGGTCTACGATTCGGCTGGCACGCATACCTAATATACGACAAAAAGGCAGATAGGAACTTCAAGGAGAACCCACTACGAATCCCATTGCTATGGGTCTGGAAGAAATATAAGCACCTCCTACACGACAAGATTCCCATTTGGACGATCCCTGGACACGCAACAGGAGATATGAACACATCCCAGGGGCAAGAAGTGGTGCCCTACAGTGAACTTGTACTGGGAGAAGAAAATGGGTTCCTCTTGAAATCTCAAGCAACGCTGGCAAACAGAGGAATAGGAAGTAATTGGCTATCATATATACAACTACAGTCAAGGTGGCGTAAAGACAAGAAGAAGGGCTTCTCCCAGAATGACGAGAACCTAATTAAACAGATCAGAGAGCAGGGGATTATGCACATCAAACGAGTGTACAGCATTCTGATAGAAATGGACTCTGAAACCGAGCTAGTCAAGAACTGTATGATAAAATGGGCGCAAGACTTCAGACACTCTATAGCCATAGACACGTGGGAGAAAATCTGGGTGAGGAATGTAGAATTCACGAAATCGCAACACTTAAGGGAAAACTTCTACAAGATGTTCTATAGATGGCATCTTGACCCGAAAAAAATATCACTCATCTACCCGGGCACCCAGCCCAAATGCTGGAGGTGCGGAGATGGGGAGGCTACTTACTTTCACACATGGTGGGCATGCAGAAAAATCAAAGCATTCTGGAGGAAGATATGGTGGACACTCCAAACTATTTTCAAAAAGCGTATAGAATTTCTACCTCAGGCTTTTTTGTTAGGGATCACAGAGGATATCACTACCTCAGAGTCAAATTTATTTTTGAACTTAATTACAGCAGCAAGATTATTGGTGGGACAGTACTGGAAGAATCCAGAAATACCGCCTATTGAAGAATGGACTGTGAAAGTAACAAATCTGGCGGAAATGGCAAAAATATCGGCATATTTGAAAAATCGCTCCAATGAACAATTTGTGATGGACTGGAAACATTGGATAGACTATATCCAAGAGAGACACCAATCAAACAGAATGCAGCTGGCGTTCAGCTAGGGCTCGACGGGAGGAGGGAAGAAGGGTTAACAAATCAAAGGTTTACAAAAACTAACACCCAATGTTGAATGTATATGTTCTATAACTAATACCTCTTAACATAACCTTATGACTAATGATGTTTGCTTTAATATGGCTAAAGTAGACTGAATTTCTACCTCAGGATATGAAACTCTCACCCCAGGACCTCTGGTTAGGGACTGTAAAAGATTGCACTAGTAGTGGGATGAAGTCGAGTCAGAGGCACAGACATACAGTGGGCGATGGACTGGAGGCAGTGGATGGACCGTGTATAAGAGGGACACCGATCCAGCAAGGTGTATTCGGATTATTCTTGGGGATGCAGGGGAGGAGGGTAGAACGTTTGCTGGGGCAGATGTTTACGGGGATTGATGCCTAGTGTTGTGTGCTGTGTTCTGGGGGGGTTGTTTAGCGGTGGGATCTTGTGTTTCATGTTGACCACATTGATTTCGAAACAGATGGAAGAGGCGCCAATTGAATAGGGTGTGGCGGGAGTGTGGTTGGGACTGGACGCGAGGGGTGGGGGGGGGGAAGGAGGCTTGCTAATTCAGACTTTTTCAGGGACGGATGCTTAGTGTTGTGTACCGGGTGTCATGTTGATTGCTGCATAGTATGTTTTTGTGTCCAATGCTGATTGTTTTAATAAAAGAATTTAAAAAAAAAAAAAAAACCTAGACAACAAAGCAAAACGGAACCTGGAAAGAATAACGGGTTGTGAAATAGTCAAGAAAGTCAAATACTTAGGAGTGGAGATAGAATCAACAAATGCGAAATTATACAAGAATAACTACGAGGTCCTGTGGAATAAGATACAAGCAGACCTGGAAAGGTGGAAATCACTACGTCTGTCCCTGCTCGGCAGGACAGCGACAGTAAAGATGAATGTATTACCCAGATTTTTATTTCTCTTCCAAATGCTACCCATACTCAAGAAGGATGCGGACTTGGACAACTGGCAGAAGGGCATCAACAAATTTATTTGGGACGACAAGAGACCGAGGGTGAAACTAAAAATCATCCAAGACGCAAGGGAGAGAGGGGGACTCAAAATGCCTAATCTAAAGCTATATTACTATGCAGCAACGTTGGTGGCAGTTAGTGACTGGATCAACATGACAAATGATAGAATTCTGAATGTTGAGGGGCATGGTCTACGATTCGGCTGGCACGCATACCTAGTATACGACAAAAAGGCAGATAGGAACTTCAAGGAGAACCCATTACGAATCCCATTGCTATGGGTCTGGAGGAAATATAAGCACCTCCTACACGACAAGATTCCCATCTGGACGATCCCTGGACACGCAACAGGGGATATGAACACATCCCAAGGGCAAGAAGTGGTGCCCTACAGTGAACGGAGAAGAAAACGGGTTCCTCTTGAAATCTCAAGCAACGCTAGCAAACAGAGGAATAGGAAGTAACTGGCTATCATATATACAACTACAATCAAGGTGGCGTAAAGACAAGAAGAAGGGCTTCTCCCAGACCGACGAGAATCTAATTAAACAGATTAGAGAACAGGGGATTATGCACATCAAACGAGTGTACAGCATTCTGATAGAAATGGACTCTGAAACCGAGCTAGTCAGGAACTGTATGATAAAGTGGGCACAAGACTTCAGACACCCTATCACCATGGACACGTGGGAGAAAATCTGGGTGAGGAATGTAGAATTCACGAAATCGCAACACTTAAGGGAAAACTTCTACAAGATGTTCTATAGATGGCACCTAGACCCGAAAAAAATATCACTCATCTACCCGGACTCCCAGCCCAAATGCTGGAGGTGCGGGGACGGGGAGGCTACTTACTTTCATATATGGTGGACATGCAGAAAAATCAAAGCATTCTGGAGGAAGATATGGTGGACACTCCAAACTATTTTCAAAAAGCGTATAGAATTTCTACCTCAGGCTTTTCTGTTAGGGATCACAAAGGATATCACTACCTCAGAGACAAATTTATTTTTGAACTTAATTACAGCAGCAAGATTGTTGGTGGGACAGTACTGGAAGAATCCGGAAATACCGCCTATTGAAGAATGGACTGTGAAAGTAACAAATTTGGCGGAAATGGCAAAAATATCAGCATACTTGAAAAACCGCTCCAATGAACAATTTGTGACTGACTGGAAACAGTGGATAGACTATATCCAAGAGAGACACCAATCAAACAGAATGCAGCTGGCGTTCAGCTAAGGATCGATGGGAGGAGGGATGAAGGGCTAACAAATCAAATGTTTACAAAAACTAACACCCAACGTTGAATGTATATGTTCTATAACTAATGCCTCTTAACATAACCTTATGACTAATGTTGTTTGCTTTAATATTGTTAAAGTAGACTGAATCTCTACCTCAGGATATGAAACTTTTACGTCAGGATCTCGGGTTGGGGACCGTAAAAGATTGCACTAGTAATGGGATGAAGTCAACTCAGAAGCGCAAACGCACAATATGCGATAGACTAGATACAGTAGATAGACCATATATAAGAGAAACACCAATCAAACAAAATGTATTCGGAGTATACTTGAAGATGTAAGGGAGGAGGGGAGAATGTTTACTAAAACAAATGTTTACAAAGATTAATACCTAATGTTGTATGCTATGTTCTAGGATGATTGCTTAGCAATAGGATCTTATGTTTAATGTTGATCACATTAATATTGAAACAGATAGGAGAAACACCAATCAAAATAAAATGTAACAGGAGTATAGTTGAGGCTAGACGCGAGGAGTGGGGAAAAAGGCTTACTAACTCAGACGTTTTCAAAGACTAATACTTAGTATTGTATACCAGGTGTCATGATGATTGCTGCATAATAGGTTTTTATGCTCAATGTTGATTGTCTTAATAAAAGAATTTTTATAATTAAAAAAAAAAAAGAAGGATGTGCAGTGATTGCCCTCACTGTTGCCAAAAAATGTTCTTCCTCTAGAGAAAAGAGAATGGCTGGTTCACGTGTCACATTCAGTCCCAGCTTAATCATGGTTTATTGACTAAAACTACAATCGGCTGGGGTCACATAACACATTGAGGCACAAATAATGGTCTACAAACTGACAGGGCTGCTTTTTGCCTTAATGCGAGTCATAAATCCAGCTAATTTTTCCCCAAGAAGAGTTGGAATACATTCTTGTTCTCTCCAGATATGGCATTCCCAAACTGTATTAATGATGTGGCGTCCATGTCTATCCTTCTCTGGACGTTACTTTCCTGTTAGATGAGAAGAAAGTTTGAAATCTTCAGATGATGGATTGAATTTCCTGGCTCAACGGAGATTTGAATCCAAAGCTTTGGAACCTCTTTCGTATTCTTCTCCAAATGTGTTGGGTCTAAAAAAGTCATGCAATCTCTGAACTTTTTCCATTCTCTGATCTAATCCGCTACACAACCCACAATCTGTCCATTCTTGCCTTGGACTCCTTCTACCCAACCAGACATTTTCTGCCCACGGTGATAATAGTCCCATCTTTGGTGAGCGCCAAAGGTTGCAATTAAACCGTTGCTTTTCTTTGGGAATCTCAAATCGCTCAAACTTAACTGAAGGATTTACCTATTCAACGTACCGCCAGGTTCTCTTTCAACTCCGAAAGAAGGAAGAATTATGAGATAGGAGTTATTCTTTGAGACTGATCTGTCCTGGCAATTAATCAAAGGGATTGGAACTTAGAAAGGAGGACAAGGGGGGGGGAATGCCCACAGGTGAACCTTCAGGATGCATACTGAGCAGCTATCAAAAAACATAGAAGTTCAAAGCAGCTCAATTTTCCTATGTCAAAGTATGTGAGTGGTGCCCAAGGCTTGTTTTAGGTAAAAGCTGCATTAAAACTGTTTGTACTTGCATATTTAACTGACAAGGGGAATCAAGCCGTGGAACAGCAGCCTGGTGCTCCTCTTTGTAGCATGATAAATCAAACTTGTTTCTGTCGGTGAAACACGGGCTATTGCGACATCTGAGTCCCACCTGCCCTCTCGCTGACTTTCACAGACACAACAGACATTTGTTGCCTTCGTGGGCAATGGGAACTGTCATAGCACACCCTGGAGAAGATGTGAGCAGCAAAGGGGCGGGTGGAGTGAATAGAAGTGACTTTCCATAAGGCTTATGAATCGCACAGCCGTGACTGGGTCTATTTGGAGAAGACCATCTTTCATTACTGGGGGCTTCTGACAGGTTTAAATTCTCAAGATTTTCCCTGAAAACACAGCAGGGTATGAGTAAATATGAGAGAGAGAGAAAGAGAGAGAGAAAGATAAATGACACAGATACTATAAATAGATGGTAGATATTGTAGACAGGCAGAGATACTATAGATGAGAGAGACAGACAGACAGACAGATACATAGATATAGATGATGGATGGATCCACACAGAAATAGATAGATAGATAGATAGATAGATAGATAGATAGATAGATAGATAGATAGATAGATAGATAGATAGATAGATAGATAGATAGATGGGTAGGTAGGTAGGTAGGTAGGTAGGTAGGTAGACAGACAGACAGACAGACACTATAGATGACAGATACTGTAGATAGGCAGATATTATAGAATACACAGATTAGGAGAGGAGGAGAGGAGAGGAGAGGAGAGATACTAGAGGTGAGATGACTTGTAAAACCTGCATACAATGGAAAGTCCATTATAAGGGCAACTGAGAGTCCCAAGAGATGGAAAACATGACTTGGTCACCACCACCTGGTGGGTAGACTAAAGTGGGATTTGAATCTTGAATCCTGAGTGTTGTAAACTACCCCCAATTTTCCAATCACTCCCTTGCACCTCTCCCTGTTAAATCCTTGTGTCATTTTTCTTTAAATTAACAGTGAAAATAGGATCTGATTAAAACTTTCTACTTCCCATTCCTGAGACAAGTATGTGTCTCTCTTAATTGCCCAAACACTGCTTTCCAACTTTGAAACTGAGCTCATAAATAATGTAATTAGCATATTGTTTACTTTGTCACTTCTGTTTCTTCTGGAAATACACAGCTTTGTTTCCTCAAATTGGGTTTCTTTTTTTCCTCTTTTTTTTTCCCTGAGAAAAGAGAAATATTTGCTTTTTGATTGCTAAAATTGGCAGGGAGGGAGGGTGGGGAAGGGAAGGGAGAGGGTGAAAGGGGGAGTTTGCCTAAAAGAAAATATGGCTTTAATAAATCTTTACATCTGCATGGAATTATGTGCATGTAAAACAGATGTAACCTAATTACATTTTCATTTAAATTGCTAAATAGCTACTTCAGATTTTTTTTATTTAGAAAAAAGAAAACACTCAACAACCTAAAATAACATACAAACAACAGTTAGTATAATAGCAAGTGTACTTACAACTAAATGGAATGGATCAAAGGAACAGTGGACTAAATTTGAGCTGGTCTTTGAAAAAGATACGGTGACATAACAATGCTGTATTGATTTACTTAGTAATTTAATGTCTCTACGGCTCAGCCAGAAGACGCTGCTCCACTTAGCAGAGACACATGGAGGCGAACGCGTTGAGTTTATATAAAGGCTACGGGACGCATGACGATTAAATGTACTCTCCTAGAGATTATGTAGCAAAACCCCAAATTGAAAATTAGAAGGTTAATGTAAGACAATCAACATGATTACAGCTTGAGTAAAGTTACAAATGGGACAGCAGTAAGGCCCTTCCTATTTCATTTCTTTTCAAGTCGCTCTCCCAAACCCAAACCATGTTATTCTCTCCCAGGCTACGAGAGGTCATTAGTTGGATTCTCCCTACCGGAATGAAATTCTTTCTGCTGTGATCATTTTGCCTCTTTCAGTAGATACATCTAAAATATGTCATTGTGGAGATAAAAGATGCACACAGACATCTAAAAGATGTGGCTCTGGAGCGCAAACATCCATCCAGACATCTAAAAGATGGGGTTCTAGAGAACAAGGATCCATGCAGGCATCTAAAAGATGTGGTTCAGAAGATCAAAGATCCACACAGACAACTACTTGAGTCTATTCTAAGTTGAGCTCTGGAGAATCCTTTTCTGAAAGAGAAGATGCCAATTCTCTAGTGATCCATCGATCACCAAACAATTGGATTCCAGAGTAGTTTTGTCTAAGCAACTCAATTACTCATTTACTCTTCTTGTCTCCATTGACATCTTGGGTTTTCTCCCCCTTTCTTAAAAGCCAACTCAGTGGTGTTTTCAGAATTCCAATAACTATGCTATTTAACTACCACCTTAAGTATTAATATTTCCCCCTCAATGGTTTGCCCTCAGTTTATTAGATAATTCTAATAATTCTATATTAGATAATATATATGCAGGGCTTTTTTTCTCATAGAACTCCCAGAACGGAGTTCCAGCACCTTTTTTGGATGGAACCTTGTAGGGTAGGCAAGGCGGGTTGTATGATGTGTGTGAGTTCCAGTACCTTGTTTCTTTACAAAAAAAAAAAAAATAAGCACTGTATGTGTGTGTGTGTGTGTGTGTGTGTGTGTGTGTGTGTGTGTGTGTGTGTGTGTGTATGTATGTATATATAGCAGACGGACAGCATGCAAGGCAGACGCCTGAGCCCTGAATGAAGATCTGGCTTCCTTCCACAAATTAATCCAATTATTCAAATGTCAGTTAAAACTGTCAAAAATGCAGTTTCTTGGGCCGAACCGAAAAACTGCTAAAAATTAAAACGGCTTTTCTTCATTTAGTCTTCCTGCCTTTTTAATGTGAAACCCATCATCCCGACAAAAAGATGTGGGATTTTCACACGCCCAGCATCACGTGAACCCCAGCGTCTATCGTAACATACATAATTCACTTTGGAAAGCGGCATTTTTGATATATATATATATTTGGTATATATATAATATTTGTTTTCTGAGGTTTTCGTGGGTGTTTGTACGTAGGTCTTTGGTTATTCAGGTTTTCTCCCGCGTAAAAATCACACATTGCTCCTAGAAGCACGAAGCCGAAAACACCAGCCTGAAGATGACAAATGGGACTTCATCGAAATGTCACCAAGACACTTCCAAACACCCGCGAAAACCTCAGAAAACATATATGTGTGTGTGTGTGTATGTGTATGTATATGTATATGTATATAACATTGCTCCTAGAAGCACGAAGCCGAAAGCACCAGCCTGAAGATGACGAATGGGACTTCGTCGAAACGTCGCCAAGACACTTCAAATTCTACGTGGGAGAAAACCCGAAGAACCAAAGACCTACGTATATATATATGTATATATATGTTTAAATTAAACACACACACACACACACACACATATATGTATGTATATATATAATCGCTAAAATATACATTTAACATATGCTAATCTGGCCTCTTTAGTCCGTCAGCGAGAGCCAATAGTTTAGAGATAAACTTTTGCCAAGTGCAGACGCTGTACATAAAGGGATTGTAAATGAGAGAGCTTTTCGCAGGCTTTCCGTCTTCTCTTTTCGGCCAAACTGACAGCTTCAGAATCTTGCAATATCTAACATGCCCTTCCTGTGGTGAAGACAGCCTGTTCTCCGAGCCTTAATTATACCCCAGTTGACTGGCCAGCTTCGTGCAACAAATGATGTCTCTTCCTCGACAATATGGCCTGCTAAACAAGCTCCCTGATGCCCAGGAAGAAACTTTCTACAAGGAGGAGAAAGAGAAGGACAAGGCCAAAGAGGCAGAGGAGAGGGCAGGAGGCTATTGAGAGGATTGGCTAAGGAGTACGGAATAGGGGTCTGTCCCATCATCCACCAGGACCGATAAGTAGCTGTTGTGCAAGTAAAGTAGGCAACAGTCTCTCGCCTCGTCACGGATGCTTCTTGCACCGACAATGGCTTTTTGTCAAGAGGGACAACGACTAGACTAGCTTGGCAGATTCATTATGGAAGACCAGGCAACCCCACAGGGTGGAGACTGTTATAATTACAAGGGAACAGCGGGGTACCTCCTGACGCGGCAAACGGTGTCATATCCTTCCCTGGTTGGTTTGCCAAAAATGGCCTTTGTTCATCCAGGTTAGTTCAAGGTTTATATGTTAAAGGAGTGAAGAACCAGGTTGCTTTTTTTTTTTTTTTTTTTTAGAAGCATGGAGATTTGGTGGTCGACCTTTAAGCACCCCGAGGTACCTGCTCTGTAATTAACCACCATGAAAACAGCACACGGACAGTCCTGGACTCACCCCCCCTTCGTTTCGTGACCGTTTGGAGGTACAGCGGCACTGAAATAAGTGACTTATGACTGGTTTTCACACTTATGAAAGTGGTCAAGTGATCAGAATTGGGACGCTTGGCAAAACCGGCACGGATTTATGACGGTTGCAACGTCCCAGAGTCATCTAAGGACTTTTTGTGGCCTTCCTTCCGACAAGCAAAATCAATGGGGGAACCCGATTCACTTAACAACCCTGTTACTAACTTAACATCTGCAGTGATTTGGGTTAACCACTGTGGGAAGAAAAGGTCGTAAAATGGGGGTGGGGGGATCAAAACAACGGTCTTACTTAGCAACAGAAATGTTGGACTCAATTGTGGTTGTAAGTTGAGGATCACCTGTATAGATTTGCTCAGAGGTCCCCTAAGAGCAGGGGTAGGCAGCCTTGGCTCTTTTATGACTCGTGGACTTCAACTCCCAGAATTCCTGAGCCAGCCATGCTGAGGGGAAAGGGAGAGGTTTCCAAGCTGAGCCAGGTTGGCTCAGGAATTCTGGGAGTTGAAGTCCACGAGTCATAAAAGAGCCAAGGTTGCCTACCCTTGCCTAAGATGAATTAAACACAAACCTGTTGCTATCTTCAAAACTCTTTGTGGCCATGTTGTTCCAACTAGAAACTCCTTTACATTCCCACCAGAGGTGACCTTTCTCCTTCTCCTTCTCCGATAGCCATCAAGTAACAGATGACAAGTAACTAGGTTTACTGTTGTAACCACAGATCACAAGAGTGTAAGATGATGCAGAGGGCACTCTACTTGAACTTTCCAGTAAGCGCCAGGATTGAGTGGCGTCTTGAACTCAGGTATCTGTAGCGCCACACACACACACACACACACACACACACACATTAAAATGACACAACTGCTTCCCCTAGGAAAGGTAGGATGATCCCATTCCCCTGCTTAATTCTTTGCAAGAGGATCAGACCATGATCAAAAGGTGTTCCAGAAACTAAATTATGGCATCACCTTCAGAAGCTAGAAGATTAATTTTTGCAGGCATCCACTTCTCACTTCCTCGTTAGGCACATGAAAGCAAACCAGCAACTCTGTGGAGGGTGCCACATCTGATATCCAGCCCAGGAGGAAACATTTCCTTGCCAAGGCAAGGAGAAATAATATCCTGCCAAAATCCACGGGGGGAAATAGTTATTTTTCCTGTGTGTTGGCTCCAAAAATAATACATCTGAATGAAATACATTTAACTTCCTGTATTTTGTTTCTCTAGTCTATTCCAAAGACCTAAGCAACCTGGAGTTCACCGGAGAAGTTTTGGCCCAGTCTTCAGCGTACCAACGAAGCCTTCTAAATTAATGGGATTAAAAAACTTAAGTTTTGGATTTTGAAAAAAAGCAGGATAAAAAGACTATTGACACTTTCGAAATGTTGCATTGGAGAAGACTTCTGAGAAGATCATGGGTGGCCAAGAACTTAATGGATGATTGGAAAAAAATATTAAAAATATTAAATATTCAAGAGTTCTCCTTTGATCCTACTAAAGATCCTACTAAAATTATCTTACTTGAGATTCATTATATGAAGACTCAGCTCTGGATAAGGCTCTGATAGAAGGAAGGGTGTAAGGAAAGAGGACAATCAGCAGAAAGGAAGGAAAAAAACAGTAGGCATCACAGTGGCAACGTGTGCTCCATTGGAAGACATGAAGGACCAAATTAGGACCAGACGGTTATTGAGGAAATCTAAGTGGCTGCTAAAAGTTGAGCCTGACTTGACGACACATAATCAATCATACGAACCCTACGTTCATTAGTATAAATCAACATACATCACGTGTGCTTTCATATATCATCATAACCACCCTTACAAATAATCCTGTATGCTTGGAATTGTGGTTATGTTTCAAGTGAATGCTAATAGTAGGCTCAGGTAGAATTCTGTCAAGGTCTGCTTTCAATTCCTGGATGTTTTCTGCTGCTGCTATAGAGCCTTCTTGTTTTCTATCTCACATTCATAGTGCCTTGGTCAACAAGCCATTAGTAAGTCATCCTTGACCTGGTACTGTGGCCAAGCTCAATCACACTGGCTTATAACTAACAGGTCAGGTATTGGAGAATATCTGAAACTATCCCATTACATTAAAGTGTGTGTAGGGGTTGGCGCTATGATTGACTTGAATGGCTGCTTTCCCTTCTCCCAAAATATAACCCTAGGTAGTCCCTGTTTCTAACAAAGAAGGCGCATACTGCTCCACACACAAAGAGCTTTGAATTCTAACTAAACTTTGAAAAAAATGCTGACACCACCAAAATCCCTTCCTCTAACTGCACTGTTTCATCTTTGTTCCAGCTGTATCTAAATAGCTTTTGTTACACAAGCGATACCACTCTCTGTCCTGACGCACTTTGGGGGGGATTTCTCATCCCATTTGGAAAGAAAGAAAGAAAGAAAGAAAGAAAGAAAGAAAGAAAGAAAGAAAGAAAGAAAGAAAGAAAGAAGAGAGAGAGGGAGGGAGGGAGAAGAGGGGAGAGGAGAGGAGAGGAGAGGAGAGGAGAAGAGAGGGAAGGAGGAAGGGACAGGAAGGAAGGAGGGAGGGAAGGAAGGAAGGAGAGGGAGGAAGGATTGAAGGAAGGAAGGAAGGAAGGAGAGGGAGGGAGGGACATGAAGGAAGGAGGGAGGGAAGGAAGGAAGGAAGGAGAGGGAGGAAGGATTGAAGGAAGGAAGGAAGGAGAGGGAGGGAGGGACAGGAAGGAAGGAGGGAGGAAGGGAGGGAGGGAGGAGAGGGGAGAGGAGAGGGAAGGAGGGAGGGACAGGAAGGAAGGAGGGAGGGAAGGAAGGAAGGAGAGGAAGGAAGGATTGAAGGAAGGAAGGAAGGAAGGAAGGAGAGGGAGGGAGGAAGGAGAGGGAGGGAGGGAGGGACAGGAAGGAAGGAGGGAGGGAGGAAGGGAGGGAGGGAGGAAGGAAGATAGATTATTTGGGAGAGTAATAACAAGAACTGCAGTTCTAATCTCACACAGAAGTGTCAAGTATTGTGTTTATTGGACATTCATAAATGAAACTGAAGATTCTAACTTTGCTTCCCATTTACTACTGGAAATAACCAACCTGAGAAATCCGTGGGGACGGAAACGCTCAGGTGCTGCCGCCTTCATTCACTCCATATCGAGCATCAACCCTCAGCCAAATCTGCCAATCCCCTGCCCCACACGTACACTTTTAGTCCCCGGCCACAGCCACTCCCCGCCACCAGCTTTAACAGTTCAGAATGCCAACTGGTGAAATAGCTTCGGGAAAGGCAGGCGAGGCAAGACAGACAGTTTAAATTAGGCAGCTTGCTATCACTCGATCCGGGAGCTGCAGCCAGCAGGTTAAAAAAGAGCAAGTGTAAAACTCCACTCAGCCCCCAATAAGGGAAGGGGGTCTGTGGGGGGGGGAGAAATAAGAGTCAGGGGATACTTCTGATGGCAGGTCCTTTCAGTGACACTGGCGTCAGGTTGGCTACAGATGAATAGAAGCAAATGTGGCCATTACAAGGAGAAGAACGGCCCAGTTAAAAGACCAATCACTTGCCCTGGATTGATTTCGGACAGGGGGGTGGGGGTGGGGGCAGATATTTTTACAAGATAGAGTAGCAGGTTGAGTTGGGGAAGAAATACAAAGGAGGAGGGCAACTGGCTGACGTGGCCCCCGTCGAGAAATATGCAATGCTCGGATTCCTTTCCCCCCCTTTTTAAAAAAAAAAAACACCTGGGGGGGAGTCGATTATATTTTCCATGCTGGGAAGAAGAAAAAAAAATAACCCGAAGAGTTGAAGGTTTGATCTGGAATCTACAAGTTCAGAGATCAAAAATCAAACACCACTGGTCTTTCTTTCTTTCTTTCTTTCTTTCTTTCTTTCTTTCTTTCTTTCTTTCTTTCTTTCTTTCTTTCTTTCTTTCTTTCTTTCTCTTTCTTTCTCTTCCTTTCCTTCTTTCTTTCTTTCCTTCTTTCTCTCTCTTCCTTTCCTTATTTCTTTCCTTTCTCTCTTTTTTCTTTCTTTCTTTCTTTCCTTCTTTCTCTTTCTTTCTCTTCCTTTCCTTTCTCTTTCTTTCTTTCTCTTCCTTTCCTTCTTTCTTTCTCTTTCTTTTCTTCTCTCTCTTTTTTCCTTTTTTCTCTCTCATCCTTTCTTTCTTTCCTTTCTCTCTCTTTCTTCTGCTCTTTCTCCTTCCTTCTTTCTTTCTCTTTCTTTCCTTTCTCTTCCTTTCCTTCCTTCCTTCCTTTCCTTCTTTCTTTCTCTTTCTTTTCTTCTCTCTCTCTCTCTCTCTCTCTCTCTCTCTCTCTCTCTCTCTCTCTCTCTCTCTCTCTCTCTCTCTCTCTCTCTCTCTCTCTTTTCCTTCTTTCTCTCTCTTCCCTTCTTTTTTCTTTCATAACCCCATTTTTCATAATTGAACACACTCGACTCGGTCATAAGCCTTGCCGGCTTATATCTAGCGTTGGCTATTATTAAGGAATGGTTTGTGACATGTTAGATTGAAGGAAATCTTAACCCAGAGCTGAGAAAGAATTCCTCTGGCATCAGAGTTAGAGAAAAGTGGATGTTCTTTTCAAAGTTACCGATGTTTAACACTTCGTTAAATGACTAAATTATTTTAGAGGGGAGATTTTTTTTTTTAAAGGGCTCATCTACACTCAGTATCTTTTGAACTAATTTTAGACTCCCTCAGGAATAAAAGAAAGGTGATAAGTATCAAGAGATTCTGACAGAGAAACTAAAGTTTCAAGGAACACAAATGAAGCAATTTGTTATGTCAAAATTCAGATTTATATCTTAGGTTCTCCTTACCAACTGTTAAATTGGGGTAATTAAAATTTCATAATCTTAAATGTCATGGCAGTAAGATGCTGAGTCTCCTGAACTGTGAGTTGGGTGGCAAATAAATTTGGTAAAAAAATAAAAATAAAAAATAAATATGATTTCAAAAGATTTCCTAGGACACCAATATTTCCCGGGACATAAATGGTTAAGGAGATCATACATAAATCAAAATGACCTAATATAAGATCTCTCTCTCTCTCTCTCTCTCTCTCTCTCTCTCTCTCTCTCTCTCTCTCTCTCTCTCTCTCTCTCTCTCTCTCTCTCTCTGTGTGTGTGTGTGTGTGTGTGTGTGTCTCTCTCACACACACACACAAAAAGCATTTTGATCACATGACCTTGGGGTTGTTGCAATGGTGAAAAACAAGCATAATCACTTTTTAATTGCCACTGTAACATCGCTAAATGAATGAATCCAACTCTACTGGATTAGTTGAACCTCAGACAAAAACAAATACTCACACTGGAGCTCCCCAAGTTTATATTGCTGCAGTGATTGTGTCCATAAACTACATTTCACCACTGTGTGTCCATTACAAACAAAAATTCATCAAAGCACCGAAATTCCCCCAAACCATAATTTATGGTACTTAGGACGCCTGCCCTACCTGGGAGAGATATGTAGATAGAAGGGGGCGGGGGGGGTTTAAAATGTTGTAACCATTTTCCTACTGTTGAAATAGCCCATCACCAAATGTCCCTGTCAAAAAAAGGCTTTAATTACTTTGGCACGGACGCCACTTATAATCACCTGTCATTAGCAACAACGCTTGCATCTGTTTACACGTCTGTCAGTAACGCAGCCCCAGCTGAAACTGACAAGCCTAAGACAAGGTCTTGCTTGGATGTGGCCCCAGATGTGCAAAGGTCACCTTGAGGTTATCCCTTTTTGGTGCGGGGTGTGAAGAGATTCCAAGAGGTAGCAAGAGATGCCCGCAAGACATGCTTCAGCTGATGTCCTCTCCATACATATATGGAGACTCCTGTTCAACCTTATCCTTCAAGGGCTTTGTTTTGACGTATCAGGAAATGTCTATGGAGATTCTCACTCATCCAGGTCATAGTTATCCCAAAGATAATGAGGCAACTGGACTTTCTTTGAAGACGTTTCGCTTCTCGTCCAGGAAGCTTCCTCAACTCTGTAGAACAGCAGTTCTCAACCTATGGGTCGCGACCCCATTTGGGGTCGAACGACCGTTTCGCGGGGGTCGCCGGACACAGCGGTCCACCATTTTTTTGTTTTTTTTTGTTTTTTTGTCGCACGCGCGCCGTGCATGCGCGGATCAGACCGTCGCGCACGCGCCGCGCATGCGCGGATCAGCCCATCACGGTCTGCCATTTTGTTTTTGTTTTTTTTTCATCGCGTGCACGCCGTGCATGCGTGGATCGGCCCGTCGCGGTCCGCCATTTTGTTTTTTGGGTTTTTTTCATTGCGTGCGTGTTGTGCATGCGCGGATCGGCCCGTTGCGGTCCGCCATTTTGTGGGTTTTTTTTGTCGCGCGCCGCGCATGCGCGGATCGGCCCGACGCGCATGGACGGGGCAAGTGGGGTCTCAACCTGAAAAAGGTTGAGAACCACTGCTGTAGAAGCTGAAGAAGCTTCTTGGATGAGAAGAGAAATGTTCAGTTGCCTCGTGAAAAAGCATCGTTGGGATGTTATCAGGGAACATCACCTTAAAGCAGAGAACTCCTGCCTAAAATCCCAGGATTAAAGTTCTCCCCCTCTCCCAATACTTCCAAATTGTATTACCAAATCGCAATCGTAAAAGCATAGGAAGAATGCATAGTTGAAGTAAACTTGACAAACTCTTCTGATGAAAACTTGGGAATAAATCTCAGATGTATTCTACAAGATGGCTAGGGAAAAAAAGTATTGATTGAAAAACTGAGAACGAAGCCTCAGTCGAATGCCTTCTGTTGGTTATCGGGTACAGTTTACTCTTGCGCAGTCATTTACACCTGAAGTTGTTTCTCCTCCTCTTCCCTAGTTTCAACAGCTTCTTTGCCCCTCCTTTGTGGCCTTGAAGCTAAGCAGTTATTGGTGGTTGACCTAACTGGATCTCTGTCTGGAGAACCACTGAGACTTGATTTATCTCTCATACCAATCACATTAGCTCTAGTCCAGTTTCTCTCTATCTCAGTGTAAACGAAACAAACACATATAGATGTGGACCTTGCCATAGCCATGATTTTGGGGAGTTGGGCTCATAGCAGGTCACTGATATGCTATGGACATATGGAAGGCAACAGCTTGCCTTCGGAGGTTTTTAAGAAGAGACCGGACAGCCCCTTGTCTGAAATGGTATAGGGTCTCCTGCTTAAGCAAGGGGTTGGACTAGAAGACCCCCAAGGTCCCTTCCAGCTCCATTCTGGTTGATTGACTGAAATGTGCTCCTGCTTATGCCGGGAGTTGGACTAGAAGACCACCAAGGTCCCTTCCAACTCTGCTATTCTGTTGTTGGACAACGTAGGGCAGAAATGTTTCCCGCTCTGGTGTAATGTGGATCAACCACGCATAAGGGAGCTGCGATGTCTTGGTAGGTACATGGTCCTGAAGGAAGACGAGCACAAGAACGTTTCCAGAATTTGCCTTCATGGTGGAAAGGGAAATGATACAGTCCTAGAAGAGAGCAATCCCTGTTAAAGAACACTGAAAATGGGGCCTTAATAGATTTAAGTGTAAGATTTCTCCAGGCAAATGCTCAAAGGAAGCTGAAAGAAGATACCAGGCCCACAGCAGTCACTCTTCACCATTTTCACCTTCACCATTTTTAACATTAAACATCCATCGGAAAGCCACTCTGGTTTTCATTTGGGAAGATTATGTGTCATTAGCAAGGGGGTCCTCCTCTCCTTGTTTCGGATTTGTCCACGGTTTTGGCGGTACCTGAGACTCGAGAAGCAATCATCTGCTTAATCACTTGTGAAATTTCCTTAAATCCGCTCTTCGATTGCGTAAATTAAAAGGCTCCCTGCGAGGACCTCGTCACCGGCCCGGAGTTTCAAGAAATGGCGGTCTACGTACTTTGAAACTTGCAAAAGAGAAAAGTCTGCAAGGGCCAAAGAAACATGTGGCAACATTTGATGCTAAATTTGAAACGCATTTTCTGCCCTCGTTACACACCTGAAACTGAGCCAAGGTATCCTCTTCACTTCGCATTAGACGGAAACCCAAACTGGCCCCAGTGACTATAAACGTTTAGTATTTGTCTTGGCTCCTACCTGTATCAGATTCAGACCGAGGAATCTTAGCAAAGAAATTATATGGGATAAAATGGATATTTCTAAATTAGAAGCCTGCAATTCCAGAGGCTCCGTAGATGGGTTTTCTGTTTCATCTAATCCTGATGGAGAGAAAATTGTGTGGATCTGACAACAAAAGGCCAAAATGCTTTTGCCTTTGCGGGCCAAATGCTTCTTGTTTTGATTATATTAGAGATTTAGAAACAAAATAAAGATCAAGATCAGTTACAGCTTGTTAGCAAATCAAACGGGGCCGTAGGTTAAAAGCAGTGGGAAACTTGGAGAACGTTTTAAACAAAGCAGCAGACATTATAATGAAAGCAAGTTGGCTATTGATAGCATTCTCTACTAAATGGCAAATGTTGGGTCCCATACAATATTTGTTACCTCTAAGGCAACAAGTTAATCAGCAGTCAATACAGTAGGGTGGAGGATTGTTGAATTATTAGTGCATTTTGTATTATTTTGTAAGTAAAACATAGATAGCCTGCTCAGTATTGTACAGGGAAGGCTCAAATTCACAAAACATAACAGTGTGAAATTCTAACTTAGAACAAATATTATTTACTTTTAAATAGTAGCAGACATAATACAATTATGGATAAGCACAGCTTTTTATGCGTCTAGATAAACTATGCTTGATACCCCCTAAATGACAAAGAAAAATCTATCTATCTATCTATCTATCTATCTATCTATCTATCTATCTATCTATCTATCTATCTCTATCTATCTATCTTTCTATCTATCTATATCTATCTGTCTACCTGTTTATCCATCTATATTGCTACCTACCTACCTACCTACCACCTATCTATCTATCTATCTATCTATCTATCTATCTATCTATCTATCTCTATCCATCTCTATCGCTATCTATCCTCTCTCTCTCTCTCTCTGTCTATCTATCTGTCTATCTATCTGTCTATCTATCTATCTATCTATCTATCTATCTATCTATCTATCTATCTATCTATCTATCTATCTATTTTTCTATCTATATTTATCTATCTGTCTGTCTATCTACCTGTTTATCCATCTATACTGCTACCTACCTACCTACCTACCTACCACATACCTACCTACCTACCTATCTCTATCCATCTCTATCGCTATCTATCCTCTCTATATCTCTATATCTGTCTATCTATCTATCTATCTATCTATCTATCTATCTATCTATCTATCTATTTATCTATCTCTTTCTATCTATATCTATCTGTCTGTCTATCTACCTGTTTATCCATCTATATTGCTACCTACCTACCTACCTACCACCTACCTACCTACCTACCTATCTATCTATGTATCTATCCCTGGCAGTGAAAAGCAAAATATGTTGGGGCCAACATCCCACAGCAGAGGGCTTTTTTCTTGCATAATCCTACCATAGTTGTCTTCCTCCTTCAGATTTTAATGTGTGGACAGATATATCCTGGAGGAAGCAAATCTTCAAATATCAGAGACCTGAACTGAACTGATTGACTGATTGTTTGCTGTCAAGTCTGTGTTGATTCTTGTCCACCATATAGATAAACATTTTCTTATCTTTCCCCCACTGACCTTTTGGGTCTCCCAACCTTAAAAAAAGGGGGGGGGAGAAGAAAAGAAAAAAATGGAGGTAAGGAAAAAAATTATAATAATGAAAACAGCAAAGACTGGAGGTGAAATATTTTAACAGAAGGAGCCATAGATGTAGAAGAATTAGAGCAATGCCCCTCAATCTTGGTGACTCTATGAAGAGTAGACTTCAATTCCCAGAATTCCCCAGCCAGCAAAGCTGTGATTATAGTGAATTCTGGGAGTTGAAGTCTACCCATCTTAAGAGTCGCTGAGATTGAGAAACACCAAATTAGAGTAAGAAGATTAATGCCTTGATGTTAGGAGAGACAAATTGCTTATAGAAGCTAAGTGAACATACCTACAAAAATATATTGCCACATTCCCAGGTCGGCGGTAGATGACATAAAGGTTTCCTTTTGCATCATTAGCTTTGGCTATAATAAATGAGACCCTCCATCTGATATATCAGCCTGCAAAGAAACCACAGCTGTTTTGCTCCAGCAAGAGAGGGGCATAGCTATGTCGCACCTGAGTCTTTACACACTTAATAAGCCCTTTTATACACGCCGACTGGCAAATTCAAAACATCTACTGTACTGTTAAAAAACATTATCTATGGATAATTAACCCGGTCAGAATACCAAGGTCCTAACATGGATGCCCTCATAATTCTCCACTAAGGGAAAGTCGGTATAAAATTAGGATAACATATTAATAATTTTTAAAAACAAGGCTGGATGAGCCTTGTTAGGTTGTTCAAGACGACACAACGGAGTTCCCAAGAGAGCCGAAGAATATTTGCTTGGCTTCTATCAATAAGATCCTGGTTTTTGCTTTTTATTTTGTTTATTTCAAATCCAAAGTCAGATCTTGGCCCTTTAGAGAGATCCTTATAATATAGAATTGGAGAAAAAATATGGGAAATAAACATAAAATTGACTATGTCAGCGGCATTCAAGGAAAACCAGTTGAAGATGTTTTACAGATGGCATCTTCCACCAGCAAAGCTTGCCAAGATGTTCCAGAACAATTCGCCAACATGCTGGAAATGTAAAAAAGTACATGGAACATATTATCATTTATGGTGGACATGCCCAGTTGCGAAAAAATATTGGACTACAATAAGAAGATGGATCGAAGAAATAATAGACCAACCCGTAGACTGGAAACCAGAGATCTTTCTGCTGGGTATTTTAAACAGAAAATGTAGTAAAGAAATATGGTACTTAACTTTACATATAATAACGGCAGCAAGAATAGCATATGCATAGTGCTGGAAAAATGAGAATATACCATCAGAGGAAGAAGTGATAAGAAAAATCCTGGACTGTGCTGAGATGGACAAATTAAGAAAAGAGATAAAAGAAAAGGAAGACACAGAGCACTATCTAACATGGAACAAGTGGTATGACTGGTGGGAGACTAGAAATAATAGAGGAGAATAAATATGGAAAGGTCAAAAGTGAAAATATGTGTATAATAATGTATAATAATAATAATAATAATAATAATAATAATAATAATAATAATATGAATTATTCTTAGTAAGAAGTAGAGTATGAAGGAAGAAAAATGTAAATAAGAAACAACGGGGCAATAAGGACAAATAGTCTAAAGAAGAATAAGGGAGAGAAATGTAAATAATAGAAGATTACCGTTATGTAATCGCTGTTAAAAGGGGGGAGGGAGGAGCATATACTGTGTATGTATGTGTGTTTTGTCTTGTCTTGTTTTGTTGGTTTAAAAATAAAAAAATATATAAAAAAAATAAAAAAAGAAGAGATCCCTTCACATGTGCTGCGTATTACATTATTAATTAGAGTGATTATTCCATATTCCCATTTTGATTTTTGGTTAGGATTAGAAGCGATTTTTCAAACTGAATAATCTATACTGAATAACCTAGACCTCAAAGTAAGGAATAATATTATTCTAAAACATTATAAACATATTCTCAAAAGCAAGGGGAAATATGCATCATTTTCCATACTTTAAACAGGCTGCTGTACGCATAATTTCCTGGACTGTTTAAATGAGAAATTAAATTTTACAAGATGAATAGCTTTTAAGAGGCATTTTAGGCAGGTAATTTCTCCACTATTTATCAAAGGTTATCACTTCATCCATAGAAGTGTTGACCAATTGAATCAGTTTATTATTTATTGAAAAACACCCCACTTGTTTGATGGTTCATTTGAAGGTGTGGCAGGCAGAAAAGTATTCCAAGAGAAAAACTATTCAAAGATTTTTTTTTAATTGTGATTGGATAAACTCTAGGATACAGACATCAATTTAGAAGATGGCTATATTGTAAAATTAAAACTGCATTTCTGTAAGGAGTAGAAAATTCTAAGCATCAGATCCCCAGCCACGAGAATTTGTTTCAGATTAACGTCAGTTACAATACCGAATGCCTTTATAACTAGAAATATTTAATAAATAAGTAAATAAAATCAGTGATAAAATCAGTTCTGCTCCACGCAGAACCATCATGAGACATAATAAAAGAAAAGCCTAACTAGTTCAAATCATGCAGACTCTTATAAAATATGTGCATTCAACAT
Organism: Bothrops alternatus; assembly: GCA_034064705.1. Taxonomy (NCBI): domain Eukaryota; kingdom Metazoa; phylum Chordata; class Lepidosauria; order Squamata; family Viperidae; genus Bothrops; species Bothrops alternatus. The sequence goes on from JARGCV010000065.1 coordinate 325,288, forward strand.
AAAACAGCCTTCTCACTTGAGTCCGTGACCTTGCGTTTCATCTTATTTCCACAGTTCCACAAACAAGTACTTTTGTTCAAAGTATTATCTTAACAAGGCTCTGTTGTCATTCAAGGTCACCTGCCTGCCAATTTTTTCTCTCCCCCCCCCTTGCATACATGAATTTAAGAAGCTGTGATTGGGTAATAATTTCTTATCTTACAAGAAGATGCCAGGGGTCGTTTTTGCGACAGACAAATATGTTTAATTAATAAATAAATGCATTCCACATTTTTCACAAGAGACGATGATACTTCGAAAACTTGAAAACATCTGCATTATACTTGGTCCAAGTGAATGATTCGAAGGCACCAAGGGCTACAGCATTTTTGTAATAAGATTGTAAAAAAGATGTTGAGACTCTAGAAAAAGTACAGAGAAGAGCAACAAAGATGATTAGGGGACTGGAGGCTAAAACATATAAGGAATGGTTGCTGGAATTGGGTATGTCTAGTTTAACAAAGAGAAGGACGAGGAGGGACATGATAGCAGTGTTCCAATATCTCAGGGGCTGCCCCAAAGAAGAGGGAGTCAAGCTACTCTCCAAAGCGCCTGAAGGCAGGACAAGAAGCAACGGATGGAAACTAATCAAGGAGAGAAGCAGCCAAGAACTAAGGAGAAACTTCCTGACAGTTAGAACAATTAACCAGTGGAACAATCTGCCTCCAGAAGCTGTGAATGCTCCAACACTGGAAGTTTTTAAGAAGAGACTGGACAGCCATTTGTCCGAAATGCTATAGGGTTACCTGCCTGAGCAGGGGGTTGGACTTGATTACCTCCAAGGTCCCTTCCAACTTTGTTATTTTTATTGTTGTTGTTATTGTTATTATTATAAAAACAAGGTGTGGTAAGAAGCTAAGGCAGCACTGAGTGAAGCAAGTTGCCGTGTTTACCGATCACTTTCAACCAGTTCAGGATAGATATTTAGAGTAACCACTTACACATACCGGGACCTTGGCCAACGGATCTCAATGGAAGGCGATTCAGTAAAGGAAATTGAGCAGGGCAACCTGTTCTAACGTATGCTGGTGAAACATGGGCGCTAACTTCACAACTGATACAAAAGCTACGAGTGGTGGAAAGAGACATGGAAAGAGACATGCTCGGCATCACAAGACAAGTTAGAAAAACCTGCCCGTGGATCAGAGGACAAATGAAAGTATACGATGCCCTCAAGAGAATACAAGAACTGAAATGGAAACAGGCTGGTCACGTAGCAAGAAGAACTGAGGGCAGATGGATCGAGGCAGTCAAAGAACGGATCCCACTTGATTAAAAGCGCCCACGAAGCTAAAACAAGATGGAGCGACTACCTTAGCAAATGGCGGGCCCAACTGGGAAAAGAAAGCTCAGGGCTGTATTGGTTGGAAACATGAGGAAGAGACCTTCATCCTGCAGTGGATAAACAATGGCTAAAAGGATGATATATAGTAAATTGATCTTACTGAAATATATGTGTCACACAGGACATATGCGAGTGTGCATTCAGTTACTAGTATCTTCTTTGCACAATGGAAAACAACTAGAACCACCCAAGGCAGTTACAGTGCCCAGTTAAAATCTCTAGTTCAGTGTTTCTCAACGTTAGCAAAGCTGGCTGCGTGTTAAATTGTGAAGAATCAGGACCACACATTAAGTTCCAGTTAGGCTAATTGATTGCTCTTGCCTATACATAAGAATCTAGTCAACTAACAGTCAGCACTAAATTGGTGCTAGATAAGGATAAATGAAATTGAAGAGGGGCTGGATTGAGACCACTTGTGGGAATGTAATGACTCTAGGCTGATTTCTCTCTTGACTCCATCCTTAGGCTCTGCCTGTCCTTCTTCTACACTATGGTTGAGAACTTGCTGGCTAGGGAATTCTGGGAATTGAAGTCCACACATCTTAACACATCTATTATTTTGAAATCTACTTACCTGGCAGTTTAGTACTCCAAAGGAAGTGGGAATAGATCTTTGTTAATGGCTTGGAAGACTGCACATAACCTATGTTGGACTAAAGTCCACTCTACCTCAGGTTTAATTTTTGTCATTTTGTTTTCTTCCTTTTTATGCGTACTATCACCTCACCCATCACAATCACCTTGGGTTGAATAAGGTCTCCAATCAAACTTCAAATTAATCCAATTTACATAGAAATACAACTATATAGAATCATGATGGAAATATGCGTGAAGGAAAATACTTTTTTTTTTCAAACACCAAGAATGTATCTCGCATTTGTTCCTTCTTTGTTGACAGGAGGGTGGAAAAAGCAAATATCACAGCCGTTCTCAGTTTTATAGTCCTGAACCTATAAATAAGATCCTACGAAAATAAAGCTTAGATCATAGAAAAATCAATGGACGTTCTCTCAGGGCCTGGAATTCTTTCTATAAGAAATTTCCCAAATGTATTTTTGACCTGATACTGACCCTAGTTTGAAAATAAAGTTTTCTTCCTGGATTGTTGATGCAACAGAATAGAGAATATAACAGGGTTTTTGAAACTAATTCCTCCTTGATCTATTATTTCTTTCTCTTTTCCCTTCCTTTTTATTATATACCTTCAAATAGAGAATTCACTGAAAAAAAATTGTCTCATATGTACCAGAAGACCAGAGTTTAATGAGATTTTTAAGCTATCAAAAGGAAACATTTTTTTTTTGCCTCCAACATAATGTAGTATTTCTTCTGCCAGGTAGACTGAGTATAAAATAGGTTTCAATAGATTACAACAGTTAACAAAAATAACACTAATTTGCACTGTGTATTAATTCAGCCTGTTTTCCAAACAGAGTTGGCTGTGCGATTGCTATCTAACACAACGGTCGCAAGTGTGAAAAAAGGCTACAAGTCCCTTTTTTCACTCCAGTTGTAACTTTAAAGGGTCATTACGTGAACTATTGCAAGTTGAGGACTACCTGTATTTTCCTAAGCATTATGTTACATTTTGAGAGACAGCACGGTGCTCATGGTAGGTGGCAAAGATCTTGGCAGACCAGGTGAAGAAAAGCTGCCTGGGAACAGGCAGATAAGAGGCAGCACAGTCCTCAGCTGCGTAAGGGTGGAGAAAGGATCACAAGGAGCCTCCCTGGTTTCTCCGGCTGTAAAGGATAGAATGGAGTGGAGAGTGGAGAGTGGGATGGGATGGGATGGGATGGGATGGGATAGAATGGAATGGAATAGAATAGAATAGAATAGAATAGAATAGAATAGAATAGAGTAGAATGGAATGGAATGGAATAGAATAGAATAGAATAGATATTGGAATATAGAATAGAATAGGATGTTAACGCAGGTAATATTGAATATTCTTGCTTTGACAATATATGCCGAACTGTCTGGTATTTTTAGAATTAAATCAGGTGACAGCGAAAGGGGAGGAGAATATAAGGAAAGCCCGGGAAAAAGAAACGGGAGTGAATCTTTGCCCTCCAAGTTAATTGGAAGATGTGAATCATGACCCCAAAATAGGGGAGGGGAAATGCCTGGAATGTTATGTGCAAAGGAAGGGAAATTCAGATCTTAGCATTTCCACCATGCCGTGCTGACATCTCTGTAACACTAATAAAGGCTTTTTAGGCTAAAAAAATGCCTGAAGGTTCTTTGAAGTGTTTCGTTAATCAGATACATGACATCATGCTAAGATCTGAATTTCCCTTCCTTTGCACATAACATTCCAGGCATATAATAGAATAGAATAGAATAGAATAGAATAGAATAGAATAGAATAGAATAGAATAGAATAGAATAGAATAGAATAGAATAGTTTGAAGGGACCTTGGAGGTCATCTAGTCCAACCCCCTGCTCAGGCAGGAAACCCTACACCATTTCAGACAAAGGAAGGGCTGTCCAGTCTCTTCTTAAAAACTTCCACTGTTGGACCATTCAAAACTTCAGGAGGCAGGTTGTTCCACTGATGAATTGTTCTAACAGTTAGGAAAAGATGGTGGGAGATTTATAATCTCAGACTTCAGTTAATGAAACCTTACCATACAGGAGAATTAACTCATCTAGTCATGTTTCCTGTCTGGTCTACCTGGACAAGGTAGTGGACAAATAGAGGGGAAACCCAGCTTGCAGACCCTCCTCAGCCATGGAAGGGGACATGGTGCTAGTTCAGGGGTTCTCAACCTTGGCAACTTTAAGACTTGTGGACTTCAACTCCCAGAATTCCTCAGCCAGCAAAGCTGGCTGAGGAATTCTGGGAGTTGAAGTCCACAAGTCTTAAAGTTGCCAAGGTTGAGAACCCCTGCGCTAGTTATTCTATCTCCATGCGAATCAGGGCCAGCCTCTGCAACCGGCGGGCTGAAAAAGAGCATCCTTCATCTCATCTTGCAACTAACAGTCAGCACTAAATTGACACTAGATAAGACTTAGTGAAATTGAAAAGGGGCTGGGTTGAGGCCTCTTGTTGGGAATATAATGACTCTAGGCTGATTCCTCTCTTGACTCCACCCCTAGGCTCTGCTATGCAAAATACGTGGACCCTGCAACTAGCTACCGGTAGGAAAAAAACTGTGGTTAGAATGCAGTATTGCAGGCTAATTCTGCGAACTGCCAACAGTTTGGCAGTTCAATCTTGACTGGCTCAAGGTTGACTCAGTCTTTTATTCTTCTGAGGTCGGTAAAATGGGGACCCAGCTTGTTGGGGACAATATGCTGGCTCTGTTAAGCTGCTTAGAGAGAGCTGTAAAATCACTGTGAAGCAGTATATAAGTGCTACTGCTATGCTGTAATTTATTAATTTGAAATGTCTCAAAATGATAAAGAAACTTCTTGTTTAATCCATCCATTTATGAAATAGGGCATGTTGTCTATATTTGAAGCTATTGCCAAAATCTAGGATGGCAACCTTAGGGCGTTGGAGGGAGAAAAATCAACCCAAGCATACCAAGCTTGCACACCTCTACAAAAGATGCATCTGGCTCAAATTTCTTGCAGGAGATAAGCCAGGAAACAGGGGTGGAAAAAAAAATCCTGGCTAATCCACCCTAGAAGCTTAATGAGAAGTTCATTTTTTTTCAGTGGGGCGCTCTGAAGGCAGAATTCCTTTGGCTTTTGGATGTTCATCTCATCCAATGTGAAGGTGGGAAAAAAAATAAACAAACAGATGTCCCCTCTTCCTGTCAAACCAAATCCTCCCCACAATTAAACCAACAATGATTTCACAGGCCATTGAGTTGCTCCAGCAGTCAGTGCACATCTGTGTTTATGTTTACGGGGCTAATCACTCGTGTCCCGAAGACAACACGTAGAGAAGCTTCATCCAGTCCTAGCCTTTTTCTCCACCTCCCCCTCCTAAACACACACACACACACACACACACACCCTGTTAATTCTTCCTTTTTGCATTGTGCAGTTAATGCCCTAGCAAAGAGGAGGAGGAGGAGGAGGAGGAAAGAGATGCCTCCGTACCTGCCTACTTACACTAAGTTTCTGTAACATAATGAATAGAGACAGCTTAGGGACCGCTCACCTGTCCCAGCCTGCCGCTTATAGCTCGGGAAGTAAAACCACAAGGGATCAACAGAAGGTATTTGTCTGACAGGGCCAGGCGAGGTTGGTTTCTCGGTGACAGCCAGGCCTGGCCTCTTAAACCCGACCCACCGTAATTCCTTCACAATGCAACAGCAGAGCAGCTGACAGTAGCAGCTGCACCTCCTAAGCGAGATGGATGGAATTTTCATAACTAGTTCCCCAAGTTGCATTTTACCTTCAAGATAATTTATGAGCTGCTCCTGGAGTCTGGAAGAAACAATATGCTTGCCATAAAATTAACGGTACCAGCCTTGTAGGTTATAATTAACACTGGGGAAGATAGCACCCACTGGGTGGAGCGCACGGGGTAATGGATAGTAAAGCTGGGAATGTGTGTTTCTGTTATTGGGATGGAGCAACCATCCTGCTGAGAGTCAATTTGGTCTAGTGGGGAAGGCACTAGGCTAGAAACTAGGAGACCATGAGTTCTAGTCCCATCTTAGCCATGGGAGCCAGCTGGGTGACCTTGGGCCAATCACCAGGAGACTGTGATTTCTAGTTCCGCCTTAGCCATGAAAGCCAGCTGGATGACCCTGGGCCAATCACCGGAAACTGTGATTTCTAGTCCCACCTTAGCCATGGGAGCCAGCTGGGTGACCTTAGGCCAATCACCAGGAGATTGGAAGTTCTAGTCCCACCTTAGCCATGGGAGCCAGCTGGGTGACCTTGGGCCAATCACCAGGAGACTTGAGTTCTAGTCCTGCCTTAGCCATGAAAGCCAGCTGGGTGACCTTGGGCCAATCACCAGGAGACTGTGATTTCTACTTCCGTCTTAACCATGAAAGCCAGCTAGGTGACCTTGGGCCAATCACCAGGAGACTGTGAGTTCTAGTTCCACCTTAACCATGGAAGCCAGCTGGGTGACCTTGGGCAGTCACACTCTCTCAGCCCAACTCACCTCGCAGAGTTGTTGTTGTGAGGAAAATAGGAGGAGGAGGAGGAGGAAGAAGAAGAAGTTCTGTTGGATATGTTCACTGTCTTGAGTTACTTGCAAAAATAATAAAGATGGGATACAAATAAACACATAAATAAATGCTAGGCTATAGTGCAAGCATATCTAGAAGACAGCCAAAGTTTCCATCAGCTCTGCTCAGCCAGGAGAATGACACAGCACAATGGAACTGCTGGTCAACCAACTTGCACACTGCCCTCCCTCTACCCAGTATAAAAATTAAGAGTCTATAGAGCCTTTGAATGTCCCTTTTATGAAACTACCCTATTATGGTTGCAAACAGAGGCATGCAACTGTGGCTTCTTCTCCCCCCTGTCCTATCAAAGTTAAAAAATCCTAACTTGTGACTGCCCTCCGATTGTAGTTATCAAAAGAGGAAAACAAACGGAAGTTAGTTTATAATAAGTGGCCAGGCTATCTAACTAATCCATCTTTAGCTACCAATGATTAATATGCATGCATCTTCACATGAATGATGTACGTATGTGTGCATGTGCATCCATTCATCCAGCTAGCCAACCATCCATGCATGTCTCTGCATACAAATGGACCGGATCTGGCTATTTTATATTTTATATTCAAGATGGACAGAATTTAATATTTATTTGTTATGTATATGTAGGGATGTGGGTCGATACATATGTTGTACAAAGTATGTTTAGGTGTGTGTCATGTATGTGTTTCACTTTGAGAGCGGGCAACTAAATTTCACTTTTTTTTTTTTAGTTAAAAATATCTTACTTTAATTTGCAATTATTTCTGAAGGAGAAAGCGGAGTCTCACGAACCAGCACAATAAAACCCCACAGGTTTATTTTAATTCTACTGTACTGCTACAATTCTCAAACAATAATTCAAATTAAATATAGTAATATTTATCCTACTTTACACATGACATATTGAAATTAGTATTACTGGACCCAAAAATATTATTTGCACTCCTACCGGTAAGATGAAGTTATGTTTAATATTCACTTCCAATCAGGTAAAACCTTCCTAAGTTCTGCAATTCATGCCATTCAACTGTTTAAATTCTTCATCATTAAAAAGTTCATAAAACTGGGAAACATAACTTGGCCAGAATACAAAATACTGTATTAATATTAATAGGTGTTGGCCCCAAAAAAGAGTACAAAGAAACAAGAATGAGATCCTCAATTCCCCTCCCAACCCCACACAGTTCAGAAGAATCTGGCAATTCATGTTAATATTGAAAGCTTCGTTTGGTCTGAATGTCATCAAGAATTTGCTGCAACTCTTCATCTTCAAACCGACCCTGTAAGCTGGGAATTAAAGCTTTGGCTTCTTCAGCTGTTTCAGGACCCAGATTAGCTAAACATGCTAGTTCAAATTTATGGAGTTTCTTCTGGAGCAATAAGCTGCGGACACTAGCAATTGTCTCCCGGTTTTTGAAGCGGCTGAAGCGACCTGTATAATTCAAAGTTTTCATAAATAGTTCAGAAAGTTCTTGTTCGTCTTCCACACTCTCATTCTGCTGTTTCCGATGTTCCAGAAGCATGTGCACTTCTGAATTTAAAAGAGTTTCAGCAGTTTCAAATTCCTTGGGAAAAACAAGCTGAGATGCATCCTCTTCCACATCTACGGTGCGAATGTCACTACCACCTACCGCCATCGTTTCATCCGGCCCCCGAACACGCGCAGCGGGCCGGAAATACAAAAATCGAGCAAAAACATGGGCGACTAGTCTCGACGCCCCCTGGAGGGGACGACTAAATTTCACTTTTGATGTGTGCCGTTGTGCACGCAGTAAAAAAAAATGACAATAAAGGTTATCTTATTATCTTATCTTATCATTATCTTATCTTATCATCTTATCTTATCTTATCTTATCACCTCTGGGACACATCCAGCCCTTTGGCTTTCTCTGTCTGGCCCGTTTGAGGTCCATCAGAGAGTAGAAATCAAATATAAATAACGGTACGGCGAGCACACAATACAACAGCATTGCTTTTATTTTGGAAGGCGACTGTTATTTTTTTTCACCCAATTAACATACGTGTACGAATGCATGCCTAGGCACCTCCACGGCCATATTGGTTTGGCCTTTCCAACACTCCCAGTTTCTCATGTGGCCCCCTTGGTTAATTCGTCAATCCATTAATTAATCCAAAGTTGCCCACCCCCAACACAGATCCCCACACCACCTGGGCCAGATCTTGAAAGACAACCTGACAACGGATGGAGCGGGTGTCACTTTCAGGCAGAATAAGCTGTTAATAACCCGCCTCCATCCTCAGACACTTCCCCCGAGCTGACAGCTGAATTTAGACTTTATCTATAACCTGGAAAATGCATGGCAAAGGAAATGACTAAGATACACTTGGGACAGCCTTGGTATAAAATAAAATTACAACTCCTCACTGTGTGGTAAATTGTCTCCTTAAGATAAACACACAGTGCGGTTAGCGATTAATCCATTTATGGGGCGGACAAATTGCTCACCTTCCCTCTGGAGGGCATTTCTTCAAATCAACCTTGAGCATGATGGTCAAAAATCATTCTGATTAAAGGTCTAACGCCGCTGCCAAAGACAAATTTGGAGGCATCTAAAGGGCGCTTATCTCTCCTCGCCATCAAGCAGCAACGCTTACAGAAGTAATAAGCTTTGTGAGAACGTTATCCGGGCTTCTCCTTCTTCAGGACCTCAGAAAAACAATTTACACCCAAGCTTGCATTTAAAGTAGAAAACTCCACCCTCCCTGAAAAAAAAAAATTCAGAAAAGAAACAAAAATATCAGCCAGCTAAGGAATACCTGATAATTAAGAATATTCATTCTTCTTAAATACAGGCAGTCCTCGATTTACAAACAGAACTCAGCCCTTTCTGTTGCTAAGTGAGATGCTTGTTAAGTGAGTTTTGACCCGTTTTACCACCTTTCTTGCCTCAGTTGTTCAGTGAATCCCTGCAGTTGTTACATAAGTGTCTAAGCTGGAACTAGAATTCACCATCTCCCAGTTTTCTAGCCTGATGCATTAACTATTAAAGATTTTGGAAGTAGTTTGCCATTGTCTCCTTCGTAGGGCTGAGAGGGTATGACTGGCCCAAGATCACCCAGTTGGCTTTGTGTCTAAGGCAGGACTAGAATTCACCGTCGCCCGGTTTCTCGCTTGATACATTAACTACTACACCAAACAGTCTCTTTAGACAATATTACTTCTTTATTATTAAGTTATGGGGGAAGAATCAGAGTGAATTTTGGATACTGCCTTTACTATCACCAAATACATAAATTAACCCCCCACACACACACACATTCCTAAGCATCATTTAAATCTAAATATTAGAAGGCCTCATTTTCAATCAATCCCCTTAACAACGTTCCCTCGATGAAACTAGAGGAAGATCACCACCATTTTACCAAAAGAAAATCCCCACTGAGGCCAGGGCAGCCAGAAACCTTGAGAAATTAAGTTAAATTAAAAATAAACTCAGCCTGCGTCCATCTTACAGGGGCCAGGTCAGGCTAGTTCTTGGAAAACAACAGGCAGTAATCAAGTCACACTTTGGGAATTTAAAAAAGAAAAAAAAACCCGCCTGTCACAGCTTCTTTTCCAAAGGCCCTGTTGCCTTTGGCAGACAAAGTTGTTTCTAAAAGGCCTGATGACAACTGATACTAATGCGACTGTGTCATATGACGAAGCTCACACTCTGTCTTACAGGTGATAGATTTGTCAGAGCCTGTGATTTATCAAGCTTCCGCCATCCAACCTATTTGGGAAGTCCAATAATTTTAACCGCTTGAGCTGGGAAGGTCCCATCAGCAGGAGGGGGAAAAAAACCATAACAAAACATTCCTGCATTCCCCAAAAGTCTAACCAGTTCCAACTATGTTTCGTGTAATGTCATAACAAACAAACCAAAAACAGGTTACAGAACAAATCTGAGATCCTCGTTAGAAAAGCTGCAAGGAGAGAGAAATCTGTGCCGATTTATTTCCGAAAGCTCAGCTTCGAAACTGGGCTAACACACTATAATTTCAAGGACGGGAGTTTGATTTTTGAGCACCCATGTTTTTTGACACTGTTTTACTTTGATTATTGATTGGTACCCAGCTATATTTTACAAATAACTCAAGGCGGCAAACTGAAGGTTTGTAAGCCACCCAGCGTGGCCTCTGGATGAGATGGGCGGTACATAAATTCATTAAATAAATAACTTAAAATATCCAACACATAACCTTCCTCCTCTTATTTTCCCCCATGACAACAGCCCTGTGCTGAGAGAGAGGGAGTGGCCCCAAGTTACCCACTCAGCTTTTATGCCTAAAGCAGGACCAGAACTCACCATTTCCTGGTGATTGGCCCAAGGTCACCCAGCTGGCTTTCATGGCTAAAGTGGGACTAATAATAATAATGATAAAGTGGGAAGGGACCTTGGAGGTCATCGAGCCCAACCCCCTGCTCAGGCAGGAAACCCTATACCATTTCGGACAAATGGCTGTCCAGTCTCTTCTTAAAACTTCCAGCGTTGGAGCATTCACCGCTTCTGGAGGCAGGTTGTTCCACTGGTTAATTGTTCTCACTGTCAGGAAGTTTCTCCTTAGTTCTACGGTAGGTTGCTTCTCTCCTTGATGAGCTTCCATCTGTTGCTTCTTGTCCTGCACTCAGGCACCTTGGAAAATAGTTTGACTCCCTCTTCTTTGGGGCAGCCCCTGAGATATTGGAACACGGCTACCATGTCCCCCCTCGTCCTTCTCTTCATTAAACTAGACATACCCAATTCCACCAACCGTTCCTTATATGTTTTAGCCTCCAGTCCCCTAATCATCTTTGTTGCTCTTCTCTGTACTCTTTCTAGAGTCTCAACATCTTTTTTACATCGTGGTGACCAAAACTGGATGCAGTATTCCAAGTGTGGCCTTACCAAGGCATTGTAAAGTGGTATTAATACTTCACGTGATCTTGATTCTATCCCTCTGTCAATGCAGCCTAGCACTGTGTTGGCTTTTTTGGCAGCTGCAGCACACGACTGGCTCCTATTTAAATGATTGTCCACTAGGACTCCGAGATCCCTCTCACAGTTACTATTATTGAGCAAGGTACCCCCTATACTATACCTGTACATTTGGTTTTTCTTGCCTAAATGTAGAACCTTACTTTTTTCACCATTGAATTTCAATTTGTTAGATAGCACCCAGTGTTCAAGTCTGTCCAGATCCTCCTGTATCCTAAGCCTGTCTTCTGGAGTGTTGGCTATTCCTGTCAGCTTGGTGTCATCTGCAAATTTGATGAGTTCCCCGTCTATCCCTTCGTCCAGATCGTTGATGAAGATGTTGAAGAGCACTGGGCCCAGAACAGAGCCCTGGACACCCCACTACACACTTCTCTCCATGTAGATGCGGTTCCATTGAGGACCACACGCTGAGTACAGCCGGTCAACCAGCTATGGATCCATCTGGTGGTGATGCTGTCTAACCCGCATTTTTCTATCTTCTCAAGTAGTAGGTTGTGGTCTACTTTGTCAAATGCCTTACTGAAGTCCAAGTAAATTATATCCACAGCATTACTCTAGGACTCTCAGTCTCCTGGTGATTGGCCCAAGGTCACCCAGCCATTTGCATGTCTAAGGCGGGACTAGAATTCAGTCTCCTAGTCATTGGCCCAAAGTCACCCAGCTGGCTTTCATGCCTAAGGCAGGACTAGAACTGACTGTCTCCTGGTGATTGGTCCAAGGTCACCCAGCCGGCTTTTGTGCCTAAGGCGGGACTAAAACTCACGCTCGCCTGGCTCTTGTTATGCTATGGAAATAAGCATCCTCAACCAGTTACTCAACGCTGGCAAGGACCAAACACATTTTATTATCAGAGTCTATTTTTGATAGCACGGAATGAGGGAAACATCTAGCCACCGCATACCCAGAGTTCTCTCAACTCAAATTGCTGTTAGTCATGAGCTGGTTCGCATATTATTCTAGTTAAGGAAAAAGCATTCTGCTTTCCTCATATCAAATCCACCAAGCCCCTAACCTTGGCTGACCTTTCCTCCATCCTCCCTCCATTGTATTTATTTAATTATGTTAATGAGCCTGGAACACTGTAGAACAGGAATGTCCAACCTTGGTCTGTGGACTTCAACTCCCAGAATGCCCCAGCCAGCTATGCTGGCTGGGGCATTCTGGGAGTTGTAGTCCACAAGTCTTAAAAGTGGCCAAAATTGGACACCCCTGCTTTAAAGTCACCAACAGGTCAAAAGGGATATACAAATCAAGCAATGGCGTATGCTTCTCTTCAGGAACAGCTCCTCCTCCATCTAACCATCCTTGTTCCAAGTGGATTTGGGAAGTAGGATCTGTGAGGCAGCCACGCTGTGTCTAGAAAAGTCCATTTGATTTGAGGAACCTCTGGACTCTCCAGCTACTAAATCTGCTCAAAGAGGACACCTGAGAAGCAAAGCTTGATTTTACATTTTATAAGCAAGGAGCCATGTTCTTTCCTGAGTTTAGTTCAGCCCAGTTGGATAGATGCATAGCCTAAAAGACTTTTCACGCTGCAGGTGGGGGAATTCTGGGAGTTGAAGTCCACAGGCCTTCAAAGTTGCCAGGGTTGGACACTCCTGCTGTAGAATCAAGGACCCACCCTCTAGTGACCATACTGATTTACGTCTCATGGTTCTGAGATACCAGAGACCATCTGTGGGTGCAGGCAGTAATTCGTTCACCTTCTGTCCGGGGGTGATTTGTCACAACCCATGTCCCCCATTAGACAAAACCAATTTGATACACTTTGTTTCAGTGGAAATGGGCTTCTGCACACACACACACACACACACACACACACACACACACAAACACACACGGCCTATGAGTCACAGCCCCTTTTAGCATCTGGGTTGAATCTGGTTGAGTTAGTTTAACCCAGAACCCTGAAGCTCAGCACCACTTTGATTCAGTGCTAAGTAAAACAGATGCCTGTGACACTCTTGAATTAATGCCCTGGAAACGTCACCTTAAATCACTAGCGGAAATGATATATGCATCACTTGCCATAGCTATAGAAAAAGATGACTATTAATTTAAATCTCTTCTCCCTTTCTGTTAACAACTCGCCAAACAACCATGATCAGGATTTCTGCCAACGTTGCATGTAAGCACATTTATCTGACCAACTCACTGGCCAAGCGTTTTCTTTCTTTCTTTCTTTTTCTTTCTTTCTTTCTTTCTTTCTTTCTTTCTTTCTTTCTTTCTTTCTTTCTCTTTTCTTCCTTCTTACTTTCTCTTCTCCCTCCTTCCTCTTTTTCTTTCTTTCTTTTTCTTTCTTTCTTTCTTTCTTTCCTCCCTCCTTTCCTTTCCCTTTTTCTTTCTCTCCTTTCTTTCTTTTTCTTTCCTTCTTTCTTTCTCTCCTTCCTCCTTCCCTCTCTCCTTCCTCTTTCTTTCTTTCTTTCTTTCTTTCTTTCTTTCTTTCCTCCTTCCTTCCCTCTCTCCCTTTCTCTTTTCTTTCTTTCCTTCTTTCTTTCTCTCCTTCCTCCTTCCCTCTCCTTCCTTTCTTTCTTTCCTCCCTCCTTCCCTTTCCCTTTCTTTCTTTCCTTTCTTCTTTCTTTCTCTCCTTCCTTCTTCCCTCTCTCCTTCCTCTTTCTTTCTTTCTTTCTTTCCTCCCTCCTTCCCTCTCTCCCTTTCTCTTTTCTTTCTTTCTTTCCTTCTTTCTTTCTCTCCTTCCTCCTTCCCTCTTTCCTCTTCTTTCTTTCTTTCTTTCCTCCCTCCTTCCCTCTCCCTCCTTTCTCTTTCTTTCTCTCCTCCCTCCTTCCCTCTCTCCCTTTTTCTTTTTCTTTCTTTCTTTTTCTTTCTTCTCTCTCTTTCTTTCTCTCTCTCTCCTCCCTCCCTCCCTCCCTTCCTTTTCTCCGTTTAGGGGTGACTCGCCATATCAAGTAGTTAAATAAATAAACACACCCAATAGATATTTACCACTGTGATAAAAAAAAAAACTCACAAGCTCTAACAAATCCAGGGGTGCACACATTTTGTATTTTGTTTCGTTTTAATCCAACATCTAATGCACCTTTCTGCCTCTCCTCTGTTTCCAGCCCCATGTGAGCATGTCTTCTATCTATTTAAATTTCCATCTATTAAAACTTAAATCTATTCCAGCTCTCCTTCTGGGTCATTGCTTCTATATGTACCATGGTTCTTGTTTAAAGGCTTCCCTTTGGTCAGAGAGGAGAGAGAGCGGTCTTGAGCCAGATGGACTACTTCACACTTCATTTATCAAACCCAATAGTCTAGACCCCGTCACCTAAGCTCGCTTCTTGCAGTTAAACTTCCATACAATTTGGTAATAATTTTCATTATCGGACCGTGACCTTAAAGCCAACAACTGAGCTGTTTTTCTCCCGGCTGTGTTTTGCTTTTGCACGGCTGATTTGAAATTCACAGTCATCGGCCTTCAGTTTTCTGACTCTCTTAGAGTTAAGAGATGCGACGAGAAGCTGCCTTTACTTTTTGGAAGAACAAGATGACCCCTGGCAGACAGAGGTCAAGAAGAGGTCAGTTTGAAGAGCTCAGGAAAGTCTTTTAACAGCTATAACAATCTGCCCATCAGACACTATCTGGTAGAATAAATAAACCACAGCTTTTAGGAACCTACTCTCCATATTAATCCAGTTTTGACCACCACATTATAAAAAAAAAAAGATGCTGAGACTCTGGAAAGAGTGCAGAGAACAGCAGCAAAGATAGAAGGCGGCTAAAAGACTAAACCATACGATGAAGAACGGTTGCTGGAATTGGGTATGTCTAGTCCATAGGTAGGCAACCTTGGCTCTTTTATGACTCGTGGACTTCAACTCCCAGAATTCCTGAGACAGCCACGCTGAGGGGAAAGGGAGAGGTTTCCAAGCTGAGCCATGCTGGCTCAGGAATTCTGGGAGTTGAAGTCCATGAGTCTTAAACTTACCAAGGTCTAGATCAGGGGTGGGCAATCTTGGCTCTTTTAGGACTCGTGGACTTCAACTCCCAGAATTCCTGAGCCAGCCATGCTGAGGGGAAAGGGAGAGATTTCCAAGCTGAGCCATGCTGGCTCAGGAATTCTGGGAGTTGAAGTCCATGAGTCATAAAAGAGCCGAGGTTGCCTACCCCTGGTCTAGTCTAATGAAAAGAAGGACTAGGGGCGGACATGATAGCAGTGTTCCAATATTTGGGGGGCTGCCACAAAGAAAAGGGAGTCAACCAACTCTCCAAGGCACCTGAAGGCAGGTCAAGAAGCAACGGATGGAAAATAAACAAACAGACAATCAACCTAGAACTAAGGAAAAATTTCCTGACAAAACAATTAATCAGTGGAAGGAAGGACTTGTCTCCAGAAGTTGTGGGTGCTCCATAATTTTTTTTTTAAAGCATTCCTAATATCAGGAGCTCTCCAAGGTCCTGGCTGTATTAATTTACTTGGATCTGAAATGCCAGATACTGTATTCATAACCCGATCGGAACAGCAAACCCATAGTTAGGATATCTGGCAAAATTACTATTCTGAATTCCCCTTGATAACTATAAAGCAGGGGTTTTCAACCTTGGCAACTTTAAGACTTGTGGACTTCAACTCCCAGAATTCTGGGAATTGAAGTCCACAAGTCTTAAAGTTGCCAAGGTTGAGAACCCCTGCTAAAGATTCAGACTCCTTCCTTCCTCCCTATCTCCCTGCCTCCCCTCTCCCTCCCTCCCTATTTCTTTTTTCTTTCTTTCTTTCTCTTTCTTTCTCTTTTCTTTCTTTCCTTTCTTCCTTCTTTCTTTTCTTCTTTCCTTTCTTTTCTCATCTATTTGCTTTGTTTTTCTTAAAAGTTGCTTTCCCCATAACCTGCTTTCTCTAACGTGCAGGATAAGGTCATTAAATTTGCCAGTATTTAACTTCCAGAGTAAGGGGGAAGGGAGAAAGAATGAAACGAAACTCTATTATTTCATCTAGCTGATCCCTTGATAGCTTGCTAAAAGTAAAATACTATAACCTACAGCCTGGCCTTTGACAAGTGCTAATTATTTCCCCCTCAAAGTAGATTTTTCTCATGTAATTCCAAAGTACACAATAGACTGATCTCTAAAACTCGTGAGGGCTCCTCCAGAGAGGCACTGGGTGTTTTATAACTTTCACCACTGTGTGTGTGTGTGTGTGTGTGTGTGTGTGTGTGTGTGTGTGTGTGTGTTTGTTAGCACTGAAGCTTACCACATCTCTCCAGACCTTTGATGAAGCAGAAGTACAGGGAAATTGGGTATGATTAGCCTAGTGAAAAGTAGGACTAGGGGTGACATGATAGCAGTGTTCTAATATTTGAGAGGTGGCCAGAAAGAAGATGGGGTCAATCTGTTCTCCAAAGATGGGAGGAGGGAAGAAGGGGTAACAAATCAAAAGTTTACAAAAACTAACACCCAATGTTGAATGTATATGTTCTATAACTAATGCCTCTTAACATAACCTTATGACTAATGTTGTTTGCTTTAATACTGTTAAAGCGGACTGAATCTCTACCTCAGGATATGAAACTTTTACCTCAGGATCTCGGGTTAGGGACTATAAAAGATTGCACTAGTAATGGGATGAAGTCAATTCAGAAGCGCAAACGAACAATAGGCGATAGACTAGATACAGCAGATAGACCATATATAAGAGAAACACCAACCAAATAAAAGGTACTCGGAGTATACTTGAAGAGGGAAGGGAGGAGGGAAGAACGTTTACTAAAACAGATGTTTACAAAGATTAATACCTAATGTTGTATGCTATGTTCTAGGATGATTGTTTAGCAATAGGATCTTTGGTTTAATGTTGATCACATTAATATGGAACCAGATAAGAGAAACACCAATCAAACAAAGTGTAACAGGAGTATAGTTGAGGCTAGACGCGAGGGGTGGAACAAGGCTTACTAACTCAGACGTTTTCAATGACTAATACTTAGTATTGTATATCAGGTGCCATGATGATTGCTGCATAATATGTTTTTATGTTCAATGTTGATTGTTTTAATAAAAGAATTTTATAATAAAAAAAAAGAAACAATGGATGGAAATGAATCAAGGAGAGAAGCAACCTAGAAGTAAGGAGACGTTTTCTGACAGTGAGAACAACAATAACAATAACAACAATAAACCAGTAATAAACCCATAAACTTGCCTTCAGAAGTTGTGGGTGCTCCAACACCGGAGGCTTTTTAAGAGACTAGACAGTCATTTGTCTGAAATGGTGTAAGGTTTCCTGCCTATACCGGTAGAATAGGAGACTAGACTAGAAGACCTCCGAGGTCCCTTCAAACTCTGTTATTCTGTTATAAATCACAATAGACCAGCGGTTCTCAACCTGTGGGTCGTGACCCCATTTGGGGTCGAACGACCATTTCACGGGGGTCGCCAAACACCGCAGTCCGCCATTTTTTTCCCCATTTTTTCCCCATTTCCCCTCGGCCATCGCGTGCACGCCACGCATGCGTGGTTCGGGCCGTTGCGCCGCGCATGCGCGATTTGGGCCGTCGTGCGCGCGCCGTGCATGCGCGATTTGGGCCGCCGCGTGCGCCGTGCATGCGCGGTTCGGGCCATCACGCCACGCATGCACGGTTCGGGCCATCACGCCGCGCATGCGTGATGCGGGCCATCGCGCGCGCTGCGCATGTGCAATGCAGGCCGTCACGCCACGCATGCGCGATGCGGGCTGTCGTGCCGCACATACGCGGCGCAGGTCAGGGTCGCGCTGCGCATGGGCGACGCAGGTCGGGGTCTCGGCCTGAAAAAGGTTGAGAACCGCTGCAATAGATTATTTACTAGGAGAATACTACGAATGGCAGCTCTTTAGGACAGTTCTGCCAGAGAGAAAAACCTTGAATAAAACCAAGGAAAGGAGGAACCAATTGCAGTTATTTAATACTCTGGAGGCACCGACTTTTGAAGGCTTTCAAGGTACCAGCTCTTGAAATGTTCTTTTAAGTGTTTAAGTTTAATGAGGCCCTGTGCTTTGTCTGCTGTTTTCTCCCTCCTTCGTCAACCTTCTCCTTCCTCTCTTCTCCACCCTGATGCCTGCAAAATACTTAACATTTTTTGTCCTAGAGGCTCAATTATGCTACTTGGTTCCAGCTTGGGAATAAATTGATAGCTTTAGGGAGAAACAAAAAAAACAAAAACCAACAACTACTGAAACTACAATCGTTCAAAGACGGTTGTCATTCCCCTCCATTCAAAGAAAATCCATATTTATTGCATATTTGCTCTACTAAATTGATCTATTCAATAGGTTAACCTTTGCTAGGTTCCTGGTTTTTTTCCCCCCCTCTTTGTTTTTCAAGCCACGCACACTCACGGTTTATAAATATTTAGCTGCGTGTCTGAATTCCTACCTGGGCAAGCTCTAAATGTGTGAACGTTGCCTTCCAAATACAGGCAGTTCTTACGACCGCTTGAGCCCAGAATTTAAGCTGTTAAGTGAGACATTTGTGAAGTGACCCGGTTGCTAAGTTCATCTGGCTTCCCCATTGACTTTGCTTGTCAGAAGATCACAAAAAGTAATCATATAACCTTGGGACACAGCAACGGTCATAAGTCAGTTGCCAAGTGTCTGAATTTTGGTCAATGATGGGGAGGCTACAAAGGTGGTAACTGTGAAGAACGCTCATAAGTCACTTTTTTCAAGTGTCTGTCAAGTGGTGGCGCCGTCAAGGTGGCTGGAAAACGGAACGGTCTGACCAGCGTTTATTCACAGCGAAACAAAGTCAGCGCTGGGAGTGATCTTCTCCCAGCACCTTACATGCAGTCCGTCCCCTCAGCTCCAACCCCCCCCCCATCCAGCTAGCCAGCATCCGGTGAGTAACTTGAAAAGCAGCAACACAGGCCCCTGGCTCTCCTCTCCGGTCTGCTCTTCAGTCCTTGCTGACGGGTGTCATTCCTGCTCCGCTCAGCTGTTTGGCAGTTTCGTAGGGCAGATAGGATTGTCCCCAGCTTCTCCCCTGCCGCTAGCCTCCGCCGGGGTTTCCTGTGCCGAACAGCTGTCTGGCGGCTGACCGAGGGTCCTCCTAAACGTTCGGCGTTGTTACCGTCAGATGTTTGGCGGCGTCGCTGGCTTCCTGGCTTCCCCGGGTATCATTGTCTCCCTCCCCCCTCCCGTTAATGTCGAGCCCGCGGGGCTTGACACAGTAACTTTGAATGGTCACTAAATGAACTGTTGTAAAGTGGAGGACCACCCGTATTCCCCAGGCAGCACGGCCAGTGGAGAAGATTACTTCTGTCTAAAGACAGGTAAATCATTTTTCTATCCCAAATGTGCTTTTCAAAAGTCAACTGGACTTTCTTGGGGGGGGTTCTTCTTTTTCCTCGAAAACGTTTTGCTTCTCATCCAAGAAGCTCCTTCAGTTTTGAGACAACTGGAATTGCCGCAAGAATATCGTCTTTCCTGTGTTTGTGTATACATGCTGGGTCTGTGTCGGTGGGCCAGTTTACATAATTGCTACTGAGATGCAGGTAGATCCATCATGCCGAAATGATGCGTCATAACGGATAGCTTCAATGAATTCTTGAAGGATCCGGAGACAATTGAACATTATGCACAGCGCTGAAATTGGCCGTGGGGCCCCTGACAGATCTTGCTAAAGCTGAACATTGTGGTATATTACAGACTGTGAAGACTTTTACCCCTAAGCGATGTTAGCGATAGGATTTGGGTTAATTCTACTTCTGCTTGCCTGTATGCAAAGCTTGGAGATGGAAAGTGACTGTCTGATACGTGTTTGTGTTGTTGCAAACAATGGCACCCAAAGGAGCCCTGGGACAACCCAAACATTATGCAAACGACGAGGAAAGATGCACAAAGAGGACCTAATGGCTAACCATTAGGACAAGAGCTTGTGTCCTTCCACAAACAAATTTGCAGCATTTCACATATAAATATCACAAAACAAGCCAGCCATGCCATTTGTTAAGTGTTGTCCTACGTTTTTGAGATAACAGCCATTATTTCAAACACAGCTTTAAGTTAAGGCCACATAGCCAAAGGACGCGACTGGAATCAAACCCCAGTCACTACAGGCATTGGCCCAAGATGGTCAGAACAGTTGACTAAAGGTCCATTTGAGAAGACATCAACCTCTCTGTTCTGACATGCATCTGATTCTTCTGGTTCTTGTAAATATCCAACTATTGGGACTGAAAATGCATTTCAGTTTAGGGTACATCCTTCTTAATGGGATCAGAGATGCTCTCCTAATTCAGACAGTAGATAACTCATGCAACAATTGACGTTCTTCTCAAGCTCTCCAAACACCTGCACACCTTGACAGTATGTAAAGGTAAAAGGTCTCAACCTAGGTAACTCCTTAGCGAGCTGTTTTTCTCCCATCTCATCGTGGGATTCCAGGTGTGTTTCTTAAGCTGAGTCCTGTAACAGAACTTACCAAGTGTCCTGGTGGCTTATTTCATTCAAACCACTAAAACAAATGAGGTTAACGTGTAAGTACTTGAATAGTTAATTCAGCATTGGGGCTTCTCATATACTGCTTATTATTGGGCCATTGATAAGTAAGTAAAGTAAGTAAGTAAGTAGGGAAAGAGGGAGGGAGGCAGGGAGACAGGCAGGCAAGTAGGAAGGAAGGAAGGAAAGAAGGAAGGAAGGAAGGAAAGAAGGAGGGAAGGAAGGAAGGAAGGAAGGAAGGAAGGAAGGAAGGAAGGAAGGAAGGAAGGAAGGAAAAAAGAGAGAGAGGGAGGCAGGAAGGAAGGAAGAAAGGAAGGAAGGAAGGAAAGAAGGAAGGAAAAAAGAGAGAGGGAGGCAGGAAGGAAGGAAGGAAAGAAGGAAGGAAGGAAAAAAGAGAGAGAGGGAGGAAGGAAGGAAGGAAGGAAGGAAGGAAGGAAGGAAGGAAGGAAGGAAGGAAGGAAGGAAGGAAAAAAGAGAGAGAGGGAGGCAGGCAGGCAGGCCGGCCGGCAGGAAGGAAGGAAGGAAGGAAGGAAGGAAATTAAGGTAAGATGCAATGGGAGGATAAAACAACCCAGGAATATTCAAATGAAAATTAAACAGATCTCTTTTAGTTAGTTCCCTTTTTAGATTCTAAAGTGAGACGTTCTCAAAACTGAGAAAATCTAGAATATATATGAACACTTTAATTATTAAAGAAACAAGGTACAGAAGCTGCTGTGAAGGGCCTTACTTTTTCTTCCATGCAATTTTCATGTCTTTTAAAAAACAATACTAATAATGGGCCTACTGTGCTTCTCCCTCAATATCCCTTCCTCACCTCAGGAGCCATTCCTGACGCAGCCCTTGACGCTGGATCAGGAGGGGGAGAAGACAGTTGATTTTTTCATTTCTTTGTTCCTCCATCTGTTCTTCTTCTCCACGTAATTCACAGAGCAGTAGACTTGTCTGGGGGGGAGGAGAGGAGGAATTGGGGAGGGGTGGGCAGCAGAGAAAAACACGCCATAAACATTATAAAACAAATAAATAAGAAACAAAGCATAAAATTAATTAAACAGACCATAAGCAAATAGGGATAGTAAATCAATGCCCCTTTTTTATTACAGTTCTATGGCCTGGAAATCAATACAGTAAATGACAGGTCAAAAACGAGACCACCTCAGTTTGGTATTTAATCAAAGTACATGAAAATCTTAAGGTGAGAATCTTAAAGCATCATCAAGTTGGTATTGGGAATCTGGATTTCATTTTCATCAGAGGCAGTTATTTGGTTTTTCTGATAAACACACACACAAAAAAAACCCTACTAACCCAACAGATGGAATATTTGTAATGAATTTTCCTACAGATACATTTTCAGTCTCACACTGTTCTTTCTCATACTACTTATTAGTGGGGAAAGGGTCGGAGAGAGGGAGGGAGGGAGGAAGGAAACAATGAAAAAGGGAGGGAGGGAGGAAATAAAGTAAAAGGAAGGAAAGAAATAGAGAGGAAGGAAGGAAGGAGTGAAAAAAGGAGGGGTGGAGGAAGAAAATAAACTAAAAGGAAGGAAGAAGGAACTAGAGTAAAAGGAAGGAAGAAAACAGAGAGGAAGGAAGGAAGAAAGAAAGGAAGGAAGGAAGGAGTAAAAAAGGGAGGGAGGAAATAAAGTAAAAGGAAGGAAGAAAGGAGTAAAAAAGGGAGGGAGGAAATAAAGTAAAAGGAAGGAAGGGACTAGGAAGGAAGGAAGGAGTAAAAAAGGGAGGGAGGAAATAAAGTAAAAGGAAGGAAGGAACTAGGAAGGAAGGAAGGAAGGAAGGAAGGAAGGAAGGAAGGAAGGAGTAAAAAAGGGAGGGAGGAAATAAAGTAAAAGGAAGGAAGGAACTAGGAAGGAAGGAAAGAAGGAAGGAAGGAGTAAAAAAGGGAGGGAGGAAATAAAGTAAAAGGAAGGAAGGAACTAGGAAGGAAGGAAGGAAGGAAGGAAGGAAGGAGTAAAAAAGGGAGGGAGGAAATAAAGTAAAAGGAAGGAAGGAACTAGGAAGGAAGGAAGGAAGGAAGGAAGGAAGGAAGGAAGGAAGGAAGGAAGGAAGGAAGGAAGGAAGGAAAATAGATCAAGGTAAGATGCAATGAGAGGATAAACCTCTTCCAGCATGAGGTTTATAACATTAACTAATACGGAGAAAGTGCAAATGTATAAATGAGGTGTTGCTTACATTGCAGATGTGCTTTACATGATTAAGTAAACCATGACTTAAGTGTGATGAGGTCAGAACTGCAACCTAAGTGAATACAAAATAACAGAGCTTCCAACGGCTGAATTCTCATTCCAAACCTGGCTTAGCCAAAAGGTTAGAAGGTGATAAGAAATGTCCCGACAGTGGGAGGTCGAGGGTTCAAGAAATGTGGTCAAAGATATTATCAATCTGGAAAGCCATTTCCTCAAACCAACACTGGGGTTTGTTTTTGTTTTTTAAAAATTCTTTATTTTATAAAGAAGAACTGATCCATCAAAAGCTTGAGTTGTACACTCCATCTCTCTAAATATATATATTTGGAAGATGTTCTTTTGAACAAGGGCCTTCTGATCAAAGAAAGGTCAACTCTGGGGTTTTTCATTCATTTAACGATCTTTGATGACAGAGGATTGTCCACAGAAACTCTGTTTCACCCAATGTTGAGTGAAGCCTTCAGCTTCAGTCCAGGATCTCTCTCTTTTTCTTACCAAGAAGGCATGTCTAGGACCTGAGGTCACTTGAACAAACAAACAAGGCATGTAGGTCTGTTTTATCTCATCGGTCACTCAATGGAGAATTTTTTGGGAGGCTGCTAATGTTTAGGATATGTTGAAGGCTATCTTCCTCCACTCCCTTCCCTGCTGAAAACACATCCTGAATGGGCCCAGCGAGAAAGATAACAAACCACAACATCAATAACTCTGCTCCACAAAGAGATTCTAGACTGTTGGTACGGCTGGCCAGGCAGGTGGACCTTCCCTTAAAGTGCTGCAGTGATTTAGGCCGAGTTGGGCGTGAATTTCTCCCCGTTCCTGGAGCCCAACTGACAAAAGGCTGTTCTGCTGTGCTTTTAGCACTTAATTTTGTCAACAAATAAGGTTTTCATCGGGAGATCTACTGTACTTCCCAGCTTTTCCAAAGAGATTAACAAGGATCAGTTCTTAAGCTCTTGCTAAGCCCTTCTCACTTTAAGGGAAAGAGGCTGAGGACCAAAATAAATAGCCAGGAATGGAGGGAACTTTTATTTCCTAAGCAGCAAGGTCTCCCTCTTTCAACTCCTGCTAATTATCCAATTTATAATAGATTTTTTTGGGTTGCATTGATAAGCGTGGGAACAGGGAACTCCTTGACAAGACTTGGAGCCAGATAAAATCAGGAATGAATATGGAATCCAAGCAATATAAACATTGGGTAGACTTCACTAACATTGTAGTTTTCAATTTATAGCCAAGTGCTGTTCCAAGTTACAACAGAACAGAAAATCTGACTTACAACCGGTCCTCAAATGTATAACTACTTCAGCATCCTCACGGTTAAGTAATGAAAGTTTGGGCACTTATCAACGGGAATGTATTTATGATGGCTGAAGCATCCTGGGATCTTGTTGTCTGCTGGATTCCAACAAGCAAAGTCAATGGGGCACACTGGCTTCGCTTAACAACCATGTGACTCATTTAACAATTGCAGTGATTTGCTTAACAATTGAAGCAAAAAGGGTTGTAAAATCAGGATGAGATTTGTACCAGTTTGTTGGAATCCATAAACTTTCCTTGGTACCTTGGGATTCTTCTTCTGGATAACCAGGAAAGCATCAAGTTTTTGCTGCTTCTGGCACCCATTCAATTTTTCTCCATGGTGAGATGTGTTTGTGTCAGCAATTCTAAAAATTAACCAGTTTTACAGCCATCTCTAAGCGGTATACAGAGTCAGTCTGTTACCCCCAGCAATCTGGGCACTCATTTTACCTCAGAAGGATGGAAGGCTGAGTCAACCTTGAGCCAGTCAAGATTGAATGGCATGGAATGAAAATTCTGGTTTTAAGATATCCCACCTGTCCTTTGGACCCACAAACTGAAATGACGACCCTACTTTATTATTATTATTATTATTGCACCAGGCTCGATATCAACAATTTCATTCCACAACTGCCGTGGAAATTTGGGTTTTTCTTTTTAAAGTTTTCTTTCCTTGCCCCTCGGGGGCTGCTAAAAAATGGCTGCCTGCTTGTGGAAGCGAAAGGATGAAGGAGAGAAGCAAGGGAGGAGGAAAAGGGAGGGGAGGCCATTGCAGTTTATGGAAGCCAGCTGTTGCAACACGGGTGCCAGCAACATCTGATAGAAGCTCCTTGCTGCCTGCCTTCACTTCTCCACTGTTAGCCCAGCGCAGGTATAACTAACATGTCAGACTTCAGTGCTTCGAAAAGCACTCAGCGGATTTGCTGAGATGACGAATAGCCGAAGTCGTGGCCAACCATATGCAACACAGAATGTTTTAGAGAATTTTAATTTCTCTGTTGGTGAAAGTAAATCAGAAGCTCTCACAGTTGACTGCATTTAGCTGACTCAAAATAACCTTTTTATATGCATATCAAAATATTTACAATACCATACATTCTTCTTTACAGCAACATAGCTCAATGAAGACTTCTTACAGAGAGATACAGAGACAAACCTGAGACTGAAAATCCAGCTCCTAACTCAATACCCTTTTTGCACAGACTCAGTAGCACTTTCTTCTCATTGGCTGACTGAGTTACCACATGACTCTTCCTGCTCATGAATATTCCAACAGAACGCATCAAGTAATTCATACTTCGGTGTACAATCGTCCCGGCCCCTGTTGTTCTAAGGAACGGGAAAGAGCTAGTGTAGCACAGGCCCGGTGTCTTGCTCTTGACAGCCCATTAAGAGATCTCCAAACACCTACTCATGTTTCTCTGAAAATAAGACTGGGTCTATATTAATTTTTGCTCCAAAAGACGCACTAGGCTTATTTCCGGTTAGGGCTTATATTCGGAGACATATGATAGTACATTCATCCATCTGGCTGACGATCTTAAGAGGGGCTTATTTTGGGGGTAGGGCTTAGATTATGAGAGCCCTGAAAAATCATGCTAGGGCAAGGATCCCCAACCCCCGGTCCGTGGACTGGTACCGAGCCACAGCATGCCAACAACCGGTCTGCACACACAAGCAAAGCAGACATCACAGAAAACCACACACTCTCCGGTCCGTGGAAAAACCTTTTTCCACGGAACCGGTCCCTGGTGCCCAAAAGGTTGAGGGCCTCTGTGCTAGGGCTTATTTTCCAGTTGGGTCTTATTTCTGGGGAAACACAATATTTGAAACCACACCACTGGCTTCTCAATAGCAACCCAATAAAACAGAAGCCACGGCTTTCCCACAACGCTTAAATCCTTCACCTAGAGCAGCGGTTCTCAACCTTTTTCAGGCCGAGACCCCACCTGCGCCGCGCATGCGCGATGCGACGCCCGGTATCGCCCATGCATGGCGCGCACGACAGCCCAAACCGTGCATGTGCAGCATGATGGGCCAAATGCGACGGCCCAAATTGTGCATGCGTGGCGCACGCACGATGGGCCGAACCACGCATGCGCAGTGCGATGGGCTGAATTGCGCATGCACGGCGCGCGCGTGAGACGGCCAAGGGGAAATGGGGGAAAAAATGGCGGACTGCGGCGTTTGGCAACCCCCATGAAATGGTCGTCCGACCAAATGGGGTCGCAACCCACAGGTTGAGAACTGCTGACCTAGAGTCCACTAACCACTGCTGCTAGGAAGAAAAGCAAGAAAGCAGCTTTCTTACGATAGGAAATGGGATGTGACTTTTCTAGCCTCTCCCTATGTAACCAAAGCCTTGTTTTGACCTTTGCAGATTTACAAAATTGTTGCTTTCGGTCCCTGCCCTCACAACCCTTGTTCTTCTTCTCCTTGACCTGCAATTTTCCAAGTTCCTTGCTGCGCTGAGCTTTGTGGATGACTTTAAAACTCAGCATAATCTACTTCAGCTAGCTTGGCCTACGCAGTCAATACAAAGACGAGAGAGACTCAGGGGAACTCTGGGGTGAGAGATTATTATTAAGCATTTTTTTCCCTCCTTTCTGGAGTCGGAGAAATCCCAGCAAAGGCAACAAAGCCTGCCTTTAAAATACCTAGGAAGCGGACAAAAATAAAAGGAAGGACAGGGATGGAATGAAAAATAGGAAGGTCAATATTTCCATCCGGCAGTCAAGGGGATATATGGCTCAGCTTTGTTAGAGAAATAAGAAATACTTATTTTAAGGGTGGTTTTCTCCTAGATTTATTCTCAGGATTGACAGTTGTTCGGCTGTCCTTGAGGGAAAATACTTTACTAATCTCTCATTCCAGATCAAGTTCACATTAGGTGTGATTTAAAGCAAAGGAATAGAAATTCTGTACAGGAAGGGAAGAAGGGTTAAAAAAAAAAAAGGCAGGATGGTAACCTGACCAGGGGATTGAACCCTTCTCTACTAAACCTGCTTTCTCTATAAACTTGTCTATTTATTGAACTTGTCACAATGCTGACTCTCTCTCAACGGTTTACAGCCAATTAAGCTACATTTATGGCAGGGAATCCCAAATCCCATTTTCAAAAGGTGAGACCTGCCATTGCCGATGAACGATGACCCAACCAAAAGAAGGAATCTACACAAATGGGAAAATCCATAAATATTTTAGAACTGGTTTGCCATTGCCTGCTCCCTAGGGCGGAGAGTGAGAGACGGGCCCAAGGTGATCCATCTGGCTTTCATGCCTAGGGCGGGACTAAAACTCACTGTCTCCTGGTGATTGGCCCAAAGACATCCTGCTGCCTTTCATGGCTGAGGTGGGACTAGAACTCATTCTCTCCTGATGATTGGCCCAAATCATCTAGCTGGCTTTCATGTCTAAGGCAGAATTAGAACTCCCCGTCTCCTGGCGATTGGCCCCATCACATCACCCAGCTTGCTTTCACGTGTGAGGTGGGACTAGAATTCACAGTCTCCCAGTTTCGAGCCTGGTGTCTTGACCACTATCCCAAACTGACTCCCCAGTTCATGAAACTACATGACCGCTACTTAAGTGGGCAGGAAGAAGTGAGAAAGAGAAATTAAACAAAGATGCAGAACACTGATTTTTTTCCCCTCTAAATTTGCTAAGTCCCCTAAAAGCACAAAGGCAAACAGAGGAAGCTAGGCACCCAAAAAATTCACGCCTGCAAATATATCTGCAATTCATTAAAGGGAGGTGAAGAAAGATAAAAGATTTTGTTGTTGTCGTTGTTCTCCTGATTAATGCCACTTTGGGGAAAAGGTGGTGGGAAGGAAACGCCATCAGCTTAATAGGCTTCTGGCATGAATCCTTACTGAAGTGTAACTTGCCGTTTTCAGAGCCGTGTTCTGCTTTGATAAGCATATATTATTGCCTCATCTCCCAGAGATAATAGCTTCCTTTGCCGTTCCCTGGATGCAGTATTTATACCTTTAACGTACGCAGAGGAACGATCGCAAAATGCAGCAGTCTCCATATCAATTCGGAGGGCGTCTCCCACAGCGTTCCTGAAACAAACCGCCTCAACTCTATTTTCATATTTATACTGTTAAATAAGCAAGGATGTGTGTGTGTATGTGTCTCTGTCTGTGTGAACATGTATCTGTCTGTGTATCTGTATCTGTATGTGTATTTGTAAGTGTGTCTGTTTGTGTGTCTGTTTGTATGTGTGTGTATGTGTGCATGTCTGTATGTATCTATGAGTGGATGTATAGGTGTGTATCTATCACTATGTATTGTGTACACATACATACACACATACACACACACATATATACATACTGTGTTTCCCCAAAAATAAGACCGGGTCATATTAATTTTTGCTTAATTTGCTTAATTTTGTACTAAATGCATCCGTTTGGCTGATGACCTTAACTGAGTCTTATTTTGGGGGAAACACTGTATACACCGTATACTGTATACACATATAAACATACATACACATGCACACACAGATATATATATATATATCTTGGCAACGTTTCGACGAAGTCACATTCATCATCTTCAGGCTGGTGCTTTCGGCTTCGATCAACTCTGTAGCCAAGACACTCATCTCCAGAACCAAATGCCTAGCTGACGAACAACACCTAAAAACCGAACTACACACTCTCACTAATGTACTAACATCCAACGGATTCCAAAGAAATAAGATTTCCAACTTAATCCAAAAAGAAACTCCCACTAAAATCCAAGACAGAGAACAAGAAAACGGCAAAGCCCTCCTCCCATACATAAAAGACACCACAGACAGGAACAGCAAGATCCTGCACAAACATAACATCAAGACAGCATTCTGCACAAACAGAAAAATATCCACCATCCTAAGAAACCCTAAAGACAAAATTGAGTTAGAAAATCAAGGAGTATATGAAATCCCATGTACTGCTTGCTCCACCACATACATCGGACAAACCAACAGAAGAATAAGTGCACGCATTGAAGAACACAAAAACTCAGTCAAAAAAGAGGAACCAACTTCTTCCCTGGTCCAACACCTTAAAGCCACAGGACATGAAATTGATTTCAAAAAGACCAGAACTATTGCCAAAATTGAACACTTTAATAACAGAATAATCAGAGAAGCCATCGAGATAGAAAAACGCCCTCACAGCATGAACAAACGAGATGATACCTCCCGCCTACCAGCCATTTGGAAACCCGCCCTTATTGACAAAAGAGTCCATAACACAAAGAATGACACCAGACCTACACTCACAAAAACCACACACGATGTCACCACCACACATCCAGGCAAAAAGCAAACCCAAACCCACACCGATGATGAGGCACGACCACAAACCAGAAGCCAGACCACAGCTGCATCATTAGCCACCTTAAACCCCTCCAATCCATACAAGAAGCAAACTGACACCCACCATGAAGATGAGGCACGACCACGAACGCGAAGCCAAACGGCTATGCAGCTCACCATCTCTAATCCCCCTGTAACTCAGACTAACCCCTCATCCAATCAGAGCACAGCCAACCCCCTAACCAATCAGAACACATCTCCACCCAATCAGAACACAGCCGAGCTCCCAGCCAATCAGTTCAAACCCCCACTGGCAGTTAAAAGGAAGAAACAGTTGCAATCACACATTGCTACTAGAAGCACGAAGCCGAAAGCACCAGCCTGAAGATGACGAATGTGACTTCGTCGAAACGTTGCCAAGACACTTCAAATTCTACATGGGAGAAAACCCGAAGAACCAAAGACCTACAAACACCCGCGAAAACCTCAGAAAACATACATACATACACACACACACATACACACATACATATCATCATCATCATCATCATCATCATCATCATCATCATCATCATCATCTTAGCCACCTGGTTTAGATGAGCATTAGACCTGCTTCCTAGATGTTAAAGGAAAGTGTGGATGACCTTGGGGGATGAAGGAAAATGAGGCTGCCTAGGAAATTATCAGAGAAGAGAAGCAGGAGCCCTTGGTTGCTTAATGGTTAGAGGAAATTTTTTTAGGAAGGACCCACCCTAGCTGATCATATGGTTAAAAGTGCCAGTGGGAAGTTTGTACCTTCAGACTTGCAAGATTCTGTTAATGTAGCCTTCTCATAAAATAGACTTAGCTCATCTAATCATGTTTCTTGTCTGTTTTACCCGGGAGGGATGACATCAGCTCCATGGCCATCCAATTTTATCCAGACCTATCCCTTTTATCATAGGCTGGATTGGCCTCCTCTCTTTATGTCAACATCTGCATTTGCAATATAGAGACAGTAACAAGAACCCATCAAGTTTAGACAAAGTATTTTATGGATTTCAACAAGTCTAATGATCAACCCAGAATTTTCATTTGAGGTACAAATGACCAGGCTCAGATTATCATATCTTGGACGCATTATGTGAAGACCTAGCTCTCTAGAGAAATCTGGAATGTTAAAAAGAGGAAAGAAAAGAGAAGAAAATGAAGATCAACAGCAAAGTGGACTCGGTTGCAGAGATGACAGCATCACGGAGAGATCTGAAAAGTACAGGTCAGGGATGGATCATTACGAAGAAAATCTATAAATGTGGTCATCAGAAGTTGAAAACGACTGGATGGCACATAATTAATCAAAAAATATCTCAAGACCATACAATATGGAATGCCTCGGAGAGGTCTAAAGCAGGGTTTCTCAACCTTGACAACTTGGAGATGTGTGGACTCCAACTCCCAGAATTCCCCAGCCTGCTGAGGAATTCTGGGAATTGAAGTCCACACATCTTCCAGTCGCCAAGGTTGAGAAACACTGGTCTAAAGTATTAGATATTTGCTGGAACTGGTTACTTTTTAGAATTGCTGACACAAACACATCTCACCATGGAGAAAAATTGAATGGGTGCCAGAAGCAGCAAAAACTTGATGCTTTCCTGGTTATCCAGAAGAAGAATCCCAAGGTACCAAGGAAAGTTTATAGATTCCGACAAACTGGTACAAATCTCAGTTTGGAAGTGGGTTTGCTAAGCCCAAGCAAGAGGATCAATTCTTCTGCATTAATATCTCCTGAAGACAATATATTTATGTCTTCCGTGAAGTATGTAGATACGGCTTCTTGTATCAAAGTGGGGGCCACAATGCAGCTCTACCAGTGATGGAGATCTGGAAAAACTACCACGGCTTCTCAATTTCACAACAGAAATGGTCAACTGCAGTAATTTATGGATGATGTCAGCCTTTCAACAGCATGTTCCTTCTACTTGTTCTTGCTAGACCATAATGTTAGCATTCTTCTCCATCAACATTGCTGTTGGATGGGGCATCTGGTTGAAAGAAAGAAAGAAAGAAAGAAAGAAAGAAAGAAAGAAAGAAAGAAAGAAAGAAAGAAAGAAAGAAAGAAAGAAAGAAAGAAAGAAAGAAAGAAAGAAAGAAGAGTAAGGTCAGTAAAATATCTTCCAGGTCAAAAGATCAACCATGGGATACAAAGACACCTTCCCTAGCAAATCAATCAACTTGCCACAGAGCATGCAAGACCAATGCTCATCAACTGTAGGACAGAGGCAAAAAAAATATACTCTCTTTTGTCCCTTTTTTAACACAATCAGTTATTTAAAGCTTGTGAACACTCTCGCCTTGCATCCTGCCAGCATCCCTCTTTGGGTACAAATGAATAAAAATAAAAGGTCCCAATTTATATGGTCACCATGCCGTAGGGTTAAGCATGCGACCTTAAAATACGGTACAATTTATGTTTGGGCATAAAAAGGCCCTCAACAATCTAAACAAGAATTACTGCTGTTAGAGAAGAAGAAGAAGAAAAAAGACAATGAAAAACCATCCAGGATGGATGCTGAACAGCTGTTGGGAGTTTTCATCCCATCTGACCTCTAGAAAGCAGGATGGGTATGAACCCCGCAACACCTTCGACGTTTTCAGCTTTTATGAAGAAAACCAAAACAAGAGGAATAGAAGGGATGAAGCATGCCTCTTCGTTTTCTGATCAAATTGGCTTTGCTATATTGCAAATATCGCCCACCTGATTTCTTTTTTTTCTTCTTTACCTTGATACAGTTCTTGCTCAACTTGTGGGAAATGACAAAGGGGGGGGGAGATGGCAAGGAGATGTCGCAAAGAAAAGGCGAGGCCGTTGATTTGACTGGGTTACGAAGGCGAATAAGATGGGTATGAAAGACGCCCACTTTGAAATCTATTGACAAAGGGGAGCTGCACAAGAGAAGAATCTATGGGGGGAATTCTGGGAAGCTTTGCATGCTTAACAGGAAAGATGCAAAGAGCCAGTTTGATCTAGTGATTAAGGCATCAGGCTACAAGCTGGGAGACTGTGAGTTCTAGTCCAGCTTTAGGTATGAAAGCTGGCTGGGCGACTTTGGGCCAATCACCAGGATACTGTGAGTTCTAGTCCTGTCTTAAGGCATGAAAGCTGACTGGCTGACTTTGGTGAACCAACAGGAGATGGTGAGTTCTAGTCTCAGCCATGAAAGCCAGCTGGGTGACTTTGAGCCAATCACCAGGAGACGGTGAGTTCTAGTCCCGCCTTAACCATATAAGCCAGTTGGGTGACTTTGGGCCAATCACTAGGATACTGTGAGTTCTAGTCCTGTTTTAAGGCATGAAAGCTGACTGGCTGACTTTGGTGAACCAACAGGAGATGGTGAGTTCTAGTCTCAGCCATGAAAGCCAGCTGGGTGACTTTGAGCCAATCACCAGGAGACGGTGAGTTCTAGTCCCGCCTTAACCATATAAGCCAGTTGGGTGACTTTGGGCCAATCACTAGAATACTGTGAGTTCTAGTCCTGTTTTAAGGCATGAAAGCTGACTGGCTGACTTTGGTGAACCAACAGGAGATGGTGAGTTCTAGTCTCAGCCATGAAAGCCAGCTGGGGGACTTTTAAGCCAATCACCAGGAGACGGTGAGTTCTAGTCCCACCTTAACCATATAAGCCAGCTGGGTGACTTTGGGCCAATCACTCTCTCCCAGCCCAACCCACCTCACAGGGTTTTCGTTATGGGTAAAATAGGAGGAGGAGGACGGTGTGTTGGATAGGTTTGCCACCTTGCGTTCTTTGTAAAAATAATAAAAGCGGGAAACAAACAAACAAACATAAAATCCCAGCAACGATGTGACTCAGCACAACTTTCCTTCCTTGCTTGCTTCTCTTTTTAGGGGACCTCAAAACTGGTAGGAAATTCTAGCAGAAAATCTGAGGAACAAGCAGCCCCCCAAAGGTACCATCAACTCTTCCCAAACCCAGGGTCTCCTTGCCTGTCTGATCCTCCACGGCCCGTCTGACTCATTGTAATGCCTTCATAAGTGAAAAGTGTTCATGGGAAGCTTTTTTGCTCCTTGGGGAACGAATGCAATAAAAGAAAAGTTTGTTTCTGCCACGTGGGCTTACCACTGGACTTCGGGGAAAAAATGAAAGAATGAAAAAAAAAAAGCACCCCACTCTCTTTGGGGCTTTTGTGAAACTGATACTTCCTCCTCTGTTCCTACAGGAAGAAGCGAAGCTGTGGATAAACAGAACAAAAGAAGAAGAAAAAAGAAAGCAGCAGCAGAAGAAAGAAAAGTAAAGCCATGCATAATAAATATTAGAATGGAAGTTTTGCTCATCCAACCAAGATTCAGACTATATTCTAATCTCCTGAGCCACCTTGCTTTGATGTGGGCCAAAAGAGAAAGCGTGTGTATTTTGTAAGATTTACAGCACACCCAGTGGAAATGGTCTCAGATTTCACTCCCCCCCCATTTGAAATTAAGACATGTACGGTATTAGGCAAATTGAGTTTCCTGATGTTTGTTGTGTTAGACTTGGGAACTTACTCAGAGATTCAGAATGTCTCTATGCTTAAAGGTGGCATCAATAGCATTCCTAAAAGTTCATTTTTCTCTACTAGTGTGAAAAAGGGAAGGAAAAAAAAAAGATCTGAAAAAAAATATTCTGCCTTGGTTAGGAACAAAAGAGCTCACTTCAAAATAGAAGCAACAAAGGAAAGTTTAAAATGGCCATCCTTTGATAAAGTGGATGGTGGTGGGTTTTTTAAAAAAAAAATAGCAAGGATTTTTTTTAAAAAAAAAATAGCAAGATCTTCAAAATGATAACCATGTGGGGGATTGGAATACAGGTAGTTCTCGACTTACAATAGTTCATTTAGCTAAGTAGAATAGAATAGAACAGAATAGAACAGAATATAGAATAGAATAGAATAGAATAGAATAGAATAGAATAGAATAGAATAGAATAGAATATAGAATGCAGAAGAATAGAATAGAATAGAGATTATAGAATAGAACAGAATAGAATAAAATAGAACAGAATAGAACAGAACAGAATAGAACAGAACAGAATAGAATAGAACAGAATAGAATAGAACAGAATAGAATGGAAATAGGAATAGGAATAGAATGGAAATAGGAATAGAATGGAAATAGGAATAGAATAGAATGCAGAAGAATAGAATAGAATAGAATAGAATAGACAGATTATAGAATGGAATGGAACAGAACAGAACAGAATAGAAGCTGGAAGGGACCTTGGAGGTCTTCTAGTCCAACCCCCTGCTCAGGCATGAAACCCTACACCATTTCAGACAAAGGGTTGTCCAGTCATAAGTCAGCGGCCAGGCATCTGAATGTTGATCATGTGACCACGGGAATGCTGCAATGGTCGTTAAGTGTGAAAAATGGCCATAGGTGACTTTTTTTCCTGTGCCGTTGTAACTTTGAACAACCACTAAACCAGACATGTCAAACCCAAGGCCCGGGGGCTGGATACGGCCCGCAAAGTGGTTTCATGTGGCCCGTGAAGCCATCCTGGAAACAGTGAGGGAACGGCCCCCGTTGCCTTGGCCCTGGCCCAGGCTGGCCGGGAGCCAATGTACAATTTTGGGATGGCCATTTATGCTGAAACACATTCAGTCTTAGCTCCATAAGCCCCCCCCCCTCCACGTTGCCTGAGAGGAACAGTGAGGCTCCTCCAGTGGACCATGCCTTGGCACTTGCCCCGGTCCCATCCCCTTCTGCCACAGACCCTCAGATCTGTCCCACTTCTGCCCAGGCCCCCACAGGCCCCCTTGACGTGAATGATGCCACGCCTACCCAGTAGGCCACACCCAGCCTGGCCACATCCATCTGGCCCCCTGAGGGCAGCCGCAATGCTGATGCAGCCCTCAGTGAAATTTAAGTTTGACACCCCTGCACTAAACAAACTGGTGTAACTCCAGGACTGCCTATAGTCACCTATTTACAAAAATCTTGCCAGACTGCCTGTATTCTCTTGAGAACAACGAGGATCAGGTCCCTGTTGCTTTCTCCCCTGCAGGGATTCCAAGCTAGCTACTCTCTTAACTCCACCCGCTCCCCTCTAGCTGGAGATTCCACCACAATTGCACAGCAAACTTGGCAGCTGCCACCTGGTCCCAGGAAAAGAAGCAGTTGGTTTCATGAACTGCAGATCCCTTCAATCTTCCTGTCCCCCCTCCCTTCTAGAGCATCTTTTTGGAGTGGAATTCAAAGCCCTCCGCCCGCCCACCCACCCACAATCTAACAAATGGCAAGGAAAGGGTAAGCGCCCGACTGAATGGAAAATACCAGAAAAAAAAAAGAAAAGCTCAAACAAACTAGTTTTACAGGGCTGAGTCTTCCCTGACATTATGAAGGACAGCTTAATATTTAAATGCATGCACATTTTCTCGGGCTGTCTAACGTCTTTCTCAAGCTTATGCCTTATTCAGAATACAATACCTACAAACCTTTGCATGAAAGGCACCGGCGGATTTTATTTTATTATATCTACATGTCATTAATATGTATTATATTGCCATCCATTTCAAGAATAGATCCCCGCATCTCTTGGGCTGAAAAGTAATAAAAGCTGTAGGACCTTGGGGATTTTATTTATTTATTTATTTTAAATCTGATTCCCATGTGGGCATGATTTACAAGTTACTCAAGCTGGCTTGTGCAACTTAACATGGATTCTGCACACTGACACACTGAAAACATGCCCCTGTTCAAGTAGAGGTTCTCCAAAAAGAATAATAGAATAACAAGAGTTGGAAGGGACTTTGGAGGTCTGCTAGCCTAACCCCTTGCTCAAGCAGGAAACCCTAAACCATTTCAGACAAGTGGTTGTCCAATCTCTTCTTAAAGGCCTAGGTTTGGGCCACAGCGCGCGTTCCCACAGAGAGGGCTCTGAGTGCCGCCTCTGGCACCCGTGCCATAGGTTCGCCACCACTGGTCTAGTCTAATACCGCTTTACAAGGCCTTGATAAGGCCACACTTGGAATCCTGCACCCAGTTTTGGTCACCATGATGTAAAAAAAGATGTTGAGACTCTAGAAAGAGTGCAGAGAAGAGCAACAAAGATGATCAGGGGATTGGGGGCTAAAACATATAAGGAACGGTTGTTGGAATTGGGTATGTCTAGTTTAATGAAGAGAAGGACGAGGGGGGACATGATAGCCGTGTTCCAATATCTCAGGGGCTGCCCCAAAGAAGAGGGAGTCAAGCTATTCTCCAAAGCGCCTGAAGGCAGGACAAGAAGCAACGGATGGAAACCAATCAAGGAGAGAAGCAACCTGGAACTAAGGAGAAATTTCCTGATAGTGAGAACAATTAATCAGTGGAACAACCTACCTCCAGAAGCTGTGAATGCTCCAACACTGGAAGTTTTTAAGAAGAGACTGGACAGCCATTTGTCTGAAATGGTATAGGGTTACCTGCCTGAGCAGGGGGTTAGACTTGATGACCTCCAAGGTCCCTTCCAACTTTATTATTATTACAGGATATGTTCAGAAGGCTCTTCATCTGTAACAAAGGGAACCCCGACTGTTGTAAGAGTAATACCAATAGCAAGGGCATTTAGACTTATATATTGCTTCATGGTGCTTTTACAACCGTCTCTAAGCAGTTTACAAAGTCAACATCTTGCCCCCCAACAATCTGGGTCCTCGTTTTACCGACCTCTGAAGGATGGAAGACCGAGGCAACCATGAGCCGGTCAGGATCAAACTTCAGGCAGTTGGCAGAGTTAGCCTGCAATATTGCCTTCTAACCACCTGTGCCACCACGGCTCTTAAACTATAAATATGAGTCATTCAATAGATTCTGTATTCAGACATGCTCTTGGTTGCCTCCTCATTTTGTTGGGACAGAGTCTTTAATTTCCAGTGGACACCCACAGTTACACTGGAGTGAATTAGCCCGACAAAATGCAAAAGAAAATTGTTATTGATAGCAACAAATGCCCTGGGAAGCCCAACTTACAGGTTGAAGGGCATTCCCACCAAAGATGGTTGACTAATTAAAACTTAATCCCGCCTCCTTTCTTTGCCATCTTGGGTTAATGATTTGATCTGCTGTGTTATTTTATAGTTGATGATTTTAATGTGTGTGTGTTTTTTAATGTTTTAATGTCGTAGGCTGCCCAGAGTCATTGGATAGAAGATGGGTGGCAAATAAATTTCATTATGAATAAATAAAATACATTTTGATTACTGTTCAAAGGAAACATTTAGGTCTGGGGGAGAACATCAAGGTTAGACGAAGGTTGCAAGGGATCCTGTTCCTTTCATTGTTCCTCAGCTTTGGGACTCGCAATTCCAGAAAAGAATCTGAAAAAACACAGTGCCAGAAAGAAGGCACGGCTTGAACATCCGCTCTTATGAAGGCTGCAGCAAGGAAAATATTATTGGCTTTTCACAAAACATCTTCATTTAAAGGCAGTCGATTTGGCAGTGTCCTCCCTGGCTTAGGGCAAATCAGGACTCTAACTAAGGCTGACAGCTGAAGGGTTTACAGGCCCTTTAAGCACCACCAGCCTTCTTCATTTTAACCTGGCGGTGCATCTTAGGCTAAGCCACTGTGTGGCCCAGAACATCATTGTTTATAAACCACACTGAGCGGTTCACTTCATCAACAGACCACAGGTAATCAAGTTGTGGTGTAGCTTTTCTCCTCCAGTCCTTCTGGCCTTATTCCAACCTTGTGAAATATTGCAATTTGTTTGGTGTTTCGGGGGGAGTTTAAAAAAAAACAAAACCACCCAACAACAAAAACAGAGCAGAGTTAAAGGTTTGTGTAAGGATCTGCAAGACTTAACATGCCCCTCTGCCAGGTGGGATAATAATTGAACATCTCCACTTGGCTCTGTCTGAGGGATGATACTAAACAGAGATTGGTTACATCAATCAAAGAAATGAGACTGAGTCTCTCTCTCTCTCTCTCTCTCTCTCTCATACACACACACACACACACACACACACACACACACCAAGCATGTTAAAACAGGGATGCCAATATAGGCAATTCTTGACTTACAACAGATCATTTAGTGACCATTCAAAGTTACAACGACACTGACAAAAGTGACCTACGATCATTTTTGACACTTACGACCGCTGCAGCATGCCCAGGGTCACGTGGTCAAAATTCAGAGGCTTGGCAGCTGACTCATATTTACGACGGTTGCAGTGTCCCGGGGTCACATGATCCCCTTCTGCAACCTTCTGAGAAGCAAAGTCACTGGGGGAAGCCGGAGTCACTTCACAACTATGTTGTTAATTTAACAACCGCAGCGATTCACTTTACAAATGTGGCAGGAAAAGTCACAAAATGGGGCAAAACGCACACAAGAAAACGTCTCACTTAGCAACAAGGATTTTGGGCTCAGTTGTGGTCGTACGTGGAGGACTACCTGCACTCTTCCAGGGTTGGTTCAATCTCCTTTTAAGGCCAGTACAACAGCATAGAACATGGCAATGTTTTCTTTCTCTCTTTCTTATTCAGAAAGAAAGAGAGAGGGAGGGAGGGAGGGAGAGGGAGAGAGGGAAGGAGGGAGGAGAGAGAAATGGAGGGAGGGAGAGAGAGGGAGAGAGAAAGAGAGGGACAGAGGCAGAGAGGAAAAGGGAGAAAGAGGGAGGGAGAGAAAGAGGGAGGGAGGGAGGGGGAGAGAGAGGGAGGGAGAGAGAGAGAAAAAGTGAGAGAGAGAGAGGGAGAGAGAAAGAGAGATGGACAGAGGCAGAGAGGAAAAGGGAGAAAGAGGGAGAGAAAGAGGGAGAGAGGGAGGAAGTGGGAGAGAGAGAGAGAGGGAGGGAGAGAAAGAGAAGGACAGAGGCAGAGAGGAAAAGGGAGAAAGAGGGAGGGAGAGAAAGAGGGAGGGAGGGAGAGGGAGAGAGAGAGGGAGGGAGGGAGAGAGAGAAAAAGTGAGAGAGAGAGAGGGAGAGAGAAAGAGAGAGGGACAGAGGCAGAGAGGAAAAGGGAGAAAGAGGGAGAGAAAGAGGGAGAGGGAGGAAGGGGGAGAGAGAGAGGGAGGGAGAGAGAGAGAGAAAGAGAGAGAGAAAGAGAGGGACAGAGGCAGAGAGGAAAGGGGAGAAAGAGGGAGGGAGAGAAAGAGGGAGAGAGGGAGGGAGGGGGAGAGAGAGAGAGGGAGAGAGAGAGGGAGAGAAAGAGAGGGACAGAGGCAGAGAGGAAAAGGGAGAAAGAGGGAGAGAGGGAGGGAGGGAGACAGAGAGAGGGAGGGAGGGGGAGAGAGAGAGGGACAGAGAAAGAGAGGGACAGAGGCAGAGAGGAAAAGGGAGAAAGAGGGAAAGAAAGAGGGAGAGGGAGAGAGAGAGAGAGAGAGAGAGAGAGAGAGAGAGAGAGAGAGAGAGAGAGAGAGAGAGAGAGAGAGAGAGAGAGAGAGAGAGAGAGAGAGAGAGAGAGAGAGACCTGGTGGAGTCGAACTGCCTCTTGCTAGACAAGCTGAAAGCTGATTAAAATATTTCCCCCTCCTTTTGCTATGCAACAGTTTTTGGTGATGGAGAGCATATTAATATTCAGGCTAACTGCTTGTCAACAATCCAGACAGTCCCGAGAAAGACTCTGAAGCTGACCAGGTTCCTTCACCCTCCCAGAAATCTCCAGGAGACGGAGAGCAGCAGCCGAGCATCGGCAGAAGCAGAGATAAGCCTTTGCGTTTTGGTCCTTCCTGTGAAGAAAGGACTGCTGTGGGGAGGGGGGGGAGAGAGACGAGGTGTCTTCATCACCCCACCCTCCTGCCTTGTGCTTTTCTCCCCCCAAAAGTCTGAACCAAAGAGGCTGGCCCTGTTCGATGTACACATGAGAAAGGCGAGAAGCGGCAAAAAAGACATCTTGATTTCAGTGGGACCTCAGCGAGGCCGTGGGCTGCCCATTCGATTTAAAGTCAACCGCCTGAGCAGACACGCAGACTCCAGCCTTCACATCGGAGAGCCCAGGCAGTAATTACCTGAAAAAGCTGAGCTGGAATGGCCAGTCTAGGTCTGCCAGCTTAACCCTTTCCTTGTATGTGCCCCAAAGGGCAGGATAAATCAGTGGTGAAGGGCTTGGGGGGAGATCTTCTGAGGGTCTTCGTGGACCAAGAGGCACCTAGCAGCTGAATACTGCCATCCTCAAGCAAAACAGGGCTCAGCGTCTCGTTCGTCGGATTCTGGAATATCAGCGGGTGTTAACTTTGCAACTAACGCAAGGCAGCAAACCTATCGAACACACCTTCCTCCTCCTATTTTTCCCACCACAACCCTGTGAAGTGAGTTGGGCTGAAAGAGAAAGGGACTGGCCCAAAGGCAACCAACCGGCTTTCATGCCTAAGGCGGGACTAGAACTCACCGTCTCCTGGTGATTGGCCCAAAGCCATCCAGCCAGCTTTCATGCTTAAGGTGCGGCTAGAACTCCCAGTCTCCTGGTGATTGGCCCAAAGCCAGCCAGCTGGTTTTCATACTAAGGCGGGACTAGAACTCACCATCTTCTGGTGATTGGCCCAAAGTCACCCAGCTGGCTTTCATGCCTAAGAAGAGACTAGAACTCTCCATCTCCTGGTGATTGGCCCAAAGCCACCCAACCGGCTTTCATGCCTAAGGTGGGACTAGAACTCCCAATCTCCTGGTGATCGGCCCGAAAGCACCTAGCTGGCTTTCAGGCCAAAGGCGGGACTAGAACTCCCAGTCTCCTAGTGATTGGCCCAAAGCCACCCAACCGGCTTTCATGCCTAAGGTGGGGCTAGAACTCCCAATCTCCGGGTGATTGGCCCGAAAGCACCTAGCTGGCTTTCAGGC
This sequence comes from Bothrops alternatus, assembly GCA_034064705.1. NCBI lineage: Eukaryota > Metazoa > Chordata > Lepidosauria > Squamata > Viperidae > Bothrops > Bothrops alternatus. The sequence continues at coordinate 366,796 of JARGCV010000065.1, forward strand.
CAAAGGCAGGACTAGAACTCCTTGTCTCCTGCTTTCTAGCCTGGTGCCTTAACCGTAAGACCAAAAACGGGCTGCAGATAATTCCTGTGCATTGACAAGATATTCCTATGCATAGGCAGGAGTAGCAATAAATCAGTTTAATTCGACCGTCACGAATTAAATCAGTTTAATTCGACCTGATCTTTTGGAGAATAAATATCTACCTGGATCCAATTCTAATTTGAGAAGAAAAAAAGAAAGAAAACCACGCTCGGTGTCAACATAAATCTTTCCTTGTTCACTGAAGGGTTAAAAAAAAAGAGAGATGGAGAGAGAGAGAGAGAGAGAGAGAGAGAGAGAGAGAGAGAGAGAGAGAGAGAGAGAGAGAGAGAGACTGCTATCCATTGGTTTGCTCTGATGTTCCTCTAGATATTGTCGCTCTATGTATCCTCGGTAGAATTCTATTCAACACCTCTGTCTTTAACTACAAAGCGGGAGGCTGTAGCAGCTTTAGGAAACATAAGTATCGTCTTTTTTCACTGCACAGTATCTCTGTGTGAAATTCTCTAAAGGGGTTTAAGTATTTACCCTGAGCACTATCAGGAAGCTTCTAAAATTCTCCTTACCCTATTGCAAAGGGGGAAAAGAGGAGGGGGCATCCAAGGAGAAGGTGAACAACGGGGTGAGGGGGGTGGGGGGGGAGCGGAGGGAGGGAGAGAGGAATCACTTCAAAGAGAATCATAAACACCAGGCCTTTGTACTCTGAGCACATATTTTGTTTTGGAAGCTTAGCTCTGAATTTGCTCAGAATTGTAAATATATCTATATGAGAGAGGGGAGGGGAAGAAAGGGAGATGAGAGAGAGAGAGAGAGAGAGAGGGAGAGAGAGAGAGAGGGACGGAGGGAAAGAGGGAGGGAGGGAGAGTGAGAGAGGGAGGGAGGGAAAGGGGGGTTATTTGATTACCAAACAGGAGAGCCACTGAAAAAAGCTGAATTTTCTTCCATGCTTATGGAGATTAGCAACCTAGATCAGCGGTTCTCAACCTTTTTCAGGTTGAGACCCCACTTGTGCCGCCCATGCGCGGCGCGACCCCCGACCCGTGGCGCGCATGCACGGCGTGACGGTCCGATCCGTGCATGCGCGGTGCGCGCACGATGGGCCGATCCGCGCATGCGCGCGTGATGGTCCGATCCGCGCATGCGCGGCGTGCGCAGCGCACGCGGCGGCCCAAACCGCGCATGCGTGCACGATGGGCAATCCGCGCATGTGTGGCGCACGCGCAACAGGCCGAACTGCACATGTGCGGCGTGACGGGCCGATCCACGCATGTGCGGCGTGCGTGCGACGGCCTGACCCGCACATGCGCGGCACGACGGGCCAATACGTGTATGCGCGCTGCGCGTGCGCCGTGCCAAACCGCACATGCACAGCGCACGTGCGCCGTGCCGAACCGCGCATGCACGGCGCGCGCGTGACGGGCAAAAAAATGGCGGACCACAGTGTCCGGCGACCCCCGCGAAATGGTCGTTTGACCCCAAATGGGGCCGCGACCCATAGGTTGAGAACCGCTGACCTAGATGATTTGATTCTGAATTTATTTATTTCGGCAAGGAAGAGAAAAAGAGAAAGACCATTGAAATCATTTGAGGACCAGGGAGTCTTAAAAGTCCCAGAAATGAAGGGCAGAGGAAAGAAAACCATCTCTGCATCCTAAGATTTTCTTTCAGTTTAAGACGCTTGACTATATTTGGTTGACAGTAGGTATGATAGCAACAGCATGTAGACTTACAGACCGCTTCATAGCGCCTTGCAGCCCTCTGTGATCGGTTGACAGAGCCAGCCTGTTGCCCCCAACCATCTGGGTCCTCATTTTACCAACCTCGGAAGGATGGAAAGCTGAGTCAACCTGGAGCCGGTCAGGGTCGAACTGCTGACAGTGGAATGCAGAGTTAGCCTGCAATGCTACATTCTAACCACTGCGCCACCACGGCTCTACTGGCTATGCAAATCTGTATTTCTATTTGCTTCTGAGGGGGTGGTGGGATGGGAGATATTGCTCAAAATGGAATCATCCCTGTTTATTTCCATTTAGAGTTCTAGTCATCTCTTGTTGACGATCATTTACATGCGAGTTTTTTAAGCAAACTTCTTTGGAGATGGTCTTAATCTTCCGGAAACCTTCAGTGAAAATCCAGTTCATAAGTGCTTTGATATCTCCTTTGTTCCCTTTGAACTAGGCAGGAGGCGAGTCCTCACCTGTCTCTCCAGCATTTCAGTCTTGCTCTTCCTCCCAGCTTAGGAAAAGCTTGACCGCTCTAATTGTAGACTTTCTATTAGGCCCCCAGCTCACCCTTACCGTGCTCCGTGCTTCGGAAGACCTTATTTGATGCACACAAGGAGCCCCGTAACCTGAAAATGTGCACAGTGACTGCTCTCTATCGGTAGAAGAGAGTCTTTGTCCTTGGTGTTCTCTGAACTTGGCGGTTTTCTTGCGGACGTTTCATGACCAAACTAGGTGACGTCATCAGTGACAGAAGAGGATGGGGCTTGCAGAAAGGAGGAGGAGGAGGAGGAGGAGGAGGAGGAGGAGGAGGAGGAGGAGGAGGATTGTTGTGCAGTCTTGGTGCTCTCTGAGCTTGGCTGTTTTCTTGCGAACGTTTCATGACCAAACTAGGTGACGTCATCAGTGACAGAAGAGGATGGGGCTTGCAGAGAGGAGGAGGAGGAGGAGGAGGATTGTTGTGCAGTCTTGGTGCTCTCTGAGCTTGGCTGTTTTCTTGCGAACGTTTCATGACCAAACTAGGTGACGTCATCAGTGACAGAAGAGGATGGGGCTTGCAGAAAGGAGGAGGAGGAGGAAGAGGAGGAGGAGGAGGAGGAGGAGGAGGAGGAGGAGGAATGCTGTGCAGTCTTGGTGCTCTCTGAGCTTGGTGGTTTTCTTGCGGATGTTTCATTACCTGCCCTACTCCATAACATCAGCAGCAGCAACACTAGATGTCACCTAGTTTGGTCATGAAACATCTGCAAGAAAACCACCCTGCACAGGCCTCCTCCTCCTCCTCCTCCTTCTCCTCTCCGCAATCTCCATCCCCTTCTGTCACTGATAATGTCACCTAGTGTGGTCATGAAATGTCTGCAAGAAAACCACCCAGCTCAGAGAGCACCAAGGACCCCACCGTTCTTTATCATGCCCAAACCGTCCCTACGCAAGTCAACTTGCACTGTCTCCCTTCCCTCAACGCACAGAAGACAGCTGGAGACTCAACCGAGAAGGTTCACTGGATACTTTCGCCCTGCCCTACATGCTCTGGTTCTTCCCATGGATTTCCAAACAGAAAGGTGCTCTTTAAGTTTCTTTTCATATATCGCCCCCCCCCCAAAAAAAAACCTATTCTGGGGTTTTTCTTTTAACCCATCTCTGGGGAGGCCTTCAGAAAAAGCCCAGGGCTGTAGGTTGAGAAGCTGGGGAAAAAATAATGAACAAATCTTGGAAGGTAACAGTGGCAAAATCTTTTCCTGCCTCTGTCTGGAAAAATCCATAGACCTGTCTATAAAATCTCCAGAATCTGAACTTGACCTGGAGGAGACTTTCAGCTGCTGAGGGCATTTTTCAACTCCCAAAATTAGCCACTCTTGTTGGAGAAATTAAATCCCACCCAGCCTCCCTTCCCCATCTCCAGGTTCTCTTGAGAGCAGAAAGGGAGGACAAAATAGGAAGCTGGAACAGTGGGATAGGAGAAAACCCATCTCCTTCATTGTTTCCCTCAGATCTCATCAGATAACAGCCTGCATCCGTAGACAGCGGCATAAATTTTTGGAGCTGCGATTGCCAGCATGCCAAAACGGGCTACTCGTTATTGCTCAAAGTTTTTTGGGCAATAATGAAAATGTTTTTAAGATGCACACCTCCTTTGAACCTGTGACAGCTGGCGCAGCGGCAAATTGCCGTATTAACAAGAACCGTCTCGAGATGGTATCGTTCCATTAAGTGCAGGTTTTTATGGAAAATAAAATGCTCATAAGCTGGAACGTTCACATCTTTGTCTAGCCTCAGTCCTGGAGCCAAATTCTTCCACACTTAGCAGAGCTTAATTGCATTTTTTCCCCACCTCCCTCGCTTAACACAAGTTTCTGATATCACGAGGAAGCCGATACATTTGAATAAAAGCCACCCTGATCCAGTATATACTATCAGGCACACCTCTTACCATTTTAAATCTAAAATCAACTCTCATTGGGCTGGGCAATTTTTTTCCCCCTTCCCCAAATCTGCATGAAACAATTCTGTGCAATACTAATTTCTCCCCTCTCTATCCTTCGGCTTAGCAAAGTATTACCGTATTTTAGCCCAAGCTTATTTGAAATTCACAGGGAGGGGTTCCACCCGCACACAAACACACAGATACAGACACAGACACATTTTATATTTGTCTTTGCCCAGCTCTCATTCTTGCCCAGACTCCTTGTTTTTTTGTTTTGTTTTGTTTATTGCCTCTCACATCTTTCCAGGCTTCAGCACAACGTTATAAACATTTTTATAGGGAAGATAAATGTCAGTTTGGTGAGCTTGTGCATGCAGGCTGGACCCCAGGACTCAAGAGGTCTCTGTACTGCATCTCAGCAACGCTTCGGCATCGCAGGAGATCTCTTGCCTTTCAGCCAGACTTGGAAAAGTCAGGGTTTTCCAGCCTCTTTTCAAATGGAGATGGAAACATTGCCTTTGAATCGGCCGAGAACTTCGCCTGGATGCTCAGCGTGATAAAGTGCGAATCCCGCTTAGTAAAATTAATACATCGCTGCATATATTTCTATGCACGCGGACGCATCCGCCCCAATCTCTTTTTTTTAAATTTTTTTTTAAACAGACAAGGGGTAGGAAGAAAAATCAAAAACAAAAACGGAGGAGGAGACCCAAAGTTTAAACTGCTTTGGCTTTCACCTTTTGCAATTCACCGCCTCATAATAGAGGAAAGGAGCAGAAGACCAAATGGATTTTTATCAGAATGTCATTCAAATAAAAGGTTTAGCATTTACATCACAAGAGCGAGCCGGGCAAGCTGAGCCTCCCCTGAAGGGAAAGAAATGCCAGGAATAAACATTGGAATAATAAAATAATAACATGTATGTGTAAGGTAGGGGAGAAGTAGACTTTTTTTTTCCCACGGAATCTCAAAGTGGACAATGAGGTGGATTCTTCAGAAAAGCTGTATTAACATGTCAAAAATAAAATGAAAGGACACTCGGTTTCATTTTTTTTAAAAAAATTAATAAATCCATAAATGTCACAAATCACAGGAATATCAAACACTGCTTTATAGTGGCAGCCGATAAATATATGGACAGAATGAGAAAATTTATTCTTCCCGTATAAGAGAATAAATTAGTTGCACCTTAAATTATTTTTGTCTTCTGCTAAGAAGTGATTTTGTTTTAAGAGGCAGGTGAGGATGGAAGCTACTTTTTATGATGTGTTAAAAATCTCCGGGCAGTCATGTAAACAAAGATGTTATATTTATATGTGAAGCATTCTTTTCTTTCTTTTTTTAATCTTTAATTCTATGGAAACCAGATCTGTTCCAATATACTGCACTTTCTCTGCCGAATTGCTGTTGAATTTGTTAGTCCACAACTGATTTCCTGTATTACGAAGTCTTAGAGATTATGGTTAACTTGAAGAAACAGCTAAATTTTTGATAGTTATCCCAATATATAAAAGCATTAGGTTTCTCCCGCAGTTTCCTAAAGACTGTAGCTCAATGCTGCCCCCTGCTGTAAAGCTACATTAAAGAAAAATATATTATTAAGTGTTTGGGACTTAGGACAGATATGAAAAGAAATACTGAAGGGAGAACGTCAGAAGTCTAAGAATAATTAGCAAGAAAATGTATTTTAAGGATTGGGCTCAAACCAACAGACTTTGCAAACAAGGATTCGCTTGTTTCGCAACCGATTAACCACGATTTCATGCGTTCAAAGTCATGAAGTTGTTCTTTTTAAAATTTAAATTAGAAGCAGCCGTCTGTCAGCTTGGTCATTTAAAAAAAAAAAAAAGGTTTCCCAGATCACTGATAAATATCACCTCCAGTCCCTCTGAAAGGCGATAGGTCCTGTTTCTAATTAGACCCACCCCGTTTGTAAAGAACACAGCCCTTGAAAATTCCTTGGCCACGAGAGATTTTTCCATGTTCCTGACACACAGCAGAGATAAAGTAACAACCTGACAACTATCCTTGGCCTTTGACCAGCACACCGCAACTTTATAAGGAGGGAAAACTCAGATTGCAGAGAGAGAAGGGGGGAGAGAGGGGGGGGGAAACAGAGAGAGAGAGAGAGAGAGAGAGAGAGAGAGAGAGAGAGAGAGAGAGAGAGAGAGAGAGAGAGAGAGAGAGAGAGAGGAAACACAGAGAGGGGGGAAACAGAGAGAGAAAGAGAGGGGGAAAGAGAGAGGGGGGAAAGAGAGAAAGAGAGAGAGAAAGGGGAAACAGAAGAGAGAGAGAAAGAGAGAGAGGAGGGAGAGAGGGGACGGAGGGGGAAACAGAGAGAGAGAGAGAAAGAGAGAGAGGGGGGGAAAGAGAGAAAAAGAAAAAGAGAAAGAAAGAGAGAGGGGAAAGAGAGGGGGAGAGAGAGGGGGGAAGAGAGAAAAAGAAAGAGAAAGAAAGGAGAGGGGAAAGAGGGAGAGAGAAAGAGAGAGAGACAGAGAAGAGAGAAGGGGGAAGAGAGAGAAAAAGAGAGAAAGAAAGGAGAGGGGAAAAGAGAGAGAGAGAGAGAGAGAGAGGGAAGGGGGCAGAATTCTTGGGAAAGTGTTTTCCAAACTTTTTGACAGCTGCCTCTCTGAAAAATGTGTTCTCTGCACTGCCCTTGTGCTCTCAAAGATCTTTAGGAGGGAGCAGAGGGCAAAAATTGACAATACACACAGGGGACCTTGGTTTTCACCCGAAGCAGAATCTGGGTACACACACGGTCCTCATGTGACCGGAACTTGATTTTATAATTTTTGCCACGATCATCATTAAGTGAATCGCAAGCCTGTTCAATGAACTGCGTGGTCTTTAAGCAAATCTGGCTTCTCTGTTTGATGTTGCTGGTGGGAAATCAGCTGAGAAGATCACCAGTCCAGATCACGGGACCATGGGACGCTGCAACCGATTGTAAATGCGAAACTGGGATCAAGACAGGTGTGGACATGATTGATGGACACTGGGAAGCAGCTGCCTTCCAGAATCCCATTCCATTGACCCCAAGGTGGCATGAATGGATGGTGTCTCAAGTGGGCTGCAGAAAGGGACAAACTTGTGAATGATGCCTTCTGAAGTTGCTCTTCTTAGGATTGGGGCCATTCTGGCAATGACAACTTGAGGTAGATAGAAAGAGGTTTACCCATCCTAAGTTTCAAATTTCACAGGAAGTTAAGCTATAGAATGGAATAGAATGGAATAGAATAATGATAGGATACAGAATGGAATGGAATGGAAGGGAAGGGAAGCAAAGGGAAGGGAAGGGAAGCGAAGGGAAGCGAAGGGAAGAGGAGAAGAGAAGAGAAGAGAACTGGAATAGAATAGAATAGAATAGAATAGAATAGAATCTGGAAGGGACCTTGGAGGTCTTCTAGTCCAACCCTCTGCTCAGGCAGGAAACCCTACACCATTTCAGACAAAGTCTCTCCTTAAAAACCTCCAGTAATGGAGCACCCACAATTTCTGGTTGGACATGATGCTCTCTAAAGTCTCTTTCAACACCCCAGAGAGGCCAAAGATGGCCTCCAATGAAATCAGGTCATTGGTGTCGCGTATTTTTCATGGGGTCAGTTTAAAAAAAAACACAGAATAAAACATTGGCATGGAGACTGCTTAGTGGTGGAATTCAGCCTGTGAGAGGCTGGGTTAGTGGTTTTGTATCACTACAATGGTTCTTTCAAAGAAGCTTCAGTTGACTATTTCACCTCTTATTCTGAAGGGCAAAAAATGGGAGGATTAGCTTATGGGCTGCTGAATTCCAAGGCTGAGCTTTAGGCCTGATTGGAGGCCACGTGGTTAGAGGTGGCTCATCTCTGCCATTTAATCATTTGGAAACAACGCTAAAGAGAAGTCCAGGACACAGAGCCTAAGAGCCTAAGAAGGCCTTGAGAAGAACATACCATGAGCTCCATTTGTCTCCAAAGTTCTTCCAGGTCTGCCATGGGCTTGTCCCACCAGTCAGTACACTTTCTGTACCGTTTCCCCTGGAACCAGAACTGCCGCAACCATTCAAATTCCACCTGTTTTAAAAAAAAACACACATCTTTTTTCAAAAGAGATTGACAAGGTGGTTTATAACAGTCTCCTTTTCAATCAAGTTCAGGTCGTGGCAATGATGTGGACACCTCTTTAAAGAAGGGTAAGAAAATGGTCTGCATAGCTTTCTAATGGATATTTCCCCCCCCTTTAACTTCCCTATAAAACGGAGTACTGTCCACCCCCAAATATTAATCAGTTTGAACTCTGCTGAGCTATTTCTTCAGGTGTCCCAAAAGTGCTTTTCCAAAAGGCAACTTTCTTGGATTTTTCTTTGAAAATGTTTCGCTTCCCATCCAAGAAGCTTCTTCAGAATTGACTGGTGATTGGCCCACAGTCACCCAGTTGGTTTTCATGTCTAAGGTGGGACTAGAACTCACAGTCTCCTGGTGATTGGTCCAAATCACCTAGCTGGCTTTCATGGCTAAGGTGGGACTAGAGCTCTCAGTCTGGTGGTGATTGGCCCAAGATCACCCAGCTGGCTTTCATGACTAAGGTGGGACTAGAACTCACAGTCTCCTGGTGATTGGTCCAAATAATCTAGCTGGCTTTCCTGACTAAGGTGGGACTAGAACTCTCCGTCTCTTGGTGATTGGCCCAAGATCACCCAGCTGGCTTTCATGACTAAGGTGGGACTAGAACTCACAGTCTCCTGGTGATTGGTCCAAATCATCTAGCTGGCTTTCATGGCTAAGGTGGGACTAGAACTCTCCGTCTCTTGGTGATTGGCCCAAGATCACCCAGCTGGCTTTCATGACTAAGGTGGGACTAGAACTCACAGTCTCCTGGTGAGTGGTCCAAAATCACCAAGATGGCTTTCATGACTAAGGTGGGAGTAGAACTCTCCGTCTCTTGGTGATTGGCCCAAGATCACCCAGCTGGCTTTCATGACTAAGGTGGGACTAGAACTCACAGTCTCCTGGTGAGTGGTCCAAATCACCTAGCTGGCTTTCATGGCTAAGGTGGGACTAGAACTCTTCGTCTCTTGGTGATTGGTCCAAAATCACCAAGATGGCTTTCATGACTAAGGCGGGACTAGAAGACTCAATCACCTGGTGATTGGCCCAAAGTCACCTAGCTGGCTTTCATAGCTAAGGCGAGACTAAAACGCAAGATCTCCTGCTTATTAGTCCAGTGCCTTAACTACTAAACCAAACCGGCTTTCTCTACTTTACAGTGATACAACAGGTTAAAAATTCCCAAGACGGTTTGAAAACAACCAAATTCAATATTTTATGTTGCCAAGAGCACAGCTTGAACCCAATCGTACAACATTTAACATTTCATAAGCAAACATCGTTCCTTTTTCTTCGTTAAGTCTCAGTTCTTGATGTTCTTTCTTTCTTCTAGATTTTTTTTTTTTAAAGAAATGTTCCAACAATTGGCAATTCTGGTCAACCGGAACTGCCTATTTATCTCTGCTACAATCGACATGTTTGTACACCCAAAGACGCTTAAATTCCATCTCAGCCTTCACCTGTGACCACAAAGAACTATGTTCTGTTTATCCTAACTTGCGTTGTGATGGGCCCCGAACAAAGAGAAACTTGGAGATGAAGCAACAAGCTCCCTTTCTACAATTAACTTTTCACCTGGGAATATTTTCGCACCCCACACTATGGCTTCCTCCACCTTTAGGCAAAACAGAAGGGACTTTAAGTTGACGGTTGCTAAATACCTGTTGGATGAGTTGTAACAGCTTTCAATAGACTTTGTTTAAACAAAGGGGGGGGAAGAGGCTCTAGATGCAAAAATTTAGAAGAAAAAAAAATAGAAGGAAACCCTGTTTGTAAAATACACGGACAGGATTAGTGGACCCTGGTTAACAGAAGTGGATGTGAGCATTTCAAAGAAAGGTTACATAAATAGTTTAACTTATTCTACGAAGTTAAGAATGTGTGTCCCTCTAGGACAGAGTTCAGCTATAGTTTATTTAACCTTCAGTATTTAAAGGGGCTGTTTTACTTTTAAGGAGCCATAATTAAAGGCATTTCTCCCTTCCCCCCCCTAAGGGATGATAAAGGAAGGAGACAAGAGGTGATCTCCACAGTTTTTAGGGGGTTTTCAAGACAATTTTCAATTCCTGGCCACCGTCCTGACGAGTCCCTGCAGGTTTTTTTGCCAAGAATTCAGAAGTGTTTGGCCACTGCTTCCTTCCTGGAGCTAAGGGATGGGGACTGGCCCAAGGTCACCCAGCAGATTTTCCACCTAAAGGGGAACTAGAACTCAGTCTCCTGGTTTCTAACCTGTGGCCTGAACTACTAATCAAACTGTTTTTCTCTCCTTAGAACAGCGGTTCTCAACCTGTGGGTCGCGACCCCATTTGGGGTCGAACGACCATTTCACGGGGGTCGCCAAACAATGCAGTCCGCCATTTTTTCCCCTTTTCCCCTCGGCCAGCGCAGGGGCCAGCACCGCGCATGCATGGGGTAGCACCGCGCATGCGTGATGCGGGCCGTCGCGCCAGGCATGCACGATGCGGGCTGTCGCGCCAGGCATGCGCGATGTGGGCCGTCGCACCATGCTGCGCATGCGCAGGTCGGGATCGCAGCCTGAAAAAGGTTGAGAACCGCTGCCTTAGAGGGAAGGTGGTCCAGAATCCAAGGAGGGAGGGGCTGAACTCCGGAGCAGGAGCAAGAGGCCATGAAGTTTTAGATAGTTTGTGTAAGAGAAAGTGGGCGAAGACAGCTCCTCCTTAATAGTTCCCAGAGTGAGGATATAATATAAATATGGATCAATGGCAGCAAGTATGGGAGCGAAAGAACAAAATCACATTGGCGACATCATATAAAGAAAACCTGTATACGATGGTTTGCAGATGGCATCTCCCTCCGGCCAGATGAGCCAAAATGTAGAACGGATATTCTTCTATGTGTTGGAAATGTAAAAAAGAAAAGGGCACCTTTTTTCATGTATGGTGGACATGTAGAGAAGCACAGGGGTATTGGCGTTTGGTCTGGGAATGGGCAATAGATATGACTAGGCAACACATTCTATACAAACCTGAGGCATTACTATTAGGAATACTGGAGAAAAAATGTAAATAAAGAGGACACATATTTACCGGTAATTATTCATGTGGCTACGGCGGCAAGGATACTATTTGCTCAAAAGTGGAAAGCAATGAAAGCACCGAGTGAGGAAGAACTAATAAAGAAAATTATGTATTGCGCAGAACTAGATAGGATAACTAAAAGATGAACAAATCAGGAAGAAACAGAATTTTATCGAATATGGAATAAATTTTATAGATGGAGAGAAAAAAATGGAGGTCACAAATAAAGAGATAAGTTAAGATAGAGACCAGAAATGTATAGTTTGTATATAGATATATTATATGTAATTAATGTACAATATAGACTGAGATGTCAGTCAAAGATGATTTACCATGTTCAGTGTTTTTAATCCTTTTTTTCCTTTGTACTCAATAAAAACTTATTTAAAAAAATAGTTCCCAGAGTGTGTGCTAATTTTTTTTAATTGTTGCAATGAAAAAAAAATCCATTTAAGGCAAAAACGGCAGCCATCGCAGCATGCACTGTCAAAGCAGACCGATGTACAAACACACACAACTTTTTTTTTTTTGGTCTTGATCTTCCACTGCTTGCAGCACTGATTCTACCTCCGTGTCACACCCACCCCTCTCCGTTCACCCTTTAAGCCGTTACAAAAGGCACGCTTTAAGAGCGACGGACAATAAGGCACGGGAGAAAGGCCACGGAGCTGTTTGGCTGACATTTGGTGAGCCAAGGGTGGTGCCGGTCCTCGGTTAATTATTTAAAGGCCCTTGGCTTATTAAATGCCACCCCAGGTAGTGATCTGTGCGCTTCCTCTCTTCGAGGTCTGCAGGAGCACCGGCTGAGTTGCAATGCGCAGGAAACACACTTTAGCCTTCGACACCGATGTGCTTGGCAGCAGCAGCCTGACGGTTGGCGCTCGGAACACCTTGGCAGCCTGCGTTGATTTCAGGATCCAGGTTCCAAGTCAATCTTTGCGAACAAGCAACGAGTCCTATTTTGCATGCAGGATGCAAACAAGCTGGTGGTGGTTGAACTTTGCTTCCAGACTTTCGATGAGACAGCGTCTTCTAAGATTAGTGTAAGGGAGTTGGTGCGGTGAGCACATCATTCCAGCATCTACCTGCCTAAAAGTAGAGCCACCACACCTGGTGTGGATAGGTAGAAATAGCTTAGTTGAACACCTTCGAGTAGCCTTAGGTCAGCGGTTCTCAACCTTTTACAGGCTGCGCCCCCGACCTGCACCGCGCATGCGTGGCGTGACAGCCCACATCGCGCATGCGCGGCACGCGACGGCCCGCATCGCGCATGCGCGGTGTGTGCGCGACGGCCCGCATCGCGCATGCGCGGTGCTGCCCCCTGCGTCGGCCGAGGGGAAAAGGGGGAAAAAAATGGCGGACTGCGGTGTTTGGCGACCCCCGTGAAATGGTCGTTCGACCCCAAATGGGGTCGCGACCCATAGGTTGAGAACCGCTGCCTTAGGTGAAGACATGGTGAGTTGGTTGCAAGCTTCCCCCCCCAGCTCTTCATGAAAGCCTGATGACGCTTATTACGTAATTTCCAGCCATAAGCACATTATTGAAACACATTATGAGCCGTGGTGGAGCAGTGGTTAGGATGCAGTACTGCGGGCTAACTTACTGCTCACTCCAGGAGTTCGATCCTGACCGGCTCAAGGGCTGACTCAGCTTTCCATCCTTCCGAAGTCGGTAAAATGAGGACCCAGATTGTTCGGAGGGGGCAATAGGCTGACTCTATAAACAGCTTAGAGAGGGCTGTAAAGCAGTATATAAGTCTAAGGGCTATTGCTATTATTGGTCTTGATTTCCATGGGGGGGAAAAAAGGAACAAAAATATATGCCAGGAATTAACCCTAACAAAAAAAAGTCGTTCGTTCTACGCTTTCCCCCTAGAAATTTTGCATCTAATTTCCTACGTCCACCACCCACTTTGTTTTCTAGCACATGTTTTATTACCCAACTAAGTAACATCATCAGTGCTAGAAGGGAATTGGGGTTTGTGGCAAGGGGGGGGGAGGAGGAGGACTGTGGGGTCCTTGGTGCTCTCTGAGTTTGGTTGTTTCCTCGCAGACATTTCATTAACCAACTAAGTAACGTCATCAGTGCTAGAAGGGAATTGGGGTTTGTGGAGGAGGGGGGTCCTTCATGCTCTCTGAGCTTGGTTGTTTCTTTGCAGACATTTCATGACCCTACTACCGGTAGGAGTGGGGTTTGCTCTCGATTTATATACAAGTGGTTTGCCCTGTCAGTGTTGGTGGGAGTGGGGGAATAGGAACATGTGGCTGTGCTTGATACAGAAAAGTATCAATCCTCTTTTCACTGCTCAGTTGAGTAGTGCAGTGGATCACAATTTCCTGGTTTTATAAGCAACCAGCAATAACTACTACAGCTTTCCTCAATCAAGTGGGCCAGTGATAGACTGCAGCTCCTCTCGTCCTCAGTCAATACATTTCAGAAGGCACCAGATCAAGAAAGATCCAGAAAGAGAAAAAGCTACCCACAGATTCTAATGATGAAGCTTTTATTCATTTGGAAAGTCCTCTAGAGAGACAGAGTTTTAGGCCACGGGTCACTGTGGGAGTGAATCACAGAAGCACACTTACCTGAAAGAAAGTCAGGGGCTGTTTTTTGTTTTTAATAACCAAAAGCTGAAATCCAAGGCTCTCTGGATCAGCAAACAGCCAAACTACCACCATTATCCTAAAGTAATTTGTACACTCTAAAAAAAAGCTTCACATCCTGGGCCTGACAATCTGTTCTCAGATTCATCCTTTTTGCCAAGAATCCAGTCCTACTTAACATTTCCCAGTCAACTAAAGCCAGGTGGGCAGCTGATGGTGATTTATGCTGCCTCTTTGATGAAACTAGGCTTAGAGATCAAAGCCTCAAGAGCAGCTTCCTCAATTCTGCGCCATCCAGATGTGTGAGGATATAACTTCCAGAATACTCAGAGTTCGGGGTGCTGCAGGGTGTCGCCCTAAGGTAGCTGGAGAAGATCTGAAGCTGGAGGAGGTCACTGAAGACCTTCCTTCCTTCCTTCTTTCCTTCCCTTCCTTCTCCCTTTTGCCCTCCCTCCCTTCCTTCGTTTCCTCCCTTCCCTTTATCACTCCTCCCTGTACTCCTTCCTTCCTTTTTTTCCTTCCTTATTCCTTCCTTTCCCTTCCTTCCCTTCATTCTCCCTTTTGCCCTCCCTCCCTTCGCTTCCCTTTATCATTCCTCCCTGTACTCCTTCCTTCCTTCTTTCCTTTTCCTTCTCTTCATCCTTCCTTTTGCCCTCCCTCCCTTGCTTCCCCCCTCCCCCTCTCCCTCCCTTCCTCCCTTCCTTCCTTCCTTCCTTCCTTCCTTCCTTCCTTCCTTCCTTCCTTCCTTCCTTCCTTCCTTCCTTCCTTCTGTATTTTGGGGTCAGAAGAAAAAGAACCAGGAAGATACCCTGAAATGCTTCTGGGGATGCAGTTACATTAAGAATATTGTAAAAAAAATCTTCTTTTCTACCGATAGATGTGCTATAATTCATCTGTTAACCTATAGCAGCACCCCTAGGCCTTGCCATTCTGGATGCTACCGGTAAATGCTTGTGGGGAGACCTAAAACAAGGCTGATGATCTTATACCGAGTAAAACCAGAGAGAAAGGAACAATTCCTGTGCTTTTCTAGCAGCTGCAGAATTGCCACCCCTTCCCTCTTCTTACCTCGCTGTGAGTTTTTTCCACCTGCGTTATATCTCCGATCTCCAATGATTTCAGGGACAGGCCCTTCAAATCAAGATCGGTGCTCAGATTCTCCAGCGCTGCCTTGCATTTGTCCAGAATGTATGGCAGGGTGCCTGCTGAGCACTGTTGGGATTGACGAACAAGAGAAAGGAAGTTAGTGTAAAAAAAGAGACTGGGATTTTACCACAACAGAAAGACAAAGCCAAGTAAATCCTGTTATAATTTAGTGAGTCCCTGAGAACCAGTGGTGGCGAACCTATGGCATGGGTGCCAGAGGCAGCACTCAAGAGCCCTCTCTGTGGGCACGCGTGCCGTCGCCCCACTCCTAGGCCTTCAGCTGGGTTTTATAAAACCTTTTCGCTTTAGGCCTCCGCCGCTGTGTGCAAAAAAAAAAAAATCAATCAGTCAGTCAATTTCAACTTCTCGTGGGGGAAAAAAATATCTTGCAAAGTTGGAATTGATTGATTGAACTTTTTAGTCCCACCCAGTCTGCCGTTACCACCGCAGCCACGCCCAGCCAATGGGGCACACCCACCCAACTGGCCACACCCACCCGGCACCCGACGATGCATAAGTGGGTTTTGGGGTTGCAGTTTGGGCACTCGGTCTCTAAAAGGTTCGCCATCACTGCTCTAACCCATCGCTTACAACTGTGAGATGTAAAAACCCCAAATTTCGATACTCACAATACGAAGACAAGTCTGGTTAACAATACCAAGTTTTATTGGAGAAAAACATACAAAGAATAAAAAGAAAAGAGAAGAAAAGAGAAGAAAGGCATTTGCAAACGCGGCCTCCTGGACCCTTCCCAATGGATTGGGTTCCAGAAGCGCCACCAGCAGTTTCCAAGCCATACAATTTACACCTTTTACAATGCAGCCATGCCTAAGAAACCCTCCCAACTCTCCTTCTCTATATTCTTTGAAGTTGCTTTACATTTAAAAAGATCATCCTGGCCATCCTGTGGTCTTATCTTTGTTTATTTGTAACCTCTACTCAAGTATGTCATAATTCATTGTCTTTGCTAATTACTTTTTGTGGTCACTTCACATTGGCCAGAAGCAGTAGACAGACCTTCTCACACCTTTGGCAGTGCATTGCTACATTTGCGTCACAGTGTTACATTTGTGCTAAAAAGACAGTCTCATATAATGGCATTACATTTCTACGGTTTATAAAAGAATAACTTTTATTTCCTTCACAACTCACCAAGGGCTACTCAACAAACCATGTTAAATGAATCAAATGTAAACTAAGCCCACATCCGTACAAGTCCTACCCAGGAATTCAGAGGGTATTGGTTCTTCTAAGTCAGCGGTTCTCAACCTGTGGGCCGTGACCCCATTTGGGGTCGAACAACCATTTCACGGGGGTCGCCAAACAACACAGTCCGCCATTTTTTCCCCCTTTTACTTAGCTGTGCTACTCCCTCTTATTCTATTGGCTTTTGAAAGCCAATAGAACAGACTCTCTTGAATAGAGTCTAATTCTATTGGCTTTCAAAAGCCAATAGGAATTGTCCAGGCTGTCTCTGCCCTGCTGAGCCCGCCAAAAGTCCCAGTCTGCAAACGGTGCTGCACGTTGTCTGCAGCGAAGGCGAGCTGTCTGGAAGTTTCCACCCCTCCCTGCTGAGCAACTACTAAAAATGTAAGTAAAAGAGGGCCAGGGGTGGGAGGTGGGAGGCCGGCGGGCGCAGGGAGGGTTGCTGGCGGTTGGGTAGTCCTTGACTTATGGCCGGTTGGGGGTCGGGGCATTAAAAAGATTGAGAACCACTGTTCTAAGGTCAAGGGCAAAGAATCAGGACCCTACCTTAAGCTGCAATTAAGAAGATTTATTGCTCCAGCCTATGCACAAGAATCTACTCAACTAAAATTTAATATTAGCTCCAGAAAAGGGTCAATCTAATTCAAGAGGGGTTGGACCTCGATCATTTGTGGCTGTTGTGGGTGTCTCTAGACCAGCTTGGGAAATGTCAGAGGATGAAGAGGAGCAGCCAGGCCCCTCTGGGTGTTTTCCCCTCCCGGCAGCCGAGGCAGACAGTGAGGAGATTTGCATGCAGTGTGGGTCAGAATCTCAAAGCGAGGAGTCAGACTTGGAACAGGAAAATATATGGCTTGATCCGAGATTCCGAAGGTTTGATAGGCGGAGGTTTCAGTTACGTGGAAAAAGGAAGCCATGGGGGAAGTGACGTATCGAAAACTATATTAGAAGGTGAAGGAGGGACTAATTCTTTGTCACGAGCAACGTTAATATCAAGTAGTAGCCTGATACCTAGAGGAGTTAGTTTGAACTCAGTTTTCTGGTGTTTTTGGAATCTACGGAAGATTTATGAGGCCTTGGACAACCTGAGAGATAAAGAGTGAGTTATTGGAAGGGGGGAGAGCATGTTTAAGCTGAATGTAAATAAATCAGACTCGGCGGTTCCGCAAACGAACTGCCAGCATCTTGCTTTGAAGTGAATCTCTTGAACTATGTTAAATAAAACTCTTAAAGAAATATTCCTGTGGATTTTACTAAGCTGAGAAGGGCCAGATACAACAGAGGCCATGTAACGACTCAAGGCTAATGACTCATTTAACTCCACCCTCCAGCTCTGCCTGCTCTTCTATACCTACTAGACTTGTTTGTATGTGTTGTGTTTTCTTAAACAACACACTTGAATCATGGGTCACCTAACTACCAGGTTACTAACTTATCAACTGCAGTGAGTCCCTTAACAAGAAAGGTTGTAAAATGCGGGCAAAATGCCCTTAACAAACGTCTCACTTATCAACAGAAACTTTGGGCTCATCTGTGCTCGTTAAGTTGAGCACTACCTGAATATGCGACGGTTGCGGCATCCCAGGTCATACGACTATCATTTGTGACCTCCTCACTTAACGTCCGACAAGCCACACTAATGGGGGAAGTCAGATTCGCTTAACAACTGCTTGATTAACCGCAATGGCTCATTTAACAACCGTTTGATTCCCTTCACCGCGGTGATTCAAATGACCGTGGCAGAAAAGTCATAAAACCAGGCACATGCCTTGCTTAGCCATGGACATTCTAGTTCCAATTCTGGTCACAAATAGGGGCCTTCCCTGTATCAAAAAAGATCTTAGCAGCTCAGACTGTAGGAGGGAGTTAAAAAGCAAATTAAAAAAAAATATATCAGGAAAGAACAATAGGCTTCTTATGCGTTGTTGCAAAGAGAAGAAAGTTGTCTGCAAACGCGGCCTCCTGGACCCTTCCCAATGGATTGGGTTCCAGGAGCGCCACCAGCAGTTTCCAAGCCATGCAATCTACACCTTTTACAATGCAGCCATGTCGGCTGGCGACCCCCAGGGGGAGGGCCTTCTCTGTGGGAGATCCAACGCTTTGGAACGAGCTCCCCCCCCGAACTCCGTACGATGACGGAATTGCGTTCCTTCCGTCGAGAATTAAAAACATATCTTTTTCGACAAGCCGGGCTGGGATAGTAGCTCCGGTACCAACAAGGTTATAATTGTTTTAGGGGATTGAGCTTTTAAGATAATGTATTGGGTTTTAAATGATTCTGGGCCAAATTATTTAATCTATTTTTAATCATTTTACTTTTTGTATGTTGATGTTTTTAATTGGGCTGTACACCGCCCCGAGTCCTTCGGGAGGGGGGCGGTATAGAAATAGCAATCAATCAATCAATAAATAAATAAATAAATAAATAAATAAAGAACAGGGTGAATTTGTCCTTGCACTTTTCAAGATTATCTTTAGTTGCTGTGTCCAAGTTCTCAGCCCTCGATAGCCACTCCCACAGTTTTGTTACTCACTTCTGCCACTCGGTGTGTGGAGCTGAATCTTGACTGCTGGCCAGCCAGCACACAATGCTGGTGAGTCGTATTCAGGTCATCTAGGAAAAGATCATTGAGGTACATGTAAGGATTCACCCCTGAAGAGAGCTTAAGGAAGTTAGAAGACAAGGGATCCTCGCACTTAGGACCGTGGCAGCCTCCCCACAGTCACCTGATCAAAATTCGGGTGCTATTTATGAAAGTTGAGGATCCTGTGGTCACCTGATCACCCTTGACCAAAGGGAGAAGCAACCTGGAATTCAGGAGAAATTTCCTGACAGTGAGGACAATTAAACAGTGGAACAGCTTATCCCCCAGAAATCGTGGGTGTCTCCATCACTGGAGGTTTTTAAGAACAGGCTAGAAAGACACTTGTCTGAGATGGTATAGGTCCTCCTGCTTGAACAGGGGGCTGGACTAGAAGACCTCCAAAGTCCCTTCCAGTTCTATTCTATTCTATTCTATTCTATTCTATTCTATTCTATTCTATTCTACTCTATTCTTATTTCTAATTCTATTCTATTATTTCTAATTCTATTCTATTATTCTATTCTATTTTATTCTTATTTCTAATTCTATTCCATTCTATTATTTCTAATTCTATTCTATTCTATTTTATTCTATTCTATTTCTTATTCTATTCTATTCCTTATTCTGTTCCTTATTCTATTCTATTCTAATTTCTAATTCTATTCTATTCTATTATTTCTAATTCTATTCTATTATTATTCTATTCTATTCTATTTTATTCTTATTTCTAATTCTA
The DNA here is from genome assembly GCA_034064705.1 of Bothrops alternatus. NCBI lineage: Eukaryota > Metazoa > Chordata > Lepidosauria > Squamata > Viperidae > Bothrops > Bothrops alternatus. The sequence goes on from JARGCV010000065.1 coordinate 386,374, forward strand.
TTCTATTCTATTCTATTCTATTCTATTCTATTCTATTCTATTCTATTCTATTCTATTCTATTCCATTCCATTCCATTCCATTCCATTCCATTCCATTCCATTCCATTCCATTCCATTCCATTCCATGGTAAAGGCTGTTTCTGGGAATACAGCTAGTCCTCAAGTTACAACTGTTCATTTAGTGACCATCCAATGTTACAACAGCACTGAAAAAAAGGGACGTAGGGACCGTTGCAGCATCTTCCATGGTCACGTGATCAAAATTCAGACACTTGGCCACTGACTCATATTTATGACGGTCACAGCGTCCCGGGAGGGTCACGAGATCCCCTTTTGTGACTTTCTGACAAGCAACGTCAACGGGGGGGGATGCCAGATTCACTCAGCAACCCTGTTACTAACTTAAGGGATTCGCTTAACCACTTCAGCAAGAAAGGTCATCAGATGGACCAAAATTATACCTCACAACTGTCTCACTTAGCAATAATTGGGCTCAGTTGTGTTCATAAGTCGAGGATTATCTAACAACTATTAACAACTGCAGTGATTCCCTTGCAGTAACAACGGTGGCAAGGAAAGTCACCACGTGGGGCAAAGCTCACTTAGCCAACGTCTCATGTTGAGAATCACCCAGCATTGTTGCAAAACTATCCCGTCTTTATTGCCAAAAAAAAAGTCAATACTCCTAAAAACCCCTAAAATAAGAAATTATTCTAGTTGCCGGAAGAGGCACGTTTAAGAGAACTGAGCATGGGGAAGGGGAGGAGAGAAACTTCGCGTAATTAATCAACGGAAAAACATAACAAGACCGTTGTAAGCTTAGAAATCTCACAAGATCAAAGTCTGAGTGGCAATAAATACATTTTGGAGGGCCGGGAGGGGGGCTGCTTGAAAAAAAATAGATGCAGGGGGTATGCAGGCTCAAAAGTGGGGTCAGGTTTCCGAAGTCAACCTGCTGGAAGGCAGCCGTACCAAAGAGGTTTCCCCCGGTTTAAGCCTGTAATTTTCTAACCACCCATCAACTCCACTCAAAGGTGCTTCCCGTTTCTGGTTAACGGGGAGGAAAGTTTTGGCCGTGCCTTGAAGTCTAACTCACTCAGGCTTCTGAGGATATTTACTCCGTCTTACTCCCCACCAAAGGGAGGCCCGGTTGAATATATCCTCCAGCTGTGTTTAAGCCCCTAACCTTCCAACAACCCTTTGATCTATAAGAAACAGCTGTGGCTTCAACAGGCCCGACGTGCATTTTGCTTCCAAGGTCCCTTCCAACTTTATTATTATTATTATTATTATTATTATTATTATTACTATTATTGATCATCGCACAGTCAGCCAGATGTTCAGACTGGATTTGGCATTTTGGTCTACCTATTGAGTCCTTGCCAAGGACCTGGGATAGGCAGATGTGGATGTTTGCTGGTATTACAGATCTCGTCGCAGGATGAAAGCAGTTCCTAGTAAGGCTGCCTTTTGCAATTGACTAATGGCAAACTTGTCAATGCCAATGATGGTGTTCAAGTGGTGCTCCAGTTGTTTGGGGATTGCACCCAAGGCGCCTATTACTATTGGTACTACCCTTGCTTGCTTTTGCCACAGTCTTTCTATTATTATTTGTAGGTCTTTGTATTTTGTTCTCTTCTTCAGTTCTTTCTCGTCTATTCTGCTGTCTCCAGGCACATTGTTGTTGTTATTATTCTGCCTTATGCAACAACTGACACCTACTGCTGGGATAAGTTACACTGTATGATCTAGGCAGGATTTTTCCTCAAGGGGCCAAGCTATGATGCAGAATACAGTTATAATTTGCATGCATAATATACTGTGTATTTGTGCAATGCACATTTTTTTCTGGTGCAAGTCATTTTGCTTAGCATCATAATTTATGGCAAAAACACAGCTAATGGTCTTAGGGGAAACTGGCTATTTTCTCCCAACTTTGATTCCATCCCCTCATTCACCCACAGAAAAACTCTCCTTGTTCTAGAAGTGGAGGAAATATCATTTAAGTACAGCTTTAAATATTGTGCAAGCCCATCGTGTGATTAACCGCAGTGGGTTGCTAAACCATAAAGCAGAGTTTGCAAGTCATCACTTGGTCGATTCGCCAGAAACACTAAGCTAAACATCAATAAACCATTCACTGCGTAGCAATAATATTTATCTCTGGAGGGTTGAAATATACAATATGCCGACTTTTTGACCATAATTAAAGTTGGGTCATAGTCCCTGTTTTTTCATGAAAGGCCCAGGAATAACAGAATAATAGAGTTGGAAGGGACCTTGGAGATCTTCTAGTCCAACCCCTTGCTCAAGCAGGAGAGCCTACACCATTTCAGACAAATGGTTGCCCAATCTCTTCTTAAAAACCTCCAGTGATGGAATACCCACGATTTCTGGAGGCAGGCTGTTCTACTGATTAATTGTTCTCACCGTCAGGAAATTTTTCCTTAGATCATTAGAAGAAGAATAGAATAGAATAGAATAGAATAGAATAGAATAGAATAGAATGGAATGGAATCATGACACAATAGAATCATGATAGAATAGAACAGTGGTGGCGAACCTATGGCCCTCAGAGCCCTCTCCGTGGGCATGCGCGCCATGCCCCGAAGATGGCAACCGTCCCTCTTCAACCAGCCACCCACTAACTCGCCGAGGTCTCACATGGCCGGATGCATCCCAGCACTCATGCGCTCGCTGGCCTCTGTGTTAGGCAGCAGCCGCCCCAACCTCACTTTGCCCTGTGACAATGGCACCCCTGCCCTGCCTCGCCTAGCCTCACCTCTCCCCACAGGACAAGCCTCCTGCCCACCGCCCCACCTGCCAGAGACCCCCTGGATCTCCACCAACCCTGCCTGGCCTCCACAGGCGTCCCCCCCCATGAGCAACATCGAGGTGATCACTCCCACCTTGTCCACACCCACCCAATCTGCCATGACCACCACAGCCACGCCCACCCAGTGGGCCATGCCCACCTGGCACTCGGCGATAAATAAGTGGGTATTGGGTTGCAGTTTGGGCACTTGGTCTGTAAAAGGTTCGCCATCACTGGAATAAAATATGGAATAAAATATAGAATAGAATAGAATAGAATAGAATAGAATAGAATAGAATAGAATAGAATAGAATAGAATAGAATAGAATAGAATAGAATAGAATAGAATATAGAACAGAATCGAATATAGAATAGAATAGAATAGAATAGAATAGAATAGAGAACAGAATCGAATATAGAATAGAATAGAATATAGAATAGAATATAGAAGAGAACAGAATATAGAATAGAATAGAATATAGAATAGAATAGAATAGAATATAGAATAGAATAGAATATAGAATAGAATAGAATATAGAATAGAACAGAATATAGAATATAATAGAATAGAATATAGAATAGAATATAGAATAGAATAGAACAGAATATAGAATAGAATAGAATAGAATAGAATAGAATAGAATAGAATAGAATATAGAATGGAATGGAATGGAATGGAATGGAATGGAATAGAATAGAATAGAATAGAATAGAATAGAATAGAATAGAATAGAATAGAATAGAATAGAATAGAATAGAATAGAACATCAACTTTTTGTTTGAACTTACCAAGCATAAAGTAACAGTCTCCCTGATGAAGTGGAACTGCTAAGCCTGGTGTCTCTATATCCCAAGCAACTTTCATGCCAACATGCCAAACATCTGGATCTCTGCCAGCTGCATATTTTTCTTCAAGGACATCACCATCATCTTCTGAAACAAAAAAAAAAACCCTCTTCAAATACAAGAACAAATTTTCCCCTGTAGAAGTTTTAAAAGAACAAGGAAACCACAACCTCACATAAGAAATCTGAATACCAAGTCAGTGAATAAACTTTGACTCCCATCTCCCAACTTCATTTTACAACTGGGTGGATGTGCACATTGCACCAAGTTACAATTTTGCTGGCTCCTTTTTTAAGTAAGCCACAAATGTTGGCTAGTTTGTACAAGCTAATTTGTTTGTGCAACACATTAGATTCCAGCTGTGTGATTCCAGCCTTAACTTCTGAACTTCCCTCCATAACAGAGCAAAGCTTAAGAATACCCTGTTTATGTCCCAATATGTATTTCTCCATGAAACATGGGAAGTTGCTATGTTAGTACGTTATAATACAGTAAAAATATGAAAAAGTGGAAAAAGAAAAGAATTAGAAAATAAGAAAACAGAATTTTGACTTCTGTATTCCTATCGAGTAATTGCTAACTTACTCTTTTCGCACTGATTTTTAACAACCGTGTTTATTTTTTAAAAAGCTGTTAGCTCCCCTCAGTATAATGTTCATTTTCGTTTTGTTTTCACAGGAAAAAAAAAATAACGGCGAATAAGCATTCTGATATTCAAAACAGAAGAGAGAACTTCGGGAATCAGATCTGAAGGATATCTCAAAAAGCAAGAGAAACACCAATCAAAGAAAATGTATCTGGCTTATAGTTAAATCTTGATATACGGAGTGAAGAATGTTTACAAATTTAAATTGATTGTATTAAGTTGAATAGCAGTTAACTTGAATTTTTTTCTTGGTTTACATGTACAAATATATATCTAATAATAAAAAATGTTATAATAAAAAAAAGCAGGCAAACACAATGACAAAACTCCCTCGAATCTTAAAAAAAAAAAAATCAACTTGGCAAGCATTTCCATATTTTATGACTGACATGTAAAACCCCGATCTAAATAAGCCGCATGTGATGAATGATCTCAGCATTAAGAAGCTGAGGTCAGCACCGGTGTCTCTCTGTGCCTGAAATAATGAAAGTTATAAATCTTTTTTTTTTCCAGTTTGGGGAGTTGAAAAGTTATGATAAAAATAAGAGAAGGAAGAACGATTGCTCTGACAACTCTTTGCATGGGGTAAAAAAATAAATCTGTTTGCCTAAGTAAGCCTTTTTTTTTCCTGGAGAGGTTTAGAGAGCGTGGGTATTCGGAATTGTCTGTGTATTACACACATACAGCAAAAATAAGGCTACTGCTTGGTTAAAGAGACTTCTATTGGATAATGATATTTTAACTGAGGTTGTCACTTGGCGTCCAATACAGTAGTTGAATTCTACTGGTTAATGGCCTCTGTTAGCAAAAGATTCATCCTTCTAGGAATGGCTAGATAGATTCATGGATGCCAAGTGTATCGGTGGTTATTAAAACGGATGTCCATGTGCCGCCTCTATGTTGGTTGAGGCAGGCAGGATTCCCTTGAGTACCATTTGTTGGGGGTCAAGGGAAAGGGAGGGTTTTGCCTTCTCTTTCTGCTCAAGATCCCCATGGGCCACTGGGTGACACAGAATGCTGGACTCGATGGGCTTTGGCCTGATTCAGCAGGGCTCTTCTTATGTTCTTATGTTCTTATGGATGCATATGAAGAACGGTTGCAGGAATTGGGGGTAGGTCCAGTTTGATGAAGAGAAGGACTAGGGGTGACATGACAGCAGTCTTCCAATGTCTAAGAGGCTACCACAAAGAAGAGGGGGTCAACCTATTCTCCAAAGCACCTGAAGGCAGGACGAGAAGCAACCGATGGAAACTAATCAAAGAGCGAAGCAACTAGAACTAAGGAGAAACTTCCGGACAGTGAGAACAATTAACCAGTGGAAGAGCTTGCCACCAGAAGTTGTAGGTGCTCCATCTCTGGAAGTTTTTAAGAAGAGATTGGACAGCCATTTGTCTGAAATGGTATAGGGCAGTGATGGCGAACCTTTTAGAGTCCGAGTGCCCAAACTGCAATCCAAAATCCTCTTATGCATCGTCAGATGCCAGCTGGGTGTGGCCCATTGGGTGGGCGTGGCTGCGCTGGTAACGGCAGACTGGGTGGGACTAAAAAGTTCAATCAATCAATTCCAACTTTGCAAGATTTTGTTTTCCCCACAAGAAGTTGAAATTGATTGATTGATTGAATCTTTTTTTTTTTTGCACATGGCAGCGGAGGCCTAAAGCGAAAAGGTTTTATAAAACCCAGCTGAAGGCCTAGGAGTGGGGTGACGGTGCGCGTGCCCACGGAGAGGGCTCTGAGTGCCGCCTCTGGCACCCGTGCCATAGGTTCGCCACCACTGGTATAGGGTTTCCTGCCGGAATAGGGGGTTGGGACTTCCAAGATCCCTTCCAACTCTGTTATTCTCTTATTCTCTTCCAATTGCCTACACAACTTCAAATCTTTTAGTTTACACAACAGGTGCATAGACATCAAATAAGTGAATTCAAATTTATGTATGTATTTATTTAAAACATTTGTAGAGCTGCCCATCTTACCACCAACTCTTGCCAATGAATAAGAGGAGTTAGATAGAAAAGGATGGGCAAAGTAGAAGTCATGTATAGAAGGAAAAAATAACCAAACCAGACACCTTTTTGATTAATTGTTGACTGTTTTGTCCAATGAAGCTTAGTCTCTAAAATTTTGGAAAGAAGAATGAGCAAAGACGAAAGGAACGGAACATGGAAAATCCTAAGGAATGAGGAATGGATGAAAATGACTGTTGTATATATCCAGATTGTTTCTGATTAATGTTCAGGATTCATGCACCCTTCCCACATCTGTGTCCATACATATAGCATCATGACTCAGCTAATATGACACTCACCAGATCCCTTTCTAAGAAGTCAGCCTAGCCTCTTGTAAAATAAAATAAAAGTTGCCAACTGTCTCTGGAGATTCTTCCCAAAAAAAAAAAAAACAATGAAGGTCCAGTTGCCGTTTGAAAAAGTACCTTTGGGACAAAAATTGCCAACATTTCCTGCAAGATTTTTGTGAATATCTCCCATGTTGAATGGGAGATGCCCAGACTTGGTAATAAAAGGGGCGCCTATCCTATCCTATCCTATCCCATCCTATCCTATCCTAATGGTTTAAAGAAAGAAATTTCAACGAATTTTGGTTGATGTGGGTCATTTTCTTAGATGTCTATGGTAATAATAATAATAATAATAATAATAATAATAATAATAATAATAATAATATATAATGAGAAGGAGGAGGAGGAGGAGGAGGAGGAGGAGGAGGAGAAGAAGAAGAAGAAGAAGAAGAAGAAGAAGAAGAAGAAGAAGAAGAAGAAGAAGAAGAAGAAGAAGAAGAAGAAGAAGAAGAAGAAGAAGAAGAAGAAGAAGAAGAAGAAGAAGAAGAAGAAGAAGAAGAAGAAGAAGAAGAAGAAGCAGCACCAATCTCTTCTTAAAGACTTCCAGTGTTGGAGCATTCACCGCTTCTGGAGGCATATTGTTCCACTGGTTAATTGTTCTAACTGTTAGGAAGTTTCTCCTTAGTTCCAGATTGCTTCTCTCCTTGATTAGTTTCCATCCATTGCTTCTTGTCTGGCCTCCAGGTGCTTTGGAGAATAGCTTAACTCCCTCTTCTTTGGGACAGCCCCTGAGATATTGGAACACTGCTATCATGTCCCCCCCTGTCCTTCTCTTCATTAAACTAGACATACCCAATTCCAACAACCGTTCCTTATATGTTTTAGCCCCCAGTCCCCTGATCATCTTTGTTGCTCTTCTCTGTGCTCTTTCTAGAGTCTCAGCTTGGTTTTTACATCATGGTGACCAAAACTGGGTGCAGGATTCCAAGTGCGGCCTTACCAAGGCCTTGTAAAGTGGTATTAACACTTCATGTGATCTTGATTCTATCCCTCTGTTAATGCAGTCTAGCACTGTGTTGGCTTTTTTGGCAGCTGCCAAAACTGAAATGCAAATTTTCTTGGCAATTGGCACCTTTGCTGGTTATTCTGGGTGTCTCTGTGGTATATATATATATATATATATATATATATATATATATATATATATATATATATATATATATATATAAATCCCAGAAAACAATTCCTTGCAGCCTTTTTAAATTGCTGTTAACTGACCTTGCATCTATTAAGCAGCAAATAGAGGGGGATTACTAGTCAATTATCAATCGACAGGAACATTTCAACCAGTTTATAAAATCATTAGTGACCAAGAAGCTGTCAGAAGTTCTCACCGAAATCCAGCCAAGGTGCAAATTTACCTAAAGCAGCTCGACCTAGTCAAGATTCTTTTCAAAAATATTATTTTATTATTAATGTTCCTTGTGCAAAATGCACATACATAGACAAAAAGCCCACGTTATGAAAGGCCTTTCCCAATCAGTCAAAAACTGCACTCAATCACAGGTTTGTTAGCCTGTTAAACATTAACTTGTCAACTAACAGATCCAGTTGTTTATTACTGTTCAAGATTTACGCACTTCAGTAAGCCTTCGGAGGCAAGTAGCCAAAAACAACACCGGTTAAGGAGGCATCTATGCAGAAGGATCCTTTACATCTAAAAGGCACAATCCAGCTTCCTGGGAAGCAGACTACACCATTGCAAACAGTACTACCGGTATATACTGCAGTATTTCTTCACATCTGCTAGCTGTGATTCACGAAAAAATGGCCAAACATGGCTTCCTGTTTCAAGCCAAAACATTCTGATCCTTGATTCTCCCCATGATGTTCTCAGGAGCAACATCAGCTATGGGTGGAACTAGAATGCTTTATTTGGCCAAGTGTGATTAGACACACAAGGAATTTGTCTCCAGTGCAGAAGCTCTCAGTGTACATACGGTACAAAGCAAAAGAAGGGAGAGGATCACAAAGAAGGGCGGCCGGGTCAACCTATTTCCCAAAGCCCCAGAAGACAAGAAGCAACGGATGGAAACTAAGTAAGGAGAGAAGCAGCCTAGAACTAAGGAGGTATTTCCTGACAGTGAGAACAATTAGTAGGCTCACTTAACTTTGGAAGTTGTGAGTGCTCAATCACTGGAATTTTTAAGAGTAGAGTAGAGTAGAGTAGAGTAGAGTAGAGTAGAGTAGAGTAGAGTAGAGTAGAGTAGAGTAGAGTAGAGTAGAGTAGAATAGATATTGGAATATAAACTAAACTAGACTAGACTAGACTAGAATAAGAATGGAATGATAGACTAGACTAGACTAGACTAAAAATAGAATAGAATAGAATAGAATAGAATAGAATAGAATAGAATAGAATAGAATAGAATAGAATAGAATAGAATAGAATAGAATAGAATAGAATAGAATAGAATAGAAAATATGGAATAGAATGGAATGGAATGGAATGGAATGGAATAGAATAGAATAGAATAGAATAGAATAGAATAGAATAGAATAGAATAGAATAGAATAGAATAGAATAGAATAGAATAGAATAGAATAGAATAGAATAGAATAGAATAGAATAGAATAGATATTGGAATATAAACTAGACTAGACTAGACTAGAATAAGAATGGAATTATAGACTAGACTAGACTAGAATAAAATTAGAATAGAATAGAATAGAAAATATGGAATGGAATGGAATAGAATAGAATAAAATAGAATAGAATAGAATAGAATAGATATTGGAATATAAACTAGACTAGACTAGACTAGAATAAGAATGGAATGATAGACTAGACTAGACTAGAATAAAATTAGAATAGAATAGAATAGAATAGAATAGAATAGAATAGAATAGAATAGAATAGAATAGAATAGAATAGAATAGAATAGAATAGAATAGAATAGAATAGAATAGAATAGAATAGAATTTTACCAGGAAACATAGATAGGGCAGCCTAGAAAAGTCAGTGCCCTCCCAATCATACCCAAGCACCCCAAATTTGTTGACAATGTCCATATTGCTCTTCAAGTTCATGGTGACCTAACCCTAACCCTAAGTGGAATTTTCCTCCAATGGGATTTTCCCATGTATTACAGCCATACAACATGGTTAAATACACATAGGCATTAGGTAGCACTGTTGTGTAAACTCATGGTTTTGAAGGTGTGTGGGAGGAGAAGAATTAATCTTCTGCTAACTATCCCAGATTGCTAACTTTTACACAAATCAAGAGCTATGGGTGATATAGCTTGGCCCTATATAACCTTAGGTGTGTGACTCATTGTGTCCTTAGTTTTGTTGCCAGATGCAATGTGTACAGCAAGCATTCTGTATTTTTATTGCATCGGATGATGCCCTAGGATTGTATGTCAATAATAAATTGGTAGGAGTAATAATAAAAACCATATTATACAGTGATTATTATAGATAGTTCTAATATAAATAGAGCTACAAGATTACATTACAGAGTTATTCTACAGACGTGATATGGCGCCTGCTGTAAAATGACCTCCACATACTTAGCCTAAAGATTGAATGCTGACAAGGGATCAACCAGAGAATGCATTTCATTCTGAATCAGAATAGAGCTGGAAGGGACCTTGGAGGTCTTCTAGTCCAGCCCCACCCCCTGTACCATTTCAGACAAGTCCAGTTTCTTCTTAAAAACCTCCAGCGGTGAAGCGTACATTGTTTCAAGACCAAAATTTGGGGTTTCAGGTTCCAAGTGAGTGAGAATTCAGCACACCTAATATAAAAGAACACACTGAAGTTTACTTAGCCCAAAATAGCATCTTTCTCTCTTACAGCACGACACGGGAATGCTGTATTTGAAAGTAACAGGCTTAGATTGTCAAGACCCGGCTGATGGGTTGATATTAAATCCACAGCTTTTGGTCCCTGAGATTTATAACCACAGAAGCTATTAGCTTAAGTAACCAGTGAAATCCACCTGTCATTAGAATACATGAAATAAGAGACAGCCTTTTGAGTACTAACAGTGAAGTTTTCAGGGACCGCATAGATCAACATCAACAAGTTTAATTGTAAAATGAAACAGGAACTTGAAAGCAACTGGAGGGGAAAAAATATTAGGATGTGCTTGGAACAGCTAGAGAATCATGGCTGATTCATAAAATGTTTTAAGAATCCAATAGCATAAAGACTAAAAAAAAGTTTATAGTGGAATTCTGGGGTTCCAGGAAATGTAGTTGAAATATTGTGGCAATAGACTTATGTTTGTGGGGTCCCTGGGGCTCTCCAAGTTTGATTGTTTTCTTGCAGACGTTTCATAACCCAACTAAGTAACATCATCAGTGCTACATCATCATCATCTAGCACTGATGATGTTACCTAGTTGGGTAATGAAACATCTGCAAGAAAAGCACCAAGCTCAGAGAGCATCAAGGATCCCTCATTTCAACCCTGAGCTACAGATATTTCCTTCTATCAGTAGACTAACATTTACTTATTTTGTATTTATTTGTTAAATTTATATGACACGACTCTCCTCCTAGCTTATTATGTTAGAACAGTGGTTCTCAACCTATGGGTCGCGACCCCATTTGGGGTCGAGAGACACCGTGGTCCGCCATTTTGTTTTTTTTGTTTTTTTTTATCAAGCGTGCGCCGTGCATGCGCGGATCGGCCCGTCACGGTCCGCCATTTTGGGGGTTTGTTGTTTTTTTTCCGTCGCGTGCGCGCCGTGCATGCGCACTTTGCGCCGTCGCGTGCGCGCCACACATGCGCGGTTCAGGCCGTCGTGCACGCGCCGCGCATACGCGGTTTGGGCCGTCGCACGTGCACCCCGCATGCGCGGATCGGCCCGTCGCGGTCCGCCATTTTGTTTTTTTTTCCATCGCGCGCCGCGCATGCGCGGTTCGGGCTGTCACACGCGCGCCGTGCATGCACGGATCGGCCCGTCGCAGTCCGCCATTTTGTTTTTTGGTTTTTTTTCGTCGCGCGCGCACCGTGCATGCACAGTTCAGGCCGTCGCGCGCACACCGCGCATGCGCGGATCAGCCCATTGCAGTCCGCCATTTTGTTTTTTTCTTTTTTCCGTCGTGCGCGCGCCGCGCATACGCAGATCGGCCCGTCGCGTGCGCGTGCGCCCGGGTCAGGGTCGCGGTGCGCATGGGCGGCGCAAGTGAGGTCACAACCTGAAAAAGGTTGAGAACCACTGTGTTAGAAGTATCCAAAGTAAGTGTAGAGAAGTTCCTTATTATTGATGTTCAACATCTGAAAAGTACATCATCACTAAAATTAAGGATTCGGGACACACCCAGCCTGGGTTCCCATATTACATTTAAAACTTAGCATGCTTTAATCAAGGCTTATAAACCAAAAATGGGTGAAGCCATCCATCATGCATTAACCCAAATCAAACACACGATCAGTTAGCGTCCTGTGCCACAGACTGGAACCAAATCAAAGGGCTTTGTTTTCATTAGGCAGAATTACCTAATTGTAACTAAAGCTTTCTGAAAAAGATCACAAGCCAGTGAGAGAGAGAGATGGACACACACACACACACACAGAGAGAGAAAGAAAGAGAGAGAAAAAGAGGGAGGGAGGGAGGGAGGGAGGGAGGGAGGGAGAGAGAGAGAGAGAGAGAGAGAGAGAGAGAGAATGCATCTTGTAATTATTCATTGGCTGCTGGAAGCAGAGAAAGGACTTTCTGCCTATAAGGTGCTTATGACATTCTGTTAAATACTGTTAATCACTGCCGTTTAATCAACTTATTAGCACTTTGAAAAAGTTTCCTTGGATTTATGAAATAATGGGGAGGGGGGGTTAACGCCACATTCAGCCCAGCTGAGGAGCACAAGGCAGCTATTGATCAAACTCTGCCAAGTAAATTGGGAGACAAAGACACTTTTGTCAAGTTTAATACTATCGTATAACCGTACACCGAGCACATAATCAGCAAGGTGCTAGGAGAGGCTGAGATTCTGGCATTCCCAGAAAATCTCCAGGCACACTGAAGGGTTCACAGAGCCCCTCCAGAAGCACTCGGCACGTTTAAAAAAAATCCAGCCAATTTAACCAGTTACCTTTTTCAAGGGGAACTGGCAGAGAAATCTTTCAGACAAACGGCATCGCCATTTACAGATCTATCTCGTAAATGGCAGAGTTTATAGCTGCACTGAAGTTGAAGCTTCTCCCGCAGTTTTATTTATTGATTTAGCACATGGCAAAAATGTTTAAAGGTGCATCACAATTGCACTCCCAATGAGCAAACATGAAATCATGTGCTCTATTTACACATTCAAAGGTAGACTTCTTCATACAGTCAACTCATGATGGAGTTGCATAGAGAAAGTCTCTGGGGTTCCCCACCCCCCCATATGTTTTCAGAGGGCACCACTCCACAATGTGTCACGCTGTCTGTTTTGGAGCATAAGAGCCATGTCCTGAAGAGGAGAACTTTCCCCATTGATGGAGAGAGACCAGGGCACCTAAGGGCGGCATGGTGGATCAATGGTTAAGAAACTGGGCTTGACAGCTGGGAAGTCAGCAGCCCAGATTCGAGAGCCGAGCATCATGCAACAGGATGAGCTCCCGTTTTCGCCTAGTAGTTTAAAAGCATGCAAATAAGGTTTTTAAGAAAAGACTGACAGCCATTTGTCTGAAATGGGATAGGGTTTCCTGCTTGAGCAGGGGGTTGGACTAGAAGACCTCCAAGGTCTCTTCCAGCTCTATACTGATTGATTGACTAATTGATTGATTGATTGACTGACTGATTGAGCAGAAAGAATGTGCACGCTGAAGGGTTAGAGTCACCATGATGTAAAAAAGATGTTGAGACTCTAGAAAGTACAGAGAAGAGAAACAAAGATGATCAGGGGACTGGAGGCTAAAACTTAAAAGGAACGGTTGCTGGAAATGGGTATGTCTAGTCTAATGAAGAAAAGGACGAGGGGGGACATGATAGCAGTCTTCCAGTATCTCAGGGGCTGCCCCAAAGAAGAGGGAGTCAAGCTATTCTCCAAAGTGCCTGAAGGCTGGACAAGAAGCAACGGATGGAAACTCACCAAGGAGAGAAGCAACCTGGAACTAAGGAGAAACTTCCTGACAGTGAGGACAATTAACCAGTGGAGCCACCTGCATCCAGAAGCGGTGAGTGTTCCAACACTGGAAGTCTTTAAGAAGAGACTGGACAGCCATTTGTCTGAAATGGAATAGGGCTTCCTGCCTGAGCAGGGGGTTGGACTAGAAGACCTCCAAGGTCTCTTCCAGCTCTATATTGATTGATTGATTGATTGAGCAGAACGTCTGTGCACACTGAAGTGTTCACAGGGCCCCTCCGAAAGCACTCAGCACCTTAAAAAATCCACCCAATTTAACCAAAGTTACCTATTTCAAGGGGAACCAGCAGAGAAATCTCTCAGCCAAACGGCATCTCCAATTACAGATCTATCTCGTAAATGGCAGAGTTTATATCCGCACTGAAGTTTGTGGTCATAGGTCATACCTGTATTTGTTAAACCAGGTCATAGCTGGTTTAAATGCCTAACTTGATATGATCCCTGCTGTTTTCTACTATTGGATTCAGTCCATAGTCCTGGTCCCCTCTCCTTCCACTTTTCTTCCATTGGTGTTGATCTTGGGATGAGGTACACCATATATTAAACTTCTGGAAGGGCAGGTAATTCATGATAAATGTTCTCTCTTAATTCCTTACCATTATGGAGCACGATGAAAATGGGAAATAAATCAGATAGGAAGACACAACACAACATCAGCCACAAGCTACAAAGGAGCTAAGGAACGTGAGATGTTGGCAGATGATTTGGCCCAAGTCTTCCTTCCCCAATCTACAATGCCCAAAAGCTTCAGACAGCACGCAAGGGATTCTGGGAATTGTAGTTCATCAGCATCTGATACAACAGAGCTTCAACAGCCTTAATCTAATCTAAAGTTGTTCACAGCACGTTCTATCGTGATATAGGTCCCATCACATATGGTTTCCTTAGCCCAGGCAGACAGCCATGCTGTCTCAGGAATTCTGGGAGTTGAGTCATAAAAGAGCCAAGGTTGCCTACCCCTGCCTTAGCATATCACGTTGCTAACAAGTTGTCATCTTCTGTTCATATCTACTAAAGAGGTAAAGGTGACTCAGGGCAACTACCCATGAATACACTACCTCACACTGAAACTCCGGTACCCTTATCCTCCATGTAGAAGACCCCCATTTTCCAAGCTATGGCATCTAACAGGACCATAACAGTTTCGCAAATTGGGACAAGAATCCGCACAACTTGAATTCACAAACAAAGGTAAATTTCTTCCTGAGCCACAGCATACTGTGGCTTGCTTAGTCTGTGCAAAGAAAAGAGAGAAGATTGAAATAAGTCCGTCGCCAATAAATCAGGTCCAATAGAAGTAGGTGTCACGTTGGCTCACATACACACACACAGAGAGAAACACAGAGTAGATGCCTTGGAAATATGGATCTGTGAGAAAAAGTGGCACGGAGATTGTCAGGGTTCGATTTCCTTGGCTCCTGATCAGCAGTTTAATTATAGTAACTTTTCAGTCCACTTAAAGTGCTCGAGATAAGCCCGGCGATAGCAAAATCGCCTCGCTCGCTCGGTTTGACCCCCTCTTCTTTTTCTCTTTTATTCTTCCATCTCTCCTACCTCCTCCAAATATCCAGAAAGATACAGAGGGAAGAACAAACTACTTGCCCCAGGAAAAAAAACCAAATGTTTTGCAAATATATAGCAAAGCTGCAGGCGTTTTTTGCAAAAACTAAGCTCCCAAAAGGAATTAACTCTAGGCATACCTACCAGCCAAAGGGATGAGTCTGGGAAATGTTGTTAAACAGAACTGCCCCAGGGCAGTTAAGGACACTCTGCAGCCCGTGAAAACTGGCCACCAAGTTTTCTCGTTTTTATATGTAGCATAATGTACATAAAATATGTGTAATGCGCATGTAGTCCTAGACGTACAGCCACAATTGTGCCCAAAATCTCCTTGGCCAAGTGAAACAGTTAAGAGAGCTTTGCCCCATTTTACGACCTTTCTCTCATAGCTGTTAAGTGAATCACTGTAGCTCTTAAGTTAGTAACACAGTTGTTAGGTGAATCTGGCTTGCCCCATTGAATCTAGCTTGTTGGAAGGTCGCAAAAGGGAATCACATGACCCCGGGACACTGCAACCGTCTTAAGTACAGGCCAGTTGCCCAGCGTTTGCATTCTGATCACGTGACCCTGGGGAGGCTGCAATGGTCATAACTGTGAAAAACGGTCATAAGTCACTTTCTTCAGTGCCGTTGGCGCTTTGAATAGCCACTAAATAAACTGCGGTAAGTCGAAGTCGACCTGTATGTAATATTATATTAAATTAATACATTAGTACAGTTCTCAACCTTTCCTTCACCATGGAACGCCCCCCCTTTTAAATACCTTTTGTGGCCACGGAGCCTCAAGACCTAACTCAAGATTTAAACCGTAACCTTTTTGTCAAGCCTTCATGGACCCCCCTGTGACATCGTGGCCCCCCCAGGGGTTCACGGACCACAGGTTGAGAACCACCACATTAGTACATATTAATTGTACTTAAGTTGGTGTTCCTACAATAAATCCTTAATGAGATCAAGTTACGTTTTTGCCCTGTGCCTGCCCGTTTTTCTTCTCGGGATCCCACAAAGGTTTTTGGGGGGGGGGCGAGGGGTTGAAGCAAGGTCTTCCTGGTCACCTGAACCTGGAGGCCAAAATGGCTTTTGTTTACAGAAAGTTTCCCCCCCCACCTTCAAACAAGATTTATTTTGTTAACCTAGCTAGCTCAACGGCTCAACCCACCTTCTATGCTGTAACTGTAGACTGCCACTGTTGACCTTTCCATTAGGTTTTCATCGTGGTGCCAACTCACAGCCATTCTCCCCATGCCAAAATAGGGCTCCGGTTTCAAGGACGGCATTTCCTGGGGATCCATATAATTTAATAACGTCAGGTTGTAAGATGTTCTCTCTTCCAGGACGGTGGAGTCACTCTTTGGGACCAGAGAAGGGTTTTGATCTTGCAAAACAGCTTCCATCTCGGTAATATTAGGAGCATAATCTTGATTCCTGTCCCCGAGGGGTGAATTCTGCATTCCGGGTGTCTCGGCCAAATCCCGCTCTTGCAAACTCAGCAAAGATTCTCTCTGCAAGTAGTCATTCAGCCGGAGGAAGGCTTTACAAGCCAGAGATATTTCAGGATTTGAATAGTTGATGTCATAGCCTTCTGTAGGCCACGGGACTGTAAATAACCTTGTGTTTAAATATTTGTAAGTGCACCCTGGGTTCCCAATTAATATACGAGACACGGGGGTAACAAAATCCTTCCCTTTGATCCTTACAAGGTCTTGGAAGAAACAAACATGGTTTCGTAAAGTGGAAAAGGCTGTCTGGACTTCTTTGTGAATGTCTTGAGGGATCTTCTCAGAGTTCTTGAGAAGAAGTTTGGAATATTTAGTCTTCCACTAAAAAGAAAAGGAAAAGATAAATCATTCTGATATATGTTTGATGCTTATGCTGGAGGGAGCGTTATATATAAAGATTTCAACTGAATTACCCATCTGATCCTTTGTCTATGGACATTCTCAGTCATCCAGGTCATGGTTGTTCCAAAGGTGCTTTTTTTTTTTTTCAAAAGGCAACTGGACTTCCTTTGTTTTTCCTTGAAGACGTTTCGCTTCATACAAGAAGCTTCTTCTATTCAACTTCTTCTTCTTCTTCTTCTTCTTCTTCTTCTTCTTCTTCTTCTTCTTCTTCTTCTTCTTCTTCTTCTTCTTCTTCTTCTTCTTCTTCTTCTTCTTCTTCTTCTTCTTCTTCTTCTTCTTCTTCTTCTTCTTCAGAACCGAAGAAGCTTCTTGAATGAGAAGTGAAACGTCTTCAAGAAAAAACGAAGAAAGTCCAGTTCCCTTTTGAAAAAAGGACCCTGGGGACATCTAATCCTTTGGAAACTGCTCAAGTGCCCTCTGAAAACCCGTGGATCCATTAGAGACCTTGGGCTAACTCAGCGGTTCTTAACCTGTGGGTCGCGACCCTATTTGGGGTCGAACGACCATTTCATAGGGGTCGCCAAACACCGCAGTCCGCCATTTTTTTCCCCTTTTCCCCTCGGCTGGTGCAGGGGGCAGCACCACGTATGCGCGGGTAGCACCGCGCATGCGCGATGCGGGCCGTCGCGCCACGCATGTGCGGTGCAGGTCGGGGTCGCGGCCTGAAAAAGATTGAGAACCGCTGGGCTAACTGATCTACTAGTACAGTGTTTCTCAACCTTGACAATTTTAAGGCATGTGGACTTCAACTCCCAGAATTCCACAGCCAGCATTGCTGGCTGTGGAATTCTGGGAGTTGAAGTCCACATGCCTTAAAATAGTCACGGTTGAGAAACACTGTACTAGGACTTCCTCAATCCACATGCCTTAAAATTGTCAAGGTTGAGAAACACTGTACTACGGTAGGACTTCCTCAATCAAACACTGTACTACCGTAGGACTTCCTCAATGAAACGCCATAGAGAGGGATCTGTCCATGTCAAGATGCCAAGGTCAGTGGACATCTTCCCCAAATTTTCAAACCACACTGCTTCTGCCCCAAGATGGAAAGCAGATCTTAAGAGTATGACCTTTTATGTGCATTGGGCCTTCAACAAGCTGACCCCAGTCTAGGGTTGCAGTGGACACGACACAACAGATTTCTCCTCCAGGGAAGGTGGGTTGATATCCTCTCCATATCATCAGTTTGAGGAGCTACACAAACATACCAATATTTAGTTGGAGCAGCTCTGGCAGGGAAAATAGTAGGGCAACAGCAAGACTTTTTGTCCCACCAGGTCCAATTGCACAAACGGGGTCTCACATATGGCTGTTTGCAGAATAGTGCATGCCAATAGGAGCCCCACAGATAACAACAGCAAAATAGCACTTCCTCATGGGTAGTTGCCCATATCTCTCCGAAAGAATCAGACAAGTGCCAAAAACAACTGCACAACGTAACAGAACATCTAAGCGAAAACATGGCCCACTTCTTTGGAGGTCATAACATCTCACTCTTCTTGTTAAACACAGGAGCTAATCTTGTCAGACGTATTTCTTTTTTTTTTTTATAAATTTTTTTTTATTAAAACAATCAACATTAAACATAAGATCATGTTAAGAAGCAATCATCATAGAACCTGAAATACAACACTAAGTATTAGTCTTTGTAATTCTTAATGCCAGCCAAGGAAGAGATAATTGCAGATGCTGGCAGTCATTAAACCAAACTTGACTGATCTTCAACAGTTAAGATTTGAACATTTGAACTAGATTGTGATATTTCTCTGTGTCATATATGTGTATATATGTGGGTACATGCAAAATGGTATTGTTTTGAGAGCTGAATGCAACAACATTTCATTTTAATGTACGGTGATTAATGTACATTTAAAGTGACAATAAAGTTTCTATTCTATTCTATTCTATTCTATTCTATTCTATTCTATTCTATTCTATTCTATTCTATTCTATTCTATTCTATTCTATCTACTCTACCCTACCCTACCCTACTCTACTCTATTGTGTTCTGTTCTCTATTCTATTCTATATTCTATTCTGTTCTATATTCTCTATTCTATTCTCTATTCTGTTCTATCTGTTCTGTTCTGTTCTGTTCTATATTCTATTCTGTTCTATTCTCAATTCTGTCCTAGCTGTTCTCTATTCTCTATTCTATTCTATTCTATTCTATTCTATTCTATTCTATTCTATTCTCTGTTCTGTTCTCTATTCTATTCTATTCTATTCTATTCTATTCTATTCTATTCTATTCTATTCTATTCTATTCTATTCCATTCCATTCATCTCTATTCTATTCTATTCTATTCTATTCTATTCTATTCTATTCTATTCTATTCTATTCTATTCTATTCTATTCTATTCTATTCTATTCTATTCTATTCTAGTAAGTAACTCACTTTCGGGGCAATTCCTCAACATCCTTCCTAGACAAGGAAGTTGAGAAAATATCCCAGAAGGCGACACTGGCCAGCCAGTATCTATATACTAAATGTGACTATACAGGTACTCCTCGACTTACCAGTTTGTTAAGTTACAACAGCTCTGAAAAAGTGACATATAATTGGTTTTCACCGTTAACAACTATTGCAGCATCCCGATGGTCACATGATCAGAATTCAGACGCTTGGCAACCGACTCATATTTATGAGAGTTGCAATGTCCAAGAGTCACTGGATCCCCTTTTGCGATCTCCCGGCAAGCAAAGTCAATGGGGAGACCAGATTCACTTAACCAAGTTGCCTATTTAATAATTACAGCCATGCATTTAGCAGCTGTTTCAAGACAGGTCGTAAAATAGAGCAAAACTTACTAAACTGTCTCGCTTAGCAACAGAAATTTGGGGCTCAGCTGTGATCGTAAATCAAGGACTACCTGCATTGTCCCTGAAAGAAACTTTACTTTTAAATAAGATACTGTATACCTACCTTTGGAACTTGTGAAGTTAAGCATCCTATTAATACATCTTAAACACTGCCTGCCTGGTTTCCGTGCTTTAAAAGAAATCTATTTTTTTCTTTGTTTTTAAAGAAAAGAGTAACTAAGGAGTCCTTGGTGCTCTCTGAGCTTGCTTCTTTTCTTGCAGGCGTTTCATGACCCAAACTAGGAAACTAGGATGTTTCCTAGTTTGGGTCATGAAACATCTGCAAGAAAAAATGATTAGGGGACTGGAGGCTAAAACATACAAGGAACGGTTGCTGGAATTGGGTATGGCTAGTTTAATGAAGAGAAGGGCAAGGGGGGACATGATAGCAGTGTTCCAATATCTCAGGGGCTGCCCCAAAGAAGAGGGAGTCAAGCTATTCTCCAAGGCGCCTGAAGGCAGGACAAGAAGCAACAGGTGGAAACTGATCAAGGAGAGAAGCAACTTAGAACTAAGGAGAAACTTCCTGACAGGGAGAACAATTAACCAATGGAACAACCTGCCTCCAGAAGCGGTAAATGCTCCAACAGTGGAAGTTTTTAAAAAGAGACTGGACGAACCTCCGAAAGCTCCGGGACGGCGCGTTTTTTAAAAGTAAATAAACGGGCCGTCGGGGGAGTGAATCACCGGCGGAGAAGAGAAGATCAAAGAGGACCTCCGGCCCGATCCAGCAAGGTGAAAACCGCAGCCGAGGGGTCCGGGAGAGCCGTGGAAGGGGCCGAGGAAGCCGGCGGTGGCTGGCCGGCTGGCTGGCAGGCCCGAAGACTCCGCGCTGCCGCGCTGCCGGGGAGAAACGGTGCGAGCGGGGACAGAAAGAAGGAGGAAGAAGCCGGAGAAGACAGCAAGGGCCGCCGGGAGGGTCTGCAGACCCAGAAACGACCCCCGGACGAGCAGAAGGAGGAAAAGAGAGCTGGAAGAAAGGAAGAAGGAGCCAGGTCCGGAGAACAAAGGAGGAGGCAAGTAGAACCGGCAGAGAGCAACATCGAAAGGAGGGAGGCGACTAAAAAGCAGACAGCGGGGGAAGACTCAAGCAGAGGGACTGGTGAGTGTTACCCCACGCGCTGCGCCCCAGACCCACCAGAAAGGGAGCCCCAGGGAATCAGAAAAGGGCAGAACCTACCAGGGAAGAAGGTGGGTGGAAGAAGAAAGCTGGAAGGCAACCTGGAGCACTACTAAGGAAAGGCAGAAGGGATCTGTAAACGCAGGCTGCCAGAAGACAGGAAAAAGTGACCTGGGCAAGACAGCAGAGAAAGAGGGGCAAGACAGAGCCAGAAAAGAACAAAGAAAAGGAACAGGCTGGCAGAGGGGAGTGAAGAGGAAGCCAAGGCAAAGGCACTGAATAGGCTCCCTGAACACTGACAGACCTCCCTGCCTACAGGCCCCTAGACCTGCACTGCCTGAACCCTGAAGCCCCCTCCTCCCACTGAAAGGACAGATTACTGAACCAGCACCAGATCACAGTCTAGTGCCTAACCTGGCCCAAGCTGGAAACCAAAACCAAACCAGTGCCAGGACAAAGGGAGGGCAAGGTCAAGATGGCATCCAAACAGACCACACTGACACAAACGAAGGGAGTTGTATCCTCCCCAGCCCAGTGTACTAAACCATGAGGACCTACTCTACCCACCCCCACACCATCCCATCCAAATACAGGCCCCCAGACCCATCCACTCCCACAGGCCAGCTTAACAACACACGTGATACAAAAACTACAAGAGGTAATAGAAACTCTGGTTGAAAGGATGGATGGGATAGATAAAAAGCTGGTGGAAATGGACACAAAGATGGAGAGGAGGCGTGTAGAGGCAGAACAAAAGATGGAGAAAAGATACAACGATATAAAACAAATGCTGAAAGACCACAGTAGAGAACTAGAGAAGAAATGGGAGGAGCAACGCAGGGCGATGGCCGCAGATCTGGAACAAATGAAGGAGGCGATGCAAGCACACCACAAAGAAGTAGGGGAGGAAATGGAGAAAAACTTCCAGGAGATCAGAGAGAAGGTGGACAAGCGGATGGAAAAAGTGGAGAATCAAGTAGAGGGACAGATAGCAGAGATAGCAGAGATGAAAGGAGTGGCCCAAGACCAATCCTCCACGATACAGTACTGGCAACTGGCGTCCGCAATCAGGTTTAGAGGCTTGAAAGAGACATCAAACGAGACCCAAGGAGGCCTGCTCAGAACCTTCATAGAGGCCCTGGCAACATTTCTGGGAAAGCCAATCTCAAACATCACATGGCAATTCGACAGAATTTACAGAGTGGGCACACGGACGGCAACAAACAGGCACCAACCAAGGGACGTGGTCATCCATTTCGCGATGCAGGGATTCCGGAACCTCATCTCAGTCACATCGTACAACAAGAGTTTATACATAGAGGGGCAAGAAGTGAAAGTACTGAAAGAGATCCCCCAGACGATGCTGCGAGACAGGAAGGAATACAAGTTCCTGGTCGACGAACTGAGATCACGCGCTCTGCGATACAGATGGGAAGCCCCTACGGGGATGACACTTTTCTATAAAAATAAAAAATACTGCCTGAACTCGGTCCAAAAAGCCAGAGAATTCCTTGAAAAGGAACTGACGTCGGATGGACTTCAATACACCACGAGAGAAGATGCAGGAGGGCCACCAGAACGACAGACCGATGCAGGAGCAAGAGAAAGGGAAGAACCAACTCGAGACACGACAACACAGAGAACAGGAAGCAACAACAACAAGGGAACAGGACAGACTGCAGAGGGCAGGATAACAAGATCCACCGCCAAACGCATGGAACAACACGATACGATCCCTCTACGCAACTTGAGCACCAACTTGGATACCATGGGAACGAGACCAAAGAAGAACACAAGAGATAGAACAGAAGCGGTCTCGGAAGAGTATCCTGAAACCGACAATGACAACTAAATACTTGACATGGAAAGTTAACGGACTAAATTCCCCACAGAAAAGGAGAAAGATATTTCATTATCTATATCAAGGAAGAAATGACATAATTTGCCTACAAGAAACACACATCAGAGCAGCGGACCAGAAATACCTAATCAACAACAGACTAGGTACACATTTTGTCGCAGCGGCGCCACGAAAGAAGAACGGGCTTGTCATATACGTGAAGAAACATGTAATAGCTAAGCTAATAGAGTCGGACTTTCAGGGTAGATACCTAGCAATCGAAGTGACACAGGACGACAAGAAAATTCTAGTGATGGGCATATATGCACCAAATCAACAACAAGGAAAATTCTACAAAAAGATACACAAGAAGTTAACACAACTCAACTACAAATCATGTATTATTCTGGGAGATTGGAACGGGGTCATAGAGATTGCCCTAGACAAGAAGAAAACAAAACCTAATCCACAGAAGCACTCCAAGTTGCCTAAATCTTTCTTCGACATGAAGGAAGACCTTGTACTGACAGACGTCTGGAGGGAACGGCACGGCAAAGAGCAAGAATTCACCTTCTTCTCTGACAGGCACCAATTATTTTCCAGAATTGACTTCATCCTGGCATCTAGTGACTTGCTAATCCGCCTAAACACTGTCTCAATCCTACCCAAAGTACTAACAGACCATAACCCAGTGGGGATGGAATTGAGACAGGATCGGAAATCGAGGAGATCCTGGCGGATTAATGAAAACCTGTTTAGACACGAGAAAGAGGTGGCTGAATGCAAAAGTGCCATGAAGGAATTCTTTAGTATAAATATGAACAACAAAATACCCATCGAAATGATTTGGGACGCGAGCAAGGCATTTATGCGCGGGATCCTCATGAACATGAACGCCAGGCACCGACGCAAACAAGAACGAAAAAGAAAGGAACTAGAGGAGGAGATAAAGAAACAGGAACAATTATTAATAAAAAGACCGGAGGACAAAGCCACAAAAGAAGGAATTAAGATACTAAGAAAACAATTTGACATGCTGATGGCGGATCAAGTAGCATGGAATATACAATATGCAAAACACAAGACATTCTGTAGCGCCAACAAACCGGGTCGGTGGCTGGCTTACACCATAAGACAGAAACAAAAAGCCCGCATAATTGAAAAGATAGAGTACAAAGGCAAGGAAGAATTCAAACAGGAAACCATTAAGAAAGCGTTCACCGAGTTCTACTCAAAGCTATACGCCGAGGAGAAGATACAGGACAAAGAGATAGAAAAGTTCCTGCAAAACGAAAAATTAATGGTACTCACCGATACACAACGAGATGCCCTGAACGCCCCAATCACGAAAGAGGAAATACACTCCGCGATCAAACAACTAAAAAAAGGAAAATCACCCGGGACAGACGGGATAACGGCCATCTACTACAAGCATCTCCAAGAGGAAATTATAGAACCCCTCAGAAAGCTATTTGTCAACATACAAGAAGGAGGCCAAGTCCCACCCTCCTGGAAAACAGCCTACATTTCTCTAATCCCCAAAGAAGGAAAAGACAATGCACAACCGGCTAACTATAGACCCATCTCACTATTGAACACAGACTACAAACTCTTCACAAAAGTTCTGGCCAACAGATTAATGACTGTATTACAAAAAATAATTCACCCGGATCAAACGGGGTTTATACAAGGACGTCAGATGAAAACCAACGTAAGACAGCTGCTGAACATAATAGAGTACCTGGAAAGGCACAACCGGGTACCTGCAACCCTCATGTTTGTGGACGCAGAAAAAGCCTTTGATAGACTGAATTGGCCATTCCTGACGAACCTAGCCCGGGGGATGAAAATGGGAGAGCAGTTCCTCAACTCCATAAAAGCAATCTACCAGAAACAAACGGGCCAGATCATCGTGAATGGCGAACTAACAGACCCATTCAATATAGAAAGAGGCACGAGACAGGGCTGTCCGCTGTCACCACTGCTATTTGTCTTAACGATGGAGATTCTGTTGAACAAGATAAGAGCGGCAGAAGACGTAAAGGGCATACAGATTGGAAAACAGGACTACAGGCTGTGTGCCTTTGCAGACGACCTACTGGTGACAGTATCGCAACCAGTACAATCAACAAGGAGTTTGATGGAGATAATGAAAGACTATGGCAAGGTATCAGGTTTTAAAGTTAATATATCAAAAACGAAGATGCTAGTTAAAAATCTTGACAACAGAGCAAAACAAGACTTGGAAAGAATAACGGGTTGTGAAATAGTTAAGAAAGTTAAATACCTGGGAGTGGAGATAGAAACAACGAATGCGAAATTATACAAAAATAACTACGAGGTGCTGTGGAGCAAGATACAAGCAGATCTGGAAAGGTGGAAAACACTACGACTATCCTTGCTGGGCAGGATAGCAGCAGTAAAGATGAACGTCCTGCCAAGATTTCTATTTCTCTTCCAAATGCTACCCATACTCAAAAAGGATGAGGACTTGGACAATTGGCAGAGGGGCATCACCAGATTTATTTGGGATGACAAAAGACCAAGGGTGAAACTAAAAATTATCCAGGACACAAGGAAGAGGGGGGGACTAAAAATGCCTAATCTAAAGCTGTACTACTATGCAGCGACGTTGCTGGCGGTGAGTGACTGGATCAATATGACGAATGATAGAATACTGAATGTTGAAGGGCATGGTCTACTACTCGGCTGGCACGCATACCTAGTATACGACAAAAAGGCAGACAGGAACTTCAAGGAGAACCCACTACGAATTCCATTGTTATGGGTCTGGAAGAAATATAAACACCTCCTACACGACAAGATTCCCACCTGGACGATCCCCGGACACGCAATAGGGGATATAAACACATCCCAAGGGCAAGAAGTGGTGCCCTACAGTAAACTTGTACTGGGAGAAGAAAATGGGTTCTCCTTGAAACCCCAAGCAACGCTAGCAAACAAAGGAATAGGAGGTACCTGGCTATCATATATACAACTGCAATCAAGGTGGTGTAAAGATAAGAAAAAGGGATTCTCCCAGACCGACGAGAAACTAATTGAACAGATTAGAGAACAGGGGATCATGCACATCAGACGAGTGTACAGCATTCTGATAGAAATGGACTCTGAAACCGAGCTAGTCAAGAACTGTATGATAAAGTGGGGACAAGACTTTGGGCATCCTATCACCATGGACACGTGGGAGAAAATCTGGGTGAGAAATGTAGAATTTACGAAATCGCAACACTTAAGGGAAAACTTCTACAAGATGTTCTATAGGTGGCACCTCGACCCGAAAAAACTATCACTCATCTATCCAGACTCCCAGCCCAAATGCTGGAGGTGCGGTGACGGGGAGGCTACCTACTTTCATGTATGGTGGACATGCAGAAAAATCAAAGCCTTCTGGAGGAAGATATGGTGGACACTCCAAACCATTTTCAAAAAGCGTATTGAATTTCTACCTCAGGTGTTTTTGTTAGGGATAACAAAGGACTGCACTACCTCAGAGACGAGCTTATTTCTGAACTTGATCACAGCAGCCAGATTGTTGGTGGGACAATAGTGGAAGAATCCAGAAATACCGCCTATAGAAGAATGGACTGTGAAAGTAACAAATCTGGCGAAGATGGCGAAAATATAGGCATACCTGAAAGATCGCTCAAATGAACAATATTTGGCAGACTGGAAACAGTGGATAGACTATATACAAGAGAAACACCAATCAAACAAAATGCTCCTGGCGTTTAGTTGAGACTCGACATAAAGAGGGAAGAATGTTCACCAAATCAAATGTTTACAAAGACTAACACCTAATGTTGTATGCCTATGTTATATGACGAAAGCATCTTGATATGACCTTATGCTTAATGTTGTTTGCTTTAATATTGATAAAGCGGATTGAATTTCTATCTCAGGTTATGAAACTTCTACCTCAGGAACTTTGGTTAGGGACTATGAAAGATTGCACTATTACTGAGACGAAGTTAATTCAGAAGCGTGAATGAACAGTATGTGATAGACTAGACATAGTAGATAAACCATATACAAGATTTACCTCAGGTTATTAAACTTTTACCTCAGGATTTTTAGTTAGGGACCATAAAAGATTGTACTAATAATGAAATGAATAATATGTGATAGACTAGAAACTGTGGATAGACTATAGAGAAGAAAAACACCAATCAAATAAATTGTAACAGACGTCTAGTTGAGGCTTGATGTGAGGAGCGAAAAATGTTTACCAAACCAGACGTTTACAAAGATTAATACTTAGTGATGTATATCAGGTGCTATGATGAATGATGCATACTATGATTTTATGTTCAATGCTGATTGTAGGAATGTAGACAGACCATATACAAGAGATGTATTTTCGGGTCTTATGAAGACAGCTTATTAATATGAACCCAGACTTAATGTTGATTGCTTTAATATTGGGAAAGCTTACTGAATATATACCTCAGGATACTGAATTTCTACCTTAGGATTATTGGTTAGGGATCATAAAAGATTGTACTAATACTGAGATGAATAAAATGTGATAGACTAGGAACTGTTGATAGACTATAGAAAAGAGAAACACCAAGCAAATAAATTGTAACAGGCATTTAGTTGAGGCTTGAAGTGCGGAGTGGAAAATGTTTACCAAACCAGACGATTATAAAGATTAATACTTAGTGATGTATATCAGGTGCTATGATGATTGATGCATACTATGATTTTATGTTCAATGCTGAATGTTTTAATAAAAGAATTTTTTCATCTTAAAAAAAAAAAAGAAGAAGAGACTGGACAGCCATTTCCTGCCTGAGCAGGGGGTTGGACTAGATGACCTCCAAGGTTTCTTCCAACTTTATTATTACTATTACTAAAACAAGCAAGCTCAGGGAGCACCAAGGACCCCCCTCATTTCAATCTTGAGCTGCAAATATTCTCCTTCAAAAGAGGAAATGGAAACATATTTCTAACGCATCATCTGAAAATATCAATCAGGCTTCTTCCATTCTCTAGCCAGGCATCCTGCTTTGTCCTACATGAGGAAAACATTAAGAGATCAGAAGACAAAGAGAGGTTGAGAGAAAAAGAGAGGAAGGGAAAAAAAATGAGAGAAAGGAAACACACACACACCCCGAGCTCGTAGTGGACATTCTTACTGATTGAAGGAACAAAAATCATGTCTCTTCTGCTGCTATCTCTGACAGCTACTATTAAAAGTCACCCCACTTTTTTTGCACAGATCAAAGCAGCCCTAAATGAATCCCAAAAAACAAAAAGAGCATACAAAAGTTTTTCAAGCTTAATTTTTTTAACAGGCCCGCTATCCCAGAACAAAATTTAACACGCTCAGAGCAACCTGAGGTCAAGTGATATATTTTTAGCTGTCTACAAATCATAGGCGGCCTCTGTTTTTGTTTTTCCTTTCAGTCAAGATGACCTTGTCACTCAAGCGACAACAGCAGCCCCACAAGCGTGGCCAAGCCATCTTTGGCCAAACAAGGTGGTGCTTCAGTTCTCTGCGGGGAGATAATAACATTTGGATCAAGATATTTAGATGTTTCTAAATGGCGACCTTCCCAATTTGGATGCCCAACCTGATGACTTCTGCCTACATGGAGACTTAATCCTAAAAAGATCCTTAAGGAAGAACTGCTGTTCTAGCTGTTCAAACTAAGAAAAAGATTTGGGGTTTTTTAGGTCTTTCGTTTGACATTTTCCAACAGAATAGAATAGAATAGAATAGAATGGAATGGAATGGAATGGAATGGAATGGAATAGAATAGAATAGAATAGAATAGAATAGAATAGAATAGAATAGAATAGAATAGAATAGAATAGAATAGAATAGAATAGAATAGAATAGAATAGAATAGAATAGAATAGAATAGAATAGAATGGAGTGGAGTGGAGTGGAGTGGAGTGGAGTGGAGTATAGAATAGAATAGAATAGAATAGAATAGAATAGAATAGAATAGAATAGAATAGAATAGAATAGAATAATAGAATAGAATAATAGAATAGAATAGAGAATAGAGAATAGAATAATAGAATAGAATAGAATAGAATAGAGAATAGAGAATAGAATAGAATAATAGAATACAATAGAATATAGAACAGAATAATAGAATAGAATATAGAATAGAATAGAATAGAATATAGAATAGAATAGTAGAATAGAATAGAATAATAGAATAGAATATAGAATAGCATAGAATATAGAATAGGATAGAATAGAATATAGAATAGAGTAATAGAATAGAATAGAATATAGAACAGAATAGAATAGAATAGAATAGAATAGAACAGAATATAGAATAGAATAGAATAGAATAGAATAGAATAGAATAGAATAGAATAGAATAGAATAGAATAGAATAGAATAGAATAGAATAGAATAGAATAGAATAGAATAACAAAGTTGGAAGGGACCTTGGAGGTCTTCTAGTCCGACAGGAAACCCGATCCCATTTCAGACAAATGGCTGTCCGATCTCTTCTTAAAAACTTCCAATGTTGGAGCACTCACAACTTCTGGAGGCAGGTTGTTCCACTGGTTAATTGTTCTCACTGTCAGGAAGTTTCTCCCTAGTTCTAGGTTGTTTCTCTCCTTGGTTAGTTTCCATCCGTTGCTTCTTCTCCTGCCTTCAGGTGCTTTGGAGAATAACTTGACTCCCTCTTCTTTGGGGCAGCCCCTGAGATATTGGAAGACTGCTATCATGTCACCCCTAGTCCTTCTTTTCACTTAACTAGATATAAATGGAGGGGAGGTCAGCTTGGAAAAACCATTCCATAATATTACATTATTATATGTTTTATTGTTATTGTATCCTTCCATTTTTAGTGTCTTTCTTGGATGCTATACTAAGCACTTTCAGCCATTCCTGTAAAAGCTAAAGGTTCTCTTGTTGAGTTGTGGTGCTCATCTCCATTTCTTAGAGAGGGAGCCAGCATTGTCTGAAGACATTTTCCATGATCATGTGGCCAGCATGACTATACACCAAGGCCCACAGAATGCTGTTACCTTCCCACCAAAGTGGTACCTATTTATCTACTTACATTTGCCTGCTTTTAAGTACTAGGCGGGCAGGAGCTGGAGCAAGGAACGGGAACTCACCCCATTGAACAGCGCTTGGGTCTTGAACCCGGGCTGTCTGCTTTGCAGCTGATAAGCTCAGCATCTTTAACCACTGCACGAATGATTATTTCATCACTGCAAATGCCGACCCCTTTGCTTTTTTTTTCCGCTCAGAGAAAAGTTTTAGAATTGATGCCTGCTTTCGCTTAACAAAGAATAACCAACAATTACCTGGATTCCCAAACCTTAACATGCTCTGGTTTTGTGTTGTGTGGGCACAGCAATGATTACTCAAATAATTCCCTTTGTAGTTTTTCCAGTACTTTCATTATCATGTTATTGTCACATTTAAAGAGTCCAACAGAAGATAATTTTAGAAGTATATTACAGAGAGTATGTCAAGTATTTAGAAAAAGAAAATGGAAAGAGTATACTATAAGGCAACCAGAACTATAGAAAGTTACAAACACTCCTAAGCTGATACTTTCTAGATAGGTTAAGACAATAACCCACCCACCCACCCCAAATACTCAACAAATATGACATTTTTTTAAGAATGCCAAATTGGTGGAAGTTCTCTACAATTTCAGGCTGAGGTCTTTTGACTCCTATCTCAATAACCTTGAGATCTTTTGTAGGTAAAGCACAATGTCTAAATCTGAATTATACAACTTTTCCTGACAGATGTTAAGTGATACATTTTCAAACACTATAAAAAAGAATAATCCTCTTCCATCAATCTTAGGAAGAAAAAGGCAGAAGAAGAACATTCTTTTCTTCCTGAAACAGTGGGAGGGGAAAGCTAGGGGCCATTAAAAATGCATCTTTCGACCACATGTCAACATAAGAAAAGTTGACATGGCGATAATATAGGAACTCCTGCCCTAACTGTTCAAGTGAGAAAAAGGTTCATTTTTATGTCTTTCAGTCAGTATGTTCCAACTTAATTGGATAGAACTTACCCACATTTTCCCATGTGTTTCATATTTGACCAAGGAAAAAGTTTGCATACTTTTCAATTTCTTCAGTATCCTTTTTTCTACCAATATGGATTTATGCCTATTCGTATTCTCCTCTGGCCCAGGTTTCTTATCTTACTAGGATGGAAACGTTTATCCAGATCAAGTCAAACTTTTCTGTATCACGTCCCTTTCTCTTCAAACTCACCTTCATAATTGAGTCAAACCCATATACCAGCTACTGTATTTACAGAGAGGACACCAAGAAAGGTGGAGACCACAAACTTCAGGAGGGGCAACCACCTTAATTTATTTACTTGGCAAATAAAGGGAAAATGAAACTAAGATTCCAATTTGGCCTTATATGAAACCAGGCAATAAAACCAAAACACCTTTCATTGCTCTCCTTTAATCCACTTGGCGATATTTGCTTAATCAATTTTGATTTTGGAAGTTTCCTCTTGTTCTCTCACT
Organism: Bothrops alternatus; assembly: GCA_034064705.1. Taxonomy (NCBI): domain Eukaryota; kingdom Metazoa; phylum Chordata; class Lepidosauria; order Squamata; family Viperidae; genus Bothrops; species Bothrops alternatus. The sequence continues at coordinate 417,913 of JARGCV010000065.1, forward strand.
AAGTAGCGAGCTGAAGTAATCAAGAACAAGATGAGAAAAGAAAGAAAAGACAAACAAATATATTATTAAGGTTTCTCAAAATATATTACATTGATTTTTTTGAACATTACCAGTTCATGGAAACCTGCATCTTTTGGCGTCAAATACGGAAGGCAGCTCTCACCAATTTCATCCAGAAGTTTCCGTTTCTAAAAAGACAAGAACAATTATTTGAGGGTGAGTAAGATTCAAACCTCTAGCAAAAGCTCTCCAGATTTCTTACAAAAATTATGGAAACACAACAAACCCGTAGAACATTCAAAATGCGAAGGATTAAGAGAGCAAATATACAACAAAAGTAAAAGATTCTTCTTTCCCAATATCACCTAATTTGAGAGTAAATAGAAATGGTATGATTTAAGATACATACCTCTCACCAGTTTCAATAAATCTAATCTATTTGGGATTGGTTTAGTTCTATTCCAAGCAAAGATGGCTTGCAGTGAATATTTAAGCTATGATAAAACTCCCTTTATATCTAGGTGCAGCTCTATCACTTCCTGGACTATTTTATTTATTTATTTATTTGGGCTTGTATGCCACTCCTCTCCGGAGACTTGGAGCGGCTAGCAACATATATATAAACAACAAATTACAATAAAAATCCCAAACAAGAAATATCTAAAAATACAATAAAACACCCACTCATATTCAACAGTCAACCACAATCATCCCCAGGCCTGCCGGCAAAGATAAGTTTTAAGATTTTTTCGGAAGGCCAGGAGAGTCGGAGAAACGCGGACTTCAGGAGGCAGTTGGTTCCAGAGGGCGGGCGCCACAACAGAGAAAGCCCTCCCCCTAGGGCCCGCCAGACGACATTGTTTCGCTGACGGGACCCGGAGGAGGCCAACCCTGTGAGCTCTCACCGGTCGTAGGGAAGTATGTGGCAGAAGGCGGTCCCATAAGTATCCTGGTCCCATGCCATGAAGGGCTTTATAGGTAATAACCAACACCTTGAATTGGGCTTGGAGACCAATAGGCAACCAATGCAGCATGCGGAGAGTTGGTGAGATGTGGGCACAACGCGGAAGGCCCACAACTGCTCGCGCAGCTGCATTTTGCACTAATTGTAGTCTCCGAACACTCTTCAAGGGTAGCCCCATGTAGAGAGCGTTGCAGTAGTCGATCCTCGAGGTGACAAGGGCATGTGTGACTGTGAGGAGAGACTCCCGATCCAAATAAGGGCGCAACTGGTGCACCAGGTGAATCTGAGCAAATGCCCCCCTCGCCACAGCTGACAAATGATGATCCAATGTCAGCTGTGGATCGAGGAGGACTCCCAAGTTGCGGACCTTCTCCGAGGAGTTTATAGATTCACCCCCCAGGGTAATGGAAGGACAGATTGAAGTGTCCTTGGGAGGCATCACCCACAGCCACTCTGTCTTGTCAGGGTTGAGCCTCAATCTGTTAACGCCCATCCAGACCCTCACAGCCTCCAGACACCAGCACATCACCTCAACCGCTATAGATGTGACTTTTTGTCACTTCCTTTTTCTCCCCTGAAAATATTTTTTTTCCAGATTCCAATTTGGTCTATAGTCTTTTTCCTATCCAAAGGACTCAGTTTTTTGGGGATCAGCCAAAGCAGTGAGGTGTTTTTCAACTCTGCTGATCTCTGCTCATTCTCTCAGAAGCAAGTTCCATTGTTCCAAAGGAGAACACTTCCAGAGAAGCTTATTTTAGGTGAGGTCCCAGTGGAGTGTTGAGAGAGGAAGAGAAATAAATTGTTAATCAAAAGAAAGAATGAAAAATCAAGTTCAAATGGAAAGAGGCAATGCATTTCTTCCCTGTTTACATCTCGGCTGTTCTATGTTCCTTGGGTGTCTTTATTTTCTGCATCATGTGACAGGACTTAATGGGAATTTAAAACTTCACTGCAGTGAGCTAAAAGGCATTTCCCAGGCTGAGTCCTTTGCCTGAAAATCTGACTGTGGCTTAATGTGATTTTTTTTTCATAAGACCGGGCAGCTTTGACCGTCAAAGGGAGACAGGGGAAAAAGCTACCATCCTTTTTAGCCAAACCATGTAGCCTTTGCCTTCTCTGAATTGAGCAGGTCGTACTCAAAGAAAGCTTATCTCGCGCCGTTTTTATTCCAGCCAGATTGTCTTCACCAGCAGAATTCAATATAACAGTGGAATAAAACGGGAATGTGGGCAGGAACGGCGAATCCATGGAGAAGGCACAACTCAGTGAAGACATGAGTCAGTCATAAAAGCCTTCGACATGGTTGACAAACTGCCCCAAGTCCAGGCTTATTTATTTGGTGAAGAAGAGTGACGACTGTTGTGATGAATTTGTTGGTGGAAGGGGTAGAGATAGAGGAAAGATGACAAGGGAGGGGAGGGGATAGAGAGAAGGAAGAAAGAAGGAAGTGATAGGGAAGGGAGGAGAGAAAAGGGGAGAGGAAGGGAGAGGAAGGGAGTGGAGAGGAGGGGAAGGGAGGGAAGGAAATGGAGGGGAGGGAAGTGGAAGTGGAAGAGAAGGGAAGGGAGGGGAAGGAAGAGGAAGGGAGGGGAGTGAAGTGGAAGCGGAAGAGAATGGAAGGGAGCGGAGGGGAGGGAAGTGGAAGGGAGGGAGGGGAGAGGAAGGGAAGGAAGTGTAAGGGAGGGGAGAGGAAGGGAGGCGAGGAGGGGAAGGGAGGGGAGGGAAGTGGAAGGGAGGGAGGGGAGAGGAAGGGAAGGAAGTGGAAAGGAAGGGAGGAGAGGGGAGGGAAGGGGAAAGGAAGGGAGGGGAGGAGAGGGAAGTGGAAGGGAAGGGAGGGGAGGGGAAGGTAAGGTAAGGAAGGGGAGGAGAGGGGAGGGAAGTGGAAGAGAAGGGGAGGGGAGGGAGGGGAGGGGAGGGGAGAGGAAGGGAAGGGAAGGGAGGGGAAAGGCTTCAGAAGGAGCTATTTTTATATATGAACAATAAAAGAATATTGAATTGCTAGAGTGAGGATATCTCATAAGTGCAGGAGAGCAATATATCTTGACAATTTCTTTGTCAAATGTTAAGCTCTTGGCATTAAAATGCACTCTGCAGTGGGAGTAATACCAGCTCACATGTGATTGTCAGGTCTGACTAAGCGCGTGCTCTCCGGCTTGATGTGCAGACAAAATACACACACAGCTGGGTAGGCTAACACACAGCTCTTCTCATATGCAGGGAGCTGTCACACATGTGTCAAATACATCAAGCCACTTGCAGATTCCACCAAAATAAAATGGGAAAAAGGGGGGTGTCTGGGGGAGAGGGAGCTTGTTTCACCAACCGGTTGGTTGATAACCTGTTGATGCGCCGGCAATGCGCCTGGCCATGCACTGCGCTTGCAAAAATCCCAACGGATCAAGAGCTTTCCGGAACAGAAATTAATTCTCAGATCAAAATAAAAGGCGGTGCAGATTTTAAAATGAATGTTTAATGGGGTAAAAAGGGCCTTATCCAAACAAAAACACTTTCAAATAACATTTGTGTTTCACCATTTTTTAAAAAATCTGCTCTTCTCACTTTTTCCCCCAGTCTTTTTCTCTCTGTGTATATATATATATATATAAAAGGTCCTCTGTGGGTGGAAAATAAAAATAGAAAAGCTAACTGCTTCCAAGATTGCATGGTGCATTACTGTGCTTGCAGTCAGGGCTGACATCCTTCAGGCCTTCTTCAAAGGGTGTGCAGGAAAGCAAAATAAGTTGTTTCAAATAAGCAACAAAAGAGTCCCAGTCAAAACTCAAAAATGAGGTGAGGATTCCGTGTTCCAATGAACCGAATGTTTGGTGTTCTGATCCCTAGGAAATACTATAATAAGAAATAACAGAATAACAGAGTTGGATGGGGCCTTGGAGGTCTTCTAACCCAACCTGGTGCTCAGGCAGGAAACTCTCTACCATTTCAGACAAACGGTGGTCCAATTTCTTCTTAAAAACCTCCAATAATGGAGCATCCACAACTCCTGGTGGCAAGTTGTTTCGCTGATTAATTGTTCTCACTGTTGGTAAATTTCTCTTCAGTTCTAGGTTGCTTCTCTCCTTGATTAGTTTCCATCCGTTGTTTCTTGTCCTGCCCTCAGGCGCTTTGGAGAATAGCTTGACTCCCTCTTTTTTGGGGCAGCCCCTGAGATATTGGAACACTGCTATCATGTCCCCCCTCGTCCTTCTTTTCATCAAATTAGACATCCCCAAGTCCTGCAACAATTCTTCAGATGTTTCATCCTCCACTCCCCTAATCATCTTTGCTGCTCTTCTCTGTACTCTTTCTAGAGTCTCAACAACTTTGTTATATCATGGCGACCAAAACTGGATGCAGTATTCCAAGTGAGGCCTTACTAAAGTATTATAAAAATGAGCCTTTTACTCGTTTGTTCTTTTCAGCGGGGGAAAACAATGAGTTAAGAGTGAGGAAAGCAAGAGAGAAGACTACCGTAGCAGTTAATCTTATTGCTACCAGCCACCCAACTTGCCAAAATAATTGTTAAAGGGATGATGTTTAAAAGAATGATGTCTCCAAATGGCCATACTACCTACAGCAGTGATGGCGAACCTTTTCGAGACCGAGTGCCCAAACTGCATCCCAAAACCCATATATGCATCGTCGGGTGCCAGGTGGGTGTGGCCCATTGGCTGGGCGTGGCCCATTGGCTGGGCGTGGCTGCGGTGGTAACGGCAGACTGGGAGGGACTAAAAAGTTCAATCAATCAATTCCAACTTTGCAAGATCTTTTTTTTCCCCCGCGAAGTTGAAATTGACTAATTGAACCTTTTTTTTTTTTTTTTGCCCACGGCAGTGGAGGCCTAAAGCGAAAAGGTTTTATAAAACCCAGCTGAAGGCCAAGGACTGGGGCGACGGCGCCCGTGCCCACAGAGAGGGCTCTGAGTGCCGCCTCTGGCACCCGTGCCATAGGTTCGCCACCACTAAGCTAGAGAGTTGGAAGTCACAATGCAACGTATCTGGAAGAAAAGTTAGAGAAAGTCTTGAGATACACGGACCAAATGGATCTTTGATCTGGTGAAGACGAGATTTTACGTCTTCAACTTACGACTACAGTTGAGCCCGAAATTTATGTTGCTAAGCGAGACATTTATTAAGTTAGGGGGTTTTTTACGACTTTTCTTGCCACAGTTGTTATATGAATCACTGCCACTGTTAAGTTAGTAACCCAGTTGTTAAGTGAATCTGGCTTCCCCATGGATTTTGCTTGTCAAAAGGTCACAAAAGGAAATCAAATGACCCCAGGATACTGCAACCGCCATAAACGTGAGTCGGTTGCCAAGCGTCCAAATTTTGATGGCCTGATCCTGTGACCCTGGGGATGCTGCAATGGTGTGAAAAACAGTCATAGGGCACTTTTTCCAGGGTGGTTGTAACTTTGAACGGTCACTGAAAGAACGTTTGTAAGTTGAGAACTCCCTTTGTTCTCATATTCTAGAAAGAGGTCTGTAGAGAATTCAGTAGAAACAACGCAACCCTCTGCAAATAAACTCAAATTACATCGCAAATATTGGCCTATCAAATGAAAACATGTATGAATCATTAGGTGTTGAGTCACAGGCAACAACAAATAAGTCCACATCAATGGGCAGTTTTAGAATGTCGCTTTTCCCCAGAAGAGCTTGCTTTGTGTTGAGAACCAAAAAAAATAAAATAAAAATCTATTTGCTTCACTCAGAAGCTAGAAATCCGGATGGCATCCAAGTGTTTCCTTTTCCTAACTGTCAAGACTATACAACACAGATGTTGCGGATCGCCCTGTCTGCTTGCCAGCATCCGAAATGGATGACTACCCTTCACCTGTGTCAACACAAACTTAATTGAAAGCCAAATTTCAGGTTTTGTAAGGTTTCCCCCAAAGGGAACGGTGTGATAACCCACACTGACTTCTCAAAAGCATTTACGACAAAATAATGTGAAAATTTTATTCTTTGGGCAAAAGGCAGAAATTATTTATTCTCAAGTACAAAGCACGGTGACGGGAAATAAATAAAAATAGGGAGTTTGCTCAAGATAAATATACCATCTGATTTAACCTTTGTGTAGGCCACTAGGATTTAAACTTCAGTCTTACTCAACATGGTTCAGCTGTTGTACTGCGTAGGACAAAGAGTGGCAGAACCTGTGGGAGAAGCTAAAAGAGGAATCAGTCTAGAATCCCTACATAGTCACAAGCAGATTGAGTCCAACCCTCCTCCCCTTGAATTTTGTGGACCCTGATCTAACTCCAAGCAGATGCTAATCTTCAGTTGAGAAGATTCCCGTTCCCGTGCCTTGTAGCAATAAATCAGTTCAACTGAACTTCATGTATGGAGTTGATGTTTCATGCCTGACATACTGGAATTGGGTATGTCTAGTTTAATGAAGAGAAGGACTGGGGATGACATGATAGCAGTGTTCCAGTATCTCAGGGGTTGCCCCAAAGAAGAGGGAGTCAAGCTATTCTCCAAAGCGCCTGAAGGCAGGACAAGAAGCAACGGATGGAAAGTAATCAAGGAGAGAAGCAACCTAGAACTAAGGAGAAACTTCCTGACAGTTCGAATAATTAACCAGTGGAACAACCTGCCTGCAGAAATTATGAATGCTCCAAAACTGGAAGTTTTTTTTTTAAAATTAAACTGAAGTTTTAATTATAACCCAACGTTTTTACAGAAAGAGATGCCACACATCCCTCCCCAAAACCAGCCTCTCTTTGACAGCTGATCAGCTTCAGGATCAGGGAAAATATCTCGAGTTTACAACCCAAATTCCTGCTTTTTCCAGCAGCAGTTAAAATCTGAAGACTCACCCCGTCCCCAGAATCAGCTTCCTCTTTCCATGAGCTGGGGCTAAGCCAGCATTTCTCAACCTTGGCGACTTGAAGAGGTGAATTCTGGGAGTTGAAGTCCACCCAACTTAAGGCAAGCTGGCTGGGGAACTCTGGGATTTGAAGTCCATACATCCTGAGAAGCTTTATTGCTGAGTTATGTGGAGAGGCCTTTCTTTCCTACCTTTCCCCCACTGTGCACCAAAAATTTAAAAAAGGGGGTCGACCTCGAATTGCACCCCCTTTTTGCAGAATCCTCCTCTTCAGTGGGGCCCTTTGCTCCCCTACAGGCCAAGCTGCCCCAGAGACCCCCAAGGATTAAAGGTGTTCAGAGGGTCCTCAAAATTTGGGATATCCAAGTTACTTTCTCCCATCTTTTGCTCTATCACGAGTCGGGGGGAGGGACTGGCCAAGAAGGGTGGGTCATGTGATCCAACGCTGGCCAAGGAGGATAGGTCATGTAATCCAACACAGGTCAGGGAGATAGGTCATGTCATTCAAAGCAAGCCAAGGACGAAAGGTCATGTCATCCAATGCAGGCCGAGAAGAACAGGTCATGTCATCTAACGTAACCCCAGGCCCCCAACTCCAAAGACCATGGTTTAGGGGTGGCTTTGGAGATTTCCAAGCCTATTTGCTACAAGATCCTGGAGAACTTCGGAGTAGAACTTCGGAGAATCTGCTCCATGCGGCCCTTTTGGGGGAAGCCTTCATCTTCAGGCAGTTGAAGGGCGAAGAGCCACCAGCAATACGGAACAGGGATGCTACCTAGAGGCTGGAGGGGGACATTTGGACACTCCTTCCAAGAGCCCTCAGAGATGACCATGCCAGTAACCTCACCAGGTGACAGCCTACCCGACGGCTTCAGTAGACCGCTTCGTCCATATTATCATCACTGTCACCGCCAAAGTCTTCTCCGTTGTCAAAATAGGACATGATGTAGTCCGTCTCCTCTTCAAACTCTTCTTCATCATAGCCCTCCTCCTCTTCCTCCTTGCCTTCTTCACCCTCTTCCTTCTCCTCTTCCTCTTCCGATGTCACCTGTTCCTCTTTCTTTTCTAGAGTCTCCAGCTTTTTAATGGCTTCTTCCTTTTCTGCAGGCGCCTTCGGTTTCTGCTTGGGAGCCGGCACTGCCCGCCTTTGTTTTCGAGTCTTCTGCACCCGAATTTTTAGTTCTGGAGGTAGCTGTTTCCAATCTGGGTTCCACTCCATGGTGTTGTCTGTCGGGCCTGTTGTCTGATATTTGTCAGAATAGCGCTCAATATCTTTTTTGGGGGCCGAAGGCTTGATGAAATATGGCAGGTTCTTCATGGCCCCCCTCAGCTCCTGCTTCAGGGCCAGCATGTATTCAACCTCCTCGCCAGACTGCAGCAAATGTGGTTTGTATTCCAGTGGAGGGAAGAGAGGGGATGGCTTCAGTGTGGGAGGGGGCAACGCCTCCCCCTTTCCAATGCCCACTGCCTCAACATTGAAGGTCATGTGGCCGCCCCCACGGCCCCTTCCTCTTCCGCCTCTCCCAGCCATGAGGGGAACCAGGTCCGACCCAGCAGAGGACTTCCGCCTCTCCCAGCCATGAGGGGAACCAGGTCCGACCCAGCAGAGGACTTCCGAACGCGGATCTCCCTTCGGTCCGCAGTCGCCTCGAAAGGGAACCCCGCCGCAGCAGCCGGATACTCCACGTTCGAAAGGGCCAAAACTGGAAGTTTTTAAGAAGAGACTGGACAGCCATTTGTCTGAAATGGTATAAGGTTTCCTACCTGAGCAGGGGGTTGGACTAGATGACCTCCAACTTTATTATTATTATTGTTGTTGTTGTTGTTGTTGTTGTTATTATTATACTGTGGTTATAATTGCCCAACCTCCCAATGTTTATCTGCCCTGCTGACCTGGGAATTCCCATGCTTTTTTCCCTACTGATGCTCCTGAAACCATAGTTGCAGAAAAAGGGGAGAAGTAGGGGAGAGGGACACTTTCATTGGCCATCCTTTTGTGATGGGAAAACTAACAATTTTGGAAATTGTCCTGCCAGGAGCTTTGAAGCCCACCAGATTGGCTTAGAGTAGACTATTTTACAAGTCTGCTTAGCAGCTTTCCAAGGATTCAGAATGAGGTGTCTCTCATGTCGACCAAGAGACAGGAGTATCTTCTCCCTGTGATGGATATATTCTACATCTAAGGGCTGATGATGAACGCGCTACATACTTTTTCAGAGTCTTTGAAACAAATAAAAGTTATGCTAGATCAGGATTGGGTAACTTTTAATGGCCCAAAACCTGAACGGGTACGGCGATGTCACAAGATGGAAGGAATCAATCCATGCATAAGAGGGCAACTTGAGGTTTCCATGTTTTCCTGGACTGGAAAGTTCTTTGTGCAGTCACACACTGAGAGGTGTTATGCCTATTTTAGCACTTCCTCTATAGTCCTCATGCATTTCCCACCTCAAAATTATAGAAACTCTTGACATCAATTTTCAGCAAGTCTTTCTGAATACTAGAAAAGTGAGTGTACGTTATAAAAAATACATGACTGGACACAACCCTCCTTTAGAATTATGTTTGCTATCAAAAAATGCAGTATTAAATTTGCAGAAACATCTAGTCAATCTCATGCCGTAACTGTTTATATCTGCCTGTCTTTTACACATCCCCAATTACTGGTGACAGAAGAAACTGTGGCAGACACAAATTTGGCTAGCACAACCGGGCTTGTGTGAAATAAATCATCAATTAGTCAGATGACTGATAAGTGACTAAAGCAATACAGTAATGCTAACAGAAGAGAATATTTGTAGTTCAAGGTTGAAAAGTGGGGTCCTTAGCGCTCTCTGAGCTTGGTTGTTGATTGGAAATGTTTCATTACCAAACTAAGTAATATCGTCTGACTGATGATGTTGTCTAGTTTGGTAATGAAATGTCTGCAAGAAAACAGCCAAGCTCAAAGGGCACCACCTCATCAGACCTTCTAAGAGTAATTCCATAGACCAGTGTTTCTCAACCTTGACAATTTTAAGGCATGTGGACTTCAACTCCCAGAATTCCACAGCCAGCGTTCCTGGCTGTGGAATTCTGGGAGTTGAAGTCCACATGCCTTAAAATTGTCAAGGTTGAGAAACACTGCCGTAGACCATCTGTGGTTTGCAAGAGTACCTAACATACAGCTTATTTTCAGATTAACAGATGAAGCATAGTCACAAGACCAAAATGTTGAGCATCCTTTCCTGCTTATCTGCAATTTTTGCAAAGCAACCTACAGGTGTACTGCTAACAAACGACATCCTCCACAGTTGATTTAAAGGGTGAAGTGTCTCAGGAATTTCAGTGAATACAAAGAAAAGGGTTGTTTTGCAAGCAAACACTGTACTCACATTTTATTTATCTTCACACTAAAGAGTTCTCTAAGAATAATAAGCTTCACAACTCTGCGGTGATGTCTGTTTTTTGGCACAGATTACTATAATGAACTTCAAATGTAATTTTGTCAGGTTGGGATTGATAAATTACCTTCTGTGTACTTTGGGTCTTCCTATTTGATCCGTTCAGTTCTCTAACTATTGAAATATACTTGTGCTGGCTTGTCTGATAGAAAGTCAACCAGGCTTAATAATATAAGAACTATTCGACATATTGAAATTCATCCAAGCTTGCAGGCTAAATCCATTATTGATTAACTTTTCTTGAATTGATCTATAAATACCACTAAATTGTTTGGAGCACAAATCTCAAGAAGATAGATGGAAAGGAAATTTCTCCACTGAGCAGAAGGCTGGAGTCAAGAGGCCCATCTAACTCTACAAACGTGGTTCCTACAATTTTAAGGGCTTTGAGTTTTCTTTCTTCAGATGGTCTTCTCATCCCCTTACCCAAGAAAGAGGCTTACATGGGATCAAAGTGTTGTGAAAGTAACAGAATGCATGATTTCCAGCATGCATGATCCAACCTTACAAAACCTAATTGCACTAATAATTATCAGAAGCTTCATTTTGACCATTCGGTTTCCCTCCTTGCAATTCTCACTCTGATGCTCCACCCTTCATCCAAGTGGAAAGTCATCTGCATTTGTGATGGATCATCCAAAAATATTTGTCAACTCTACTAACATGTTGGTATGTCTGGCACATGGGTGACAATATTGAACCTTTGGAGTTAAAACCCTGAATTCTTGGCGGCATCACTTGCATTGATCTTGTATTAAAACAGAAAAACAAATCTCCTTAACAATGTCCGCAAGGTTCACTCGGATTCCATAAAGAAAATGCTATAAATTCTTTACAGTTTTTAAAAGCCTCCTCTTCGTCCCAAGGTGCCATTTTTACAAAGTCGCCTTTGAGAATTGTTCAGAAGACTGCACAGTAGTCTAAGAATAGGTGCTAAGTGCAATTGCCTCTGTCCACACCATTGGCTAAAGAGAAGATCAATAAGCAGCCAGAGCATTAAATTCCACATATACTGACTGTCAGGCCCATTATATAGTACTTGAACATCTTCATCGTTACAAAATGGCTGCTTCCTGCTACGTTTTTCACCTCTCACCAGCCTGAAGTCCAATGTGAATTCACCTCAGTTACCTCATTCATCATGGATTAGATCCAGGAATGCCCAACTCCATTTGAATAACTACATAGTATGAGTTTTCTTTTTCAGGAGAAAAGGAGCATGCATTATCCCTTGCTTTCTTTCTTTATGCTAAGACTCTCTTGTCTATTTTCTATCCCTAAGACTGCAAATCAACACTGTAATGGTTCACTAAGATAATATCTTTAGGGTTTTGTTTACATCAAGCTGTCTACTGCATCTGCATCTGAAGTCCTTGGAAAGATCAACAATGTCTCTTTCTTTCTTTCTTTCTTTCTTTCTTTCTTTCTTTCTTTCTTTCTTTCTTTTTCTTTCTTTCTCTTTCTCTCTCTCTCTCTTTCTCTTTCTCTCTCTCTCTCTCTTTCTTTTCTTTCTTTTTCCTGTAAGTGAGGCTAACAAAGGTATGAACTGACACAGATTCTCTGATGGAAAAATATGATTTTATATCACTTTTGAATCCCTTTTGAGTTTAAACAACTGTCAAAGAGCTTGATGGTAATATATAGATCAAACGAGAAGACAATATTTTTGTAAGCAGGTATATCTGGAATTTGGAGACCATGCAAGCCATTCACAAAATATCTATTTACTACAAGCCCAACTGGTTCAATTGCTTCTTGACTCTAACTGCCTACATCCAAAGAAATCCAGCATTTTTCTTTCCAAAGAATTCCTTTAGAAACTACCTGAGGCTTGGAGACATTCTTGTCAAGTAACTTGAGACTAAAGACTGTAACCTGGAAGCATGTCAAACTGCTACTTATGTTAATTAATAACAATTCACAAGAAAATTTGGACAGGTAATCTAGCAGCCACAAAAGGTTCAACCTTCTCCTATCCTTACCACTTTCTACAGAGGAACGATCGAGAGCATCCTGTCAAACAGCATCACAGTCTGGTTTGGAAGCATCCCTGCTTCAGATAGGAAGGCGGTGCAGAGAGTGGTGAGGACGGCAGAAAAGATCATTGGCAGTTCCCTCCCTCCCATCCAGGATGTGGCACATACCCATTGCTTGAGCAGGGTCCGCAAGATTGTCTGGGACACGACACATCCTCTTCACAATCTGTTTTCCTTGTTCCCTTCTGGGAGAGGGGGGGCTCCGTGGTATCCATAGCAGAACATCCAGATTCAGCCATAGTTTCATTCCATAGAGCATTAACCTTGTGAACTCTCAAGCTTCCTCCTTCCGTTATGTATTCAACACGGACAGCGATTAACATTTATTTGTTATGTATATGTAGGGGTGTGGGTCTATACATATGTTGTATATAGTATGTTTAGGTGTGTGTCGTGTATGTGTTTCACTTTAAATTTCATTTTTGATGTGTGCCATTGTGCCCACAGTAAAAAAAAATGGCAATAAAGGTTATCTTATCTATTTTATCTTACTCCTAGGGGAAGAAGCAGGATGCCTCACAATATCTTAGAAAGATCTGTCCCTTTTCTAGGACGTCAAAATGGAAGTCACCAAGAGGGATACAACCAGCTGAACAATGATTTGTTTCTATGTATGTGGGAATGGGAACTAAAAGCTTTAACTGCTTCAACTTTAATTATTTACCAGATGCTAAGAAGGAATTAATTAATTCAGCAACACTTCTGAACTTTGGAAGTGGAGCAAAGTTAAAGACCGCTCCAAGATTGTAATAAGAGGCAAACTGCTACTGTGCTTCTTGTATCTGCTAAATATTATTTTGAAGGTCAACCTTAACAATCCAGGAGCTACCCAACATTGAACGAGATCTCAACAATTTTTAACTTTGGCTCAGTGGAAAACCATATCATTTATTTCCAGGCAATTCCAGGTCAACCTATTGGAACACCTGGATGGCCCGACAGCATAAAGCAGAACTGAGGTAACTTATGAAGACCAAGAGATATATTGAATTGTTTCATTGAGAAGGTCATAATGGCCATAGCAAGCAAGACAATGAAGCAGTGATTATGGAGTTCGACTAAAACCATGAAGACTAAGACTGAAGTCCAACATTAACCTCACAAGCTCACAGGCTGAGTTGGGGGTCACTCTTCCTTCTCCATGTAACTCACCAGGAGATAAAAGTGGAACAGGAATAACCGATTAAAAAAATAAAATAAAACCAGGAGCATCCACAGCTGTGGATCAAAAATAAAAAATCAAGGGGTGCGTGATTGCACAAAGCCCTACACCCTTTCTTATGTGCATAACACACTGTAGGGTGAAATTGCAAAAAAAGAAAATACTGATTAAATTCTTGCAGTTCAACTACAGTTCAGGAAGTCTTTTTTCTTCTGGTATGTTGCATCCCCAAAGATGCTCTGGTGAAGGGAAGCACCAGCTGGGGTTGCTTGTCACAGTCTTCACATCACCAATACCTAACATACACATGAAAAAGGGGGATAATAGCAAGAGCACTATAGCACTTAGACTTATATACCGCTTCATGGTGCTTTACAGCCTTCTCTAAGCATTTTACAAGTCAGCATGTGCCCCCAACAATCTGGGTCCTCATTTTACCGACCTCGGAAGGGCGGTAAGGCTGAGTCAACCTTGAGCCGGTCAGGGTCGAACTCTTGGCAGTGGACAGAGTTTGTCTGCAATACTGCATTCTAACCATTGTGCCTGCTGTGTTGGTTTTTATTTATTTATTTATTTATTTTTATTTGCAGGCACCAATCCTGCACATGGTTTAGGCCAGTTTTGTTTTTTTTTAAATTTCATGTTCCTTTGGTGCAGGGGAGAACATTGACATAAAAAATGGTAAGCCTACTTGGCAGGCTACATAAAACACGAACAATACACAGAGTTATTTCTGGGTATTTTCTTCATTGTTGTTTGCCTGAAGCCAGTATCTTAAGCAATAACTATATCTGCAATATTTGCAGTGTTCTTGTTTTGTACAGCCTGACAATAACTGCAATAACTAGAGCAGCGGTTCTCAACCTGTGGGTCGTGACCCCATTTGGGGTCGAACGACCATTTCACAGGGGTCGCCAAACACCGCAGTCCGCCATTTTTTTTTGGGTTGGCCATTTTTTTTGGTCGGCCATTTTTTTGGGGTGTCGGCCATTTTTTTCCCCTTTGCGATGCGGGCCGTTGCGCCGCGCATGCGCGATGCGGGCCCGCCATTTTTTTTTGGTCGGCCATATTTTTTTTGGTCGGCCATTTTTTCCCCTTTGCGATGCGGGCCGTCGTGCCGCGCATGCGCGATGCGCCCCATCGCGCCACGCTTGCACGATGCGGGCCGGGGTCGAGCCCCGGAAAAGGTTGAGAACCGCTGAACTAGAGCTACATTCTATGAATTGCGAGGCAGGATCTGACTTTGCCCTCTTCCTGCCAAGCAGACATTCCAAACTTTGCTGTCTCTTTGCCCTCCAAGAAGCAGCCCCTCCCTCCTGGGAATCCAGACTACATTCCACCACAACTTTAGATTTCTCACATATATTTTCTGTGTATCATCCTCATCGTCACTTGCTGAGATGGGTGACTGTACAAACTGATCACATAAAATAAAAATAAAACGGCGAGGAAACTAGAAGAGAGATCCTTCAGGACAGAGTGGAAAACTCAGAAACTGCAGACTGCATTATAAATTACAGCGCAAAGGAAGACAAGACATTTGCACATACACACATACATGCCCCTTTGGCCATTTCATTATGAAGTAAGTGCCAGAACATCACATTCCACTCAAGTAAATTTCCTTAAAATAAGTACTCATCAA
The DNA here is from genome assembly GCA_034064705.1 of Bothrops alternatus. Taxonomy (NCBI): domain Eukaryota; kingdom Metazoa; phylum Chordata; class Lepidosauria; order Squamata; family Viperidae; genus Bothrops; species Bothrops alternatus. The sequence goes on from JARGCV010000065.1 coordinate 432,997, forward strand.
ATTAAATGAGAACCAGCGGGGGGAATGGGGAGCAGAATTCTCTGTGTAACTCAGAACATACTTCTGTAATAATAGTCAGCCTATCAAATCCTTCTCCAGTTTTAATTTTTAATATCCAGTCTATATAAGATCAAAACAATCTGTAAAATGCAAAGGGGAGGGAATTTATTCATGAATTAAATAAAATGGGGGTTGGATAAAATGCTAGGACCACAAAGCGATCAGTACTGTAAGCCATACAAAATTGAAGAATTATGTTTGGAGAACTTCAAAATCATACTACTTTTTGGTATCCAAGATGACAGAAAGGGAGGTAGAAAGTTAACCTTCCTACAAATAAATATGCTAAACCCTAAATAATTTCCCTCTCTGGGGCATTGGATGTAAAAGTAAACTAATTGTAAATGAAAACTGCAACAGAACCTTAACAGTTTTCTCCATTTCTTAAACTATTTGTAGAGTCTACTTTTCCCCTCCTTATTTTCTCTTCTTTCCACCCAAAGTTGAAAAATTAACTACCCCACATTTGGACATCTTTCCCCCATCCTTTTGCACAAAAACCCAAACTTCCTTTGCATTAGACTTTGAAAAACTCTAAGAAGAGGTTAATGTACACCTGCTTGAAAACAATTGCGTGGAAACTAACAGTGTCATACAGGCCTTAGGTTCCAACCCCCTTCACATTGTTTACAGAATGCACAATCTGTCACGTACAAAAACATTGGTGGGGGAAAAAAAGTGAGGTGGTGTTAAGTTAGTGAGAAATTCTGCTAATTATTACACCAAATAAGCACAGTTAACAGCCAGAGCTGTGAGAGGACCATGTTTAAGGGTATTAAATGACAGCCTTGGATGGAGATGAATATATTACTTTATGCCCTTTAACAATAAAACAGTATCCCTGACAGCTAAAGACCTGGAGTCTTGTGAAAGAGGGCTAAAGAATTTGCTTTATAAAGCAAAGTTTCAATGCCACCTAGCGACCTGCACAGAAAATTCAACCTCTACACCAAAAGGCCAGTTTAGGCAGAGCACACATGCAATCAAGGATGGAATCACAAACCACCGATGTTGTCATGGACACAACATGGAGAAAGGTGGAGTAAAACACGAGACTTGGTTTTTCCTCTCTGACTTGAGGTGATAGCAATATTCAAGATAGCTTTTGCCCAACACATTCTAGTTCAGAGGTCTACCTTGTAGAACAGGGATCCCCAATCCCCAATTCGTGGACCGGTACCGGGCCGCGGCATGCCAGTAACTAGTCCACACAAACAAGCAAAGCCCCCTCCGTGGGATGTAGGCAACACACAAAACCACACCCCCTCCGGTCCATGGAAAAACCTCTCTCCACGGAACCGATCCCTGGTGCCCCAAAGGTTGGGTACCTCTGTTGTAGAAGTCATGCTAAAACTTCTAAGAAACTCTAGAAGTCAATGTATCTAGAAAATCAACAAGATTGTGGTAGGGTGATTTACAGAACTGATCCTGAATTTCACAAGAGATGAGATAAGCAATCAAGGAACCTTCTAAGTTTCGGATTCCAGTGGCTCTCAACTCCAACGAACATGGCCAAGATCCAAAACTACAAATTTACTATGGCATGCAAGAATGTACACTCAATGGTGTCGCACCTATGATTCAAGTCTCGTAATGACCTATGCTCCGCAGCTTGTACCGGTAGTACTAATTAAGATTTAACTTGAATTATCACATCTACACCCCGAGTTGCCCTGAGATAGAACCACAAAGTGCCAGATATAGATGAGATTATGAGACTGAACAGGGAAACATGGCTTTGTCTGTTTGTGTCTCCAAAACATCATGCTTGAGAAATTAACCCAACAATTAGATAATAGACTTTTCAAAGCATAATAATAGCTTAGATTAGACAGCAGAAATTACTATTAAAAGGTCAATGTATTTTCTTTGTGTTTCGCCCAGTTCAAAGCAATCTCCCAATAAAATTCAGCATTTGTTATAAACATCAAACCCACAACCAAGTTCTAGAACAGATTTTATATAGATAAAATCATATAGCCTCTGATTTTCCTCTTTTATCGACAAAAGCACATTAAGCAATAAAAATGTCATTTTATTTCAGTCCTAACAACTTTTTACTTGTTCAACATGTGAGGACATTAAATTCAATCAGCTTTATTACACGAAAGCAAACATTACACTTTAAAAATAACAATAAAATTACCTATTAAGGTTCCATGTTTCTTCGGGTATCAGTTTTCTATAAATCATCATTCTCACATGGTTTATAGAATTCATTTCCCCATATTTTATTCTCTGTTCGGATTAACTATAAAAATAGCTTTTTATGATGCATTTTCAATCCATATTGTGGTTTCCAATAGTCTGAAAAAGCATTTGGGGGCAATATTGACAATAAGGTCAGACTGAAGCTAACTTATTAATATTACCAAAAATGCTTTAACAGGCATCGTATTAATTTTGGTACCAAAAATGACAAGGTCTCCCATTAAAACCATTCCATTCCAAAACTCCTGCGAATACTAAGAAGGCACCAGTTCAAATATCCAGGAAAAGCACTCATTCCATATTAGACTTCAGAGATCTGTTCTGTTCCAAGTTAGTTGTATAAGATGTGCTTGTGCAAAAGTTTCTCACCACAACGGAGTCCCAAATTTCTGTTGCTAAGCGAGACGGTTGTTAAATGACCTTTCTTACCACAGTGACATGATAGCAGCCTTCCGATATCTCAGGGGCTGCCCCAAAGAAGAGGGAGTCAAACTATTCTCCAAAGCGCCTGAAGGCAGGACAAGAAGCAACCGATGGAAAGTAATCAAGGAGAGAAGCAACCTAGAACTAAGGAGAAACTTCCTGACAGTGAGAACAATTAACCAGTGGAACAACCTGCCTCCAGAAGTTGTGGGTGCTCCAACACTGGGAGTTTTTAAGAAGAGACTGGACAGCCATTTGTCTGAAATGGTATAGGGCTTCCTGCCTGAGCAGGGGGTTGGACTAGATGACCTATGTCCCTTCTAACTTTTTGTTTTTATTTTTATTATTATTATTATTAGTTAAGTGAATCGCTGAAGTTGTTAAGTGAACTGTGGTAAGTTGAGGATGACCTCTACAAATACACATAGGAAGTAGAATTTGCTCAAAGTAACAAAGCCATCGGTTGGTCTTTCTCCTGCTAGAACAGGGGTCTCCAAACTTGGCAACTTTAAGACTTGTGGACTTCAGCTCCCAGTATTCCTTATTATATGTATGTATGTATGTATGTATGTATTCCTCATTATATGTATGTATGTATGTATGTATGTATGTATGTATGTAGGTAGGTAGGTAGGTAGGTAGGTAGGTATTTGGTTATTCGGGTTTTCTCCTGTGCAAAATTGGAAGTGTCTTGGCGACGTTTCGATGAAGTCCCATTCGTCATCTTCAGGCTGGTGTTTTCGGCTTCGTGCTTCTAGTGTCGCCAAGACACTTCCAATTTTACGCGGGAGAAAACCCGAATAACCAAAGACCTACATACAAACACCCACGAAAACCTCAGAAAACACACACACACACACACACACACACACACACACACATTTTTGTCATTTTGGGGCCAGGCGTTAACATTTCTGCTTATTTTTATGAAGAGGGGCCCTAATTTAACCATATCTCTATTTATAGTTAAAATAGATGATATCAATATTTATGTGTTTGAGTCTACGGTATATTCAGTCGTAGATTGATGGCGTTGAATAACATGGTTTCAATGATTGACTTATCTGTCTCCATCTTCAAGTGTTCCTGAATATCAAAAGGGGTTTCCTTTTGTGAGCCGTTCCTTCTTCTAACGCCTACTGGTCTCCTCGTTATCCGAGGAAGAAAAATCTCAAAAAACAAGCCAACTGCGCTGCCATCTGAGCGCTGTTCAACTTAACAATAAGCACACCAACAACTCCTGTCAAGAACTTGCTCAGCATGTAAATATTTAATGTTAATACCGTCCTTCACTCAGTGCTCATATTGTCTGATCAAGCATCTCTCTCTCTGCCTCTTAGATGCACCAGAGGATGGAACACATTTTTCCAGTAGCACAAACCCTAGCATTCTCTCCTAAGTTCTTTTGAAGTTCAATAATTTATGAAAGGCTGTGCATTCCCTGCAATGCCATAACTGCAGACAACAGGAAACTGTCCAATAGGTCTTGTTTATGAAAGAAAAGATAATGCTTCTAAGGACAATGAGGTGCCGTGCCACAGAAATGGCCATCTTTATAGCAAATTTGGCACAGATTTATTTGGAATGTCAAGGCAGCGGTTTTCTTTTTTGCCAAGAAATTCAGAGTACTTAAAACCAGTTTTGATGTTATAGCAGTCCTGAGTACTTTACTACTACTATCAGAATCCTTATTTCCTTAGAACATGTTTGGAGATCGGAGGAGGAGGAGGAGGAGGAGGAGGAGGAGGAGGAGGAGGTGGAGGAGGAGGAGGAGGAGGAGGAGGGGAAGGGGGAGGGGGAGGAGGAGGAGGAGGAGGAGGAGGAGGAGAAGGAGAAGGAGAAGGAGAAGGAGAGGAAGAGGAAGAGGAAGAGGAAGAAGAAGAAGAAGAAGAAGAAGAAGAAGAAGAAGAAGAAGAAGAAGAAGAAGAAGAAGAAGAAGAAGAAGAAGAAGAAGAAGAAGAAGAAGAAGAAGAAGAAGAAGAAGAAGAAGAAGAAGAAGAAGAAGAAGAAGAAGAAGAAGAAGAAGAAGACTATTCAGTCATGTCCAATTCTTGGAGATTCTATGGGCCAGGTCTCTCCACATCTTCCGATATTGCATTACTTCTAAAGAAAGATGTTACAATGGAGGGATTTATTTAAAATCCAATTTTAATCATAAACTTAATTGCATTAGCATATGAACCTCTGAAAAATTTGGGATCACCATTATTTCCATATAAAATAATGATCAATTAGAGTAGAAGATCTTCCTTTAAGAGAACGTCTTTCTCTTAAACCATCTCAAACAATACAGAAGAATCCAAATATCAGTCAAATCTACCTCTCCACAATTGCCCCAATGACCAAACTAATGTTTTCAGAAAACCCACAAGTAGAATGTAGACTGTGGATCGGGGCCGTCTAACCTTGGCAACTTTAAGACCTGTGGACTTCAACTCTCAGAATTCTCCAACCAGCCATGTTGGCTGGGGAATTCTGGGAATTGAAGGACACATGTCTTAATATTGCCAAGGTTGAATACCCCTGCGCTAAAGCATTCTGGTAGTTGAAGACCCCAGGTCTTAAAGCTGCCAATGTCGGACACCCCTGCTGTAGACATTTACAACTATTACCTCCAACAAGTTTCATTTAGTCCCCATTATTAATATTCACTGCTAAAGGCCTTCTTCTTCCTGGCTTTCCCCAATCCTTTGTCCAAGCCAACAAAGAAAATGCCACTAGGCAAAGTCTACAGTTGGCTGAAGTGTTAACGTCGCAGCTTGAACAGTGTCTAGGTCCTTGGCAGCTCTCTTGAATCTGCTATGAACAATCCATCCTTCTGTGCTTTTCAAATTGCTACATCTTGCAGGGAGATGTTTTATTAGCCATCTCCCACCCATCCCTGTGTAAGATTTCCTACACCTACATACTCATCACAGACATCCCTCATTGAGATCCATCTCCTGCTTGTTTTGCATCTCAGTGTCTCAAAAGACCGTGTCTGGACATTTTGGAACGTGATACTTCTTCCCCCCCATGCACACTGAAATTAAGAGATGCCAAAATATATCTCGGACCATAATCTTGTCTTGACGCACAGTGGTAGAATTGCTCATTCGCTAAGTTATGACTAACTTCTCAAAACCAGCTTGACCATAGCATGCCAGACGGCCATCCTCCATTGTCTCCCGGAGTTTGGCCAAATCCATTTTCATTGCACCAATGACACTATCTAACTATCTCATCCTCTTGCCGTCCCCTTCACCTTTTGTTCTTCATATATTTTAGCCTCCAGTCCCCTAATCATCTTTGTTGCTCTTCTTTGCGCTCTTTTTTGGAATCCTAACATCTTTTTTTTTATATCGTGGCAACCAAAATAGGATACCATTTAGCCTAAACATGTTTCCACCTTTATGATATACATACACACACCATTTAAACCAGCGGTTCTCAACCTATCGGTCGCGACCCCATTTGGGGTCGAATGACCGTTTCGCGGGGGTCGCCGGACACCGCGGTCTGCCATTTTGTTTTGTTTCCGTCGCGCACGCCGCGTATGCGTGGTTTGGGCCGTCGCACGCGCACCGCGCATGTGCGGATCGGCCCGTTGCGGTCCGCCATTTTGGTTTTTTTTGTTTTTTCCCGTCGCGCGCGCACCGCGCATGCGCGGATCGGCCCGTCGCGGTCCGCCATTTTGTTTTTGTTTTTTAGTTTTTTTTTCCGTCGCGCGCACGCCGCGCATGCGCGGTTCGGGCGGTTGCGCGCACACTGCGCGTGCGCGGATCGGCCCATCGCGGTCCGCCATTTTTTTTGTTTGTTTTTTTTGTTTTTTTTCGTCGCGCGCGCGCCGCGCATGTGCAGTTCGGGTCGTCGCATGCGTGCGCCGCACATGCGCGGATCGGCCCATCGCGGTCCGCCATTTTGGTTTTTTAAGTTTTTTTTCCGTCGCGCGTCTGCCGCGCATGCACGGATCGGGCCGTCGCGGTTGTTTGGGGTTTTTTTGTTTTTTTTTGTTTATTTGTTTTTTTGTCACACGCGCGCGCCGCGCATGCGCGGATCAGCCCGTCGTGGTCCACCATTTTGTTTTTTTTGTTTTTTTCCCGTCACGCGCGCGCTGCACATGCGCGGATTGGCCCGTCGCGCGCGCGCGCGGGTCGGGGTCACAGCGCGCATGGGCGGTGCAAGTGGGGTCTCAAACTGAAAAAGGTTGAGAACCACTGATTTAAACTAAACGTCCTTATGGAAACTGCAGCCCAGGACAAATGGATGCTTGAAACAACCCAAGACTTCCCTAGTCAGCCATTCAAACACCTTGGGAAGTTCACAGCTATCCTGGGATGACAACACAATTTGATGAATCTCAAACAGCAGATAACAAAAGTGGGAAGGTAACTGTCTCCCAACGCCTTCCATTTTCTTTCTGTGCCTTGAAGGTCCATTATGGAGAAGACGCTCTGCTGAGTGTATATGTAAGGAAACACCTGTCACAATCCAGGATGTAAATTTAGTTATTTCAAATTAAAATATTCCATTTTGTCTCCAGGTCTTTCAAAAAAATAAAAAATAAATAAAAAATTGCACCGGTAAACAAGCACTACAATGCAATCAGGTGTCAGCGATTTATTTGATCTTTTGAAAAATATGTCACAAATCACGAGCAGGAAGTGGGTCGGCAGAGACAACAAAGAGGAAAAATCTGTCAGTGGACCAGGTCGCTCGTATGAGTTTGCCTATTAGCACACCAGATCTTTCTGCTCCTGTCTCTTGCCATCCCTTTAAAAAAAAAAACAACAACTTGACAGCGTGTTGTTAGCTTTTGTGTTTGATGTGATTTTGCTACGGTAAGCAGAAATCAGGGAGAGGGAAAAGCACTGAAAAGAACAACTGGTAGACAAACTCTAAGAAATGCTCAAACGCACCAAGAAAATGGCACAGAAGACATCAAATATCTCTTTACTTGCTTAGAACAAGAACTGACTATTTACAAAACTTTTTTTTAAGCGTCTTTTTTTTAAGCGTCTTTTTTTTTAAAGAAAAACTCAAGACGGAGAAGACGATGCAAACAGAATAAGATGGATTTTCTCTCGCTGTTGAAGAAAAGGTGCTAAAATTTCCCCGTTTCCCGTCCTCGTCCTTTTTTTTTTTTTTAGTTGATCCAGAACACCGTTATGGAAGTTGTGTTGCATTGTAACACACTCATTTTCAATTCCCCTGTCCCGTTCTTTGTCTACCGAACCTAAGACAAAAATTAAAGGAGGGACATACAAGGCCACAGAAGAGAATGGACAAAGATGTATTTTGGATAATAAGAGATGGGAATAATTTTAATGGTGGGAATGAAGTAACGCATTTCCCTAAGACACTGTTTGATTTTGTGGTAGCATACTGTGGAAAGCCAGCTGTTGTGGCTTATTAAACTGAGCTCTAACAGGTCCTATGATCTGCTTCTACGACTCTTATTTTGTACGGATATGAATTGTGCACGTCTTTGGCAGGTCACGCGAAGATTTTATGAAAATTCCATCTACTTCAATATGAGGATAACTTTTCTTTCCAAACTTGCAATTTTGGCCTAAGAGTGGTAAGCGTAGATTCAACCAATTGACAAAAGTCATGAAAAGGGCAAACATCCTTGATCTCATAATAATTAGCATCTCTGAAGCGAAGTAATGTCTCTGAAAAGGCACCTTGAAAAATGGCTTTCTTTTTTCCTTCCTTCCTTCTTCTTCCTCCCTCCCTCCCTCCCTCCCTTCCCAGAGGAAGTAAAATGGAAGAATATTCTAGCCTGCATTCTGCCACAGTTTAGAGTTACCACTTCCATTTACCAATTATGCAGACCTCAGCCTTCAGAGTATCCATGTGCCCTTCATTCCATACCATCTCTTTGGCCACAGTTACAATAATATATTTTGCTTTTTCAAAAAATCAAGGGTACAGAATGGAAACTTGAATGCCTTTGTTTCCCAAGTAAAAAGAGAAAGAGAGAGAGAGAGAGAGGGAGAGGGAGAAAGGGAGGGTAGAGGGAGGGGGAGAAGGACAAGGAGAGAGGGGGAGGAAGACAGAAAGGGAGAGAAGAAGGGGAGAAGAAAAGAGGGAGTAGGAGAAAGAGGGGGAGGAGAGAGAGAGCGCGCGGGAGGGAGGGAAGGAGAGGGAGAGCGAGAGAGAAGCGTGTAGCTTGCTTGATGATGTGATTTTGGAAGAATTTCCTTTATTCATACACAGCCATACACTGTAGGGAGACTATGGTTCCTTGGTCTGGAACAAGCCTCTTTTCACTTTCCAGATGCTCCCTAAGCTGAATTCATTACCAGCTGAACGCCGCTTCTATTTATCCCTTCCGGTGGAAATTTAAGCATTACACAAATGTTGCCATTTGCTGCATTATAAAACCTGCATATATAAAGGCAATGATCGTATTAAGGCACAGGCATGGGGGGGGCGCGGGGGTGGAATAGCAGAATAGCCTCTGAAGCAAAGCAAACGGGGGGGGGGGAGGCAGGCAGCATAATCCCTTCTATTACTCAAGAACATTTGCAAATGAGAAAATTTTCAAGAGACGTATTGAGTAATAATGAAAGAGCCGAGGCGATAACTGTAACCATCTATCTATTTTATAATCAGGCTCTTTATATATTGGGAAAAAACTAACCTGTCATTTTTCACCACTGTATTAAAGCTATATATATATTTCTGAGGTTTTCGCGGGTGTTTGTATGTAGGTCTTTGGTTATTCGGGTTTTCTCCCGCATAAAATTAGAAGTGTCTTGGCAATGTTCATCGAAACGTCGCCAAGGCACTTCCAATTTTACGCGGGAGAAAACCCGAATAACCAAAGATAGATAGATAGATAGATAGATAGATAGATAGATAGATAGATAGATAGATAGATAGATAGGTAGATAGATAGGTAGATAGATAGGTAGATAGATAGATAGATAGATAGATAGATAGATAGATAGATAGATAGATAGATAGATAGATAGATATACACACACAGATATACATAGATATATGTATATATATATCTAAAAAATAAACACTTGACACATATATATATACGTATATATACGTATATCTGTACACTATATATACTCATATGTACATAGATACATGCACACACACAGATACAAACACATACATACAAACACAAACACACATACACATACACATAAGGTAGTCCTTGACTTACAACAGTTCATTTAGTGACCGTTCAAAGTTACAACAGCACGGAAAAAAGGTGACTTATGGCAATTTTTCACCCTTACGACCGCTGCAGTATGGTGACGTCGTCAGAATTCAGACGCTTGGCAACGGGCTCATATTAATGACGGTCGCCGTTTCCCGGGAAGGGGGGGTCACGTGATCCCCTTTGGTGACCTTCTGATAAGCAAAGTCAAGGGTGGAAGCCCCGTTCCCTTAACAGCTTAACAATTGCAAGGATCCGTTTAGCACTTGTTAAATAATACATTAGCCTACAAGTTTTACATTATTATTATTATTACTATTATTACTATTATTGTAATATTGCTCAGTTTGTCCTTTCTATCTATTTATTTTGGGGAGGGGGAGAAGAATCTCACAAGGGGGGGTGTCTCTGCATAGCCCCCAAAGGCAGCTAGGAAGCCTTGGGTGAATTAATGTTTATTTCAAGTTACGAGAAGGTGCGCCTCCCGTGTCCAGGACCTTTTCTGTTGCAGGTAGCTGTGGATGTGATACGCACCACTGGAAGCTCAGTGCCAGTCACAGCAGCTGTCAGTCAATTCTGCCGAAAGGTTATGTTAACATGTCCGGACACTGACTGACCTAAAGAGTAGGGAAGAAAAAAAGGCCTCCAATAAAAGGAAAATAAATTTCTGGACTGTTTTCTTTTTTAAAGAAACCGGTTCCTTTTCCTGCACCCCTGGCATGTGTAATTTTCAGAGCGAGGACTATTCAGAGAGTCCTCGCTTAACAATCAGAGGTAGTCCTTGACTTACGACGGTTTCTTGTGTGACCGTTCGAAATTACAACGGCACTGAAAAAATCGATTTATGACCGTTTTTCACTCTTATGACCATTGCAGCATCCCCAGGATCATGTGATCAAAATTCAGCCGGTGGGCAAATGACTCATATTTATGACGGTCGCAGTGTCCCCGGGGGGGTCACATGGACCCCCTTTTGTGGCCTTCTGACAAGCAAAGACAAGCAAAGATTCACTTAACAAGCAGGTTGGGCTCCGTTGTGGTCGTAAGTCAAGGAGTACCTGCATTTCAGGTCGCAAAGAAGGAAACGTTGCTCCCTGTTTTATTATTGCAGTGACTGAAGCTGGTGAGGTCGTCAAGCAGCAATCCTCAGGCTAGGCAGAACTATTTTGTAAATGTTGAACAGATGTTTCTCCCCGTCTCAAAGCCGGCCAAATTTCTGTTGACTTGAAACAGTGGCGGAAAAGGCCAAGAATTGAATTCCTGGGCAGCCTTCTACGTAGGGCCTTGGGTTTTTGATACGTGGCCTTCTCTCATGCTAACACCGAGTCGCTTTTTCCATGGTGTTCCGGTTGTGAATTTCTGCTCTAAGCAAATCCCTAAATGTGGGGTGAGGCATCTGGACAGGTCGATGCAAGTCACATATATGAGTGAGAATGGTGTTCCTCAAATTTTGGAACTTTAAGATATGTGGATTTCAGTGTGGCTGGCAGGCTGGCTGGGGAATTCCGGGACTTGCATCCCTTATCCAATCTAGCCCTGATGATTTTACCTAGTTTGGTCATGAAACGTCTGCAAGAAAGCCACCAAGCTCAGAGACCACCAAGGACCCCAAAGTTTGGTCCAAGAATCAGAATCGAGCTGGAAGGGACCTTGGAGGTCTTCTAGTCCAACCCGTTGCTCAAGCAGTAGATCATATATCATTTCACACAATTGGCTGTCCAGTCTCTTCTTAAAAACCTCCAGTGATGAAGCACCCACAACATCTGAAGGCAAGCTGTTCCCCTGGTTGTCCTCACTGTTAGGAAGTTTCTCCTTAATTCCCTAATTCACTCCTTAATCATCTAGTTCAACAGCGATAGCAGTTTTATTACGAGTTCTACCGAGAGATGTGTTAATAATAATAATACACTTTATTACAGTCGTAGACCAGCAATAGCCATCACTTTTTACAATATATTAAATAATAATAATAAAAATAGTACTAACATTAATAGTAAATAATAACATTCCTGTTAAGGAAATATGTGCTCTCAAAATGTTAGGGTCACTCCCTAATTTACGTGAATGGAGATGTGTTGGTATTTCTTTTGACTTTTCCAAATATCAGCAGATCTCAACGTCTGCTATTGGCAACTGACATGGGGGTAGGAAGAGCTTTGATTGAATAAAGAGATTTATCCAGATACTTCAGTTCTTCCGGCAGATTTGGCTTCTCAGTGGATTAAAAAAACTTCCGTATCAATGAGCAGATCTGAAATCCCACCACAAATCCAACTTGTCCAAATATTTTTTAAAAGAAACATTGCACAGCAACATTGGATTTGCAAAGATAGACAGTCTTCAATTTACAATCATTCGTTTAGAGACTGTTTCAACGGCGCTAAAAAAAGTGTGGTACTCACACTTACAACCATAGTAGCATCCCCAGGGATACGTGATCAAAATTTGTGCACTTGGCAACTGACCTTCAACTGCGTACATCCACATCTTTAATAAACAAGAAGCGTCCGTTCCTTTACTTAGGAAAACCCAAATATTTTTTGAGAAACACACAAAAGTGGAGAAAAGGGGAATTAAATGGAAAATTTGAACTTCTGCCCCAGAGGGTGAAGAGAGATAAATTCTTGACTGGATCTCTTTCGATAGCCAGAATTCCTACAAGAAAACATATTTTTGTTGCTGATGTCCCACTTGACATCCCCAATGCTGATGTCCTGCATTTACCCAGAGGTCTATTTTACCCACAGTCAGAAATGTAAAGAAAGAAAGAAAAAACCTATAGTACGCAGAAATATTCTGGGCTTCTATTTTTTATTTTTGCTTTTTTTGTTTTCATGTATAAGAAAACGCACAGAGAGATACTAAAAAGTTAAGATAGCCTCGGGTGATTCCATCACACCGTAGCGAGGTTGTTTTTATCAAAGTTGGGAGAGGATCATCTTATCACGCGTGATCGGAGAAAACTCGGAGAAAACACAAAGATAGAAATCCACGTCCCCTTGAGGTGTTTTAGCCTGCATTTTAATGAGCAGAGACATTTGGCTATTAGCACATTAAAACCAAAGAAAGAAGCAAAGTCCTTGAAGAACATGCCAACATTTTGTCCGGCAAAGACAGTTTTCATTGGTATTTGCTTCCCCCAAGTTATCACCTTGGGCAGTGATGGCGAACCTTTTAGAGACCGAGTGCCCAAACCGCAACCCCAAACCCATTTATTTATCGCAAAGTGCCAGGGGCGCATCAGCATTGTGGTGCCCTTGAAGGGGGCAGAGAGGCACCTCCGAGTGCCACCTCTGGCACGCAAAAACCAGGGGCGCAAAAATGGGTCACTGTGCTGCAAGGCAGGGGGTGCAGATACAAGGCGCTGCACCACGCAAGAACAGGGCAAGGCTAGTGAGTATCATGCAGGCACTAGCCCCGTCCCATTTGCAGCACATGTATGCTCGTGGCCCCATGTGCACATGCACGTGTGTAAAATGCTTCCCCCTCCCGTTTCTTCCAGTCGACCAATCGACAGTGGTTGGTGACCTCTGCTCTACCACCTCTACTCGAGCTTGCTAGTAGGCTACTTCGCCTCCTTTGTGCTGGGTGGGGCTCCTGCTCTGGGCGGCGGTGGCGGCCTGATGGACCTGCTGCTGGCGGCATGCGTGCCAACAGAGAGGGCTCTGAGTGCCCCCTCTGGCACACGTGCCATAGGTTCGCCACCACTGACCTTGGGTATGCTACTAAAGATCATTTTTCATGGGCCTGTTACAAAGGTTGGATGTTACTCGTAAAATGATCACAATCGTTTGCGGAGTGAGATTTGAGGGGGTAAGCAGAGAGATGGAACTTTACACATAACTTATACAGCCTTGCAAAGAGCAGCAACTGGAAACTCATCCAGGTAATTCATGCTTAGCCATAAAAGGGAAGTTCGTTAGGACCGGTGGACTTCAACTCCCATGCTGACTCAGGAATTCTGGGAGTTGAAGTCCAGAAGGGGCCGTAGTTCCCCATCTCTGTTCTACACCATAAGATTGGCAAGATTGAGGAACAGTCTCCACCAAGCAGGTCGATGCAAGTAATATATATAAGTGAGGACCACGTTCTTCAAACTTAGGAACTTTAAGATATGTGGATTTCAATGTGGCGGGCTGGCTGGGGAATTCTGGGAGTTGCATCCCTTATCCAATCTAGCCCGGATGATGTTTCCTAGTTTGGGTCACGAAACGTCTGCAAGAAAAGCACCAAGCTCAGAGACCGCCAAGGACTCGTCATTGCGACCCTGAGCTACAAATATTCTCCTTTATCGGTATACCATAATACCGGGAAATCGGTCTTTGTTACAGCCATTCTCATCCTTCGGCCGAAGCATGCTCATGTTCAGGAGCACTTCTGAATGTAGTTACATGCACAGCTCAAAAACGAAGGAATGTTCCTCCCTTCCTTTGCATGGACCAGTTCGGGGGGGGGGAGACACCCCTTCCCCCCCCCAAAAAAAACAAATTACCAGGACTCAACATGGAGAGGTTTTAGCTGACAATCTTATTTATTACCAAACAAAAACAATATTTTGCACCATGCTGTTAAAAAACAAAACAAACCCAGAGTCTAATCATTTCAATTACACACTGTCACGGCAGCAATATTTAACCGTTTCCAAGCATGATTTCAAACAAGAATGATGGTTCTCCCTCCCCAAGACAATCCTGCACCAATTCGCCCTGTTTTGCATATGACATGTGTACATTATTTTAAAGGCGGCTACCATGGATGGCTGGCAGGTTTGTTTAGATTTAAATGAAGCGAGCTCATTTAGCTGGGCCACCTTATTTATTTATTTTAGAACATAACATTAACATATAAAATACTTCGGGGATGGGGGAGGTGGAGAAAATCTGATTTGTTAAGATAAACCCTGCTCCCATCCCTCCTATGAATCTTGGGCTAAGGTTCAATACCAACATTTAAAAGGCCCAGTGAAGGAAAACCTGCATCTGCTTTCAAGTGAGCAGCACACAGAGAGAGAGAGAAATTATAAGGATTATAATATTTCATTTTAGGGACTGTTCAAAGTTACAAAAGCACTGGAAAAAGCGAGGGATGGCCATTTTCCCCCACACTTAACGACGGTTGCACCATCCCCATGGTGGCGGGATCAAAATTCAGATGCTTGGCAGCTGACTCATATTTACGACGGTCGCAATGTCCCGGAGGTCATGTGATTCTCCCTTTCGTGATCTTCGGACAAGCAACGTCAGTGGGGAAGCCAGATTCCCTTCGCCACCGTGGGACTAACGATTCGCTTAACGACCGTGGCAAGAAAGGATGCAAAACGGGACCAAACTCACTTAACAACTGAGCAATTTTGGGCTCAGTTCCAGCCGTAAGCCAAAGACTACTTCTGTGTACTTCTCTACGCACATGAAG
This sequence comes from Bothrops alternatus, assembly GCA_034064705.1. Taxonomy (NCBI): domain Eukaryota; kingdom Metazoa; phylum Chordata; class Lepidosauria; order Squamata; family Viperidae; genus Bothrops; species Bothrops alternatus. The sequence continues at coordinate 448,268 of JARGCV010000065.1, forward strand.
CTATCCTTTTTCACATCTGAGGTTCTGCCCGCCGCGGGGCCGTGATGCCGTTCTCCAAACTCCCTAATCATCCATTGATTTAGTTTTCCGCATAGTTTATCATCTGAATCCAATGGGAACATAAAGAGCTATTTGGGAGGTCAACCACGGCATGCTCAGAGGCCGACGTGATATCGACACCAGGTGGGGAAAAAATAGCCCAATGCAGCCGATCAATACCTCGTTTCGCTACTATCGCTTTACACCCTGCGCGCGCGCCTTACCCCCTTTTACAGCTATGAAAATAATAATCATGGAAACCGGGAAAGAAATGCTTCCCTCCAGCTAAGCTCTTTGATTAGTGGAGGGCAGAGGTGACCAGAGCAGCTGCATCAAGGTAAGTTTATCACCTTATATAAAACCGCTGAGATGAGCATCCAATCAAGAGACACAGGATTCTTTAAAGGCGTAGAGCGACTTTCCCCAACGCGATGCTCTTTGCTGTGTTTAGGACTTCGTCTAAGTAGTCCCCGGCAATTCAGGACCGCCATTCAGCCCAGATTTTCCATGGCTAAGTCGGACAGTCATTAAGTGACTTTTGCCCCGTTGTACGACCTCCCTTTGCCACAATTGTGCAGTGAATTGCCGCCGTTGCAATCTGCAACGCAGTTCTGAGCTGAATCCTTGACTTGGCTTGTCAGAATCGGTTGCCAAGCAGTCAGATTTTGATCACAGGGATGCTAAAACAGCCATCAGTGTGAAAAAACGATCCTAAGTCGCTCTTTTTCCAGTGCCGTTTTAATTCTGAACAGTCCCTAAAAAGAATGATTGAAGTACAGGGGTACCTGTGTCCACAAACCTTGACATTACTTATTAAAACCCACTGCTGTCTGACCCTCACAATATTCTTAAAGTTGTGAATATCATTGGACTGACTTGGGAATCCCTCTTTTCAGCCAAAGATGACCAGTGCTTGAAACCAAGAAAGAAGAACCTTACCTCCAACACTCACTATAAATGGACTTTGTGCAAGGGTGATCAGCAAGCCTTGGAAGAGGTAATAATAATAATAAAGTTGGAAGGGATCTTGGAGGTCATCTAGTCCAGCAGTTCTCAACCTATGGGTCACGACCCCATTTGGGGTCGAACGACCATTTCACGGGGGTCGCCAAACACCGCAGTCCGCCATTTTTTCCCCTTTTCCCCTCGGTCGGCGCAGGGGGCAGCACTGCGCATGCGCGGGGTAGCACTGCACATGCGCGATGCGGGCCGTTGCGCGCCATGCATGCGCAATGTGGGCCATCGCGCGCCATGCATGCGCGATGCGGGCTGTCGCACGCCGTGCATGCGCGATGTGGGCCATCACGCCGCATATGCGTGGTGCAAGTCGGGGTTGCGCCACGCATGCGCGGTGCAGGTCGGGGTTGCGCCGCGCATGCGCAGTGCAGGTCGGGGTCGCGGCCTGCAAAAGGTTGAGAACCGCTGATCTAGTCCAACCCCCTGCTCAGGCAGGAAACCCTATACCCTTTCAGACAAATGGCTGTCCCGTCTCTTCTTAAAAACTTCCAGTGTTGGAGCACTCATCGCTTCCGGAGGCAGGTTGGTCCACTGGTTAATTGTTCTAAAAGCTGTGAAAGCTCCAACGTTGGACGTTTCTAGAAGAGACTGGATAACCATTTGTCTGAAATGGTGTAGGGTTTCCTGCCTGAGCAGGGGGTTGGACTAGATGACCTCCAAGGTCCCTTCCAACTTCATTATTATTATTATTACCTCTTCCAAGGCTTGCTGATCACCCTTGCACAGTCCATTTAGTGACTGTTTGAAGTTACAATGGTACTGAAAAAAGTGACTCATGCCCCTTTTCCACACTTAATGACTGCTGAAGCATCTCCAGGGTCACGTGATCAAAATTCAGTCGCTTGGCACCTGACTCATATTTACGACAGTTGCGGTATCCCGGGGTCCTGTGATCCCCATTTCTCACCTTCTGACAAGCAAAGTCAATGGGGAAAAGCCAGAGGAGCTGAACAGTCCTGTGATTCACTTAAGAACTGCAGGTCATAAAGTGGGGAAGATTCACTTAACAATGGTCTTGCTAAGCAACAGAAATTTGGGCTCAATTGTGGTCGTAAATCGAGGAGGCCTGTATTGGCAGATGCTTAAGCATTTGGAAGATACATCCTAAGCGTATTTATAGCACACCGGAACGTGTTCCTGCAGAAGTTTCCCTCCTGTTTACATTTAGCTGCTTAATAAATCTGAGCCTGGGCATAACTCAGCAAGACAAACCTGGTTCCTTAATTAAAAAGGCCATTTAAAAAAAAAAAACCAAAAGGAAAAAAAAAAAACAGAAGGACATCCTTGGGCTAAATGCAAAGATTAAGCGCCTGTCCACCCAGTGGCCCTGTCCTCGCAGAAGAAGATCCAACGGTTATTGAGGCCAGAAAGGTTTAAATCATGAAAAATCAACTAGCTAACGGCCTGTGCTCAATAGCGAGCTGAGAGTCCGCCTTGGATTAACACATTTCCAGTTATAACAAGTAATTTTACAGAGGATTAGTATCTTGATGGGCTGATCAATACGAGACTCGGCTGCCATTACCGATGAAGAGAAAATTACCCCTCTGGTAATCAAGAGGTGTGTATGTGTTAGTTCTCCTTCATTTACAAAAGCCATTATTGTAATGGTTCCAGCGTTAACAGCTGGGGCAATCTGAGGCGGCATCAGCCGTGATGAATTTTAAAACAGAGAGCATTTGCCACGCTCTCCATCTTACCTTTCATCGGCTCGCCCTCCTGAATCAGGGCATTGTTTCCAAACCATAGGTGATGCATTGCACCCGATGTGCGTTATTCCTCAACAAGCTGTCTCAGTAATAGGGCTGGGGACCAACGGGTTAGCATCCTGGCCCCTTCCAAGCAGACAATTTTCGTTTTTAACTTTTATACACGCACACACACACACAGTCTCACACACACACACACACAGAGTCACACAATGTATGTGTTAGTGTGTGTGTATACTATATACTATATAGCTCCGGTACCAACAAGGTTATAATTGTTTTAGGGGATTGAGCTTTTTAAGATAATGTATTGGGTTTTAAAAGGATTTAGGGCCTAAATGTTTAATCTATTCTTAATCATTTTACTTTTTGTATATTGATGTTTTTTAATAATTGGGCTGTACACCGCCCCGAGTCCTTTGGGAGAGGGGCGGTATAGAAATCGCGAAAATAAATAAATATGGTATGTATGTATGTATGTATGTATGTATGTATATATATATGTATGTATGTATGTATGTATGTATGTATGTATGTATGTATGTATGTTTTCTGAGGTTTTCGCGGGTGTTTGTATGTAGGTTTTTGGTTCTTCGGGTTTTCTCCCACGTAGAATTTAAAGTGTCTGGGCGACGTTTCGACGAAGTCCCATTCGTCATCTTCAGGCTGGTGCTTTCGGCTTCGTGCTTCTAGGAAGCCGAAAGCACCAGCCTGAAGATGACGAATGGGACTTCGTCGAAACGTCGCCCAGACACTTCAAATTCTACGTGGGAGAAAACCCGAAGAACCAAAGACCTACATACAAACACCCGCGAAAACCTCAGAAAACATATATATATATATATATATATATATATATATGTATGTATGTATGTATGTATGTATGTGTATGTGTATGTGTGTGTGTGTGTGTGTATGTATATGTATATGTGTGTGTGTGTATGTGTATGTGTGTATATGTATATATATATGTATATATATATATATGTGTGTGTGTGTATGTATATATATATATATATATATATATATATGTGTGTGTGTGTGTGTGTGTGTGTGTGTGTGTGTGTGTGTGTGTGTGTGTTTTCTGAGGTTTTCCCAGGTATTTGTATGTAGGTCTTTGGTTCTTCGGGTTTTCTCGCACATAGAATTTGAAGTGTCTTGGCGACGTTTCGACGAAGTCCCATTCATCATCTTCAGGCTGGTGCTTATATAAACATATATATGTTTTCTGAGGTTTTCGCGGGTGTTTGTATGTAGGTCTTTGGTTCTTCGGGTTTTCTCCCACGTAGAATTTGAAGTGTCTTGGCGACGTTTCGATGAAGTCCCATTCGTCATCTTCAGGCTGGTGCTTTCGGCTTCATGCTTCTAGGAGCAATGTGTGATTGTGGCTGTTTCTTCCTTTTAACTGCCAGTGGGGGTTTGAACTGATTGGCTGGGAGCTTGGCTGTGTTCTGATTGGGTGGAGGTGTGATCTGATTGGTTAGGGGCTTGGCTGTGCTCTAATTGGAGCACATTGGATATATATGTCATTGAAAAAAGTTTATAATCGCTTTTCACGCTTACAAACCGTTGTAACACCTGCCTGGACATGTGATCAAAATTCAGACTTTTGGCAACCAGCTTGTGTTTATGATGGTTGCCGTGTCCCGGAGTCAGGCGATTCCCCTTCGGACCAGCAAAAGCAATGGGGAAGCCAAACTCACTTAACCACGACATTACTAACATAACAGCTGTGGTGATTCACTTATCAACTGTGGCAAGAAAGGTCGTAAAATGGGGCAACGTTCACTTAAAATTTGTCTCACTTAGCCACAGAGATTTGGGGCTCAATTGTGATCGTAAGCTGAGGACTACTTGTATATACCTGGCCTTGAATACAACTGCACAGCATATGGCACAGGTCGGCAACCTGCGGCTCCAGAGCCGCATGCGGCTCTTTGAGCCTTCCCCTGTGGCTCCCAGCCTCCTCTGCCATTTGCAGAGAGAGATAGAGAGAGGCACTTGTGCTTCCCTGCTTCTTTTTGTCTCTCTCTGTTTGTGTTTTGTGTGTGTGTGTGTGTGTGTGTGTGTGTGTGTGTGTGTGTGTGTGTGTGTAAAAGAGAGTAGACTCATCGTGTTTTCCAACAAGCTGAAAAGCTTTTTGGGCGGGGCTCCTCCCTTTGCTGCGTCTCTGCAGGAAGCAAGAAGCAGGAAGGGCAGGAGAGAGCTAGCTAGGCCAACTATGCTGACTCAGGAATTCTGGGAGTTGAAGTCCATGAGTCATAAAAGAGCCGAGGTTGCCTACCCCTGAGCTTATTGGAGAACAGTTTGAAGGCAGCTTGCCAGGTGAGCAGAAAATCGGAGGGAGAAAGGGGGGGAGAGAAAGAGAGAGGGAGGGAGAGAGAGGGAGGGAGAGAGAGAGAAAGAGAGTGGGGGAAGAGGACTGGTAGACTCCCAGTGTTTTGTTTTCGGTGGGAACCAGGTCCAAGTGGCTCTTTGAGTGTTTTGGGTTGCCTACCCCTGGCATATGGGCTATACCTTCCCGAGTCCAGATGGGACATTCCATACAGGTTTTGAGGAGAATATGAGGGCTAAGATCCTGTGGGACGTCTAGATCCAGACAGGCAAGCAGGTACTGGGTAATCAAACAGACATTGTGGTAGTAGACAAGGACCAGAAGACAACATGGTGATTGATGTACAACGCCAAGTGACAGCTACATCAGGAAGGAGCATGAGAAGCTTGAGAAGCACCAGAGCCTGGAGGAGGAACTAGAGAAGATGTGGAAAATCAAGAAGCACCCAAGACCCTGACTCCAGTACCTCAAAGTGTCTATGGGGATTCTCAGTCATCCAGGTCATGGCTGTCCCAAAGATGCTTTTTCACTGGACTTTCTTGTTTTTCTTTGAAGACGTTTCGCTTCTCATCCAAGAAGCTTCTTCAGCTCTGACTGGATGGTGGGTTCCCTTCCATTCCCCACCATCCAGTCAGAGCTGAAGAAGCTTCTTGGATGAGAAGCGAAACGTCTTCAAAGAAAAGTACAGTAGTACTCCAAAGCCTTTACCACATCGTCATGAAGTCCAGCAAGGGAGAACCTCATGCCTGGGACAGATTATGTTCCTCAGCCATGGCATAACATGGTTCTGATATTGTCTAAATTTGTAAAAACAAGTTGACTATCCATATTCTACACAGTAGAACCTGGAAGCCACTGGAAAGACTATTATGTCCTGCTCCAGAGATATGAAACCTGAAGTCCTATTGTTGAACTTCTAGAACAGAGTTTCCCAACCGTGGCAATTTCCAGGTACATCGACTTCAACTTCTAAAATTCCACAGCTATTTCTGAGCATTCTGGGAATTGGGGGTCTGCTTATCTTCAATTGGCCAAGGTTGGGAAACACTATTCTAGAAGCTTCATCATTGACCATGCAAATATTTGAGTGCTCCACAACATCTAATAGAATGTAAATTCCTCTCTCCTGTATGCTCTTTAATTCACATGGTTGTAGCACCTCATCTGAAAGTTTGATTTGCTTAAACATTTGAACAATTGGAGGCTGGCAAAGTTCACGCCACATTCCAGGCCCTCCATTATGACTTCTAAAACCGACTCTTGCACTGACACAACTTCATGGGGGTTAGCTTGATGAATCCACCTTGCAATCAATATTCAGCTGATTACTTCCTCTAAAGTAGGAGCTCTCAGAAACTCTGGCTGCAAAAAACTAGATTATCCCAGTGAAGCTTAATTCCCAAGGAAACTGAAAGGAAACTAAGTTGACCAAAGCAAACACAATCTAATAACAACATCCAACTAGTCTCACTTGTTGCAGTTTATGTTAGTAAACATATACAGGATGACAAAGTTACCAATCTTGCTGGAGGAACAATTGCAACCTTATGTGGTACCAATGAAGGGGAATATGTTTATGGTTTTGATATAAAAATACATAACAAAAATATAATAACAAAAACACATTACTTGCAACCTTCCCCAAGTTGGCTGGAGAAGAAAATACATTAAAAGGCCAAGGATTCATTTTAACAGCTGTAGCAAGAAAGGCTGTAAACTGGGGGCAAGGCTCGCTTTGCCCATGTCTTAGCAACAGAAAGGTTGGGCTCCATTGTGGTCATAAATTGAGGACTGCCTATACTGGCTGGGGGATTCTGGGAGTTGAAGTCCACTAGTTGCCAAGTTTGGAGAGCCCAGCTTTAAGCTCTTGCATTTGAGGCTTGCACGGTCCCAATTCTCTCCTCTCCCCTTTTTCTTTCCCAACCAAAGCCGAGATTTGCACGCTGGATGTGCAAACTGGGTTTTGCAAGCCCATCAGTTCGGCTTTGGCGGGACCGGCGCACCTGCTGAGCATGCGCGACTTGGCTGTGGCTGCTTTTTTTTTTTTTTTTTTTGCCAAGATTTACCTTCGCCTCCTTCTCTCTTTCCTCCGCCCGAGTCCTCCTCATGGCCTTCGGGGACGAGTTCCTCCCGCTTTTCCCCACGTGCGAAGGAGCCCGACCCGCCTCCCGCCCTGAAACCGTCGAGAAACAGCCGCTGCCTCAACCTCTTGGCAGGTCGGAACCACAACTCCCGAGCTGCCCCGCGGCGCCTTCCGCCGGCAGTGAAATTCCCGGAAACGCGGAAGAAGCGTAGTTTGCGTGCCACGGCGGGAAAGCGAAGATTCGGCGGGAGAGAAATACAACTCCCAGAAGGCGGCGCGGTGGGGAAGGCGGGGAAAAAGGCCTCCCTGTGGCAGGGCTTCCTCGGGCGGAAGTGACGTTGGAGGTAGCAACGGAGACGGTTGCTAACGGGGAAAGGCGACGCAGCGAGGAAGAGGAGGAGGAGGAGGAGGAAGAGAAGGCAGAAGAGGAAGGCGGCTGTGAGCAGGGCAGGGACGTTGCGGAGGAGCCTGGCGGAGGAGGAGAGGCAGGCGGGCTCGGAGGAAAGAGATCGGATGCAGCATCTGTAGGTGATTCTGCATTGATTGATTGATTTGTTTTGATTTGATTGATTGATTTGATTGATTGATTTTTGCCTTTCTGGGGACGCTTGATGCATTTTTCTGAAAGATTCGGGCTTCTTAAAAGGAAGGGAGTAACCTCTGAGATGGTGGGTGGGTATAAAGTGCTGCAGGCTACGGATTCACAAATACGCACCCAGGTTGTCCTCGAATTATGACACAGTTGAGCCCAACATTTCTGCTGCTAAAGGAGACATTGGTGAAGTGAGCTTTGTCCCATTTTAGGACAGGCGGCAGTCATGGCTAGAAGGGTCTTGGCACAACTTCTTTAATAATAATAGTAATAACAACAACAACAACAACAACACATCTGCCTATCCCAGGTCCTTGGTAAGGACTTGATAGGTAGACAAAAATGCTAAATCCAGTCTGAACATCCGGCTACGATGATTACTACTACTACTACTACTACTACTACTACTACTACTACTACTACTACTACTACTACTACTACTAATAATAATAATAATAATAATAATAATATTAATAATAACAACAACAACAACAATAACAATAACAATAATAATAATGAGTTGGAAGGGACCCTGGAGGTCTTCTAGTCCAACCCGCTCCTCAAGAAGGAGACCCTGTACCATTTCTTCATGTGCATCAGTTGCACCCTCCCTGCTCTCAGGCACCCGAGCCCTGGTCATCTCACGGTTGGACTACTGCCACATGCTCCACCTGGGGCTGCCCTTGGAGAGTATTTGGAAGCTACAGCTGGTGTAGAATGCAGCTGTGTAGACCCAGCTGTTGGCGAGCTGCCCTGTTTGCCAGTTTGCTTCTGGATCCGTTTCGATGTATTGGTTACCATCTTTAAAAGCCCTTCGTGGTCCAAATTATCTGGGGAACCATCTCACTCCGATAGGATCAGCCCATCCCAACCACGCTGGCAGAAAAGGGATGTGGTGGACCCCGTCAGTCAAGGACTTCCAGTGGCAGGGTCCAGGAGAAGAACCTTTTCTGCCATGGCTCCCACTCTCTGGAACATTGTGGCTCCCAAGGTGAGATCTGCACCCACCTTATTGTTCTTCCGAAAAGGCCTAGAGACCAAGGACCCCTCATTTCAGTCCTATCTATAAATATTCTCCTTTAGTAATGTAGTGTAATTTGCTCTGTTCTGCGTGTCGTTTGTTTTATCAACAGGGAAAGAAATCAGCAGTGCAGTGCCATTTCGACCTCAACTATGTCTGGCACAGCAGATGAAACGTCGGAAGATCTTCCCGTGAGAGACGTAGGTCTAGACCTTGCAGGACATTCAGGTTTGTCGCCCTTCTTAGAACTAAGTCCTTCACGCCTTTATATTGTGGAAAGGTGTTTTTTCTGCTCAATTATCCCCCTATAGTCAAACACAACTGGGCAGGGGAAATCCTTTACCTTTGTCTTTAGAGGGTTAAAGAGATGTATGGATCCCTGTTTGGGGTTTTGAATGTCAGCCCTTTAAGGTAGATCAGGCTAGGGAAGTAAGGCATGTACGTCATACTTTTACACTATTGCAAAGCTATAGTAACAGAAACTTGCACATCTGGCTTCCTCCCTCTATCTTCACATGAACCAGGGAGGGGCTCATAATTTACTCATCTTATTTCCTTGCCCCAGATTCAGGCCTATTTTCTCTGACCTTTGCCTGCCTGCCTGCCTGCCTTCCTCCCTCCCTCCCTCTTTCTTTCTTTCTTTCTTTCTTTCTTTCTTCTCTCTCTCTTCCTTTCTTCCTTCCTTCCCTCCCTCCCTCCCTCTTTCTTTCTTTCTTTCTTCTCTCTTTCTTTCTTTCTTCTCTCTTTCTCTCTTCCTTTCTCCCTTCCTTCCTTCCCTCCCTCCCTCTTTCTTTCTTTCTTTCTTTCTTTCTTTCTTTCTTTCTTTCTTTCTCCCTTCCTTCCTTCCTTCCTTCCTTCCTTCCTTCCTTCCTTCCTTCCTTCCTTCCTTCCTTCCTTCCTTCCTTCCTTCCTTTCTTTCTTTCTTTCTTTCTTTCTTTCTTTCTTTCTTTCTTTCTCTCTCCATGGGCACTCTCTCTAACTTCCATCCTGAGCTGGAATCTTCAACTGGTACCTCATAAAGCCCTGAGCGTTAAAAGGATCCATTTCACCCCATGAGCTCAACCTTCTCGAACGCCATTGCAGAGGAGTTCACAAAACTTTCCTGCACTCAAATCTGTCATCAGCAAAATTTATAGTAGCCCTAAAAAATTTTTTAAAAAATCCTTGATTCCTCTTCCTCTTCCTCCTTTTGCAGATCCATCAACCGCTCAGAATGTAAAGGCTCGGCAAACTGTGTCACGAATTCACCGGGAGGACCTTGAAGATCGATACTTTCGCTTACACGAGGAGAACATCTTGCTGAAGCAACATGCCCGTAAGCAAGAGGATAAAATTAAAAGGTCCGGTTTCCTGATTGACTCCTTAAAATGTGGCTTGTAAAGTGAAACACAGGTTGTCCTCAGCGTGTGGCCACCATTGAGCCCCAAATGTATGTGGCTAAGTGTTTTAAGTGAGTTTTGCCCCATTTGACCACAGTTGTCTCGTGAACCACTGCAGTTGTTAAATGAGCAACAGAGTTGTTAAGTGAATCTGGCTTTCCCCATTGTCTTTGCTTATCAGAAGGTCCCAAAAGGGGATCCCATGATCGCATGACACTGCAAACCATCATAAACAGGAGTCCACTGCCAAGCATCCGAATTTTGATCACCTGACCATGGGGCTGCTGCAACGGTCATAAGTGTGAAAAACAGTCACAAGTCACTTTTTTCAGCACCGTTGTCACTTTGAACGAACTGTTGTAAGTCCAGGAGCACCTGTACTTGAAGAGTGCATCCTATCGTGGGATCATACATAATAATTAGGCCGGAGACCTTTGAATGCTTCCTTTTTAAAAAAACAACAACAACCAAATTCTTAAATTGTTTTAAAGATCTTAACTCAGCTTTGTGAGACTTTAACCGTCTGTCTTCACTACGGCAAGTCCCTTCCGTGTCATCCATCCCCAAGGGCAGAACAACGGAGCCTCAGGCAGATGTTTTTCGTTCTGTTTCGTTAAAGGGGAAAAAAAGTAGGAGTTTGCTTTAAAAAAAAAAAAGGAGGGGGGGGAATCCTCAAATAGATGAAGTGTCTCTCTGTTTTCAGACTCCCGTCTGGATTCCCACAAAGGATAAGAAATGAAATGTCTTCCCATAAAGTAGATGCAGCCGTTAGAGATGCGCGACCAATTTTGTAAAGTTTTAAGCCTCCCTCCTCCTCCATCAAAGCCACCTTTCCTTTCTTAGCCTGCCAAGTCCTTCTCCCTGACCCAATCCTTCACTGGGGCGAGTATCTTCTCATTTTGGGGGTATTACATCACCCCTGCACGCTCCCTGGTCTTTTGTTCTAGCCTCCCCTCCGTTTATCAAAACTCAGAGGAATCAAAGGTACGGCTCTGGAGATGCCAAAAGCAAAGACTTTTTTTTTCTTTTTAACCCTTTTAAAATGTGATAAAAACCATTCCTCCTGCATCCAATTATTACCCAACCACGAGCTGTTAAGCCTCTCCGAAGTGTGTTAGCCTTATTTGCTAAGTATCAGACGCAGCAAGGCACAGGGGATGATTAAAAGCTGGCCTCGTCCACCTATTCCTTTTTATATTTTATTTGATGGGAAACGGTGTGGTTTTTGTTCCCCTGCTCTTGCATGGAAGCAGAAGACATCAGCGGAATGTGTGACACGTTGCAAGCATATATCGGGGAGTTTAACATCATATGGATCTTGTAGCCTTTGTGCCTGGCCTCACCACATCCCGAATCTTTAACGACACTTACCAGGGCCCAGAGTTTCTTAGCGAGGTCATACGTTCCAAATTTGAGCAGCATATGGAGCAAATATGCGTCCTTTCCCACTTGACTAAACTTTCAATGATAAGCCTTAGGAAACTATTATTTGTCAGTGCTATAAAGCAGATTGCTGCCCGGTGGTTTCAATTATCTTCAAAGGCCCCTTCGGAGGCTGTGGCTAGTTATATCGAAACCTGAAATTTATTACTCAGGTTCGACGCCGAAGTCTTCACAGTGATTATGTTCCTTTCAACAAAGTGCTTTTCGTGCTGATGTGGTTTTTTTTTCTTTTTTTGCCCCTTCCTTCCCCCCCCCCCATTGGATACATCTGATGTTTCCTCAGAATGGCCACTAAGTTAATACGGCTCGTTAATGACAAGAAGAAAGCGGAGCAGATCAGTGGTGGCCCCAGGCGGCTGGGTCAGGACGTGGAGATGGAGGAGGTGATCGAACAACTTCAGGAGAAGGTCCGGGACTTAGAAAAGCAGAACGAAATGATACGCAACAGGCTGATTTCTACCAAACAGCAACTTCAGCTTCAAGGCCATAGACACGCGCCCTACAATTATGTCCAGGCTCGGGTTAACACAGGACTCAAGAAGGCGACTGAAGGTGTGAGGGTCCATGAGGCCACCACGAAAGGTAGTGGATTGAGCCTTTAACGGTCTTTGTTTCAGGTAGGGAAGAGGTTAAACCTAGATCTTAGATGCCCAAGAAATAGTTTCATGGGTGGAAACTAATCAAGGAGAGAAGCCACCTGGAATTAAGGAGAAACTCCCTAACAGTGAGGACAATCAACCAGTGCAACAGAAGTTGCCTTCAGAAGTTATGGACGCTCCATCACTGGAGGTTTTTAAGAAGAGGGTAGACAGTCACTTGTCTGAAATGGCATAGCATCTCCTGCTTGAGCAGGGGGCTGGACTAGAAGACCTCCAAGGTCCCTTCCAGCTCTGTTCTGATTCAGAAGGTCAGCTTTTGGACAATTGGGACATTTGTCCTTGAGGTCAAACGTAAGGACATCAGCAAAGTCGCCAATATAAATCAGAAGGGTGACAGTTGATTTAGTTCTGTGAATTTGAGTTGATTGAATTCTCTCCATTTTTTTTATCATTTCAGGGAAGCAGGGGTAGGCAACCTTGGCTCTTTTATGACTCGTGGACTTCAACTCCCAGAATTCTTGAGCCAGCCATGCTGAGGGGACAGGGAGAGGTTTCCATGCTGAGCCATGCTGGCTCAGGAATTCTGGGGGTTGAAGTCCCCAAGTCATAAAAGAGCCAAGGTTCCCCACCCCTGACCACAGGGATGATGCAACAGTCATAAGGGTGAAAAGTGGTCAAAAGCCATTATTTTCGGTGCCGTTGTAACTTCAAACGGGTCACTGAATGAACAATTGTAAGTCAAGGACTCCCTGTATTTCTTAAATTTCTTCTAGGCCTCAGGAGTTTGGCATTTGCTATAGTGAGCTTGATTTTTGGCTCCAAACTCTCTTGGAGCTGCAGAATAGATCCTAGATCTCTGAATCAAGATCAATCTTCTTCATTTTAAGACTTCTTTCTCTGTGGTCAAGGTTTCCTATCTCCTGTAGAGTGGTATAGAGGTATACCCCTCAGCATCAGCCATCTTTTATGGTTCGTGCTGCAAACGTTAAGAGGATGAAGGATGTCCTTAGGGCTCTTGTGTTCCTGTCCAAGCATCTTACTTAATAAATACGTAAAGGCTTGATCACGGTGGTGATGATGATGATGAATCCATGATTTTTGTCCTCTTGGATTGACTTCCCAGGCAACAAACACGCTTCTCTCTTTGTTTCTTTCCCTCCATTGAACCTTTCCTACCAGGGATGAGATTGCAGAACGCAGAAGAATTGCCTCCCAAATATGGACACAGTTTACTTGAAGAAGCAAGAGCAGAGATAAAAAACTTGTACGGCTTTTTTTGGGAATTCTCTTCCTCCACCTCCTCCTTCTCCTCCTCCACCACCTCCTCCTCCTCCTCCTCCTCCTCTTCCGCCTCTGATAAACCTCTTAAACTTCTCAAGAAAAGTAAAAAAAAAAAAAAAATCGAGATCGGGCAAGTCCCGTTCAGTGTTGTTAAGTTCTCCTCTAAAAGGTCGACACTGAATTTTTCAAGGCCCTCTAAAACTCTTGGCCGTTCAGTGGACCCTCTGGGATTTTTGAAGCCATTTGTGGGTATTTCCCTTCCCCCAAAATAAAAATGCTGGTTAAGCTTGGTTTGACCGTTCGTAAAAGGGCTGCCTTGTTGGGTGTGGTTGGTACAAAGCGCCCGTTTCCAAAAGTCAAAACTAACAAGGTTGTTCGTTACATCTCTGCCTATCGCAACCTCTGTATCTCCCCAAATGTTCTTTGCCTTTTTTTTGGGAGAACTAGCGATCACACATACGTACATACATACATACATACATACATACATACATACATACATACATACATAAATAGTGAATAGCAACTAATTGCTATTAATGGCAGTGATCAACAGTTATAATTGTAATTCAGAATAGAAGAGAGTTTAGATGTCTTTTCTAAATCAAGCCCCGATTTATATATTTCAGGGTTGTTGTCGTTTTTTGCTTTCTAGTTATGGCCGTTTTTAGAAAAGGACGTTGGCACGTTGCTCAAGAAAAAATAACCATACTTTTTGGAGGAACATGTTGTTTCTTCAAGTATTATTTTAACTACGTAAATAGCTCAGTGAATTAGCACAGCCGTTAGCTGTCTTTCTGAAATTGTAAGCTTCTTCCAATGACCTCTTTAGAATAACACTGATCAGCTTGCATCCCCCCCCCCACACACACCTAAACCTGCTGTTTTCCTTCTGTATTCCGTCTTTTAAGTTGAAGTTTTCTGCTTTTTCATTGGGGAAACTGGCTCGGTTGAATTGAAGAGAGAATGAGCTGGAATCACTCCGGGGACAGAATCAAGAGTTGGTCCTTGCGATCGAAATGCTGAGAAGTGAAAAAAAGAAGAAAGAAGATGAGTTTGAAGCCGCTCTCCTCCAGCTGAAAGAGCAGCAAGCCACAGGCCAACGGTAGGATAAAACAGAAAGATCCATCCGATCAAATTAAGAGTTCAACGTTACAGTTGCTCTGTGTCAGCATCCTCTTGACATCCCTCGGAAGGTGGGGTGGGGGAAAAAAATTCCTTTGCTTCTTAATATCCAGTGTGCATCTTAAGGTCATTAACTTGACGGGAACGCCAGCAAATACACTCCAGCCAAAAGAATGGACGGATTGGGGTTTTTTTTCCAACTGCAACAGCTTTAAGATGTGCGCTACAATTTCCTGAATCCCTTTGGGCAGAGACTCGTGGGGAATTCTGGGACTTGAAGTCCACACCTCTTAAAAAGTTACTCAAGTTGAGAAACGCTGAGTATATAATGCTGGACGAGGATGTTTTTTTAAAAAAATAAATAAATAAATGACTGTACAGTTTGTAGTTGTGGTGGAATGTAGTGGGGAGAAAGGAGAGAGGGGCTGTTTCCCAAAGAGGCCGTGTGGACAGGAAGAGGGTGAAAGGGAACTGTAGCCCTAGCAGTTTGCGATGTCTGTCTAATAGTTTTTGCAGATAACTGACTTCATCTAGGCAAGATTCTGTCTTTAGGTTTACAGTGATAGAGAAATGTCTTTTGTTAAGCGAGACAGTTGATAAATGAATTTTGCCCCATTTTACGACTTTTGTGGCCACTATTGCTAAGTGAGTCGATGCAGTTGTTAATTTAGTTTTGACTTTGCATGTCAAAAGGTTGCAAAAGGGGATCACGTGACACACACACCCCCGTGACACAGCAACGGTCATAAGTATGAACCAGTTGTCAAGCAGCTGAATTTTGATCACGTGACCCTGGGGATACTGCAAAGGTTGTAACTGTGAAAAATGGTCCCTTTTTTCAGTGGCCGTTGTGACTTTGAACCGCCGCTAAATGGATCCTTGTAAGTCACGAACTAGCGACACTCAGAAATAACTCCCCATCTTATTTTGGGTTCTTTATGCCTGAGATTAGTAGCTCGGTTCTCATGATGCTTAGCCTATTGTGGAAATTCAAAATAAAACCACATGATGGCCAAGATTACATGTGAACTAGACCCACAGCGTTAAGGTGTATCGGTATAACAGAAATGTAAAATGTAAAACAAATACATTTGTGGAGCAGAACATACTTCGGTGTAAAACTACAGCAAAAGAGAATCTTTCTTGTGGCAAGTGTCCAACAAAGCAGGGAATAGGTGCAATTTTTCTTGAAAAAGACAACCAGCAATGAGGGCCTGCTGCCATTTTCTGTTGTGGCTTGAAACTACAATAGTTTCCTGTCTTATCTGGATCTGGCCAACAGACACACACACAAACACACATGGAATATCTAGACAATCTTGGTAATTAAGGGCTGTTGGGCTAACATCTGTAGGACACGGACAACTTTTTAAAAAACTCATTTCTGTATGTGTGTGTGTGTGTGTGTGTGTGTGTGTGTGTGTGTGTGAGAGAGAGAGAGAGAGAGAGAGAGAGAGAGAGAGAGAGAGAGAGAGAGAGAGAGAGAGAGAGAGAGAGAGAGAGAGAGAGAGTTTAAGTTTTCAGCTGGTTTACAGATGTATAAGCTTTGTAGTCTAATTTCTGGTTCCAGCAGTGGAACAATTTTTCCAATCTGTCTTTAGCAGATAAGTATTGGGGGGAGAAACAGCGTATTTCAAGATGTGAGAGATTCTGTTCTTCTGTTTATCTTCTTCCTTTATTTGGTATTAGCACTTAAGCTCTTTTAAGGAGTTTCCTTTAAAAATGGTCTTGGTTTGATGCACCCATGCAGAAAGAATAACAATGAGATCAAATGTTATGTTTCTGATATCTTATCTATATTTAGCCGGGCAATAACTTTTCACAAGATAAAATTATGAATTTGCTATTGAATCTCAGCAAGGGAAATATATAACAGAATCTTAGCCCTATAGAATTTCAACTAAGCTGGTCAGTGTTAAAATACATCTGCAGCTTATTTGAATGCCGGTCTCAAAGTATCATCTATGTAAAATATTAAATCATTGGCCTTGGAAATAGTTGAGTTGAGGAAGGAAATAAGTTCCAGGGGGGGAAAAAATGCTAGTAAAAAGTAGTTATCCAATAGCAAAAGTTTGAAAGTTGCTTGATAGCAAAACTAAATTAGCTGCCTATTGTAAACATCAGTGCTATTAAAATTCCCATTGTAATGGCATAAAGCATTAGTTAGCATTCTTCAACCCTCTTCCACTGAAGCATGGATTGATTTAACTATCTGCAATGTTTATTTAAAGAAAAATAATTAAATTGACTTTTGGCCACGCTGATGTTTCTTTCCCCCCGGACTGCGTTAGAAATTAAGACGCTACAAAGAAACTGTTTTGAAGGCTACCAATTTCAAGATCAAATTTCCACGGTGGCTTGCTTTCGTAATAAAATCTGACCACGATTTTCTCTCTTTGGGAAAAAATAAAAATTGCTTTTTTTGGAGGCTCTGCATTCGAGACAACGTAGAGATGATCAAGCTTCACAAACAGCTTATAGAGAAAACCAGCGAGTTTGCAGCATTGGAAGAAAAGTTGCTTCAACTTCAGGAGGTAAGCAGATCCTTCAGGTGTCTCAACCAGATCCAGGTAATCTGACCCCACCCTCAAGCACAGCCTCGGTGATCTCCTACGTAATCACCGGGAAACCTTTTAATTGCATTTGTCCTAATCTTCCTCACTTCAGCAATACTGCTGTGTCTAGATCACATCCACGGCGAGAGGATCTCCTGGATGCTCAGTTGGTATCACGTATTGTTTAAATGTATTTATTTATTATATTTATATGGGCGGGGCGGTGGCTCAGCGGTTAAGACGTTGGGCTTTTCGGCTGGAAAGCCAGCAGCCCAGGGTCAAGTCCTGAGCGCCACGTGATGGGGTGAGTTCCCGTCCTCACCCCAGCTCCTGCCCACCTAACAGTTTGAAATGTGAGTAGATAAATAGGTACCATTTCGATGGGAAGGTGCATTATGCTGGCTACATGATGGTGGAAATGTCTTCGGACAGTGCTGGCTCAATGAAATGGAGATTAGCACCGTCCCCTATAGTCAACAACGACTAGTGGAGTAAAATCTTTGCCGACAGGCCTGGGGCAGTTAACACCTGACCCCAGCTAGTGTATGTATGTTTGTTTTGGATGATTGGTCTTTTAATTGACGGGTTTATAAATGTTTTTTATATATTAGATTTCTACATGTAGTATTTATGTTGTGAGCCGCCCTGAGTTCTTGAAATAGGGCGGCATAGAAATCTAAGTAATAAATAAATAAATAATAAATAAAATCCACAGAGACTCCATTATCTTTTTTAATTACCGTATTTTCCCCAAAATAAGACCCAACTGGAAATAAGCCCTAGCATTAATTTTTCAGGATGCTCGTAATATAAGCCCTGGTTAAGATAGTCAGCCAGACGGACACATTTACCGGTAGTACTGTATTTCCCAGAATATAAACCCTAACTGGAAAATAAGCCTTTAATGCATCTTTTGGAACAAAAATTAATATAAGCCCTAGTCTTATTTTGGGGGGGAAACAGGGTATATTTAAATGCTGCCCATCTGACTGTCAAGCAACTCAGAGGGGCTTTACAGCACCATAAGAACACAATATATGGTGGACACTCCAAACCATTTTGAAAAAGCGCATTGAATTTCTACCTCAGTTGTTTTTGTTAGGGATCATAAAAGACTGTACCACCATAGAGACGAACTTAATTCTGAACTTGGTCACAGCAGCGAGACTGTTGGTGGGACAATACTGGAAGAAGCCAGAAATACCACCTATTGAAGAATGGACTTTGAAAGTCATAAATATGGCAGAAATGGCTAAAATATCGGCATATTTGAAGGATCACTCAAATGAAAAATATATGTTGGACTGGAAACATTGGATAGACTACATACAAGAGAAACACCAATCAAAGAAAATGTATCTGGCTTATAGTTAAATCTTGATATAAGGAGTGAAGAATGTTTACAAGTTTAAAATGATTGTATTAAGTTGAATAGCATTTAACTTGAATTTTTTCTTTGTTTAAATGTACAAATATATATCTAATAATAAAAAATATATATAAAAAAGAACACAATATAAAACAACGAGAACAGTAAAGCTATTTAAAAACATTCTTAAGGATTAAAAAACAACAACAACAAATAACTAGATCAGGGGAAGGCAACCTTAGCTCTTTTATGACTCGTGGATTTCAACTCCCAGAATTCCTGAGCCGGCATGGCTCAGCATGGAAATCTCTCCATTTCTCCTCAGCTTGGAAACCTCTCCATTTCTCCTCAGCATGGCTGGCTCAGGAATTCTGGGAGTTGAAGTCCATGAGTCATAAAAGAGCCAAGGTTGCCTTCCCCTGAACTAGTTGAAGAAAGGGCCAAAACATAAACAGAGTGGAGGTGGAAACTTCTCTTAGTCTAGTCTTAAGTATAAAGCATTGGGCAAAGCTATTTGATTCTGAATGTAGCCTAAATGTGACTTATCTAGCACTAATATTTTTTTCCTTCCCCTCTTTACTCTCACAGAACCAGAAAAATCTCAAGACAAGCCACGATGCCCTAATAGCCAAGGGGGAAGAACTGAATTTGCAACTTAAGGAAGAACGTTCAAAGGGCCTTCACCTAGAGAGAGAATTGCAGGCCACCACATTTTCGAGACGAAGATTGGAAGAGGTAAAACCTTTTTTTTTTAAAGTGGTATTTAAGAGAGACACGGGCGTCTCCCAGCATTCTCAAGCGGAGCAGAGCAAAAATGTTCAGTGGAAGGGACCAATCAGATAGAGGCTGTCTGATAATTTGAACAATCTGGTCTTGTTTAGCTTATCATTAGCAGGAATCTGCCAGACGCATGTTGGCAGACGTACGATATTTACCCTCCGACCGTCTTATAACTCATTCGCGCTGCATATTTTCCATGCTATGTCGATTGTTCCCACCCACGGTTCCTATTATTGCACTGCAATAGGATTCGTATGAATCTGAGCCATCTAAATGGAGCAATCGTTCCGTGAACATCTCTGGGAAAAAATCTTTGCCTCGAAGTAATATATTAGTATTCGTTCCAAAAGGTCAGCCATTTCAGGACACAGAATTCATCCTTTTCCACGATGACTACTAAAGTCTTATATATAATGGGTCAAAAGCCTCATTGGACTGCTACTCATAAAGGAGGTAAAATTATCATCCTTAAGAGACGGTGAGTTCTAGTCCTGCCTTAGGCATGAAAGCCGGCTGGGTGACTTTGGGCCAATCACCAGGAGATTGTGAGTTCTAGTCCCGCCTCAGGCATGAAAGCCGGCTGGGTGACTTTGGGCCAATCACCAGGAGATTGTGAGTTCTAGTCCCGCCTCAGGCATGAAAGCCGGCTGGGTGACTTTGGGCCAATCACCAGGAGATTGTGAGTTCTAGTCCCGCCTCAGGCATGAAAGCCGGCTGGGTGACTTTGGGCCAATCACCAGGAGATTGTGAGTTCTAGTCCCGCCTCAGGCATGAAAGCCAGCTGGGTGACTTTGGGCCAATCACCAGGAGATTGTGAGTTCTAGTCCCGCCTCAGGCATGAAAGGCGGCTAGGTGACTTTGGGCCAATCACCAGGAGATTGTGAGTTCTAGTCCCGCCTCAGGCATGAAAGGCGGCTGGGTGACTTTGGGCCAATCACCAGGAGATTGTGAGTTCTAGTCCCGCCTTAGGCATGAAAGCCGGCTGGGTGACTTTGGGCCAATCACCAGGAGACTGGGAGTTCTAGTCTCGTATTAGGAATGAAAGCCGGCTGGGTGACTTTTGGCTAATTGCCAGGAAGCTGTGAGTTCTAGTCCTGCCTTAGGCACGAAAGTCAGCTGGGTGACTTTGGGCGAATCATCAGGAGAGGGTGAGTTCTAGTCCCATCTTAGCCATAAAAGCTGGCTGGGTGACTTTGGGTTAATTGCTAGGAGGCTGCGAGTTCTAGTGCCACCTTAGGTGTGAAAGCCAGCTGGGGGACTTAGGACCAATCACCAGAAGAGGATGCGTTCAAGTCCCACCTTAGGCATGAAAGCCAGCTAGGTGACTTTGGGCGAATCATTTTCCTTCAACCCAGCTCATCTCAGAGGGTCGTTGTTGAGAAAATAGGAGAAGCAGTATTAGGATAATTGATGCCTTGTGTTATGTATAAAAAGAAACATTAAAAGGTAGGACGTAATTAATAAATAAAATCAAACCTGCCAATGTGTTTTATCCCAAAGAACTAAAGAACACCTTTGTCCGTGAAACATTATTTTTAATATTTTTGAGTGGAGGTGCCATTGCAACCTGCCTTGCCCTTCAGTGACATCAGAGCAGCAAAAGTGACACAGGGGATCGTCCGTCCCTCCTTGGCAGAGAAAGCAGGTGGCCCAGGCCCTTTTAGCCAGGGAACCTATTGAATATTAGTAATTGTTGCTTTCACCTCACGCGGTGGATCCCTGGTAACATTCTTTTTCATTCCAGCTGCAAGACAGAATTAATGATCTGGAAAAAGAGAGGGACCTTTTAAAAGAAAACTATGATAAATTATATAACAGGTAAACTATAACTAATGGAGTAATTTCTTTTAAACTGGGGTGTTTTTTTTAAAAAAATGTTCTCGGCGAAAAATAATCGGACTCCGAAGCACGGATGTGTAATGTTGAACTCAATGACCTGAACAGGTAGGAACGGGCGACGTTGCTAATGCCTTGGAACAGGGACTCAAGAATCTTGTCCACCTTCGCTTTCCCACTAATGAATCCATGCATATTATCTGGGGAGCAATCTAGGGTGACTAAGCTGCTCCTGCATTGGGGAACTTCCTATGGGTCTCGTTCTGGTCCTTAGGAACTGCCGACCTTGCTCGTCACTCCATCAGTCTTTTAACTTTTACAAGATTGAGCCCTGATCTATGGCCATTTGCCCAGCTGGCAGTGTCATCAATCTTTTTTCTTCCCCCCCTCCTTTTTTTTTTTTTTAGTTTTGTTCTCTTCTGTCTTTTTCTTTCTCACCTCTGGAAAGAAAGAGACTAAGTGGAGACTTACAGGAACATGGCAAAGCTTTGTGGTGGGACAGAGCAGTGGCGAAAACTAGCTTGGGCAATAGTTCTGTTCAAGATAATGATTTACCTCAGGTTATCAAATTTCTACCTCAGGATTTTTGGTTAGGGATGATAAAAGACTGTACCAATACTGAGATGAATAATATGTGATAGACTAGAAACAGTGGATAGACTATAGAAAAGAGAAACACCAATCAAATAAAGTGTAACAGGCGTATAGTTGAGGCTTGACGTGAGGAGTGAAAAATGTTTGCCAAACCAGACGTTTACAAAGATTAATACTTAGTGTTGTATATCAGGTGCTATGACGATTGATGCATGCTATGATTTTATGTTCAATGTTGATTGTTTTAATAAAAGAAATTTTATAAAAAAAAAGATAATGATCAGCAAGCTTTGAAGTTGACAAGAAAGGCAGGAATTTTTTTTTAAGGAAATCGGAGGGTTGTGTTGGCAAGAAGTGCTAACCTTGGGTTGAGTTGACCTTAGTTTAATAACCCATTCTTCTGAGTTCATACAACACACTGACCTTTATATGAAGCACATGACTTGGTTGGTCCAAAGTCCTGGGCTAAACATGCTAGGTTAGAATGCACTTAACTACTTTGTGAGTCAGTTGTGTTGGATATTAGCCCCGGAACAAAACATTCATTTAACCACAAATACTTCTCAATATCCATTGAGATTGTCGTTCCCTTTTTATATATCAAGACAATATAGGCTTGTAAATAGGATGACTCTTAGAGTCACGATTTAGCGGGTTGAATTCCGATGGAAAGGATGATCAGAATAACAAGAGTTGGAAGGGACCTTGGAGGTCTTCTAGTCTAACCCCCTGCTCAGGCAGGAAAGCCTATACCATTTCAGACAAATGGTTGCCCAATCTCTTCTTAAAAACCTCCCATGAGGGAGCACCCACAACTTCTAAAGGTAAGTCGTTCCACTGATTAATTGTTCTAACTTTCAAGAAATTTCTCCTTAGTTCTTGGTTGCTTCTCTCCTTGATGAGTTTCCATCTGTTGCTTCTTGTCCTGCCTTGGAAAATAGGTTGAACCCCCCCTCCTTTGTGGATCCCCTCAAATATTGGAACTCTGCTATCATCACCCCTGGTCCTTCTTTTCCTTAAACTAGACATGCCCAGTTCCTGCAACTGTTCTTCATATGTTTTAGCCTCCAGCCCCCTAATCATCTTTGTTCTTCTTCTTTGTACTCTTTTTCAATCTCTCTTTTTTATATCTTGGCGACCAAAACTGGATGCAGTATTCTAAGCGATCCTTATAGTCTTGAAAGAACTGGCTTTTGTGAACTGCTCTTATCTTGTGGAACCTGGAGCAATAACTCCTTTACTCCCCCACCTCCCGCCCTCCCTCCCTGCCAAAGCTCTACCCTCTTGTACAGATAATGTTGCCCTTCCACGCTCTGACGAGGAACCATCCATTTCAGGCAGCCTTTCCTGCCTGCAGCTCTTATCCTGCAACATCTCAATTTCCTGAAAAATGCGGACTCTGACTCCGAGCCAAGCGGAGCGTCGTTTTGACTTTTTGGGTGCCAAAAAGCCTTGGGCTGGCACTGGTGGCTGCCCTTGATATTTCTATAAAGTTGCTTCGAGGTAATAGTCTGTGTAAGTTCTGTCAGCAGCGCTTAATATCACATAAATAAAAAATTAGGAAGCTAAACCCACGGAACATGAAATGAGATAGGGCACTGAATTCATTTTCTGGTGCCGAACAGAAAATTGAAGCAATTACAGTCAATCTGCAGAGGCTTAATGAGGAAACAGCTGATTGTTGAAGCCTCCAGTTGCAGATGAAATAATGTATGTATGTATGTATGTATGTATGTACATATGTATATGTATATAAATATTTAAAAAACACCATGCTATAACATGGGAATAATGCTAGGAAGTATATATATATGTGTGTGTGTGTGTGTGTGTGTGTGTACACACACACACAAACATATACAAGCATACACATATATACATACATACATACACACACACACACACATATATATATATATATATATATATATATATATGTATATCAAGTGTTTCTTTTTTAAATGGCACCCTGTAAACCCAAATATGGGAGAAAGAAATCTTTCTTTCTTTTACCTGTTTCAGCTCAACCCAGAGCCATCCGCAGACAGAGCCTGTGGTCTAGAGGTTAATACAACTGCCTAACATGCAGACAGCCCAGGTTCGAATCTCAGAAGGGTAAGTTCTGGCTGAGGAGAGTTAAGAAACTCGAAATAGCTATCCCAGTTCTCCCTTATTCTTTGTTAGCAATATATATATATATATATATATGTTTTTTAATTTAAATTGCTAACAAAGAATAAGGGAGAACTGCGATAGCTATTTCGAGTTTCTTAACTCTCTTCAGCCAGAACTTACCCTTATGAGATTCGAACCTGGGCTGTCTGCATGTTAGGCAGTTGTATTAACCTCTAGGCCACAGGCTCCCTCTCACTTTGCCAGCAGTATCAGGGAGGGAAGATTTATATCGAGTGTTTCTTTTTAAATTGCACCCTGTAAACCCAAATATGGGAGAGAATATATATATATATATGTGTGTGTGTGTGTGTGTGTGTGTCAAGTGGTTATTTTTTAGATTGCACCCTGTAAACCCAAATATGGGAGGAAGGAATCATTCTTTCCTTTTGCTTGTTTCAGCTCAACCCAGAATATATATATATTCCTAAATTTTTGGATTGCTAACAAAGAATTAAGGGGGACTGGGATAGCTATTTCGAGCTGATTAGCTGTCATCAGCCAGCCATACCCTTCTGAGGTTCGAATCTCAGAAGGGTATGGCTGGCTGATGACAGCTAATCATATATAGTTCAGAGAGCACAAAGGATCCCTCGTTTCAACCCTGAGCTACAAATATTCTTTATTGGCTTGCCATGACGATTATGGTCCTTTCTCTGCCCTGACTCCCATTTTTCATCTTTTTTAGGTTGGAGACTATTTCAGAGAGGACCTCCATGTGCCACATGGCATGCTTAGGAGGGCAAAAGAGTGGTTTATCTGTGCACGTGTCTTGTGTTTTCATTCCCCCCCTTTTCTTGTCATATTCAATTTCTCAGTGCCTTTGGAGTAACCCACGACCAGCAGTGGAAGCTGAAGGAGCAGCAGCTGAAGCTGCAGATCGGTCAGCTTGAGGCGGCTTTAAAGGCAGATTTAGCCGAAAAAAGCAATATCCTGGACAGAATCAAAATGGAACGAGGTACACCAATTGCCTGTGCCAAGCGTGAGGATTTGTTTTCAAGTTTTAAGTAATGGAGAACATCCAGGAACATAGCAAAGGTGCTGTGTGCCAGGTCAGGTTCTTCATCTCTGCTGTCCACATTTTTTTCTGATTAGCTCAGGGCGAAAGTTGAGACCATTCTTCCTGTCTCTCGCTACTAAATCATTTAACCAGTCATAGGAACCCAAATTGTGGACCTCTGGTCCAAAGTCCTTGATCAACCTCTTGAATTCCACAGTTTGGCCTCAGGTGCCCTGAATAGACAAAGCCAGAAAGCTCTTATAGGATATAAATGCAAAAAAACCATCAATAGGCTATGCTGGTCTCCCCTTTCTCTTTGGGTGGAAGGCAGGGGGTAATGTTGACATGAAAAAAGGCCCAATTATCCCTGACCCAGACACAATCAAAGCTGTTACACACACACCCAACTCCACCCCCAGGATTATACATTTTTGTGTAGCTTGGATTTCCCGAAACAGCAGCGAGGATGTAAATATGGACCGAATTGTAGCAGAACTGCAGATAGGAGCTGGCTCTCTCTTTGCAAATCCCTCCTGCCCTGTCCTCTCCTAACAGAGGACCCCAGCTTTGCTTCTAATAATTGCCATCTCTTAGAGCAGTGCAGAATCCTGAGTAAATCACCGCTAAGGAAATAATACGTTGGTTCTGGAGCTGATTGCCTGCTTCAGCTAAAGTCAGTGAACAGAGCAAGCACGCCTCTCTTGATTCGTTCGCTCTTGATTTCATTTACCGTTTGTCGGAGAGCCCGTCTGAAACTTCACAAATTTGTTTAGACAGTAAGAACTGTTTTGATCCCTTGCCTGTTCCCCACTCAACTGCCCTCCCCCCCCCAACGCACACACCGAGACACACTTTGCTCTCTGCAGTTTTACAGAGTAGCTTCAGGTTTTATTATCCTCTCGGTTGGAACATTTCAATACAGTTTTAATGCTGAAATTAACTGCAGGCTTAAGAGCCCTTTTTTTGTCTTCCACTTCTTTGCAGCATGGAATGCATGGGTCAGCACCTTCCCTGTATTGATTACAGATGATGATATTAGCCCAAACAGGTTTTGACAGCTGTTTGTTTTCTCGGTAGATTATCTTAATCTTTGTTTTCTTAAGCGCCTGTTCTTTTATGAGCCTAAGGACTCGGTGCTTGGGGTGGAACCTTGTTTTGAATTAAAGCCGAATCCCACCCCCAGAAGCTAGATTCCTCCCTTGGAAGCATTTCATAGATGAATAATGGAAGTTTTCTTAACACTTTTCCTGGCGTTCCTAATGCTGTCAGCCAAATTTGATGACTTTCAAAGCAGTTGAGCACCAAGATGCCACTGTACCCTCTTGAGTTATTTTGCATTCTGCTTCCAGTACAGTTCCATAGGCTGCTGTCGATTGATCAGTTTGCTAAAAAAAAATTGCCCTGGTTTCCACAGGGCTATGAAAGTTGAGCCCTTTTCTTCCTTAGCTCTTGGATTCAAATCCATCTAGGGGAGGGGTCCCCAACCCCCAGGCCACAGCCCAGTATTGGTACTGGACTGTGGCCCGTTTGGAACCGGGCCACACAAGCTGCAGGCGAGCGGGCACACACAGTTTCACCTGCGCGAGTGCCCGCTGCTCATGTCAGTTGGAGCTGCGCGCATGAGCGGGCCTGCCGCTTGCCCCATTTCCTCTCCCCGGCCCCCTCCCCACCAGTCCGCAAAGCCGGAAGAATTGGGGACCGCTGGTCTAGGGCAAAGTGATGGTTGAAACACAGCGTTGCATGTGATACGTATTACTTAACCTAAATGTGTTGCAAGTTAAGTAGACCCGAAGAACCACAGGTGGAGTTCCTCAGATTCTGCTGGGTGCAAAAAAAAAAAAAATGTCTTCCCCCCCCCTTCCCTTTTGAGACCAAACTGAAAAGCTGGCCCAGGAGAATCAGGAGCTACGAATGCGCTGTCTTGAGCAGAAGCAACAGCTGGAAGAGCTGAAGGCCCGCGTGAATTTTTTCACCAAGGTGATTTTTTTTTCCTCCTTGTTTAGAGAATGACTAAAAAAAGGGGGGGGAAGCTTTCTATATTTTATGCAAATGCTTCTTTCTTAAAAGCCCAAACCGAGTAACTGAGGATACGGCAGTGTTCATTTATTCATGCTGTCCAGCCAGATGTCATGTTTTATGTGAATGCAAGAGAGAGAGTCTCCCTCCATTATTCATTTCTTGTCTGTCCTCTCTCTGTTTCAGGAGAATGGTGCTGATGTGGCCGAACTCAATGAGGCTCTCACACTTCTGAAGGTAACTAGCACAACTGGTCCCAACCCCCCTCGTCAAGTTCTTTCTGTTCTCACCCAATATGATCCTGAAAACATCTGGAGGGGTTTTTTTGAGATGAGTTTTGTCTCGTGCTTTGTTTGCAAGCTCATGTTTGTTTGTTTGTTTTTTGCTTGAATAGTGTCCACTGTGTCGTCCCTTTTCTCCGAAAAAAAACCCCAGAAAAGGTAGCGGGATAAAACGCATTAATGTTGTATGCATTTTCCATTATGACAACGGAAGTCAAAATTACCTTAAATCTACCCAGATTTGCTTCAAGAATCTTCTCCAACCTGAAGATCCTTCTTAACATTGTGGGCTTTCAGTAACCACGTTATCCCCACTGCAGGCTTCACCACACCAACTCTGCAGATTGTTTGGCGTAGAAATAAATTCTGAAAGCTTTTAGGTTGGATGAGAAGAATTGACTTTTCTTGAACAAATATAGATAAGTTTCTAATGGAGAGGTAATCTTTCCCCTGTTTAATGAAACCCAATTGTTATTAAAGTATTGGCCTTATAGCAATCTCTTCCATAAGAAAAACTGGTGGGTGGGTGGGTTTTCCCTCTCCACAAAAATGAAGCTTTCTTAGATAATATTTTTTTCATGGAAATGCAAACTAATACCAAGTGAAATCAGTGTGGGTGAACTTTCTGTTCCTTGAAGTTGAGTTGCACTTGAACATTTCTCATTGTGTTGTTTGAGATAGATAGGTAGATAGATAGGTAGGTAGATAGGTAGGTAGGTAGGTAGGTAGGTAGATAGATAGATAGATAGATAGATAGATAGATAGATAGATAGATAGATAGATAGATAGATAGATAGATAGATAGATAGATGAATAGATAGATGAATAGATAGATGAATAGATAGATGAATAGATAGATGAATATAGATATAGATATGTGGAAAGCACATGCGTGAATCATCTTGGATGTGCCCACCTTAAATGTAGCAATTCTACAAGCACAACATCTTTTTCTCATTATTTTAGACCTATGTTTAACATCAGATTCAACAACAAAGTCATTTGCAGCACCTTGGAAAGGCTAATAAATCTGGCATAGCCTCACCCCACCTGACATTTTCCAGATGTGTACAATCTCGATTTCCATAATTTGCAGCCAGCCCCGCCAGTCAGAATTATGGGAATTTTAGGCCAGCACATCTAGAGAAGTACCAAGTTAAGTCCAGTCTCCAGGGCCCTTCCACCTGATTAGGTAAATACCACATATATAGTATGTTTTGTGTGCATCTCAATTGACGCGCAACACAGATATAGAAAATTGACAGATCGGAGTTTATAAATTGACAGAACTATTAATTCCCATGACTGGGAGATTTGCAATTCAGTTTGCAATACTAACTAGAGGTAAATTCTGTTACCTTAGATATGCAGAAATTTGCAGCCTCAGTTTTCATCTACAGATACCATACCAGCTCTCATTGAAATGACTCTTGAATTCCTTTCAACTCGTTTGAAACTTATTTCTGAATAAAGATGTATAGGATTTGGCTCAAAGCAGATTGCTAATTAGTTCTGAGCTGCCTTTTTTTTTCTGCAGAGCACTGAGATATACAGAAGCTTGGTCTTTCAACACAGATTTATTTTAATGCTGAAAAGAGAGAGGTCCATTTATTACAATTAAAATAAAAGGGTTTTTTTGATAAAAAAAACTAATTATAAAGCTGTCAACTTTTATGACCTAGGTTCATAGACAGCAAGCAAGTGGAAACCTTGGGTTTTTGGAGAAAGCACAAGATGACAGCCATAAGGATTTAGAGCGATCCCTGCGTGATCTTCAGGCAGTTCATGCAGAAACTGTTCAAGAACTTGAAAAGACACGCAATATGTTAATTGTGCAGCACAAAATTAACAAAGACTATCAGGTACTTAATTTTCTCACTGTAGCTGAATGTGAAGTATCTCTGTCATTGTGCTTGCCTCATTTTTTTTTTTGAAAAAAAAATCTCATGATGAAGATTAATGAATCCAATATTTTATGTGGTAACTAACCAAATCTTAATGAGCTGAACTCTACCAGACTTCACTCTTGAAATAAACTTTTCATTTAACTGTGTAACTCCAGTGTGCGTCACCCCTCCCCAGTTTTTTCTAGCAAGTATTTTATATGCAAAAAAGACTGTGGTTTGCACACAAACACCCCCAGCCTAATTAAATTAAATGTTTGGGTCTAATGAAGCCCAGCAAGTGAAGGGATCTTAAAAGTCAGGTTTGGTGGTGGGGATAAATGGCTCCATACCAAGATTGCATTGTACAAACAAACATAAAGTCCAAATTTTCCCAAGCCAGGGAAATATATTCAGGCATCAGTCATAACTACTTCTTGCATTCTTCGTATCCTTCTGTTTCCTCAAGAGAAAGAGTGAATTTCCCTAATCCTATCACCAACCCAAAGAAGTATAGATGGTGTCCAATGAATGTGAGCTTCATTGTTTTCTTGAAGACATTTCATTATCCAGCTAGGTAACATCATCAGTGCTAGGGTGACCTGTATGTTTACAGGACGAACTTTGTCCGAATTTTGCATGAAATGTTTCCCAGTTCAGTGAAGGAAGGACGAAGCCGAGGCTTGCTATCCTTCTCGTCTCCATCCTGCTAAATAATTATGAGATAATTTGTCACAGAGAGACAATTTTATCCCCAATTCAGTTCCGCCGAGTTTGGGTTTTCTTTCATTTTCTTATTTCTGAGTAGTATAACTGAAAAAGTTTAAGGAATTTCATCTCCTCCCCGCAAAATGAAAGCCCGTGGCATTTGGCTTCTCTCTGTGAGTTTGGTGATTTCACATTTTGATTCATAATGTGAGACACATAGAAAAGGATGCAGAATCGGGGCCGGGCCCTGGCTCGCAAGTAGACTTTTTTTTTAAATTTCCAGAATGGAATTCAATACCTCAGAGAGGCTTGGGAAGATCAAAAATTTGACTTAGCTGTCCCTCCGCCAGTCATTTTATTTGTAAATATCACCCCGAGCCTCTCTGTGAGGGAGCTGGGCGGTTTCTAAATTTGATAACTGAATAACTAAATAAATTCCAGCACTCGGAAAAAAAATAATGGTTGCGTCGTATTGGGGGAAAGGGCCTTCGTTGGCGAACTCTTCTTGGCGCAAAGCATGGACTGTGGGCCTAACGCTCTGTTCTTCCTCGCATCATCAGGCGGAAGTGGAATGCGTGACACGAAAAATGGAGGCCTCGCAGGAGGATTATGAGCTCAAACTGGAGCAGTACGTCCACCTCCTTGACGTTAGAGCTGCCCGTATCAGAAAATTAGAAGGTATATCGGCCAGAATTCCGATTTTACCACAGAAAGTACCGTAGGAAGGAGGGGAAAAAATTGGGAAAGGAGATGGAGGGTTCACTCGTGACCACCTATTCGATTGTGTTTCACTGGTAAAAAAAAACCCGGAGTTCCACTGGGGCGTCAACTGAGGTTTATGGAAAGAAATATTGATAGGCCTCAACTAACAATCATTGGTTTAGTGGCCGTTCAAAGTTTTGACAGCACTGAAAAAAGTCACCTACGGCCGTTTTTGAAGCAAAGTCAATGGGGGAAGCCCTGTTTGCTTAACCACTGAATGATTAACAATGGCAATAATTACACAACTGTGGCGAAAAGGTTGCAAAATGAGGTGCAACAGAAATGTTGGGCTTAGTGGCGGTTGTATGTATAAAAGAGCATTTAAGAATACAGAATAACAGTTGGAAGGGCCCTTGGAGGCCTTCTAGTCCAACCCCCTGCTTAAGCAGGAGAACCTATACCAGTTCAGACAAATGGACATCCAATCTCCTCTTAAAAGCATCCAGTGTTGGAGCACCCACAACTTCTGGTGGCAAGCTGTTCCACCGGCTGATTATTCTTACCGTCAAGAAATTTCTCCTTAGTTAGGGTTCAGAAGACTCCTGTTTCTGCTTGTCACTTGTCTCCTTGTTAAATTTTCTAGTTTCTTTTAATGCATCCCTCTAAATCAAGGGTCCACGGCCATGAGCAGGCCGTGACCTATTCGCAACCGGGCTGCTTGAGTTGACTGGCCGGCACGCACACTCGCAGCCTAAATTGTGCTCGCTCACACAAATGAAGCTGTGCACGCATGCACGTGCGCTCTTGCCCCTTGCACAAAACCTTCCCCTCCCAACCCCCCGCGGTGGGCCGCCAACCTAGAAAGATTGGGGAACACCGCTGTAAATTATGGATCTGAGGGTAAGAATCGCAAATTCTGAGGAAGCAGCAAAGAAAAACCCAAAGGTGCTTTTTTTTTTCCGGAGGCAACTGGACTTCCTTTGTTTTTCTTTTGAAGTCATTTCACTTCTCATCCAAGAAGCTTCTTCAGCTCCGACTAGAGGGTGGGGAGTGGCAGCATCTACCACTCCCACTCATCTACCATCTAGTCCAGCGGTTCTCAACCTGTGGGTTGCGACCCCATTTGGGGTCGAACAACCATTTCATGGGGGTCACCAAACACCGCAGTCCGACATTTTTTTCCCCTTTTCCCCTCGGCCGGCGCAGGGGGCAGCACCGCGCATGCGCGGGGGTAGCACCGCGCATGCGCGATGCGGGCCTGTCGCGCCGTGGCACGCATGCACGATGCGGGCCGTCATGCACGCACCGTGCATGCGCGATTCAGGCCGTCGTGCCGCGCATGCGTGATTTGGGCCATCGCGTGCGCCGCGCATGCATGGTTCGGGCCGTCACACCGCGCATGCGCAATTCGGGCCATCACGCGCACACTGCGTATGTGCGATTCAGGTCGTTGCGCCACGCATGCGCGATTCGGGTCATCGCACCGCGCATGCGCGGTTCGGACCGCCGTGCTGCGCATGCGTGGTTCGGGCTGTCACGCCGTGCATGCGCGGTGCAGGTCGGGGTCTCGGCCTGAAAAAGGTTGAGAACCGCTGATCTAGTCCATGGGTAGGCAACCTGGGCCCTTTTATGACTTGTGGACTTCAACTCCAGCATGGCTGGCTCAGGATTTCTGGGAGTTGAAGTCCACGAGTCACAAAAGAGCCCAGGTTGCCTATTCCTGACCTAGTCAAAGCTGAAGAAGCTTCTTTTGGATGAGAAGCGAAATGTCTTCAAAAGGAAAATAAAGAAAGCACCTTTGGGACAACCGTGAGCAGAATCACAGAGAATCTCCATAGCAAGGAAGAATGTAACTTCCTTCCCCAATGAGTTCATGTCCGCCTCCTCTTCTTTGCCTTACCAGCCCAGCTGAAGGATATCGCTTACGGTACCAAACAGTACAAGTTTCGACCAGAGATGATGGCTGACGAGCCTGTGGATGACTTTGACGAAACTGCTCATTTGGAAAGAGGAGAGAACCTCTTTGAGATCCACATCAGCCGGGTGGTTTTTTCCCCAGAAGCGGCCGCATCTTTTGGTGACCAAGAGCCCGCCACGTTCTGTACTTATGCCTTCTACGATTTCGAACTACACACCACTCCGGTGGTTCAAGGGCTCAGCCCGGCCTACAATTTCACATCGCAGTATCTGGTGCGGGTGGACGATTGCTTTTTGCAGCATTTGCAGAAGAGCGCCACCACCCTGGAAATCCATCTCGCTCACGGCGTAGACTTTGAAACGGCGGGGGCTTGCCAGCTGAGATTCCACGAAATTCTAGAAAAAAACGGTAGAATCTGCAGTTCCGCCATCTTGGTTGGTAGGTGTCGCTTGTGGATGTTGAAGTTGCATTTTTGATTGCTTTGGTAACTGTGTTTAGAAACAAATGTTACATATTTAGCAACCAGCCTCAATGATTACCTAGATCAGGGGTCCCCAACCCCCGGTCTGTGGACTGGTACCGGCCCGCACAAACAAGCAAAGCCCCATCCGTGAGATGCAGGCAGCACACACCCTCCAGTCCACGGAAAAACCTCTCTCCACGGAACCGGTCCCTGGTGTCCAAAAGGTTAGGGACCTTGACATAGATCACTATGTTCTAACTAACATTCTCCAAGCATTATTTTTTTTATTTTTAATTATGGCACCTACTGTAATTTCTGAGGTTCTCTGTCCAACACAGTTAGGAAATGTTAAGTTGAGGTCAGCCTAAATCCATCTTGTGAGTTTTGGCAAATGAGTGATTTCATAAATTAGAAAAGGAAGACACAAGATTGGAGTCCTGTGCACTTGTACTCATGATTAAGTTATGCGGATTTCAGCGAAGCTAATCCATGAATTAGTGTCACTTAACTGATCATGCGTTTATAAATGCGTGTTTACCAGCTTGTGTTCACATGAAAAAAAAAACAGCCCTTCTTTTGATATAACTAGAGAAAATTGGTGTTAATGTTGACATAAATTAGGTAGCTAAATCAATTCCATGCTGCTATCATTTGGCTTGGTTGAAGAACGTTGGTGCGCAACAAAATATTATGGAGAAGTTGGAGAAAAGGGGTAATAGATGTTTGTTAATTATGAATGCCTCCACTTTTATGTTGTATTATTTCATGTACAAGCCAGGTTTTGTTTCAGTAATGCCCTGGCAATAAAAAATTGCCATTGTAGTCTGTATAATTATGGCCTATTTAAGGTACATGACCCTTTTAGATTGAAATAAAATTATTAGAAAGCATTAAAATACGCTCTAACAGAAAGCATGAATTTGAATCTATCAATAATTATTTATTCATCCTATTAAATGGTTAGAAGAATATTGACAAAGTCAATTGTTGTTCATGCTTATGGGTCTGACAAAACTGCTTTCGTGTAAGAACCATTGAAAAGTGAATTACATTTATTAATGTAAGATTGTCCATAGCCTAGGCCAGGCAACTTTAAGACTTGTGGACTTCAAAGAGCAACAAAGATGATTAGGGGACTGGAGGCTAAAACATATAAGGAACGGTTGCTGGAATTGGGTATGTCTAGTTTAATGAAGAGAAGGACGAGGGGGGATATGATAGCAGTATTCCAGTATCTGAGGGGCTGCCCCAAAGAAGAGGAAGTCAAGCTATTCTCCAAAGCACCTGAAGGCAGGACAAGAACTAATGGATGAAAAGAGAGAAGCTAGCTAGAACTAAGGAGAAATTTCCTGACAGTTAGAACAATTAACTAGTGGAACAACCTACCTCCAGAAGCTGTGAATGCTCAAACACTGGAGGTTTTTAAGAAGAACTGGACAGCCATTTGTCTGAAATGATATAGGGTTTCTTGCCTGAGCAGGGGGTTGGACTAGATGACCTCGAAGGTCCCTCCCAACTACTACTACTACTACTACTAGTACTACTAGTATTACTTCTTCTTCTTCTTCTTATTCTTCTTCTTCTTATTATTATTATTATTATTATATTATCATCATCATCTCCCATGCTGGCTAAGGAATTCTGAGAACTGAAGTTCACAAGTCTTAAAGTTGCCAAGTTTGGAGACCAAACTTGGCCTAAATAGCAGAGCATCCTATCTTAACTCCAGCGTGCAGTTTTTCCCATTGTGACACTGGGATCCCACGAAAGCCAAACCCCAGCCTGTGTTTAGTGACTGATCATCTTGTCCTTAGAGAGAGCGGCTTGGTTGAAATAGTTAAATCTCAAAAAAAATAACCAAAAAAAAAAAAACCTGGATTCTGTGTGACATTCACAATGACTGCCAATCATGCTGACGATCTTGAGGCTGAAATTGTTGACCTTGCAAATGTCCATGAACTTTGACTTGTAGGCATTGGAAGAGAAATTCAAAATTATGGCACCGTGGAATATTGGGTCAGGCTAAGAGTTCCCATGGACCAAGCGATCAGACTGTACAAGGAACGTGCAAAAGCCCTTGGCTACATCACAGCAAATTTAAAAGATCAAGCAAGTATCAGGGGTTGTTGTTGTTGTTTAGTTGTATTACTGTTGTTGCCTCAAGAACACTTCTTTTCCTGTATCTTTGGTGATGCTGCAATCGCCAAAGCATGTTGCTTTGTTTAACTTTCACAGCTTCTAGAGTTGTTCACTGTTTTTTCAAGTCCTATTCTACCTCTGTGTGTGTGTGTCTGTGTGTGTCCTTCTTCCAGCTACACAAGGATCTACTGCAGATGTTTATCAACATGGCTAAAGATTCAGATTATTCTGATTTGAATACGCCCTACCCTTTTCCACCGGAGTGATTTTTACGAGGATTACAAACTATGTCAATTAGAAATGGGGTGCAATGGAGCCTAATGATAGATGTTCACCTTTGCACTTAAAAGAACAAAAACAAAAAACAGAAACATAAATTTATCTCTTCCCCCCCCCTCCTTCTTGTTAAAATAGCCAGCACTCAATCCTCTCCAAGGCAGCCCTTCAATAGATGGAAACTTAAATGAGCTCCATATAACAGTAAAAAGTTGTAACGATTTGCCGGGCCGAAAGACCAACCTCCAGCCAAGTCCTTACGTGGTTTATAAGTTCTTTGACTTTGCCGATCACGATACGGCCATCGTTCCCAGCAGCAACCAACCTCAGTTTGATGACCACATGGGCTTCCCGGTGCCAATGAATGCTGATCTCGACCGTTATCTGAAATCTGAATTTTTGAATGTCTACGCCTTTGATGACGGGGAAACAGAAGAAGGGGTTTACCTAGGAAAAGCAAATGTTCCTTTAATTTCATTGGCCCATGGTAAATCCATTTCAGGTAAGATCCTGCCCCTTTGCTAAACCGGATCTTAAGTTGGGCAGTTCATTCTTAATCTTGTCCTAATAAAGGAGAATATGTTGTAGTTTAGGACTGAAGTGAGGGATCCTTGGTGCTCTCTGAGCTTGCTTTCTTGCAGACGTTTCATGACCCAAACTATGTAACATCATTAGTGCTAGAAGGGAGGGGTGTGTGCTGATGATGTTATCTAGTTTGGGTCATGAAACGTCTGCAAGAAAATAACCCAGCTCAGAGAGCACCAAGGACCACACAGTCGTCGTCCTCCTCCTCCTCTTCCTCCTCCTCTTCTTCCCCTCCTCTTCCTCCTCCCCCCTTCTAGCTCTGATGATGTTATCTAGTTTGGGTCATGAAACGTCTGCAAGAAAATAACCCAGCTCAGAGAGCACCAAGGACCGCACAGTCGTAGTCCTCTTCCTCCTCCTCCTCTTCCCCCTCCTCTTCCTCCTCCTCCCTTCCAACTCTGATGATATCTAGTTTGGGTCATGAAACGTCTGCAAGAAAATAACCCAGCTCAGAGAGCACCAAGGACCGCACAGTCGTCGTCCTCCTCTTCTTCTTCTTCCCCCTCCTCTTCCTCCTCCTCCCTTCTAGCTCTGATGATGTTATCTAGTTTGGGTCATGAAACG
Source organism: Bothrops alternatus (assembly GCA_034064705.1). NCBI lineage: Eukaryota > Metazoa > Chordata > Lepidosauria > Squamata > Viperidae > Bothrops > Bothrops alternatus. The sequence continues at coordinate 484,732 of JARGCV010000065.1, forward strand.
TCTGCAAGAAAATAACCCAGCAGAGAGCACCAAGGACCCCTCATAAGCTTGTCCTGTTTTGAAGTGGTTTATGTTTTATGGTGCAAACCCCTTTCAAACGTCTTTCCAAGATGAAAGATTATTCAAATATACTTCTTAAAATAAATCTGGGCAATATTTTGAAGAAACTGGTCATTCATCATGCTACCTGTTCTCCTAATGTAGGCCACAGCTATTATGGAAATGTATAGTTGGGTTTGTACATAACACCAAGGCTGGATTTTTTTTTGTAACTAAAAATGGTAAATACCCATCACAATAATCCAAAAATGGTGGGTTAACACCTGCTAAGTCAAAAGTTAGCAAAACTGGCCCCATGATTGCTTTTTAGGTAAACCTGGAAAGTCATTCCTTCATAAGATTGTTGGTGCGTTCTGCTGATTTCAGAGTATCCAGTTTAGCAAAGGATCATTTTGCCTGATTCAGAGCATAATTGTGGAACCTGTTTTGTCAGCTTCTAGAACCCAAATATTAGGAAGATGAATGACTCGTGTTTGCGTTTGATTTTTCAGGGACCTTTGAATTAACAGATTCTGAAGCTCGTCCCGCTGGGACAGTCAACATTGAACTGAAATGGAAGCTGACTTATCTTCAGCCAGCCAGCTCCATTGTAGCAACAAACCTCACAGATTACATCCAGAATGAGAAACCAGTGAAGGGGCAAGGAGAAGGTCCACTACTGCCTCCATCTTTCTCATCAGTGATGGTATTCAGCCTTTCCTCATAGTCTAGAGCTGTGTTCTCTTAACAAGCTGCCCTCTAGATCAGCGGTTCTCAACCTGTGGGTTGCGACCCCATTTGGGGTCGAATGACCGCTTCACAGGGGTCGCCAAACACCGCAGTCCGCCATTTTTTTCCCCATTTCCCCTCGGCCGTTGCGCACTGTGCATGCGCGATTCGGGCCGTCGCGCGCGTGCTGCACATGCGCGTTTCGGGCCGCCGCGCACGTGCTGCACATGCATGGTTCGGGCCGTCACGCCGCGCATGCGCGGTTCGGGCCGTCGCGCCGCGCATGCGCGGTTTGGGCCGTCGCGCCACGCATGCGCGATGCAGGCCGTCGCACCGGGCATGCACGGCGCAGGTCGGGGTCGCGCCGCGCATGGGCGGCGCAGGTGGGGTCTCGGCCTGAAAACGGTTGAGGACCACCGCTCTAGATAGAAATGTGACTGATGGGTCTTCAAGACCAGTGGTCCCCAACCTTTTTCTTCACCACAGACTCCCTGTAAATACCTTTTGTGGCCACAAACCATGGCCACAGACCACCAAGACACATCCTCTCCACGACCTGTTTTCCTGGTTACCTTCTGGGAGGAGGGGGCTTTGTGGTATCCGAAGCAAAACATCCAGATCCAGAACATCCAGAATATGTATATGTATGAGTGTGTGTGTATAGCATGTGTATATGTGTGGCATGTATATGTATAGGTAGATATATACTTTCTTTTGAGAGCAGACAGCAGAATTTCATTTTTAATGTGTTCACAGTAAAAAATAAAGGTTATCCATCCATCCATCCATCCATCCATCCATCCATCTATCTATCTCTAACTATCTATCTATCTATCTTGCGGGACCGTCTCCTGCCTCATGAATCCCAGCAACCGGTCAGGGCGCATAGGGTTGGCCTCCTACGAGTCCCGTCTGTTAGGCAATGTCACCTGGCGGGGCCTAGGGTTAGGGCCTTCTCCGTTGCTGCCCCAGCCCTCTGGAACCAGCTTCCCTCGGAGGTTCGTACTGCTTCCTCCCTCCTAGCTTTCCGGAAAGGGCTGAAGACACATCTATGCCGACAGGCTTGGGGCGTATGAGCTGTACTCTGCCCCTGGGCCCTAAGAGTGTCCCGCCATCAGCGGCTGCAAATTGATTGTGTTTGTGTGTGGTATGAATGTGGTTAATTTTTAAAATTGTTATTTTTATTTCTTGTTGTGAGCCGCCCTGGGTCTTCGGAGAGGGGCGACATATAAGTGCGAACATTAAATTAAATTAAATATTAAATCTATCTATCTATCTAAAGTCAAAACATTCTTCTAGCCTTCGTGGACCCCCTGTGATGACATCGCAGCCCCCCCCCCTAGGAGTCCACGAGCCACAGATTGAGAACCGCTGTTTCAGACCTCACAATACACAGAGGACCTATTTAGGAAATGGTGTTCTCGGTTGCACAAAGACTTCCTTGTCCCTCATTCACTCATCACTTCCTTTCTCTTTTAAATCGGGAGTGACCATCCTGTGGACGACAGGTTACGGTAGCCCCTGATCGCCCTGACGGCAGCGTTCCCAAATTTTGAGATACGTCGGTTTCTTTTCTGAGCTGTTAAGATGATTCCCCCTGGCCGAGTTAAGCAAATCAGATTCTTGTGGATTTTGGCGATTCCATTTTGAGGCCAGATGTTTTTGTCTTTAATTTTTAGAGGCCACAGCCTAAGCCAAGAAAGCGCTTGGCTGCAGTGGACAAGAAAGTCTGTTTTGTAGATATGGACCCGTTGCCAAATTCAGTGAGTATGAACTTTTGCATTGCATGTGCTTGTTTTGACAACAACAATAATAATAATAATATAAAGTTGGAAGGGACCTTGGAGATCTTCTAGTCCAGCCCCTTGCTCAAGCAGGAGACCCTATCCCATTTCAAACAAATGATTGTCCAATCTCTTCTTAAAAACTTCCAGTGTTGGAGCACCCACAACTTCTGGAGGCAAGTTGTTCCACTAATTAATTTGTTCTAACTGTCAGGAGGTTTCTCCTTAGTTCCATCTTGCTTCTCTCCTTGATAAGTTTCCATCCTTTGCTTCTTGTCCTGCCTTCAGGTGCCTTCAGGTACTTCTCCTGGCTGTGTATATTACAATGCAGCCATTGTCTTCATACAATTTATTTTGCCTCGGTAAGGATTTTTGATTTCTTTTATCGTTGTTAAGGAACCAGAAGTTGCTGAGAGGGAGTCAAGAACAAACCACCCCATAGAAGCTCAATTCCATTCGAACGCTCTGCCAAGCGATATTGTTATTTTTTTTTAATAACAGGAAATTCATTTTTTCCCCTTAGAAATTTAGTTTAGGTATTATGGGCAGAAGTGCTGGGTGCATCATGCTATCACCTCAGCATAGACCCAGTAGCTGGAGAGATGGCAGGCCAAAGACTATTATTTTCTTTAATTAGTACCCTTTGGCAAAATCTTTCAGGCCAGTGTACAAATGTCTAAGTCACTCTTCCTGTGCTTGAATTCTAATGTAGAGTCCCATTCCTGAAAAAGAAGATAAAAAGACCTCGGAGAAAGCGAAAGACGAAAAGCCTGTACTTTTAAATCATCCAGAGGTAAGAGGCAATTCCTTTTAATTAAGTCTTGAAACAAAGTACATTGAATTTCTATTAGATATGTTGCATCCAAAGCATAAGCTGATGGTATACATGACTGATTCGGTAATCTCTTTTGTTTTGTTTTTTTAATTGTTTTGATTTGGCCTCAGCACCAGATTGTAACAAACTCTTCTTTTTCTTCTTCGGGTGTAGAAAAATAATTTTGGGTGTCTTATTTCATGTGGCGTTTTCATTCTCTACGGCGGGCAATCGATTAAAATCTTTATTGAATTCTAAAAATGGTCAACTTCCGCCCAGCTAGCTAAATGGGAACAGACCTGATTATTTTGGGATCAGTAACACTATAAATCAGACAAGAAAATCTAAAAACATCCTGGAAGAAGGAAAGAGGAAAACATTTGAAGTTGTTGTGAAGAAGAATGTTCGGGAAAGTCAGTAGGATTCAACTCAGCTAGAGGAAACTTTATCATTTTGAAAAATAAATGACCTGCTCCAGTCTTCTCTATGTCTTATTATCGTCAATATCCAAGGCAACTCTGAGCTTTTAAATCAGTGTCTCCCAACCTTGGATAGGTAGACTTCACGATATGGCTGGCTGGGGAATTCTGGGATTGAAGTCCACCTATCTTAAAATTGCCAAGGTTTTGGAAACACTATTCTAAGCGCTTTGGAAAAATCTCAGCAGATTGACTAAAATAAGGCAAGAATGTAAGGGAGGGTGAAATGTTTTTTTTCTGTTTTGTTAGATCAGGGGTCTTCAAACCTGGCCCTTTTATGACTTGTGGACTTTAACTCCCAGAATCCCTCAGCCAGCGCTGGCTGAGGAATTCTGGGAGTTGAAGTCCACAAGTCATAAAAGGGCCAGGTTTGAAGACCCCTGATCTAGAAGATTGACCCCAAAAGGGTTAAAGGAGAGTTGACTGTTCCTATTTACGACTAAATCACTCTCCCCAAGAAACTATTTGACAGATAGTTCTAGCATGGTTAAAAATCGAACGGGAAAAGGAGAAATTGGATTTTGCAAATTGAATGTTGGAGGGAATGGTTTTAGAAGGAGCTAGCTACGAGACGTGGTCTGTCATATGTCAGGGATGGGGAACTATGGCCCTTTTATGACTGGTGGGCTTCATCTCCCAGAATTCCTGAGCCAGCCAGCCAGTTTATCATGCTGGCTCAGGAATTCTGGGAGCTGAAGTCTACCAGTCATAAAAGGGCCATAGTTCCCCGCCTCTGTCATACCTGATAGAACGAAGAGCAGACTCTAAGATAGATTTACCTCTATGGATTTATTGAACGTGGCATATTCAGCAAAGGCTCCTTAATAACAAAAGTATAGGATTAGAGACTCTCATGGTTTTTTTCTAGCTACTGCAAGGACTGGATTCATTTAAGAATGTAATTTCCTCCCCTCACTTTGATTTTAAATTCGTTTTAGAGATGGTACGGATGCCTTACTTGCCAGTTTGAGCATTCTGAGAATACGACACCACAAAGTTAACCTTTTCCCGCTGCCAATTCACACAGATCCTTTTTTCATTCGTGAAAACCGGCTCTAAATTCTAACATCAGAATCTCGACTGGGTCGATGCATTGATATTAACTCTTGTCCTCCTGCTCCGGCTGAAGGCTCCTCTACGAGAAACAGATGGTGACGGAGGACCAAGCAAACCACCTGCAGCCGAGATGCCCCAGGAACAGGAGGACCTCTCTCAGCTGTCGGAAGGTCAGCTGGCTGACCAGAGTTCAGTTACTTCAGAAGACCAGACCGAGGAAGTGGAAACAGAAGGTAGCGATAGAGCCGAGCAGCTCCACCTCGGTTGATCGTTTCCATTTTCACCTGAAAATTCCCCTTCTTTTGCCTACCTTCGTCCATTGGCTTGGCCCTACACTGCGCACAGGTAGATCCCCGCTTTACGACCGTAAATGAGCCACCGTCGTTAAGCGAATCGCTGCTGTTGTGGTTCAGTTAGTGACACAGTTGTCGTTAGTCATTCAGCGAACCTGGCTTGTCAGAAGATCCCTGGGATCACTGCAACTGTCATAAATGGTATAGGGTCCCCTGCTTGAGCAGGGGGCTGGACTAGAAGACCTCCAAGGTCCCTTACAGCTCTCTTCTGATTGATTGACTGATTGATTGATTGAAATATGAATCAGTTGCCAAGTCAGTTGTCTGAATTTTGACCATGTGACCTTGGGGATGCTGCCACAGTTGTAAGTTGTAAGACATAAGGTCCTTTTTTTTAGTACCGTTGTAAGTTCAAACGTTCACTAAACACACTGTTGTAAGTCGAGGACTATCTGTATAAGTCAGTGGTTCTCAACCTGTGGGTTGCGACCCCATTTGGAGTCGAACGACCGTTTCACAGGGGTTGCCAAACACTGCAGTCCGCCATTTTTTTTCTCCATTTTCCTTTGGCCGTCGCGCGCGCGCTGCGCATGCACAAATCGGCCTGTCGCGCCACGCATGCGCGGTTTGGCCCGTTGCGCCACGCATGCGCGGTTCGGCCCGTCGCGCGCACGCCGTGCATACGTGATTTGGCCCGCCGGTGGGGTCTCGGCCTGAAAAAGGTTGAGAACCGCTGGTATAAGTATTTTAGATAACTGTCCCTGGAGATTCTCAGTGGTCCAAGTCATGGTTGTCCCAAAGGTGCTTTTTCAAGAGGCAACTGGACTGAAGGACGGAAGAAGCTTCTTGGGTGAGAAGCGAAACGTCTTCAGGGAAAAACAAAGCACCTTTGGGACTCTTTTAAAAAACCGCAAATTCTCTTTAGACATAGAATGTGAATTGGCCAGCACAGGTTTAGCCCCAGCAATTGCTTTGATAAAGTTATTTCGTATCTTCTCCTGTCAGATATCAAGCTCAAAAAAAAAATATCCAGTAAGTTTTATACTTAAGGGAACGGGTCCCAATCTCCTGTAATTCCCACCTTAGCAGAAATGGCTGCCTTGCTCACATCTACCCCAGAAGCATTTTCCTTCCTTCAAATGCGAGAGAAATGATGACTCTTCAGGGACTCATTTTTTAGAACGCAACTGCTGCAAAAGGGAAGAAAAAGGCACGGTTGCCAACCATTTTCACTGCTTTGGTGGCTGGTTTGGGGCCATAAATTATTCCAGCGTTCCTGGAGGAGAAGACACAGAATAGCAAACGTTCGGAGGATCGGCCATTAAGCTATTTACGTCATTCTAATTGCCTCTCCTTGGAAGTGTCACCATCATTAATTCCTCTGGCAGTTAAGCCATCCATCATTATTACGAGCAAATCAGACCCAAAGCTACAATAGAACCAGGTCCCAGCGGACGCTGCGTGTATGAAAACAAGCTCTGGCAAGCCAGAGGAGAATCCTTTTGACCAAGGCAGTGCCAAAGTCACCATGGGAAAGGCATCCATAGAAGATTACAAGCCCACCTCACCGTGGGAACCGGTGGGCTGTTCCATCCAGCTTGTGGGAAGGTCCCACGGTTCTGAATACTCTCTGGGTCTCCCTAGTACAGTCCATATTAGGTTGGTGGTCCATACTGAACCTTAAAAGAAGTGGGCGGGTGTTTTATTTATTCATTTCATTGGGAGTGAACTGTAATCTTGAGTATCTCCGAGATCAGAATGACGAATAACGGAGTTGGAAGGGACTTTGGAGATCTTCAGGTTCAACTCCCTGCTTGAGCAGGAGACCTTATAGCAGCGGTTCTCAACCTGTGGGTCGCGACCCCATTTGGGGTCGAACGACCGTTTCGCGGGGGTCGCTGGACACCGCAGTCGGCAATTTTTTTCCCCGTTCGACCCGTTGCGCCGCGCATGCGCGGATCGGCCCGTCGTGCGCGCACCGCGCATGTGCGGATCGGCCCGTCACGCCGCGCATGCGCGGTTTGGGCCGTCGCGCTGCGCATGCACGGATCGGCCCGTCGTGCAGCGCATGTGCGGATTGGCCGTCGTGCGCAATGCCGCGCATGCGCAAATCGGTCCGTCGTGCCGCGCATGCGCGGTTCGGGCCATCGCACGCACACTGCATGCGCGTATCGGCCCGTCACGCCGTGCATGCGCGGGTCGGGGTCGCGCCGCGCATGGGCGGCGCAGGTGGGGTCTCGGCCTGAAAAAGGTTGAGAACCGCTGCCTTATAGCATTCCAGACAGACGGCTGTTCAGTCTCTTCTTCGAAACCTCCAACTGATGAAGCACCCACAGCTTCTGGAGGTGAGTCGTTCCACTGATTATTTGTTCTCACTGTCATGAAATTTCTCCTTAGTTCTAGGTTGCTCCTCTCCTTGATTAGTTTCCATCCGTTGCTTCTTCTCCTGCCTTCAGGGGCTTTGGAGAACAGGTCGACTCCCTCTTCTCTGTCTCAGCCCCTCAAATATTGGAAGGCTGCTATCACGTTGCCCCCCCCAGTAGATCAAAATATCTCCAAAATCAAACATAGATCACGGGTTTAGGGGCTGCCACAAAGAAGAGGGAGTCAAGCTGAGGGCAGGACAAGACGCAACGGATGGAAACTAATCAAGGAGAGAAGCAACCTGGAACTAAGGAGAAACTTCCTGACAGTTAGAACAATTAACCAGTGGAACAACCTGCCTCCAGAAGTTGTGAATGCTCCAACACTGGAAGTTTTTAAGAAGAGACTGGACAGCCATTTGTCTGAAATGGTAGAGGGTTTCCTGCTTGGGCAATGGGTTGGACTAGATGACCTCCAAGGTCCCTTCCAACTCTTTTATTATTATTACTATTTTAAGTAGCTGGGTGAATCTAAAACAATTTAATTCCCTTTGATTGGTCAATGATGTGTTTTGTCTGCCTGGAAAAGCCATGGTCCATTGTTGCTTGGAATCGTAACCTGTTAGCTTTCCTATTCTGCAATTCATCCTTTTCTTTTATAATCTCAGCTGTGCTTACCTTGGCTAACCTTTTCTTCTTTGCCACAGATCAAGAGGACCAACAGGCCACCGCTGAATCAGTTACCGACAGTGATGACTGTGTGATTCCAAGTTCAGCGTCCTCAAGTCTTATTCAGGTTAGTCAGAACCAAGAAAGCAAAAGGTCCTTCTTCTCAAAGTACTCAAAGCATCCTTCCCCGTGTCCTTAGCAATGTGGTTTTCTTTGAAGAAGTCTGCATTGAGTTGGATTCCTCTTCTGAATCCTTCTTTGAAACCAGAACGTCGTTGTTGAGGATTTTTGAGGTTGATGTTTGGAAACATGGATCTGGGGTCACATCAACCATCAATCTAGACCCAGGGGTGTCCAACCTTGACAACCCTAAGTCTTGTGGACTTCAACTTGCTGGTTAGGGAATTCTGGGAATTGAAGTCCACAAGTTGCCAAGGTTGAACACACCCCTGGTCTAGACTCTGTAGGGATTGGCCAGTGTGATTCAGGGTATTACAGAGAACTAGCCCTTGATTTTGGGCAAGACCTTTAAGATAAACATTACCTAATTCCTTTATTAAATCCTTTGGGGATTGCCTATATTATGTAGTTCATTAATGCAGGTTTAGAATTAATACAGACCTCCCGTTATTTGGGATTGTGTGATCCTAGTTAGTTAACTCATTCCATGCTGCCACGTTTCCTTTGACAATCTGGCCTGAAATATCTTAGCCTTGATAGGATGGATTTAAAGATAAACAGATGCCCCACAACGGGCGACAACAAAGGCTGTTGTTGACGTGACTGGCTCTTCTTTCTGTTCTGTACATGGTCAGGATTTTGAAACGTTGCCATCTAGAGAAAAAGTGTGTGTTGGGGGGGGGAACCTCTCCTCCAGCAAAACTATTCTTTTAATAGGTGGAACAGCCTTATGATTAACGGTGTCTTCGGTGCCCTCCAGTTCTTCTAAGCCATAACAATAGGAGCCAAACAGGAAAATTACTCATTCTTAGGCAGCCTTGCAAAAAATCGTGGGGATTGTTGCACTCCATTCTATCCAGAGGGATTTAAAAAGAAAATACCTCACGGGTTCAGAAAGATTCACGTGGGACAATCTTTTCTGACTTTGTCCCAGTCCTCTTTTTCCAAGGGAAAGTTGTGGGACACTGCCAGGAAGTGAAGAGAAGGAAGAGGGGGGAAAAAAAACCCCCACCTCTGATCAGGTATCTGTCATGACAGATAGTCCTCGTGTTACGGTGACAATTGAACCCAGAGGTTACGTTGCTAAGTGAGAAATTTGTGAAGTAGCTTTTGCCCCATTTTACGACTTTTTCTTGTCACGCACGTTAACTGCAGTGGTTAAACGAGTGACATGGAAACTGTGACATGGAAACTGTTGAAGACACATCTATGCCGACAGGCTTGGGGCGTATGAGCTGTGCTCTGCCCCTGGGCCCTAGGAGTGTCCCTCCATCAGCGACTGTGAGTTGACTGTGTTTGCATGTTGTATGAATGTGATTAATTTTTAAATTTTTGTTGTATTGTTGTTGTAAGCCGCCCTGGGTCCTAGGAGAAGGGCGGCATATAAGTCTGAACAAATAAATAAAATAAATAAATGGTCATTGGGCGAATTCAGTATGGCTGGTCAGAAACTCACAAGGGCTGGTCACGTTGACCCCCGCAGGGAGCACTGCTGCCGTCCTAAAGGTGAGTCGGTGGCCAAGCGACCGAATTTGGATCTCGTGACCGCGGAGATGCTGCAGTGGTCCTTCAGGTTGGAAAATGGTCATCGGTCACTTTTTTTCAGTGCTGTGGTCACTTAGAATGGTCACTAAATGAATTGTTGTAAGTTGAGGACTATCTTTAGACATGATAGCAGTCTTCCAGGATCTGAGGGGCTGCCACAAAGAAGAGGAGGGGGTCACGTTATTCACCAAAGGATCAGAGGGAAGGATGAGAAAGAATGGTTGGAAACCAAAGAGAGAAGCAACCTGGAACTAAGGAGAAACTTTTGTTAACAGTGAGGACAATTGACCAGTGGAACAGCTTGCCACCAGAAATAGTGAGTGTCTCCATCACTGGAGATTTTTAAGAAGAGACTAGACAGTCACCTATCTGAGATGGTGTAGGTTCTCCTGCTTGAGCAGAGGGCTGGACTAGATGACCTCCAAGGTCTCATTTCTATTCTATTCTGTTCTGTCCCTATTTTCATATTCTATTCTATTCTTATTTCTAATTCTATTCTATTCTATTTCTTATTCTATTCTATTCTATTCTATTCCTTATTCTGTTCCTTATTCTATTCTGTTCCCTATTCTATTCTATTCTATTCTATCCCCATTTTCATATTCTATTCTATCCCCATTTTCATATTCTATTCTATCTATTCTTATTTCTAATTCTATTCTATTTCTTATTCTATTCTATTATATTCCTTATTCTGTTCCTTATTCTATTCTATTCTGTTCTGTTCTGTTCTGTCCCTATTTTCATATTCTATTCTATTCTATTCTATTCTATTCTTATTTCTAATTCTATTCTATTCTATTTCTTATTCTAGTCTATTCTATTCTATTCCTTATTCTGTTCCTTATTCTATTCTGTTCCCTATTCTATTCTTTCTATTCTATTCTATTCTATTCTATTCTATCCCCATTTTCATATTCTATTCTATTCTATTCTATCCTATTCTATTCTATCCCCATTTTCATATTCTATTCTATCTATTCTATTCTATTCTATTCTATCCCCATTTTCATATTCTATTCTATCTATTCTATTCTATTCTATCCCCATTTTCATATTCTATCTATTCTTATTTCTAATTCTATTCTATTCTATTTCTTATTCTATTCTATTCTATTCCTTATTCTGTTCCTTATTCTATTCTATTCTATTCTATTCTATTCTATTCTATTCTATTCTATTCTATTCTATTCTATTCTATTCTTTATTTTATTCCTTATTCTATTCTGTTCCCTATTCTATTCCTATTCTATTCTATTCTATTCTATTCTGTCCCCATTTTCATATTCTATTCTATTCTATTCTATTCTATTCTATTCTATTCTATTCTATTCTATTCTATTCTATTCTATTCTATTCTATTCTATTCTATTCTTTATTTTATTCCTTATTCTATTCTGTTCCCTATTCTATTCCTATTCTATTCCATTCTATTCTATTCTTGTTTCTATTTCTATTATTTATTTGACTTGCTGCAATATCAGGACAAACTGGTATACACACAGGCATTAAATTAACGGCTGGGCCTGACGTTTCTCTGTTTTTGCAACCGATACGATATGGTTATGAAGAAAGAACTCGGGCAAATCCCTGAGTATTTAAGCAACTGGTGGAAGAAAGACTGCCTTACATGAAGGTAAATCCCCTGAACTCAGGGGACTTGCCTCAGATTAGTGGGAATAATCCAGTCAAAGTTAACTACTTCTAAATCCCATTGATTCCAGTGTGTCAATATGAAAAATGGGCTTCAGTGCTCCACTTGAAATCAATAAGATTTAAGTATTCTTAACTCAGGCTCAACGGAGCAAGAAGCTAGATTAAGAGAACTAACTGTACAACGAAGCAAGGAAAGGCAACTGCTCCTGTCTTAATAACTCCGATGCAACATTGCTTTCTACAAGCAGAAATTCTAATGCTCACGTTGTGACTCTTCACTCAGTGCCAAGAAATATTTTATTTATGGCTAAGACCTCTAGACACATAGACGTTATCTCAGGATGGTATACATCCTCCATAGAAATATCTACAAACAACGTTAACATCTAAAACGTTGAAACCTTCTTAAACTCTCCCAACCATCCTCGCTTTGTGGATGTTGAGTTCCGTCGTCGTTTTGTATCAAGAAGAGTCACAATTTAGACTGGCCCACTGTTTGCCAGGGTTTCTCTACCTTGGCAACTCTGAGGTGTGTGGATTTCAGCTCCCAGAATTTTCCAGCCAGCCAAGGTAGAGCCACATAGATCTAATTTGATTTAATTTAATTTTTCGGACTTATATGCCGCTCCTCTCCGAAGACTCGGAGCGGCTTACAACATAAACAAAACAATACTTCAAGACTAAGTCCAAATCTAAAAATCATTAAAAAATACAACCCCAGACGCATTCATCATTCACTCAACATTCCACAGTCAACCCCAGGCCTGCCAGCAAAGATAGGTCTTAAGATTCCTCCGGAAGGCCGGGAGAGTGGGGGAAGTGAGGACTTCAGGAGGCAGTTGGTTCCAGAGGGTGAGCGCCACAACAGAGAAGGCCCTCCCCCTAGGACCTGCCAAACGACATTGTTTCGCTGACGGGACCCGGAGGAGGCCGACCCTGTGCGCTCTCACCGGTCGAAGGGAAGTATGTGGCAGAAGACGGTCCCGTAGGTATCCTGGTCCAATGCCATGAAGGGCTTTATAGGTAATAACCAACACTTTGAATTGCGCTCAGAGACCGATAGGCAACCAGTGCAGCATGCGGAGATTTGGCGAAATGTGGGCACAACGCGGAAGGCCCACAATTGCTCGTGCAGCTGCATTTTGCACTAATTGTAGTCTCCGAACACTCTTCAAGGGTAGCCCCATGTAGAGACGTAATGTAAGACGTAGCCATATAACCCGCTTAAAGGCCCACGGGGAGAAGCCCAGTGCATTCTGGAAAGGAAGAAACTCTGAAAATAGGACACTAGTAGACCCCAAAAGTGCTGTTTGCCATCAGTACGTCTACGATAAAGGAGTCCACGCAGCTGATTCAAGCAGCCATGAAGTTGGACCATCTTCTGGTTCTGCCATTTTACACTGAGGACTAAGCAGGTCTTCTTCCCAAGGAAAGGAATAATTCGCTTTCCCATTTCCCTCTGTGCTATTTTGACAATTTGTGTCCATTTGGAGCAATTCCTTAACGGAAAAAAAATGTGTCATATCCGAACATGAGCTACGAAGGTGACCCAAACATAATGAATGGAAGGAATCAAAGGGTTGTTTTTTTTTTTGTTTAATGCTCAATTAGCATCAGCTTTCCAGATCTCTTAAAAATCCTGGGAAGGAGAGAACTAAGAAGGATTCCTACGTAAGGGAATGGTCTTGAAATAGTTAACTCTATTCTGTCGCTTTAACGTAGACTGTGATTGAGAAGCTCTGATAAACAACCTTTCACGATTATTCGAATACAAGTCCGAATTATGTGTTCTCTTCACTTTCCTCTGTCTGGGGAGAAATCTAGATGTCTTGCAAGCAGAATGTCTTGTGTTTTCTTTCCAAGGAATTGCTACCAAGCTTTGGGAAGGTTCGGAATTATATTCCGTCGGCTTCTGCTAAGCTCAGCTTTGATTTCAGCATCCACTTAATTCGGTAATAATTTGCTCCAATCTAACAAATGGTCTTAGTCCCAGTTATCAGAGTGCTGGAAAAAAATATTAATAACCCCCCCCCCAAATATTGAAAGATTCTTCTGCTAGTTTTCTCATGAATCTCAAATAACACACCCCATTGTTTGAGCCATTGACGATTACACCTTTCCTTTAAAAAAAAAAAAAGCAGATTACAAATTAGAAGGTCGGGAATTATTTCTTAGATCATAAAAAGAACCTTAACATGTTTTCCTCCAGAATTTAGCTTTACAGTTGCTCTTTCTTCCTCCCCCCCCTCTTATACACACACACACACGCACACTATCTCTTTTTGTCCGTTATGTATAATTAATCGTAGATTATTTCATTTCGTTTATATTTATGAGCTCCACTTCGTCAGTACGAAAGGCTTGTCCCTTTCTTTTTCTTTTCCAAAGTGGCGTAATTAGTGTTAGCATCTTTTTCTAGCAGGCTACATAAAGTTTAGTGGCTGGATTAAATCATGTCATTAACATAATGTGCTACACAATTTGCCCCTATCTCTCTGCGTTTCCACTACATCAAAGCGCCAGCGAGTGCCAATGTAATTGGCTCTTGCTAGCTTGTCAGCTTGATTCAAGATGACGACTGGTGCTTTTGCTTAAAAAAAGAGCTTCCAGGCATGATAATTAATGGAAGAAGGAGGGGTGGGTGGGGAAAATCAGAAAAATGTAAAACTTTGGACAGTTCTTTATGAATATTTCATACATGTGAATATAATCAGAAGTTAGCATTATCAATTTGATGTATAATACATTGATTAAAAGCCTTGTTACAGGCTCCCGAGCTAGGCGTGGGGCATTTGAGGATTTGCATGGGCGTTCAGAAAGGCTAAAATACAGCTGAAATAAAATTAAACAATGCTTGTTCTCATCTCTCCACATCTTCCCGAGATTATTTGAGAACAATATAGCTTTCAGTTATCACAATAAAATTTTACTGCTGTCAGCTCTCAAGTTATCTTCAAATGTGCCCGCAGGGAGAGTCTTAGCAAAACCAATTTATTCTGCGGTGGCCTCATTCTCCTCTAGGTGTGTTTACATCTTTTTCCCTTCGTTATAGATAGTCTCTCTTTTTTTTCTTTTTAGCACTAATAGCATTTTAGTGAAAACTGTCATCATCATTTTCTTTAAATGAGGTTCTAAAAGTTCATAATTAATGTTGACATCCAGCTTTTTTTTCTTTTTTTAAACAGCTTTCAAAGTCCAGGTGGATGTATCTCTGCTATCCAGGAACATATGTGGGAATTTTTTTTTTCCTTCCTGCAGTATAGCAAGTAAAATTCGAGGATCGGGGAATTGAAAATCTTTTATTGATGCATCTGGGGCTTTGGCTATAGGTGGGAGAATAAGATCACTGCAGAAAGTAAGGCAATAATAATGATCGTTTATTATTTGGTTCGACGCACAGTCAGTCAGATGTCCAGGCTGGATTTGGCATTTTTGTCCACCTCTTCCCATAGTCCTGGGATAGGCATTTGTGGTGTTAGAGGACCCGTTGCAGGATGGAAGCTGTTCCAAGAAAAGCCGTCTTTTGCAATTGACTGATGGTGAATTTGTCAATGCCGATGAGATTCAGTTGGTGCTCCAGCTGATTTGGGATTGCACCGAAGGCACCTATGACTGTTGGGTCTATCTTTGCTTTCTTTGGCCCCCGTCGTTCTATTTCTCTTTGCAGGTCTTTGTATTTTGTTACCTTCTCCAGTCCCTTCTCTTCTGTTCTGCTGCCTCTAGACTTATTTTTTTGTCTTTCTTATCGACAAGTCTGGATGACCTTGGACCAGTCCCTTTCAGCCAACCCACCTCACAGGTTTGTTGTTTGTCAGGGGCTGGTAGCCACCAGAAGAAGTCAAGATGGCAGACGGGAGGGCTTTCTGCTTTTTTTTTTTTTAATATGTGTTGTATCCTGCTACTGCATATATTTGTTTATATTTGGACGGCATTTGTAAACTGGCACCTATACCCGAGCTGCTTTTGACAGCCGAGTTAAGCATTTGGCAGGGAATTACTCTGAATTTCACTTAAAAATACTTCTTATATATACATGCGACAGGAAGCGAAAGAGGCTGTTTCTAAAGTGAAATTAGACAATGGAAGCAATTTCATTTTTTATGCATGTGAATGTAGGGTGCTTGAGGTTATTAGTTGCAACGAGTAACCTTTCCAAGCCTTCCGCCTCTTTTCGAATTTGAATATGAAAAGCATATTCAAGTCAAAGACCATCACTTTAATGACATTTGGCAGTCATTTGATTTATTAGGTTTTTACGAAAAGAAAATTCCTTTAAATATTTCATCATACTATGCTAATCCTGGTAATATGGCCAGCTGAAGCTGTGTACCTGCATTAGCGGAGACAGAACGGTGTGCAATATTTGCTGTCATCCTGGTAAAATTTCCATGAATCTACTGAATAATAAAACACTCTTATTGAAATATTCAGATTTGAGTTTTTAGTTAAGGTGTCTTAGGATACATAATAAAAGAAAATGCCTTTTGAAAACAGTGGGAGTAAGGTAGCTTCATCCAATATTGAAGGAGGCTGACAGCAAGGATATTGTTCTATAGGAAGGATATATATTTACTTACTGGGGTGTTTTCAACGGCTTCATTATAGAATATTCTTCTGAAAAATATCAGTTGCTATGTCTCACTTGAAAGATTGCATGAATGTTTGGTTTGAAGATAAACCCAGCGTTATGAGTTTTTGTTTTTTGTTTTTTACATTGTTTAATTTGGTGACTATTAGTGCAAGGTGAGTGATGGAGATAGAAGGCATCAGATTGCATATGGGAGAAATTGACTTTCAAGTCAAACAGGAACCCTCATGAGAGAGTTGAGAAGAACTTGACAGCTGAGAACCTCCATTGTGTTCAGTTTGTTTCTTGAAGAGACAAATTTCACCCTTCAAGTGTTCTTCAGCCTAACCTCCTTTTGAAATCGCACAGGTTGTGCAGTCTTTGAAAACCACCGACTTAATGCAGGAGAGATTCCTTGCGTGCTTGTCTTTTAATATTTAACACGGAGTGCCTTCCACCTCGTGGACAGTGTTATTTTGATAACACGTTAAGCGTATAGCGCAATCAACACGCACATTTTTTGACACCATCAGAGGTTTTAATCTTCAAAAAAAAATAATAAAATGAAGACATCTTGTAAATGCACGCTCATGTATTAAAGATGGTGATTTTTTACTACACCCAGAAAAGCTAGCGGTTTCAAGGGCAATCATGTTACATGATGATCCGAGAAGATGTACTTTGTAGGGTGAAAGGTGTGGTGGTTACACCAGAGAGTAGTCCCCCAGACAGAGGTTGGTGTCATGTTTAGTGGATGTACTGTTTAGCAAATGGTGGAAAGAAATGTAAATGGCAGATCCAAATGGAGGAAAGAAGTGTAAAGGGAGGTAATAATTAAAGAAGAAAAAAATAATTATTTATTATAGGTCACATAAAACATAAGTGGGTTGCCTCTTGCAAAGACTGTAGGAATTTATTTATTTATTTATTTATTTATTTTATTAAATTTCTATACCGCCCCTCTCCCGAAGGACTCGGGGCAGTGTACAGCCTAAAATTTAAAAAACATATAAATATACAAAATTTAAAATAATTAAAAATAAATTAAATCATTTGGCCAAAATCCTAAAACCCAAAACATACAAAATTTAAAAAATACTCAGTCCCCTTAAAACATTTTGACCCTATTGGAACCGAAGCTTCTATGCCAGGCCGGCCTGTCGGAAAAGGAATGTTTTTAGTTCCCGACGGAAGGTGCGTAAATCTGTTATTATACGGAGTTCGGGGGGGAGCTTGTTCCATAACGTGGGAGCTCCCACAGAGAAGGCTCTCCCCCTGGGGGTCGCCAGCCGGCACTGTCTGGCCGACGGCTCCCTGAGGAGGCCCTCTCTGTGGGAGCGTACCGGACGGCGGGAGGTATTTGCTGGCAGAAGGCGGTCCTGTAAGTATCCGGGTCCGATGCCATGGAGCGCTTTAAAAGTGGTCACTAACACCTTGAACCGCACCCGAAAGACCACCGGCAACCAGTGCAACTCACGCAGGAGCGGTGTTACGTGGGAGCGCCACGACGCTCCCATCACTACCCGTGCGGCCGCGGAATCCCCAAATCAAGACTCCTTTGCTGCTTTGTCACCCAAGACCAGGGCTTTTTTTGTCATAGAACGCCCAGAACGGACCTCCGGCACCATTTTTGGATGGAACTTTGTAGGGTAGGCAAGGTGGATTGTATGACATGTGTGAGTTCCAGCACCGTTTTTTTTTTTTTTTAAAGAAAAAAAGCACTGCCCAAGACCTTCTGTGTGACATGTCTGCTTGTGGAACATTGATGGTGATGATGATGTTATCCATTCAGTTATGTTCGACTCTTGACAATTCTGAATCAGAATCAGAAGAGAGCTTGAAGGGATCTTGGAGATCTCCTAGTCCAGCCTCCTGCTCAACCTTATACCATTTCAGACATGTGGCTTAAAACCCTTGAGTGATGGAGCACCCACGATTTCTGGGGGCAAGCTGTTCCACTGATTAATTGTCCTCACTGTCAGGAAGTTTCTCCTTAATTCCAGGTTGCTTCTCTCCTTGATCAGTTTCCATCCATTGTTTTTTGTCTTGCCTCCTGGTGCTTTGGAAAATAAGTTGATCCCCTCCTCCTTGTGGCAGCCCCTCAAATACTGGAATACTGCTGTCATGTCCCCCTTAGTCCTTCTTTTCTCTAGACTGGCCAGGTCTGGAGAGACCTTCTGTGGGGCCAGGTCTCTCCCCATCTTCCGATCTTGCACTGCTTCTTTGAATTGTTCTTTGCTCTGGCTGGGGTCGGCTTTGATGGTGTCCAGCCTCCGTGTTCTTTGACAGCCTGGTTTCCTTTTACCACTATCTCTTCCAAACATAATTGCTTTCTCCGGTGAATTCCCCAGCATGGCATGGCCCAAGTAAGTGAGACGGTGGTGCATTACAAGCAGCAAAGGTCCTGTTGTTTGTCTTTAACCAGACTGCTGAAAGAATCCGAATCGAAATAGTGTCGCTCAGCCTCATGGACCGCCAGATTTTGATGGATGAGATGATCCAGCGGCTTTTCATAGAGTCCAAGTTCTCCAGTTTCAAAACAACTGAAACTCCTGTGGCGCTTCCAAAACCCAGAAGCAGGCAGCGGGTGTATTATAACTACAGCCATGGTAGGAATTCATTTAAGATTTATTTCATTTCGTCTTTCTAAATCACTGATTTTGTGTGCTGCTTCTTCTTCCACTTCCTCTTCCTCCTCCTCCTCTTCTTCTTCTTCTTCTTCTTCCTCTTCCTCTTCTTCTCCCCCTGCTTCTCCTCCCTTCTTCTCCTTCTCCTTCTCCTCCTCCTCCTCCTCCTTCTTCTTCCATCCGTAATAGATTTTATTGAAAAGTTCTCATCAGGGTTTCATACACACACACACACACACATTCATTTTGGCTACTATCCTCCCCTCCCTGAGAGCCAATCAACTTCCTCCAAAACAATCACAACAAGTATAAACTTGAGAGATAACTTGGTATCCTCATTAGGGGAAAATAAGCAGTTGGAATTTGCAAATCAGGGGCTCCAGTTTGAAGGCCAATGTGATTTTTCATAAGGGATTAAATGTTCCTTCTTGTAGATTGTGAAATTTTAGATACTGTTGATTAGGACAGGAAGAAGCAGAAAGAATCTAGTGGTGGAGATGGCTTCTTTCAGGTCCCTCAGCATATAGCCCAAAGGAATATGTTACAACAAGAAGAATTTTGAAATAGAATATTTCTGGTCTTCATTAGTTCTAAAAATAAAAATAAGATAGCAAAAGACAAATCAGATAAAATCGGGCCTACTTAAAATGTTCGCAATTGCATGAGTACCAATGCATAATTCCTGGTGTTTATTTATTTTGCTTATTGGCTTATTTATGGACCAAAACTGGATGCAATATTCCAGGTGTGGTCTTACTAAGGATTTATAAAGTGGTATTAATACTTCACGTGATTTTGATTCCATGCCTCTGTTTATACAACCCAGGATTCTTGCATACAAGTATGTTACAAATCAGTTTTCTAACAAGGTGAACTTTCTCTTGGGAAATAATTTCTCTGCCTTTGCCACGAAGTTAGCAGAGAGAACTCATTTCTAGCAAGGTTGCTTTGGCTTTTCCTAGGATATTACTTAAATAACTGGTCATCTAATATTTCCTCTGTGCCTGCTCTGCTTGTAAAGAAACATCATTCAAAAGAAAGTGCCCTAATGAATTTGGTGTTTCATAATGTCGGCAAGAAAGCCAATAATCTAATAGTAATGAAGTCAGAGCGTGCGTGTTTACTATAGCTTTACTCCATTTCTTATTCAGGCCTAATTAGATTTGGGTATGTAGAATATTTGAGGTTAATTGAATATTTTCTTTAATAAAACTGAGATTTACATGATGGGGAAAGGAAGTGTATTTTGAGCTTAGGGAGAAACCAGCAGTCCCACGGATTTTGTATGAAAAAAATAATCATGATAAACTCAGGTGTAATTTGAGAAGTCATTATTTCTTTGTAAATAAATGCCTTTTTTATTGGATTCTTTTATTATATTTGTGTCTCAAGCATTGTGGCTGGCTTTTTAAGAAACTGGTTTACGTCTTAGCTGAGACAAAGAGATCTTGTGAAATTCTGCCTTAATAAGCAACCTTTAATATAACAACTGAGTATTGTTGGGTCCCTAGCCATTTGCTTTTCCTTTCTAATCTATAGATAGAAGGAGGAGAGATTCACAGTTAATAAATTAAATGTTCTTAGTAAATCATAATACTATAATGGGTCCAAGCTTGTCTGTTAATTAGGGACATTATTCTGCATATAGCTTTATTCATGTTAAAAAAAATCTGTCTAAGGAATTATGTAAAGAAGATGGACAGTGGGTTTCAGAAAGGAACATTTGGATATTTTCCAAAAATTGAAGAACTGCAGTTTCCAAGCTCTCCTATCATTGACACAAGAAGAGATAGAACATCAAAACTTGAAAGTTGGGACATATGGTAGGACTTGCCTCTGACAGTTACTTATTAATAAAAGCATATAGGCAGATGGTTTATGATACTAGTGGTGTGAGCTTAGTTCTTTTCTTGGAGACGTGACATTATCCACATAGGTGACATTATCAATACTTAGAAGGTGCTTCTAGCACTGATGATGTCACCTAGTTGGGTGATGAAATGTCTGCAAGAAAACAACCAAATTCAGAGAGCACCAAGGACCACACAGTCATCTCCTCCTCCTCCTCCCCCTCCTCCTCCTCCTTCTGCCTCACTGCCTTCTAGCACTGATGATGTCATCTAGTTGGGTAATGAAATGTCTGCAAGGAAACAACCTGCCTCAGAGAGCACCAAGGACTTCCCAGAGAAGAATGCTACTACCTGCCTGCCTATATTGCCATTTGCCTCTAGATAAGTAAATTGGTAGTATTTTCCTACACAGATAACATAAAATCTGAATCTTAAGAACATAAGAACATAAGAAGAGCCCTGCTGAATCAGGCCAAAGCCCATCGAGTCCAGCCTTCTGTGTCACGCAGTGGCCCACCAATTGTACATGGGGATCTTGAGCAGAAAGAGAAGGCAAAACCCTCCCTTTCCCTCGACCCCCAACAAATGGGACTCAAGGGAATCCTGCCTGCCTCAACCAACATAGAGGCGGCACATGGACTTCCGTTTTAATAACCACCGATACACTTGGCATCCATGAATCTATCTAGCCCTGCCTTGAAGCTGTCAAGGCTGACAGCTGTCATGACCTCTTCTGGAAGTGAATTCCGTAAATCAACGACCCTCTGGGTGAAGAAATATTTCCCTTTATTTGTCCTCACTTTCTTAGCTATGAGCTTTAGGGAGTGCCCCCTTGTCCTGGTATTGTGTGATAGAGAAAAGAATTTTTCTCTATCCACCTTTTCTATCCCATGCATGATTTTATACACTTCGATCAAGTCACCCCTTAAACGCCGTCTTTCAAGGCTGAAGAGACCAAGGCGTTGCAATCTGGTTTCATAAGGGAGGCGCTCCATTTCCTTGATCATTCTTGTTGCCCTTTTTTGCACCTTTTCCAGTTCCATTATATCCTTCTTGAGGTGCGGTGACCAGAACTGTACACAGTACTCCAAGTGTGGTCTCACCATTATTTCCCCTTTCCCTGCAAAGTCCTTCTACTTATGACCTGTTGACCTATCAAATAGTACTTCAGAATAAAAGATATTTTTTTTAAAAAAACAAATCTTTGAAAAGGCAGTAATAAGCACACAGACATCATACTAATCATTTTCAACCCGAACTCAACGATACTTTTAATTCTCAAGAGTCAAACATTAGGGGTGTAAGCAGCTTCGTTCCCTCAGGTGATATAAAGAGCAACACACAAATGGGACAGGCTTAATTTCACCTGGAACAATATGATTCCCTTCCTCCCTCCTGTCCCTGGTCCCTCAATCTTGTTTTCTCTTTCTCCCTCTTTGGGCTAAACCACCCTAATTGAAATAAGAAAGATTAAGTTCACTTGATAGATACTGATAACAAGGAAATAGCATTGATATTTCATAGAGCTGAAAGAATATTGCCTCAGCTATGCTGAGAAAGCAGGAAAACAGCCTGGAAACAAGATTAATGGGCCTAAAGAATGTTATCTTGGCGGTGTATAAACCTGCTTGCGAATTGACAATCGGGTAAGATTAATGAAATATTCCCAAACTTACTTTCTTTCTTTCTTTCTTTCTTTCTTTCTTTCTTTCTTTCTTTCTTTCTTTCTTTCTTTCTTTCTTTCTTTCTTTCTTTCTTTCTTTCTTTCTTTCTTTCTTTCGGAGACTTACATAGAGTTAATCCGAAGCCTTGAGCTTTGAGGAATGAATAGCGGTGGAGTACCCTTTGGATAAAAGAGTAGTATGATGGAAGAAAGTTTCCTTGACTTACGACTACGACCGAGCCCAAAATTCCTGTCACTAAGCAAGACCATTCTTAAATGAATTTTGCCCCATTTTTGCAATTTTTCTCACCACAGGTGTTAAATTAATCCCTGCAGTCGTTAAATTAGTCACCCAGTTGTTAAGTGACTCTGGCTTCCCCCATCGACTTTGTTTGTCAGAAGGTTGCCAACGGGGATCACGTGACTCCTGGATGCTGCAACAGTCATAGGTACATGCCAGTTGCCAAGCATCCAAATTTTGATCACGTGACATGGGGATGTCGCAGTGGTTGTACGTGTGAAAAACGGTCATAAGTCCCTTTTTTGTTGCTATTGTAACTTTGAATTGTCACTAAATGAACTGCTGTGATTCAAGGACCACCTGTAGAGACTACAGGAATTACGTCGAGTTTATTTCTAGGATTTGATTCAGAAAAAAAAAATAAGACCACAAATCTTGTTTGGACCGATTTTGGCACAACTGTTTATCCGGGAGGCGTAGCAGCTTTTGCAAGAAATCTAGTTTGATTATTGTTAGTGAGTTAGACCTCAGTTCCCACGACCACGCCTGAAAGTATGTGTGTTACATCTTCTCTGTTCAGTCTAGGGAGCTCCAAGTTGGAGAAGAGTAATGGATAGGTAAGGAATGGACAGTGTGGGGAATTCTGGGAGTTGAAGTCCACACCTCTTAAAGTTGCCAAGATGGGACAGCTCTGACGTAAATCAAAGTCACCCTCCCTCGAAAACCGTAGATGTGGCCAGTGGTGGGATTCAGCCAGTTCGCACCAGTTCGGTAGAACTGGTAGCTATTTTTTTGTTGCCCAGGCCCAGAATGGACTTCTGGAAGCAGCATTCACACAGAGTACCGGTTGTTCACATAGTTGAGTCCCACCACTGGATGTGGCCCTCAACCACCAAAACATCGCCTGCTCTGCCTAAATCAAAATTGCTATTCCTGGAGTTTCAGAAGCCTAAGCGGAGAGCGTTTTGGACATCAGTTTTTTTTTTTTTTGGTAAAAAAATTATTTTATTGAAACAATCAACATCAAACATAAGATCATATTAGAAAGCAATCATCATATAACCTGCAATACAACACTAAGGATTAGTCTTTGTGAGCATCTGGTTTAGTAAACATTCCTCTTATATAACGTTGGGCATCAGTTTTTGATGATGTGCATTGCTAGAACATCCAAGCCTTGGGCACCAAATAAATGCAAGGCCAAGGCAAAACTGAACCCCAGCTCAACCTTTCTGGTAGCTTATTTATCAGTCAAGGTAGCTGCAGTCCATAAATCTTTTTTCATTTTGATTTGCTTGATTTCAAAAGTTGTTCAAAAGAGTCTGGAAGATCTTTTAAAAGTCTGAGACTCTTATGTGAGGGCAGATGATTGTCACTCAATATCTCACATCAAGGACAGTCCAGCAAAGGGGTCCGGGATTGAAATAATCCTTTTTCTCGCTTCAACTGAACAGCAGGTCCCTATGAGTGTTATCAAAACCACGAGGAAAGACCTCCGCGTTGAGGATTCAGAGCCATCTGGTGTGTGTGTGTGTGTGTGTGTGTGCTTGCAGATGGCTCTGGGTTGAGCTGAAACAAGCAAAGGAAAGAATGATTTCTTCCTCCCATATTTGGGTTTACAGGGTGCAATCTAAAAAATAACCACTTGACACACATATTCACTCCCTGAATATTAACAAAGCGGGAGAGAGCCTGTGGCTTGAGACTAAAGCTTCTGCCTAGCATGCAGACTGCCCAGGTTCGAATCCCAGAAAGGGTGAGTTCTGACTGAAGAGAGTTAAATAACTCGAAATAGCTATCTCAGAAATCCCTTATTTCTTTGTTAACAATTTTAAAAACATATATATATATATTTGTGCTTGCAGATGGCTCTGGGTTGAGCTGAAACAAGCAAAGGAAAGAATGATTTCTTCCTCCCATATTTGGGTTTACAGGGTGCAATCTAAAAAATAACCACTTGACACACACACACACACACACACACACACACACACACACACACACACACACACACACACACACACACACACACATATATATATATATATATATATATATATATATATATATATATATATATATATATATATATATATATATATATATATATATATATAATTCCACCTTTTCTAGAAATATTTGTCTGTCTGAGAATAAAGCCTGCTCATCTGCCCTGCACATTCTGCCTTCTAGAATTGGCTTCCAGTCTTTATTCCCGTTTTATGTTGCACATCTTGTACCAGATGGGAACTCTATGTGCGTATAAGTCATTGCAAAAGAATGCTTGGCCTTATGCTATCGTTTCTTTGTAGAAACAAAACAACAAAAAAAAGGTGAATATGAATCGGAGCAGCATTTTACTTCAGGGTGTTTCAATCAACACCGAGGGCTTATTTGAGGTTGCCAAAATCAACACGTAGGATCAGCCTATGCAAAAAAAGTCATGTGTCATAAATGCATTTATTTACTTGATGGCACTTAATGACTTAACGGTTATTTCTGTTCAACTTTGCAGTAATATACGTGGATCAAGCCAAGCACAAAGCAAGGTGGGATTATCTCAAGGCTGTACTTTGTGGATCTGAGCCCAGACATGGAAGGTAAGGTTTTGAGAAGACACTTTGATTTATATTCCTTGGTAATAATGAATAGAATAGAATAGAATAGAATTAGAATAGAATAGAATAGAATAGAATAGAATAGAATAGAATAGAATAGAATAGAATAGAATAGAATAGAATAGAATAGAATAGAATAGTATAGTTGGAAGGGACCTTGGAGATCTTCTAATCTAACCCCCTGCTTAGGCAGACAAATGATTGTCCAATCTCTTCTTAAAAACTTCCAGTGTTGGAGCATTCACCACTTCTGGATGCAAATTGTTCCACTGATTAATTGTCAAGAAATTCCTCCTTAGTTCTAGGTTGCTTCTCTCCTTGATGAGTTTCCATCCATTGCTTCTTGTCCTGCCTTCAGGCGCTTTGGAGAATAGCTTGACTCCCTCTTCTTTGTGGCAGCCCCTGAGATATTGGAAGACTGCTATCATGTCACCCCTAGTCTTTCTTTACTAAACTAGACATACCTAATTCCTGAAACCGTTCATCATAAGTTTCAGCCTCCAGGCCCCCAATCATGTTTGTTGCTCTTCTCTGCACTCTTTCTAGAGTCTCAGCATCTTTTTTAATTGTGATAGCAGGGAAAGGAAAAAGGAACCAACGAGGACATAAATACTTGGGAAAACTTGACTTTTGCTTCCCTAAGTTCAGATGCTCCAGTAGCAACATGTTCAATGTGTTATTTCTATCCGGGTACTTCACAGGAGCGTGGCTGCAAGCTGTTTTCGAAAAATGTCATTCTAATGCCCGTGTTTATTCTGAGGAAATGTAAATCCACCCTTCACCATATCT
Source organism: Bothrops alternatus (assembly GCA_034064705.1). Lineage (NCBI taxonomy): Eukaryota > Metazoa > Chordata > Lepidosauria > Squamata > Viperidae > Bothrops > Bothrops alternatus. The sequence continues at coordinate 510,694 of JARGCV010000065.1, forward strand.
GAATGCGGCTTACAATTTTCAAAAGCAAAGAACTGTTTTCCTTTTTAATGTCCATCCTGTGTGTGGAGAGAGAAATTCATTTTAATTTCAAAATCTGTGCTATTTTGATCATAGCTGGAGCAGCTGCTGGTTCAGTTGGTTTCAGAACTGCTGATTAGCTTCACGCACCCTCAGATTGTCCATGTATTCACAGATAAGCAGTTTCAACTAACGGGATATTAGCTGGCAATAAGGCAATGACCTTTTCTTTCCTCCATTTTATTTCCAAAGTGAGCTTCATATGGTGGCTGGCATGTAGTTTTTTTTTTTTTAATGGAATCCGACAGGAAGTACCATAAAGTGATCCCTTAAGAGCGGGCACGTCTCACATCTAAAGCACTTTGAAGTTCAGAAAGATTATTATTTTTTTTCCCTTTTCTCATTTCAGCAAACAAGCAAAGGACTTCCAGATTTACTGCATACATTAGTCAGATGAATAACATGCCAGGCCTAGTAAAACTCCAAATAAAGTTGAAGATATCCCGGTAGTCCTATAATCTATGGCACAGATGATTGATTTATATGACAAATTCAAGCCTAATGACTAAGCAAAATCTTCTGTTTAAGATTCTTTGCAGTTAAGCCTGGCTTTACGTAGAAGCCAGCTAAAAATGTTTGGGTTGGTCTAAAATGTACATATTTTGATTCTGGACATGCTTACTCATAATGTCCTGCAAACGTTATGCATCTTTTTTTTAAAAAAAAAACAACAGTGCAGACATCCATATTTAATTTGTGCATGGTGCACGCAAACAAACATATTTCTATAGACCATTTTCCCCCAATTGTCCATTCTCAAGAATCATTGCCAATCAAAGAAGAAGTTACTCATACGAATGGATCAATGGTTGGATTCATTAAGACAGGCCAATGTTATTATTTATATCACGCCATTATTATTTTTACAAATAACTCAAGGCAGGGAATGCAGCCAACACACTTTCCTCCTCCTATTTTCCACACAACAACCCTGTGAAATGAGTTGGGCTGAGAAAGAGGGACTAGTCCAAAGTCTCACAGTTGGCTTCCATGCCTAAGGCAGGACTAGAACTCAGTGTCTCCTGGTGACTGGCCCAAAGTTACCCAGCCAGCTTTTATGGGTAAGGCAGGACTAGAACTCAGTGTCTCCTGGTGACTGGCCCAAAGTCACCCAGCCAGCTTTTATGGGTAAGGCGGGACTAGAACTCAGTGTCTCCTGGTGACTGGCCCAAAGTCACCCAGCCAGCTTTTATGGCTAAGGCGGGATTAGAACTCAGTGTCTCCTGCTTCCTAGCCTGGTGCCTTAACCAATTATGGCAATCTTCTCCTAGTTTGTCCCTCACAACACGTCCCCACGTGTGGACCACTTGAATATGTGAATTGTCCCTTGCTCCTCGTCCGATGCGAGAGCCTTTGAAGCCCAGCCATCAGGAGAGATGGGAAATGCCTATTGTTGTTCTCAAGTACACAGATGCCACAGATTGCGAAGTTGGCGGCTTTGCTCCTCTGCCACATGTTTCCTATCACAAGGCCCTGTATAATAATATCAGAAGATTTCTTCTCCCCACCACCACCCACCCCCTTTCATTTGAAACAGGAACCAAACTTTAAAGTTTAGGAAACTAAACAACCCGGGATAAAAGTATTGCTCCAAATTGGCCACGTATGTGGGGAAAGGAAATTTCAGGGATAACTAAAATGACAGTAAAGTCGCATTGCACAAAAGACAGTGAGAATTAAAGTTATGCTTAGTTTGCAGACTGAATTTCCCAGGTTCTCACAGAGATTTCCATCTCCTGGACATTGGGGAAAGGTGATTTAAAAAGAGCAGCCATTGAACATTGTCCAAATTGCAGGTGTGAAGTATTGTTTTAGCTGCCAGATGTGCTGTAGAATTTACTATGTGAATGCAGTGCGTTTATTGAATTTGGAAATTGCCCATTTCCCTCACAGAGCGACTGTAACTTCCCTCATTCTGCAACTGAAATATAGGCCGAATTTGTGCCTTCAGTCCCAAAAATAATGAGAAGGCTGGAGGCAGTTTCTAAATAAAAGAAACAACCATGGGTTGTTCAGCTGGTTTGTAAATCAGCTCTTCTGTCAATAACCAGAAGAAATGGACATAGTAAGTAAATAAATTAAGGAGTTAGTCACAATTCTGAATTCACTCCTAATAATAAGCTCTCGACAAAACCATTCAGGATTCTTCAGCCAACTATGGTTTGTTTTCAATAGTTTAAGCAATTATTTTATCCTGGTTAAACTAAAGACAAACAACGTTGTGGCTTAATATCCTGCAAGAACCAGCTCACAAGGTGGTGAATAATAAACCACAATGCTAATACACTTACGTTAACACCTATAGATCTGGGTTATGGAGGGCTTTTGCCCCAACTTGCGTAAAAAGATTCTTGCTGTTGCCAATAACATGATCTTTTGGGACAGCTGGGAAGCTAAATTAAATATTTTCGAAGCAACATCAGAATGGTGTTAATTTGCATCAACGTCGATGTTGTCTTTGTTTGGTTTGGTTCGAGAAAGGAACATGCACAACATGCTTAACAATCTGCAAAGCTAATTTTCTGTGGTCTGGCTAAACTTTTCCAAGTGTCGTGGGTTCGCTGAGGCGCCAAGGAAAGTCATCCTTGACACTTGCCTTTGTACTTTGTGTCGTTCTGCACTGCCAAGTAAACAGACAAGGCCGACATGTTGTTTAATGTTTATTCGTCGAACGAAAATTACGAATTTGAACCAGCAAGATGAAAAAAATTAAAATGTGGCAGGAACGATAGGCGCATTGGTGCACTTACAAACGGCCCCATTATGGAATTTGTTTCTTGGTCTATTTTTTTTTTAAGAGGGGTAGCATTATTTTAAATTGGTTCTCCCCAAAAAGAGTTTCCTTCCATTCTTCATCTAAACATAAGCAAGCACGCGTTCCAAAATAATATTTCATCTCAGGACTTTTTGTACATGAATTAATAGTTTTATTGGCAGAACGTCAAATGCCAGAGCCCACCACAAGCAATATTTACAGCTAAAGGACATTCTCCTATATTACATATTGGAAACTTCTGAAATAACGCATTTTATCCTTGGTTGGTTTTTTTTAATGCTTATGGATGGGACAGATTAAAAAGTTTCCTTTTTCTGTTTGAAGGAGAAGCCAGAATGCGGCAAGACTCCTTTTCCCAGGCCCCATCTACCATTCCACAAAGTATCTTAGATAGGAATGCTAACTTATAAAATAAAGAATAATACGTTGTTTCTGGTCTTGCATGATACTCAGTCCCCCCCCTTGATGATCCTTTCCCTCCTTCCTCCCTACAACTTCTTTTGTTTCTTTGTTTATTTCCAAGGGCGTAGTTCTGGGTCTTAATTAAACAGAGCTAGAAATTGTAAGCTAACCAGAGTCATTGATTGAGATGGGCAGCTAGAGGGAAGGAAGGGAGGGAGCAAGGAAGGAAGGGAAGGAAGGAAGGAAGGGAAGGAAGGAAGGGAAGGAGGGAGGGAGGGAGGGAGGAAGGGAAGGAGGGAGGGAGGGAAGGAGGGAGGGAAGAAGGAGGGAAGGAAGGAAGGGAAGGAGGGAGGGAGGGAAGGAGGGAGGGAAGGAGGAAGGAAGGGCATCTAGGTACTTTGGGGAACTGTTCCTAAATGAGACACTATGAGGCAGGGACACCCTTAATCCAGCTCTGAGCGGTTTCCCATGATCATAAGAGCCAAATGTGCTGAGAGCATAAATGAATGTAGTTACTGTCACTCTGATGCCTTGTAATACATTGTTGATGCTCTCTTGGAAGATGATCTAAGTACTAAATTGCCCCTTATGTTAACCAAATGCATCATTAAAGCAGCCATTTCCCTTTCGAACAAAAAGCAACTCCTGGCTCTTGATCCATAGGGATGTTCCCGGTCCATATCAGAGCCTCCCCCAAAGGACCATCTTGCTCCAGAAGATGCTGTTGAGAACAAATCAACCATGCTCTTCTCTTGACTCCTGTGGCCGGTTAAGGCTGTGACTGGATCCCCTCCTGGCCCTGAACTGCGAGGGATCCAAATCTATTTCAACCTCACTGAACCCAGCTGAGGTTTCATCTAACTTTTTAAAATTCCAAGGCAATGTCAGAAATAACTCTCCTGTTTCCCCCCCTTTCCCCCCAGTATACGATTTACAGTGGTCAGTGACCCCCCAGAGGATCAGCAGGATCTGGACTGTGAAGATATTGGCTTTGCTTACGTGAGTTTAAGCCAGATCTTCCAGCAAAGGCAAGACCTTATTGACCAAGACATTGATGGTAAGTCCAGGGTAGTTCTTCCAACACCAGCTTCCCAATTCACAAATCCTTAAGAATATTAAGTAGCTAAGATCTAATATCATGGATGTCTACGGAGATTCTCAGTCATCCAGGTCAATGTTATCCCAAAGATGCTTTTTTTCACGAGACATCTGGACTTGCTTTTTCTTTGAAGACGTTTAGCTTCTCATCCAAGAAGCTTCTTCAGCTCTGGCTGGATGGTAAATCCTTCCACTCCCCACCATCTAGTCCAGCGGTTCTCAACCTTTTTCAGGCCGAGACCCCGACCTGTGCCGTGCATGCGCGGTGCGACGGCCCGAATCGCGCATGTGCGGTGCGACGGCCCGAATCGCGCATGTGTGGCGTGATGGCCCAAACCGTGCATGTGCGCGTGCGAGACGGCCCGAACCGCGCATGCGTGGTGCGACAGCCCGAACTGCGCATGCGCGGCACAACGTGACGGCCCGAATCGTGCATGCGCAGCGCGCACACAATAGCGGAGGGGAAATGGGGAAAAAAATGGCGGACTGCGGTGTTTGGCGGCCCCCGTGAAACGGTCGTTCGACCCCAAATGGGGTCGCGACCCACAGGTTGAGAACCGCTGATCTAGTCAGAGCTGAAGAAGCTTCTTGGATGAGAAGCGAAACGTCTTCAAAGAAAGTCCAGTTGCCTTCTGAAAAAGCATCGTTGGGATAATATTACGGATGGTGTCCACATGTCCTTAAGCAAAAAAAGGCGTTAAGAATCGTTGACGGTTGATAGTTGGTTGGTCTTGCCTTGAAAGAAAACATCCAAATGCCTTAATTCAAATGTGGGTTTTCTTGGCCAACTTCCTTCTAAGGCGTCTCAAGTACAGGTCATTCTCGGTTTACAATACTTTGTTTCGTGACTGTTCGAAGTTGCAGTGGCACCGGACAAAATGACGTCCCTTCCGACAGCTTCCGACAAGCAAAGTCAAGTGGGGGAATTGGCCTAACTTCTTCATGACTCCCTTAACCGCAGGGACTAAATCAGGGATTTCGTTAGTTCCCAACAACAAGTCAGAAGGATTCTTTCTCGGCAGTACAAGAAGAACAAAAGTAACTTTTGAAAAAGACTAGTCATGTACATGCAGTCCTCAACTTAATGAGCACAGCTGAGCCAAACTTTATGTTGCTGAGTGAAACATTTGTTAAGTGAGTTTTCCCCATTTTATGAACTTTCTTGCCACAGTTGTTAAGTAAATCAGTGCAGTTGCTATGCTAGTGTCATGGCTGTTAAGTGGATCTGGCTTCTCCGCTGACTTTGATTGACCAAAGGTCGCAAAAGCAAATCATGTGAACCCGGGAACGTTCAGCGATGAAGGACCCAAAAGCTCAGGAAATGGGGCACGACTCGTTTTAACGACCCCACGGCTTAAGCAAGGGGGATTCTGTTCCCAGGGGTTGCGATCGTCCGTGGAGGGCTTCTCCGTTAGGTGAGAAGGTCAGATGGAAGTTCCCTTCCAAGACAATCAAAACGAACGAGCTAAAAGGTTAATCTCATTTTCAGAAGGACAACCTTTTGTTTGCCAATTTCTTTTTGAAGATTTTTTGCTTTTCGAAAGAGAGAGGAAAATGGTTTCCCCAGAAAACTGGCAGCTTGGCCTTTGGGTCTTGACCCCGTCACCTCCTAAACAGAGCACCGAGGCTCCGTGGTTTGGCCTGGGATCCACGTTGCTCAGGCTGAGCCATCGTTTCAGCCTCTCTACCCAAGAGCAGGTCCTGATGCTCTTTAGAAACACGGAGCCTGAAGGCTTGCAGTGTCCATCAGAGATGCAGAAGTGAAGATGTCCGTCAATCTGCTTCTTGATGGGTCATTTCTCTTTCCTGCCCTTTTCTCCTTCTCCAGTTTTCAGTTCGCAAGACAACAGAGCGGTGATCGGGAAGCTGAGAGTGACAGTCGAAGCCTTGGCGGCCCTTAATTCAGTCTGGAAGAAACGCGGAAAGACTCAGGAACCCTGAACCTGGAGGCCTGGGCCTGTCCGGTGGAAAGCAAGAGAAGATAGTACCTTATATTTAAATGTATAATTTGTATGTAAAGCCTGCTGGGTTTGTGGTGTAAAGTTTGTATATTTTTGCCTCCTCAGTTTGAATGGATGTTTTTCAATTTCTCTCCGTTTGTCCCCAGCCCAGGGCTATCATTCCAGCCCATCAACCTGTAAATAATTAATATCTACGTGATTGAACGATGGACCTTTTTGTTAATTGGATATATGTATATACAGAGAGAGAGAGAGAGAGAGAGAGAGAGACTTTTGTTGTGTGTGTGTGTGTGTAAATATATTCCACATACAAAAGTCATGAAAAATCAAGTAATTATATAATAATACTAATAATAATAATAATACACTTAAGTCTCAGAAAACTGATTAAAAATACCTCTATGTTATCCCTAATCACACCCCACTAAATGGAATGTATGCGATTAGCCTCATTAAGAATTTTATACTGCAAAGCTTTTATTAGAAGCAATATATGAAAATTACTTGGATAAATGTGTTAATCTGCCTTTTTAAAATGCTAATATCCATTTTATGCACATTAAGTCTCAGTATGCGTTTTCTTTGATGCATGCCATTTCTATCAATTAAATACAAAGAATGAGGCTAGTCCCCAGATTTATTAAATTACTGCAAGCTTTTATGAAAGAGAGAGAGAGAGAGAGAGAGAGAGAGAGAGAGAGAGAGAGAGAGAGAGAGAGAGAGAGAGAGAGAGAGAGAGAGAGAGAGAGAGAGAGAGAGAGAGAGAGAGAAACATACAACTTTTTCCCTTCTGCTAACAGTTGAGACTATCAAGTTTGGAAGAGGGGGTCCCATAAATGGTGCTTATGGATGTGTACATGTGTGTCTAGAAAGGGAAGGTCATCTGTAAGCAAAAGAGATTTACATATGTCAACCACGTATTAATACCACTTTACAATGCCTTGGTAAGGCCACACTTGGAATACTGCATCCAGTTTTGGTCACCATGATGTAAAAAAGATGCAGAGACTCTAAAAAGAGTACAGAGAAGAGCAACAAAGATGATTAGGGGACTGGAGGCTAAAACATATAAGGAACGGTTGCTGGAATCGGGTATTTCTAGTCTAATGAAGAGAAGGACGAGGGGGGACAGGATAGCAGTCTTCCAATATCTCAGGGGCTGCCCCAAAGAAGAGGGAGTCAAGCTATTCTCCAAGGCATCTGAAGGCAGGACAGGAAGCAACGGATGGAAACTAACCAAAGAGAGAAGCAACCTAGAACTAAGGAGAAACTTCCTGACAGTGAGAACAATTAACCAGTGGAACCACCTGCCTCCAGAAGCGGTGAATGCTCCAACACTGGAAGTTTTTAAGAAGAGACTGGACAGCCATTTGTCCGAAATGGTGTAGGGTTTCCTGCCTGAGCAGGGAGTTGGACTAGATGATCTCCAAGGTCCCTTCCAACTTCATCATCATCATCATCATCATCATCATCATCATTATTATTATTATTATTATTATTATTATTATTATTATTATTATTATAGTGTTTTACACCTCAGGCTTAGCTCCTCCCCTTCTCTGCTTGGTCTACGTTTCTCCCATTTAGATCATATTTATATACAGGATACAAAGTAGTCCTCGACTTACGATTGTTCATTTAGTGACCATTCAAAGTTACAACGGCGCTGAAAAAAACGACTTACGACCATTTTTCACAGTTACGGCCATTGCCGTCTACCCAGGGTCACGTGATCCAAATTCTGACGCTTGGCAACTGACTCATATTTATGACTGTTGCAGTGTCCCTCTGGATCACGTGATTCCCCTTTTGCAAACTTCTGACAGGCAAAGTCAAACGGGGGAAGCCACTTAACGACCCTATTATTAATAACCAGCCATTCGTTTAACAACGGTGACAAGTTAAGGTCATTAAAACGGGGCAAAATTCACTTGACGGCTGTCTGTCTCCCTTAGCAGCAGAAATTTTGAAGATAGCTTGAGGACTACCTGCTTAGCCTGGAAATTTACAACTTTCCAGCCACACTGATGAAAGATTTAAATGAAATTTGCAAAGGACGGGTAACATTTAAAAAAAGCACACACACACACACACACACACACACACACACACACACAAAAACCCCACAGAAAAATAAGAGTCGGAAGGAGCTACGTGTGAAGACTCATCTCTTCAATCAAGCCGGCCTGGCCTAGATCTCCTCGGGTTTTAAATTTTTAAACAAGGCTGTTCGGGTTTTAGAATTGGGTTTTTAACAGGTTTTAGTAACAGCCTTGTATTAATTTAATTTAATTTATTTTTAAATATTTATTGTTATTATGTTTTTATTGGGTTGTAAACCGCCCCGAGTCCTACGGGAGAGGGGCAGTATAGAAATTTAATAAAACTAAACTAAACTAAACTACTAATAACACTGGGCCCAAAGCCCTCTGCTCACTTCTGTGAAAGAGAAGTGTATTATTTCCAGAAGCAATTTGTGTGTGTGTTTGTGCATTGTGTGTGTGTATGTCTGTGTGTGTGTGTGTGTGTGTGTGTGTGTATTCAGTTCTTTAACTGGGGATTTTGTCCGGGAAGAGCGCCCCCCACCGTTTGCAAAACAGGCAATTCTTTTTTTTGTGAGCATATGTAAAGTATTCGGGAAGATAAGTAATTTATTAAAATCCACCTAATTTGCCATGATATATTAAATCTCTGCTTCAGTGATCACAGACCATTTCATTTAGAGAATTAGGCATTCCCTCTTTGTGTGATTAAAGGTCTGGAAAATGAGTTCTTTGCTGCTATTTGTGAACACTCCGAGCCTGCTAATGGCGAGGAGATGGAATAGATTATGAGACAATTCATTAGTGTTCAGCAGAAAGAGCGAGGAGGGGAGGGGAGGCAGACAAAATATGTTTTGGGTGCCAACAGGCTCAAACTCAACCCCGACAAGACGGAGTGGCTATGGGTTCTGCCTCCCAAAGATATTTCAATCTATCCGTCCATTAGCCTGGGGGGGAGCTTTTGACCCCCTCGGAGAAGGTCCGCAACTTGGGCGTCCTCGATCCACAGCTAAATTTGGAACATCATCTTTCGGCTGTGGCGAGGAGGACATTTGCCCAGGTTCGCCTGGTGTACTTGCTGCGGCCCTATTTGGACCGGGAGTCCCTTCTCACAGTCACTCATGCCCTTATCACCTTGAGGCTCGACTACTGCAATGCTCTCTACATGGGGCTACCTTTGAAAAACGTTCGGAGACTTCAGGTAATGCAGAATGCAGCCGCGCGAGCAGTGTTGGGCTTGCCTAGAAATGCCCACATTTCGGCATCACTCCACGAGCTGCATTGGCTGCCAATTGGTCTCCGAACCCAATTCAAAGTGTTGGTTATGACCTATAAAGCCCTACATGGCATCGGACCAGGTTACTTACGGGACCGTCTGCTGCCCCATGAAACCCAGCAACCGGTTAGGGCCCACAGAGTCGGCCTTCTCCAGGTCCCGTCAGCCAGACAGTGTCGCCTGGCGGGGCCTAGGGGAAGAGCCTTCTCTGTTGCGGCCCCGGCCCTCTGGAACCAACTCCCCTCGGAGATCCGTATCGCCCCCACCCTCTCCGCCTTTCGTAAATTGCTTAAAACATACCTTTGCCGGCAGGCCTGGGGCAGCTAACACCTTGCCCCTAGCCAATGTATGTTTGTGTGTATGTTTGTGGAATGATTGGTTTCTTTTTTTAACTAAGGGTTTTTATATTTATGTATTTTATTGTAATTTCTATCATGTTGTGAGCCGCCCTGAGTTCTCCGGAATAGGGCGGCATAGAAAATAAATAAATAAATAAATAAATGTTCTTTTTTTTTTTTTTAAAGTAAAGCACAAGGGAGAAGATCTGTATATAGTTTGAACCATCCGGGCCCAGAGTTAGTCCTCGACTCCCAACTATTCGTTTAGTGGCCGTTCGAAGTAACAACGGCACTGAAAAAAAATGACCTATGGCTGCTTTTCACACGACCGTTGCAGGTTCCCTGTGGTCACGTGATCAGAATTTGGGCACTTGGAAACTGGCCTGTACTTATGACAGTTGCCCTGTCCCGGGGTCATGTGATCACCGTTTCGTAACCTTGCCAGCTGGCTTCCGACAAGCAAAGTCAACGGGGGAAGCCAGAGTCACTTAACAATTGCATGATTCACTTAATAACAGTGGCTAAAAGGGTTGTACAACGGGGCTCAACTCATTCAACCACCGTCTTGCTTAAAAATGGAAACTCTGGGCTCAGTTGCAGTAGTAAGTCAAGGACCGCCCATAATAACGGCTTCAGTTGTGTGTCTTCCTAGAGTGGGTTTTGAAGCAGCAACCTTGCAGGATTAATTTGTGGATGTATATCAAGAGGCCAATATCTTGTTGGTTAAGTTAGAACAATTAAGCAGTGGAACAACTTGCCTCCAGAAGTTGTGGATGCTCCATCACTGGAGGTTTTTTAAGAAGAGATTGGCCAACCATTTGTCTGAAATGGTGCAGGGTTTCCTGCTTCAGCTGAGGTTGGACTAGAAGACCTCCACGGTCCCTTCCAAGGTCCCATTATTTTGATTTATTTATCAAGCTTGTCTGCTACCCATCTCACCAAAGATGACTTGAATATCTTGGCCACAAAACCCCCAGAATTCTGCCTTTGGAATTTTTACTCCTTCTTTCTCACTCGTAAGGGATTGCTGACTGTCTCGGAGGATTAAACTCTGCAAGTTCCCACAAATATTTGCACTGTCAAGAGACGTTCTAGGAACCGCAGATGCCGACTTTCCAAGGTCTCTTCCATTCTCCTCAAACAGGCAGACATTGGTGTTCTCGCTTGCTCTGGATTCAGCTCATTGTCGGCGGCCCACATTTCCTCGTATTCTTTGGCTTCCCACCACACTATTGTCATTACGGCTCCTTCTTATACATTACGATAATTAAAAACAGTTCGATTTGACACCAAGATTAACCCCGAGCTTTTCAGAAAGGCGGTTGTGGTATTTCGGCAGGAGGTTTTGATTATTTGCCTAATATTTTGCAACCTCCAAAGAAAATACTTTCCATAAAAAAGAAATTAATCGGGAGACTTAGACCTATTCCCAACTGTGGATCAAACTCGGGTGTGGCTGTGCAGTTGAAGGTTCAAGGCAGAGGTGCCCAACCTTGACAACATGAAGACTTGTGGCCTTCAACTCCCAGAAATCCCCAGCATCCTTGCTCCACACGTTTTGTTGGAGGTTGTCAAGTTGCTTCTGTTGCCACAACAGTCCGACTTTTTCAAGTTGATAAGATTTCTTGATAACCAATGAAAGTGCTGGACCACAGCCTGCAGGATGGATGGGTACGGCAAATATTCTAGTGTTAATTTTCATTGCGGTAATTAATAGTTCCCAGCTGCATCATGTCAAATGAGAGTGAGATGAGGACCCACACTTTTTCTCATTACCAAATGTGTTTTGTTTTTTTGTTCAGAGCTTTCTGCAGCATCTTCTAATTTATATTAGTTTGCTGCTGTTTTGCTTTTACTTCTTAAGGGTGCCTTTGGAAAATAACAACAACAACAACAACAACAACAACAACAACAACAACAATAATAATAATAATAATAATAATAATAATAATAATAATAATAAAAAGTTGGAAAGGACCTTGGAGGTCATCAAGTCCAACCCCCTGCTCAGGCAGGAACCCTACACCATTTCGGACAAATGGCTGTCCAGTCTCTTCCTAAAAACTTCCACTGTTGGAGGCAGGTTGTTCCACTGGTTAATTGTTCTAACTGTCAGGAAGTTTCTCCTTAGTTCTAGGTTGCTTCTCTCCTTGATTAGTTTCCATCCATTGCTTCTTGTCCTGCCTTCAGGCGCTTTGGAGAATAGCTTGACTCCCTCTTCTTTGGGGCAGCCCCTGAGATACTGGAACACTGCTCTCATGTCCCCCCTCTTCCTTCTCTTTGTTAAACTAGACATACCCAATTCCAGCAACCGGTCCTTGTATGTTTTATCCTCCAATCCCCTAATCATCTTTGTTGCTCTTCTCTGTACTCTTTCTAGAGTCTCAGCATCTTTTTTACATCGTGACCAAAACTGGATGCAGTATTCCAAGTGTGGCCTTACCAAGGCCTTGTAAAGTGATATTAATACTTCACATGATCTTGATTCTATCCCTCTGTTAATGCAGCCCAGCACTGTGTTTGCTTTTTTGGCATCTGCAGCATACTGCTGGCTCATATTTAAATGATTGTCCACTAGGACTCCGAGGTCCCTCTCACAGTTACTACTATTGAGCAAGGTACCCCCGATACTATACCTGTACATTTGGTTTTTCTTGCCTAAATGTAGAATCTTACTTTTTTCACCATTGAATTTTATTTTGTTAGATAGTGCCCAGTGTTCAAGTCTGTCCAGATCCTCCTGTATCTTAAGCCTGTCTTCTGGAGTGTTGGCTATTCCTGCAAGGGAATGACGTTTATGTCATTGCTCTCAAGTTAGGCGTGTCTAACTTGGTGAAACACCCTGGAGGAAAAAAGGGGGACTTAAAACACAAAACTTACAAATATTTTGTCACATGCACAGAAAGAATTGACTTTCTAACTCATCCGAAGTCCACCGGGCTGCGGAAATGGTTACTTTTCATCCTGCGTGAACCAGGATTTCTACAGCCGCACATTTTCATAATGGGGAAAAATGTCACTATTGTGAGCAGTTCAATCTCAGCACTTTCAAATATAAAACATCGTACATTTGAGCAACCATCTTCACAAGATTGCTTAGGTTTTGGAGGAGGAGGAGGAGGCAGCTGCTATTTCAGCGGTTCTCAACCTATGGGTCGCGAACCCTTTGGGGGTCGAACGACCATTTCACAGGGGTTGCCAAACACCGCAGTCCGCCATTTTCTTTTCCCCTTTTCCCCTCGGCCGGCGCAATGGGCAGCACCGCGCATGCGCGGGGTAGCACCGCACATGTGCAATTCGGGCCGTGTCGCCACGCATGCGCGATGCGGGCCGTCGCACCACGCATGCACGATGCGGGCCATCGCGTGTGCGCCGTGCATGCACGATGTGGACCGTCACACGTGCCACGCATGCGCGATGCGGGCCATCGCGTGGCACCACACATGCGCGATGCGGGCCGTCACACCGCGCATGCGCGATGCAGGCCGTCGCACCGCGCATGCGCGATGCGGGCTGTCGCACCGTGCATGTGCGATGCGGGTCGGGGTCGCGACGCGCATGCGCAGCGCAGGTCGGGGTCACAGCCTGCAAAAGGCTGAGAACCGCTGTGCTATTTGGTTGTGTTTGACTCTGCCAGGTCCCTCCACATCTTCTGATCTTGCACTACCTCTTTGAGTTGTTCTATGCTCTGGTTGGTGTCAGTATTGAAAGCATGCAAAAGCCATTTTCTTTGGCAGCCTAGTTTCCTTTGACCTGCTAACTCTTCCAAATATAACCGCTTTCTCCAGTGAGTTCCTGCACATGACATGGCCAAAGTAAGCGAGACGTAGTTTCGTGAGTTTGCCTTCCGGTGAACTGTCTGGTGTTATGTGCTCCAATTTTCTGTACAATAGTACAAATATTATCCCTTCCGGCAAACTGTTGGCCATTGTGATTTAAGAATGAGAAGATAAGAGGCAAGGGAGAAGATAAGAATTCTACTGTGGCATGAATTGGGCATAGGTTTGGGTGATGGGCTGGCAACCCAGGAGTCCAGCCACAGTGTGCTGTTCTTAACCGCCTGCCCTTAAGTGTACGTACTTGAAAATAAACCACAGTCTACTCCGATTTATTACAAAGCCGCACAAAAGGGTAGCATGCAAGATACGTTTTTAAAAAATCTGGGCAGAAGTCAATCCTGCTGAATCCGCAGCCAATGATGTTCTGCCCTTTAAAACGGGGGGGGGGAGTGAGGACCCCCCAAGTTGCTTGCAGACCTTTAAACCTTCTGCATTTCAGAAATGTTCCCCAGTAGAGATCCATATTTTGTGTGAACACACGCGAAGCACTTGGAAGCTCTCTTCGATGGGGTTTGGCACTGGATAAGCCCTAAATTAGATCGCATTTGTTCTTTGAAAATACCCACAAATGTTTGCCTAATTAAACAGAAGCATTATCATACGGATTTATTATCTTACACTAAGTATAGATTAAGCAAAACCATTCCAGTTTGATTTGCAACCAAGGCAGCATAGATTTAATCCGAAGCATGCACTATAATAAACATACATTAATTTTCCTTTTTTATATATATAAAAAAGATATAAATTAAAGCTGGATTCCAATAGAAGGTTTTGAATTGGGGGGTGACTTTAATCCAGGGGTCTTTCATCCTTGACAGGAGAATGAAGGATAGGGAGCTGGGTTTACCTATTCTTCACTTTGTAGAAAGCACTTTTTGGATTGGATTCTGATATGTAGCCTTTCAGAAGGTCCCAAAAACCCCAAATGAAGGGGATTTTTAAAAAAAAATATTATTTAATATATATGCGTGTTTCTCTTTTACTTCTTCCCTCCAACGGTTTATCATCTTTAAATCAATGGTAAAATTAACTGTAGACAACGCCCAAATTGAGCTAAATAAAGGAAAAAGGAGCTTGAATCAACCAGTGTTTCTTAACCTTAACCATTTGAAGAGGTTAAGAACTCAGCTCCCAGAATTCCCCAAGTAGCCATTGATTATCATATAATAATATACTGCTCAAAAAAATAAAGGGAACACAAACGTATAGGATCCTATATGTTTGTGTTCCCTTTATTTTTTGAGCACTATATAATAAAATTGATTATCATCACAATAACTTGGCTAAATCAAGCCAAATCTTTACTAGGCGATAGGCCAGCATATAGCTACATCTATGCCTTTTTCGTGGCAACAAAATGGAAGTGGGCGGGGTTTCGCTTTCCAGTCCAGCTTTCCCGTTCTCAGATTTCCTCTTGGCCTCCTTTCCTATACAGACTAGGCTCATCCTGCTTATCTTTAAGCCTGAACAAGATCCACCAGATAGGAGAGTTTTAAATTCCTTTCCAAGACCTCCTCCCAGCCGCCAATCTTTTCCTTAACTAATTTTTTCCTTTCTTAGCTGCCAATTTATGAGATCAATGTTACTGGCTCAAATGCCTGTAATGTCGAATAAAAACGAACACTGGAAGCCCTCGACAATCCACTTATGGCTTTGGACTTGTCACAATCTCTAATTTGAAATTCAGGTATTAAGAAAATTGGATCTTTTTTTGAAAAGGAAGGAAAAGAGGGACTTAATAAGCATTTTCATAATTAATCAGCAGGTCCTTTGCAAAGAAGAATGTAATGAATGTCTGGACGACAATAGCCTGAGATCTAGGTATGCAAATGCAAAGAGTTTTCTGCCCAAAGTTTCTCTCGCTTCTTTGTGACTTGTTAATAATATGCAAGTTGGAAAAGTCCCCAAAGAAGGCAGAAGGAAAAAAACACTAATGAAGCAAATATCTTTTCTAAGTAGCATTCTAAGTATAAGACAATCCCGGGCACCAAATCTTTATTTGGACCCACAACCTCAAGACCACCCATTGTTGCTAAATTGGCATTTTTAATGAGGGATATTTAATAATAATTGGAGAATAAGCCTATTCACTATATTTAATTGTAATTACATGCAGAGGAAATGAGTTTTTCTTTTTCTTTTTCTTGGCTCCAACTATTACCTTTCGGAACACAGCCCCCATCAGCCACCGATGGTCAAATATGTTCCTCTACTTGGAAAAATAACCCAAGCTAAACGTTTTGAGCAAGCTTTATTTAAAGAATTGTAGTTGTGATTTCTCTTACCATCCTTCCCCACACTAGGGACAAAGGTTTGTTTATTTCCTGTTATGGATTCACATTATTTCAGCCATTTCAATATTAGAATCTTGATCATCATAATCCCAATCAGCACAACCGGTGCTTTTGTTAAACCAGGTTGAATCCTGAAGCTTCTGAAATTGCTCCTCAAGCATAGAACAGTTTTCTTTGAATCCATGAAGAGAAACGTGTTGCCTGGTTTTATAGAAGCGCTTAATGACCGCCTTGACCCAGTTGTCTGGTTGTGAAGTGGGAACCGCAGAGAAACCAAGAAGGCCCCAAAAGAGACCTCGGCTCCTTTTGGTAGCCCAGATGGACCCAAGGAGTCAACGAAGAGTGAACTACATCAAGGCTTCTTCTGCATTGCTGAAGCATGCGTCACGCTATTCAATTCAGCATCAAGATTTCCATCAGGAAATGAACACACAATTGCTTGCCAAGCCCTGGTCAACATTATGGGAAACGTTGTGAGATTATGCTCTGGAGTCCCATGCTAAGTAGGACTGGCACCAGTCCCTGTTTTCTACAAGTCTTCACGTTCCTCCCAAACCAGATGCAGCAGATGGATTATTTGACAGACTCTGAAAACAAGAACATCTTGCTACAAGATGTCTTAGTAACTCTGAAAGGACAATGTAAGAGAATAACAGAAAGAGTTGGAAGGGACTTTGAAGATCTTCTAGTCCAATTCCTTGATCAAGCAGGAAACCTTATATTATCCTGGATACATGGTTGTCCAATCTCTTCTTGAAAAACCCCAGTGATGGAGCACATACAACTTTTGGAGGCAACCCATCGATTATTTGTTCTCACTGTCAGGAAATTCCTCCTTAGTTCTAGGTTGCTTTTCTCCTTGATTAGTTTCCATCCATTGCTTCTTGTCCTTCCTTCAGGTCCTTTGGAAAATAGGTTGACCCCCTCTTCTTTGTAGCAGCCCCTGAGATATTGGAAGACTGCTATCATGTCACCCCTCGTCCTTCTCTTCGTTAAACTAGATATACCCAGTTCCTGCAACCGTTCTTCCTATATTTTAGCCTCCAGTTCATAATTTGTTGCTCTTATGCCCACAGAAGTCAGTTGCATGACTGGACCTACTCCTGGATAATGCTTTCCCAGCGCTTTCTACCGCAGGGCAAGGCGACGCACATGTCACTTCTGCCTCCAATTTATCCCTTCAACAACATACCTGGGAAGTATGCTGGGCTGAGAGCAAGTGGCTGAGTTCACACAGCAGCCTAGACAGTTAGAGATTCAACGTGTTGTGAGAATACAGCCACTGGCTTAACGTGTTGGATGAAGCAGCCATTAAACCATGTTTGGGTAAGGCCTGATAGGTGAACATTGTGCAATGGAGTTTTGTTAACTCAGATTTATGATGAAAAGCATGATTTCATGGCTGAGAATGTTTTTTAACTGAAGCCTCTCTAGTTTTAACTTCACTTCAATATCTAAATATTTCGAAGGAGAAGGATGCAGATGAGAGGAAGGGGAAAGAGAATGATCTTTATTTGAATGCCACCCTACAATCTTTACTCTCCTATTTAATGAAACTCAGGGCAGTGGTTTTACCTCTTCATTTTTTAAAACTAGCAAAAGCTGAAGGGTTATACTTAGATCGCTGAGAATAAGCCTGGTAGCGGCGTGACTTATTTCTGAGTGGACATGTAATAAAAATTGCTTGTGTAAATAAAAAATGGAGTGCGGTGCCGGTGGTGACAATAAAGACAGAAAGATAGAAAGAAAGAGAGAGGTCATTTACAAATGTAGATCCTGGCAAGTTTTTGTTTTTGTTTTCTTCATCGCACATGAAATATGTAATGCACTGCTCTAAAGAATTAGCACATGGCTCCATCTACAGTCTGGAATCAAATGCATGTAGAGATCCCTTCTAGTCTGCTTGTAATTCCCAAATCAATATCTTGTCTGTCTGTCTCTCGTCATCTATCATGTATCTGTCTGTCTTTCTATCCATCCATCCATCCATCCATCTATCTATCTATCTATCTATCTATCTATCTATCTATCTATCTATCTATCTATCTATCTATCTATCTATCTATCTATCTATCTATCTATCTATCTACCTACCTACCTATCTATCTATCATCAATCTCCATATCTATCCATCCGTAACTCTGTCTGTCTGTCTGTCTGTCTGTCTGTCTGTCTGTCTGTCTGTCTGTCTGTCTGTCTGTCTGTCTCTCTCTCTCTCTCTCAATAAGTCTTATCCCTCATTTTCCAGGAAGTCCATTGAACTCAAGGTGGCTTATGAGCAAGTAAGTCTTCTATTTATTGCCCAACAAAGTAGCTTTCTCTTACCCTGTTTTTTTTCCCCCATCCAGAGGGGCTGAGAAAACCTCTCTCTGAAGGATTAGTTTGGAAAGAAAGAAGGTAGAAGCCTCAAGTTGCCCACAGCTAACACTGACTTCAAATGAAGTTGATTCTGCAGACTCTCCAGAGGGTGAATAACTTTCTGAAAATTATTATCTTCCTGACCTTACAAAATTGATTCAATAGAAGAGAATATTTGTAGCCCGGGGTTGAAATGGGGTCCTTGGTGCTGACTGAGGTTTGTGTTTTTCTTGCAAATATTTCAGGACCCAAGGAGGTAACATTATCAGTGCCAGAAGGGAGTGGGGTTTGCTCTCTTTTTACATGCACGTGGCTTGCCCTGTCAGTGTTGGTGGGAATCAAGGTTTCTTGATTACGCTGTTTGTCGGAATTGGTAGTTTGTGTGTTTGTTTGTTTTTTAACATACCCACACACACATCTCTGTCTAGAACTAAAGGGATTCTCTTTGCAGGGGATATTAGTTTAGGAAAGGACTTTTCAAAATATTTATTTGAAGATGCAAAAACATCCCTTCACCATAATTTCTAGGCAGTTTACATAGGAATAAAATTACAATACTATAATTCTCTCTCTCTCTCTCTCTCTCTCTCTCTCACACACACACACACACACACACACACACAAACAAACACATATTTTGATTTAACTCTACTGGCATCTTTATTAAACACTATTTGCTTTTGAAACTAATAGCTATATTTCTATCTGTGGGCCACCTACTGTATGTGTACATTCATCTCCTGTCTATCTCATCTTTCTAATCTGCAGTGTTGCAGTTTTTCAAACTCCCATCATAAAACAGGTAGGGCTTATTACAGGCGGAGAACTTTTAAAATCAAATTAAGCCACAGAGAAGCCAAGAGGGCTAAAGTCCTACAGTGACTTTAAAAATGAAAATGAAATATCTCCCTGTACATTTTCGAAGTACAATAACACAGAGTTGTAAAATTACCTCCGATTAATATCAAACGCACGTTTTATGCGAGGCGATTTGATTATAATTTGATTACCTGACCTTGTAATTAAAGTTTATCAGGGTGTCCCGAGCCTCTCTATATGTAATAGCTTATTTCAGCCCAGTAGGAAAAGCAACAGGAAATCTAAGTCTCCAGTTTTGCATTTAAATAGGTGGAAAAAATGTAGTAAAAATGTGACAAACAGGTCTGAGTTTTTTTGATCATTAATCGTGCTAAGCAATATTCATAAATTCAATTTTGAAGAAGTTGGATACTTTTTCTCCCCCTTTTATTAGTTTCGGTGTTATTAAATGAGATTGTTTCTGACTAATATATTTCTCGACTCAAACGGTAGCTCCCAGCTGTTATTCAAATCAAATAACATGCCCCTTACTTGTGCCTAGCACTCATAAATGCCAAGTTGTGATACATTTCTTGGTGATGGTCACGAATATTAAAGGAGGCAATAAAGCTTCTAATATCTCATAAGTAAGCTGATTTTTCTAAAGGACTGGAATCAGCCGCTGCAGGAGAGGCTGGAGGCATGGGGGATTTCTCTTTCTTTCTCTCTCTCTTTCTTTTTTTCCCCTTTCTTTCTTTCCTTTTTCTTTCTTTCTTTCTTTCTTTCCTCTTCTTCTACCTCTTCTTCCTTCTCCTTCTCTTCCTCCTCCCATTTTTCTTTTTATCTCCGAACAACAATTTAGCTTACCATGATTTAAGAACAGGAAAAAAATTTCAATGTTAGAACAGGAGGGAACAACTACAACTACAGTAGATTCTAACTTCTGATTGAAGGGGAAAAAGGAACAACAAAATAGACATGAAGTCGGGTTTGGACAACAGGTGAAAAGTGAACCTCAGCCAAATATGGCTTGTTCCATAAACCATATTTAAAAATCTGATTGTGCAACATGTAGCTTCATCTGAGACAGGATGAGGATGATGATGAGAAGATGATCATTTCCCTTCTTTGCATAGGGTTTGAGATATATTGAGACAAATTTATCCAGCTGATTTCTATGGGACTTAAATGCGATCCAATTGTAGAGAGGGAGTCTATGCAGCTCAGTTTTTTTTTAATTTATTTGTAAAATCCATTGGCCACCCATCTTAATAAAGGGCAACTCTTGGCAGCTTGCAATCTTAAAGAGCTGAACTGCTGGGTTCAGTATTTCTCAACACTGGCCCCGGCATCCTTAGTCACCTCGGCAAAGAGATGTGGGCACGGCTAGCTGGGCAATCTGTCGAAGTCTATGTATCTTAAAGTTCCAAGGTTGAGAAACACTCATTGGGTTCTTAGCCTTTGTGAACATCAACGCAAGCCAAGACTGGAGGAGAAGTCTACCTCCACCTCACACCCAGGTCCTCGGAGACTGCAAATAACGCCTCGTGAGACTTTTTTCCCCTCTCCTTTTATTTTATTTCATTTAGTTATTCAATTTACATGCCATCCATCTCACAATTGAGTGAGTCGGCGTCATTAAAAAAAAGGCAATATGAAACAATTAAAACTTTAAAAACATAGACTTCAAAAATGTTTCTTTTCTTTCTTCCTCTCCTTTTATTCTCCAGAAAACTAGGGAGGATCCCTTCTTCTCTCCTTCGATGGGCTGAGACACTTCCTATGGGGATCCTGTGTGTGTGTGTGTGTGTGGTCTCCCAAGGCCATACAGGTAGTCAACACGACCACAATTGAGCCCCAAATGTATGTTGTTGAGACATTTGTTAAATGAATTTTGTCCCATTTTATGACTTTTCGTGCCACGTTTGTTAAGTGAAGTTGTTAAATTAGGAACATGGTTAAGTGAATCTGGCTCCCCCATTGCCTTTGCTTGTAAGAAGGTCGCAACCGTTGTAAATGTGAGGCAGTTGTCCAGCATCCAAATGTAATTCATGTGACCGTGGGGATGCTGCAAGGGTCGAAAATAAGTGCAAAAAATGGTCATAAGTCACTTTTTTTCAGTGCCCTGGTAACGTCAGTCACTAAATGAACAGTGGTAAGTTGTAAGGATGACGTAAGTTGTAAGGATGACATGTACCATCATGGTGAGGCCAGGCACAACTAAACCACCAGTTGGAAGTTGGTGTTCCAGGGTGAGGAGCTGCTTTTTAGACATTCAGCTTAGGACCCGGACGTAAATCGGGTGCCGCTTTGCAATAAAAGGCTTGAAATGGGTCCCTTCCCCCCCCAAAAAAGCTGCCTCACCCCCGATTCCTTCAGTCTGCAGCGTCTCTTTTGTTTTCTTCTCCGCTTCTTCATAAAAGATGTTGCTGATGGAAATGTGGAGCTCAGGGAGCTTAACCGTTATGTGCAATGACCTTTACTTTTCATATTAATATATTATTGCCAGATCCGTATGACTCGCGAAGGCAGTTTGGAAATTCAGATGAAATGCCAACGCGCCGCGGTGTCTTTCGTCCAGACCCTTCTCCCACCCACCCATCGACCCTCCCCGTCTCCCAGCTCGGGCATCCAGTGGTGGCAAACCTGGTGAATTAATATGCATCCTTTCTGTCTCTCTCTCTCTCTCTCTTCTCTTTTATTGACTCGGCGAGGTTTGCCCAGGCAACTTGATCAAGAGTAACATTATCAAGAGCTTTGCAAGGCGCGCTTCTTTGTCATTTCCACACCCGTGTCGGCGCGACACTCGTCACTGTCAATCAAACCGCAATAAGACGCAGATGAGTTGCTCATTTGGTTTAATAAAATCTCCCTGCTTATTTGCAGTGGAGTCATTATGCCACATAATTGCCGCACCGCCGAGGTGAACAGCAGCCAGTTGCCTGGGGATATGAGGATGGGAGGGGGGAAAAATCTGCGATATGAAGGCGTTTGCTCCTGTTGTATCCCTCCCTAGTCACTCATATCCCTAAAATTAATATTGTATTTGAATCTACTCCCCACCCACCCACCCAGACACCCATGCCGATGCAAGCTAACATTGTTATTACTTATTATTTGGACGTGAAGTCATTTATTTTGAATTGCCTTGGCAAGTCTGCCAAGCTCAATTGCATTCAGGAGGGCTCGGTGCCATTTTTGATGGCCGTTGGAAAGCGAGAATCCATAATTAGGGAAAGAATTCCATTCAGAGGTTAACCTGCCACATGGTACCTAAGCCAGAGAAAATCAAAGCATTGGGCTTGTGTTATTGTGCTTCTATGGACACCATCTTAGGCTAAGTGGTCACTGGGGTTTATAAAAGGAAACAAACCAAGATAATTCCTTTGCTTGAGAAGGGAACTTAAAGGTGCGATGTTGAAAAGAACAGGTGTCCAAGATAGTTGAATAGGGAAATTAATTCACTGGTCTACAAAACTTGGTTTAGGTCAGGTTTGCACCATTAGTAGTGGTTTCCGATGTGTGGCAATAAACTTGCATTTTTCAAGAGCTGGCAAAGTTCAATTTACACAGACATTAGTTTTGTGGCGGTAGCTTAAACCAAGAAACCATTTTGTTGGGAGATCTTGCTTTGCCTTGCTAAGGAGAGCACCAAGGAATTCTCAAACTAAACCTTGGTTCATGGAAACAAGCCTAGCATACTAAGAGAAGCTAATATTCAACATAGCAACATCTTTAGTGCTGAGTTATGGATGTCCCAGTTTAAAAAGGACAGGTGGAAATTGGAGCAAGTTTCTGAGTAGGGCTACTAAGATGGTGAAACATCTGGAGAACAAGCCCAATGAGGAACAACAAAAGATTTGGCTTATTTCATCAACCCAAAAATGACCAATTACCGGTATAACAATTTTCAAATAGCTAAAGGATTATCCCATCAAAAGGCAAGACTGGATCCAATACATTAACACTGCAAGTAAGAAGCTGGGCCAACCGTAAGGAGAACAGCTAGATCAAGTTGACATATGAAGCAGTCCATTCTCCTTTGTTGGAGAATCTTCAACCAAAGGTTGGATGGTCATGTCAGAAACTCATACTGATAGAAGAGAATATTTGTAGCTCAGGGTTGAACTGTGAGGTCCTTGGTGCTCTGTAGGTTTCGTTGTTTTCTTCTGATGTTTCATTACCAAACTAGACAACAATTACCAGAGGTAGGTAACATCATTAGATGGTTTGGTAATGAAACATTTGCAAGAAATAACCAAGCTCAGAGAGCTCCAGGGACACCACATGCCACATTGAGTCTTGCACTGAACAAAGAGGATGAACTACCGGTAGATGCCTTCTACTTTAAGATACCTTGCAACTAATTCTTTGCAAACAATTCCCACTGAAATCCAAATGACAGGAGGACCCTCACACTTTTAAATATGACTTTTGAATACCTTGCCCTCTGACCTTCTTCCCCAAAGGAACACTGAGCAAAAAAATAACTCTAATTTGATCTAAATTTCATCAGCAAAGTAATCCAAGCAATGACATACTGGAGAGCCTTTTATTTCCGCTTTTAACTTTAGCTTGCAAAGGGGAATGCTGCATTTGAAGTGTCCTAATATTAGAGCACAACCATTTTGAAAAGAGAGAAAGCGGAGGGAGGGAGGGAGGGAGGGAGAGAGATGCTTCTTTATCATGAGATGAATATTATTTTTGTCCATAACAAATGTATGCAAATTGACCTGATAGACTGAAACTCAAATGATTAAGTGATTCATATTTCTTTAATTGGGTTGAAGCCCCTTGTGGCTGCTTCAAACACAATCTTTTTCCAGAGTTGGTTTTTTCCCCCCTCCTATCTGTGTGAGAGCTGCTGAAACAAAGTCTATGTGAGTCGTTTTTTACAGGGGTTCTGTTCTAACCATTTTGTTTCCTTGAAGGAAACTCTTGCTTGTTCATCAAATCTTCATGCAGCATTTCTGCATCACACTGACTGCCTCAGGCAGTGTAACCTTTTTTTTTTTGCCCATTCATATTAGCAAGAGGATGTCTGCCGAGAGCAAAATGAATATTAAACATTCTCTGAAAAGTTCCATCCAGAACCTTGATCTTTTTTTTTTTTTACAAAGAAGCAACTGATGCTTTTTTTTTTTTTTTGCAAAACTTCTCATACTTTATAGGGTTTGTCAACTGATTTGGAGGCATCTTTGCTAATTAAGCAAAGGAGTTTAATAGATTAATTCATTGCCCAACATCTACATATGCTGGTAACCTATAAACAGGACCGGTGCCTGGAGTCATATATCAGAATTATTGTAAGCCGTAAGCTAGCGGTTCACTGGGTTTGAGGATAACATATTTTGCCTGTAAGGCAGTGTGGTTTGGAAAAAGTTGATTGGGTGATGCACATTCACAGCTAGTCTTCTTCTTCTTCTTCTTCTTCTTCTTCTTCTTCTTCTTCTTCTTCTTCTTCTTCTTCTTCTTCTTCTTCTTCTTCTTCTTCTTCTTCTTCTTCTTCTTCTTCTTCTTCTTCTTCTTCTTCTTCTTCTTCTTCTTCTTCTTCTTCTTCTTCTTCTTCTTCTTCTTCTTCTTCTTCTTCTTCTTCCTCCTCCTCCTCCTCCTCCTCCTTCTCCTTCCGTGTCTAGATTAAACTTTAAACTGCTAGAAAGAAGCCACATTCTTGGCTTTGTCATTGGCCAAAAATAAGTCATTATCGGTACATGTTTCTCATAGTAGCTGACATACCAGCAGATGGGCCGGGCTCTGAGTATCTCCACATTCACACAGCATGTTGTTATCTATTAAGAGCCTCCATTTCAGCATGTTGCTTTTACATTTAGGCACTCCAACCCTCAGCTTATTCAGGGTCCTCCAGGTAGTATGAGAATTCAGATCCTTCAGCCAGATCCTCCTTTAATGTTATTCCTTGCTTGATAGTCTCCTTCCTCCATCTTTGAATTCAATTTTGTTCTTGTGTACCTTGAAGAATGTGTTGGTACCATAAAGCTGTTCCTAGCTCTTGGCTTGGGGGACATGTCCGTTCAGAGGATGTTGGGGATCATTCTCTTGTTTAGTTCTCTCTCGTTGACTGGGGGAATAAACCACACAACACAAACTGTGCTAGCGTGAGGAGTGAGACAGTGGGATTTTTTACTAGAGTTTTGCATGCACAAGAAGAAACAAAGGCATGGAAGAATGCACGTCTTCTCTGCTTGCTCTGTGTTTTTTTTCAAAGGTCCTGTTAGCCCTTGACTTACAATCGTTTGTTTAGCGACCGCTGAAAGTTATGACACGGATAAAAAGTGATTTACGAATGGTTTTTTCATGTCGCAGCATCCTGACATTATTTTAGGATCCAAATCTGGGCACTTGGCAACCAAGCATGTATTTACGACAGATGCCCGAAATTTATATTGCTAAGTGTGATAGTTATTAGGTGAGTTTTGCCCCATTTTATGAGCTTTCTTGCCACAGCTATTAAGTGAAGCACTGCAATTGTTAAATTAGTAACACCGTTAAGTGAATCTTTGCTTGTCAGATGATCGCAAAAGGGGATCACATGTCCCCCTCATATATATGAATCAGTTGCAACCGTCATAAACATGAATCAATTGCTAAGCATCCAAATTTTGATTATGTGACCATGGGGATGCTGCAACAGTCATAAGTGTGAAAAACAGTCATAACTCACATTTTTCAGTGCCTTGTAACTTCGAACTATCATTAAATGAACGTTTGTAGTCAAGGAGTACCTGTATTTGGAAGGATTACCCTTCCAAATCAAACCAAACTGAATCTTTGAATCGGTTTGATAATGGAATGCGATCCAAAGGGATACGCCAAATCCATGCCTTTATCAAACTGAGCCTATTTTAGGCAAAGATCAGCTGCTTTAAAGAAGGCAATTATTTAGTTAAACTTGGATATATGGAGTGAAGGTCTACAAATGTAAAATGATTGTATTAAGCTGAATGGCTTTAACTTGAAATTTTTTTTCTTTGTTTACATGTACAAATGGATATCTAATAATAAAAAATGTTAAAAATTTAAAAAAAAAGGCAATTATTTTCTGCCAAGGAAAAACTGGCGGAGGCCTCCATCTAGTGGTGTCTTTTATTTCCAACATCATGTATCAGAAACTAATCAGGCTGGCATCTTGTAACTGGTACCCACCAGAGATCCGGGGCCTATAAGAGTAATGAGTGGCAAGGCAATAAGTCTACTGATTTGTGACAGTAAATCTACTGATATATAGCCTGAACAATAATGTGGTTTAATCAGCATGAGCTTAAATGTGTTTTTGTCAATCCAGACATGCATAAACTGCAAGCTGTGATACAGTGTTGTGTCAACCAGGCTATTCAGCTTGTTCTAAAAATCTTAATTAAAGCACCTTATTGTTTAGGGCAATGTTTTTTAACTTTGGCAATTTGAAGATATGTGGATTTCAACTCCCAGCCAGCTTTACTAGATGGGAAATTCTGGGCGTTGAAACCCATACATCTTGAATTTGTCAAGGTTGAGAAACACGGGTTTGGGCAAAGAGTGACCTATAACAGCGAAAATGTAATTATGCAGCAGCACATCACTAAGAAAAGCAGAA
This sequence comes from Bothrops alternatus, assembly GCA_034064705.1. Classification (NCBI taxonomy): domain Eukaryota; kingdom Metazoa; phylum Chordata; class Lepidosauria; order Squamata; family Viperidae; genus Bothrops; species Bothrops alternatus. The sequence continues at coordinate 537,551 of JARGCV010000065.1, forward strand.
GAAAAGCACCTTTTTGATGTCTTTCTTCATAACAGCTACCCAAAAAGCTTCATACTCCATCATACGTCGGCCAGACCCCGTCGCACCATACAATCAGTCAAAGCATGGAAACAAACCTTATCATATGTCAAAGGAGTGTCAGAAATGGCGGTCCAAATTCTATAACCTCTGGGAATAATGGCGACCCATAAACCAACATCAACATTCTGACAAGAGCTGTCCAGAACCAAAGACAAAGTACAGAAACGAGAGATCTGCAAGATCAAATGCAACAACTGCAACCCATTCTACGTCAAACAGGACAACCGAGCCCAAGAAGCCACCAAAGGCTGACCAGCGGCCAATCAACGTGACCACAAATCCCTGATCTTGACTCACATCAACACCGAACAACATCAGTTTGATTGGGACAGAACAAAAATCGTTGGTCCTGTTACTAAACACCACACATGTGAATTTGTCAAAAGACAATAGTCAATGAACAACGGAACAATCTTTTCCATGTCACTTTTAAAGGGTTGTGATCTGCCCATGTGCCTATTTCTATCTCAATTTCCTGTATATCCATCTTTAATTCAGAAGTCATTCAAATCATGTCAATTCTTGACCAAGATTTATGGCTATTTGAGTAAAAAGTGTACTGTCGATTTTGAGGGTTGATTTCTCTCCAGACATCTTGAATTCCAATTTCTTCTGCCATGTCAAAAAATGCCTTGGGTAGTCTCCTTCTTCCAAGTTTTCCTGTTTTACTACTTTTATAATCCACTATTCCATCTACTATCGCATTAAAATCTCCTATTAAACAAATATTTTGGTATTCCATTTCTATTAATTTCCTGTGTAATCTTTGATAAAATTGTTCTTGACTATCATTTGGAGCATAAATTGCCACTAACAGTATTTGTTTTTGGTGCAAATATATTTCAACCATAATAATTCTTCCTTCTTCATCTGAATATATTAATTTAGAATCTATTGTCTCTTTAACGTATATTACCACCCCTGAACGATGGAACAATCAAGAAACACATCGATCTGCAACCAGCCTACGAGTCTGTAAGAAGTCAGACCAATCGAGCAACCGACCAATGACGGCGTTCACCAACAACCAGCTTGCATGACTTCCAGGCGGGATGACCTCGCTACCAGGATGACCCTCACCTGGCGCAACTGGTCGGTCACGTGACCAAATGACCCCCTCCTAAGACCTATACAATTCATTTAGTGACTGTTGAAAAGTACAACGGCACTGATTAAAAGTGACTTAGAACCATTGTTTTCACACTTTACGACCATTGCATTATCCCCGCAGTCACCTGATCAAAAATTCAGACACTTGGCAACTGACTTGTATTTATGACAGTTGCAGGGTCACGCGGTCCCCTTTTGCAACCTTCTGACAAGCCAAGTCAATGGGGGAAGTGGATTTATTTATTTATTTAATTAGATTTCTATGCCGCCCTATTCCAGGAACTCAGGGCGGCTCACAACATGGATACAACATGTAGAAATCTAGAAATTAAAATACATTATAAAAAACCCGTTAATTAAAACCAATCACCCAAAACAGACATGCAAACATACATACACTGGCTGGGGCAAGGTGTTAACTGCCCCAGGCCTGTCGGCAAAGATGGTTCTTTAATAATTTGCAAAAGGCGGAGAGGGTGGGGGCAGTACGGATCTCCGGGGGGGAGTTGGTTCCAGAGGGCCGGGGCCGCAACAGAGAAGGCTCTTCCCCTGGGCCCCGCCAGGCGACACTGTCTGGCTGACGGGACCTGGAGAAGGCCGACTCTGTGGGCCTTAACCGGTCGCTGGGTTTCATGGGGCAGCAGACGGTCCCGTAAGTAACCTGGTCCGATGCCATGTAGGGCTTTATAGGTCATAACCAACACTTTGAATTGCGTTCGGAGACCAATTGGCAGCCAATGCAGCTCGCGGAGTGATGTTGAAATGTGGGCATTTCTAGGTAGGCCCAATACTGCTCGTGCGGCTGCATTTTGCATTACCTGAAGTCTCCGAACATTTTTCAAAGGTAGCCCCATGTAGAGAGCATTGCAGTAGTCGAGCCTCGAGGTGATAAGGGCATGAGTGACTGTGAGAAGGGACTCCCGGTCCAAATAGGGCCGCAGCTAGTACACCAGGCGAACCTGGGCAAATGTCCTCCTCGCCACAGCCGAAAGATGATGTTCCAAATTTAGCTGTGGATCGAGGAGGACGCCCAAGTTGCGGACCTTCTCCGAGGGGGTCAAAAACTCCCCCCCCCAGGGTGATGGACGGACAGATTGAATTGTCTTTGGGAGGCAAAACCCACAGCCACTCTGTCTTGTCGGGGTTGAGCTTGAGCTTGTTAGCACCCATCCAGACCCTAACAGCCTCCAGACATCGGCACATCATTTCCGCTGCTTCGCTGAACTGACTTCACAACCCTGTTACTAGCTCCACAGCTGCAGTGATTCACTTAAGAACCATAGAAAGGCCATAAAACGGGGCAAAACTGACAACAACCATCACGCTTAGCAACAGAAAATTTGGGCTCAGCTGTGGTCGTTAAGTCCAGAATGGACCCGTATTAGACATTAATGTGCTAGGTAGAATATTGTTCCCCTCAGAATCAGCACTTAAACGCAGAAATATGCTTTCTTCTTGGGGCCCTGTCTGGCATTTTCATTTCCCCCCCCCTTTTCCCTTCTTTCTTCCCCAGAGGTTCTTATAAACTGGAGTTTCATCAGCCTGGCTCCTGTTTTCTCGGCCCAGAAGAATAATTCTGAATAAATTGTGGCCATAAGTCGAGGACCGCCCGCACACGCGGAAGAGAACCGGGCCAAGACGCCACAAACACCGAGGAACCCCCCCCCCCCCGCGCCGCCTGGTGAAGAAACGTTCCGAAATTAAAGAACGAGCCACCCTTATCCTCCACCATCCCGGCTGCAAACATTTTCCCGCCATTTCGAAATGGTGATTAATTTGCGGGGAGGGGATCCTTCAGGCGTGAGGAACAGTCTCCGCCAACCAGCGCCAAGGATGGTGGGACATGTACCCTGTTTCCCCGATAGTAAGACACCCCCGATTGTAAGACCTATCGGGGTTTTCAGGGGGTCGGCTAATATAAGCCGTACCACGAAAGTAAGACATATTACTCCTGCCCACTTCCGCCTCCTGCTTAAAATACTTAAATACTTAAAATAAAACTGACAATTGTTTTCCAATCAATATAAGCCGTACCCCGAAAGTAGACATAGTGGGGCTTTTGGGGATAAAAAGAAAGTGTGACCCTGTCTTGCTTTAGGGGAAACACGGTAGTTCCATCCCATCAGCCGAGGGAGGGAAAATGCTTTATACGCCCTGGCAAAGCAGCTCCTCCTCTTCTGGTCCACCAATCAACGTCTCGCTCTGTTCAGCCCGAACGCTTTCATTGGCTAATCACCCCTCTCCCCCCCCGCCCTTGGTAAGTCATTTCCCCGCGGTGGCACGATTGGTGGCCTTCTCTCCAACGGGCAGCTGCGCCATCCAATGCGGATGCCCCGGTGGGAGACGCCGGGCTCCTCCCCTTAGCAACGGGGGCCGCGGCCTCCCCAACCGCTCGTGGAGGCTGCCGCGGAAATCACAAAAGCGGCTGTGACGAGGGGCGGGACTGAGGCAGAGACTGGCCAATCGCCGCGTCCCCTCCCTGCCAAAGAGCCTCGGCCGAGATCATCGGGAACAGTCCAGATGGGGGTGGCGAGGCAGGCAGGGCGCCAGCGGGGCCGATCAAGGTGAGTGTCGCGCCGCGGCGACGATATGGGGGAGGCCAGGCCGCGAGCGGAGGCAGGTCGCGGTAGGAGGGCGCCGGCGCCGGCTGCGCATGCGCGCGCGAGTTTGCGCGACGGTGCCCGGCGAGGGCCAAACTTCCCCCGCCCTTCCATCGGGAGCGGGCGCGCGTTCATTCGCGTTGACAGCCGGCCTGCGCGGATGCGGCGCCGAGGCTCTGCGCCCCCCAGGCTGAAGGTGCGCGGAGGGGCCCCGCCGGGGGGCTCGGGGGGCGGGCGGCGCCGGGCTGAGGGGGGAGAAGCGCCGGGCCTGGCTGGGCTGGCCGGCGTCTGGCAGGCTGCCCTTCGCCAGGTCGGGTTGCTGGCGTCCAGCTTCACCTGGCGGACTTCCAGGGCGGGCGGGGTGGAGGAGCGGCGGCAGCAGCAGGGCCTGCCTGCCCGTGGCCTCCCTGGGCAGCCCGGGAGGGCGACCGGCCACGCTCCGCGCCTGGCAGGCGGCGCTTCGCCCGGTGAAGCTCTGCCTGGCAAGGGAGGAGAAGGGCGGGGGGGGAAGAAGGGGTTCACCTGTTGAGCGTCTGCCTGCCCTGAGGGTGAGGCTCCTGCTGAACCTGCAGACGTTCGCCAGGTGAAGCTGCTGCTTCTCTCCTTTGACAGGAGCTGCTTATCCTCCCTCCCCCCCTCTCTCTCGTGTGTGTGTGTGTGTGTGTGTGTGTGTGTGTGTGTAAATAGAGAGGATATATCTATATATCTCCTCTCTATATCTGTCTCATGTATATGTATATATCTGCGTGTATATATATATATAGTGTGTGTATATGTGTATAAATACATATATGTATATATATATATACACACACACACACAACACAGACACACACATATACAGATACATACATATTTAAAGTCAGTCAGATAAAAATAAAGAGCTCTGGGTTGTAAGGTAAAAGGCTTTTTTTTTAAATTAATTGCTGAGCTTTCGTTAACAACCTTTCGTTAACATCATCAGAGCAAAGGGCTAAATGAGAAAGGGGAGTATAAGCATAAATTTACATAACAGTTAAATACCTGGGATTGTCCATACCTGGGATTCCAATATTCAAAATTATCAAAGACACATATGGACGGGCATATTACAACAAGCCAGATATTGGGAGAGTTTATCCAAACGCCAGCTATGACTACCAGCTATGAACAACTAGCTTTTTTACATAGCTGCATCCACAACCACCTCCCACCCAATGTCCATACCTGGGATTCCAATATTCAAAATTATCAAAGACACATACATATATACATACATACATACATATACACATACACACATACGTACATACATATACAGAGACATATATGTGGAGAGAGAGAGATCCACACGGAGGATAAAAATATAATATAAATAACATCATAACCACCCAGCATGTGTGTGTGTATGTATGTATGTATATGTGATGTTTATGTATGTATATGCATTTATACACAACAACAGCCTTGTTAGATGGGTTAGGCTGAGAGAGAGAAACTCGCCCAAAGCCACATTGCCCAACTTACAGGGAATGTATTATTATAATATGGTTATGAACTATTATTATTATTATTATGTTTGGGGGCATAGTCAGTCAAAATATTAGGAGTAAATTGTAGCTAGATTTACAATCTCAGGCTGCTGAAAACTTAATAATTGGAAGTCCTGACCCAGGACCTAAGACTTATTGAGCTAGTGCCTAAGGATATAAGAAGTTCTAAAAAGGGTGTGTGTGTGTGTATGTGGGGGGAGGAGTTGGTGGTTGTAGGTCCGATAAATTCAAAATTTTCAAATATTGAAGGAGTCCTTTAGCTGTTGCCTAGAGGACTGTAGTCATGATGGGTATAACAGATTATTATGTCATAGTTGGTCACACAATCAGCCAGATATTTAGTCTGGATTTGGTGGGGTTTTTTCCCCCACCTATGGAGTGTTGTTATATTTTTACCCACTTTCTAAATTAATTTTGATTTTATTTATTAAAAAAATGTTTAGGGCGGCCCAACTCACTCGCCCTATCAACAACCCTGTTAGGTGGGCTGAGCCGAGAGTGAGAGAGAGCAGCTGATCCAAAATCACCACCCAACTGGCTTTCCTGCTGACCATCTCTTGGTTTCTAGCCATCCCCTTCATCAATGTATTTGTGTGTTTGCCGTCTGTTATATGAGGGCAGGCAGGTTATTTATTGCAGCCCTCGCTGGCTAAACGTGACTTGCAAAACGTCAGAAACTGGACTTCAGAAAAGGACCCTCCTTTTTCCCTCCTGTTGGTATAAAGAGGAAGTGTCAAATGTCATTTGAAGTCCAGAAAGTTGATTTCTTTTCCTTTGGTTTATATGTACAAGTTAATCAGTCACTGGGATTTAATCGTCTGTGGTTTATGGCCCTCCATTGTGACCTAGCCGTGGTTAAAGCATTATTTATGTATTACCTTTGTATCCTGCTGCAGTGCAAAGCCTCTTGGTGGCTTAAAAAAGTGATTTAGGGTTATTTTGATGCCCAGTGGTTGAATGAGGAAGTTTATCTTTGCCAGTTAGGGATTTTCCACACTAATTCTGCTCCTGAGCTGGACTTTGTAAAAAATAAAATAAAATGCTTTTAACTCCGGCGTACTTCTTTCCGGTTTTAGACACGAGAGGAGGAATGTTAGCAAACAGGTGGCAAACTTGAGACTGGAAACAAACAAACAAAAAGATGCTGTGGCATCAAACATTTCGCTAAACCAGCCTTTCCCATAATTCCCACTTTAAATCGTATAATCTCCAGCTGATTTTAATTTATAGAATAGATATTTCCGGGACTGGCTCTGGTTAAAAAAAGAATGAGAACTGGTGCAAAGGGAGATTATTTCTTTAGAAGGTTTATAAAAAGCTTCGCCCCATAGGCTTTTAGGTTTATACAGGTAGTCCTCAACTTATGGCCACCACTGAGCCTGAAATTTATGTTGCTTAGTGAGACAGTTAAGTGAGTTTTGCCCCATTTTACGGCCTTTCTCGTTCTGTGAATTGCTGCAGTTTGTTACGTTAGTAACACGGTTGTTAAATGAACCTGGCTCCCCAATTGACTTGGGCTTGTCAGAAGGGGATCACACGACCCCGGAACACCCCGGCCGTCATCAGTATGAGTCAGTTGCCAAAGTGGCTGAATTTTGATCACGTGTCCAGGGGGAATACTACAGCGGTTGTAAGTATAAACAACGCTCGTCAGTCACTTTTCCCAGTGCTGTTATAACCTTGAATGGTCCCAAAATGAACTGTTGTTAAGTGGAGGGTTTACCTGTGTGGAGAGAGGGAGAAGGGTAAGAATTCCTGCTTAAGCATTACGCCGGACAACGTTTTCGGCTTGACGCTTCCTATAAAACTGCATCTTCCTGCAGCCAGCAGAAGAATTTCGCACGTAGAAATGGATTAGCACGTAAAATACAGTGCATGTTTTGGGAAGGTGTAGAGTTGATGAGATTGTATAAAGTTCAGCAACAGTTATTTTCTTATTTTCTCCCAGTGCATTTCCTGTAGGCATCTGGTTGGTTGCAGCGGGAAGCGGAAAACCAAATAGATCTTTGGAATTTGGCCTTGCAGGGCTCTCCTTAAATCACTTCCCGATTTCTTGACTAAACATGTTTATGACGGCTTCTCTGGATTCTTCTGCAAGGCCGTTCCTGGTTGTTGGCTGACCCTGACATTGTATATGACTTGGTAGGCCTTATGGGCAGGAAGAGCCAGAGGTAGGGGGGAATTCTGTCTACTAAGGGAAGGATTTTTCTGGACCTAAAGAATCTGAAAAGAAGTGAAATTTAAAATTGGTAAAATGTAGTTGGCTTATAGTTAAACTTGGACATATGGAGTGAAGAAGGTCTACAAATTTAAAATGATTGTATTAAGTTGAATGGCTTTAAATTGAACTTTTTCATTGTTTACATGTACAAACGGATATCTAATAATACAAAAAATTATATATATATGTGTGTGTGTGTGTGTGTGTGTGTGTGTGTGTCAAGTGGTTTTTTTTTAGATTGCACCCTGTAAACCCAAATATGGGAGGAAGAAATCATTCTTTCCTTTGCTTGTTTCAGCTCAACCCAGAGCCATCTGCAAGCACAAATATATATATGTTTTTAAAATTGTTAACAAAGAAATAAGGGATTTCTGAGATAGCTATTTCGAGTTATTTAACTCTCTTCAGTCAGAACTCACCCTTTCCGGGATTCGAACCTGGGCAGTCTGCATGCTAGGCAGAAGCTTTAGTCTCAAGCCACAGGCTCTCTCCCGCTTTGTTAATATTCAGGGAGTGAATATGTGTGTCAAGTGGTTATTTTTTAGATTGCACCCTGTAAACCCAAATATATATATATATATATAAATATATATTAATATATATATATATAAAAGAATAAGTCCACTGCTTAATCATAACCCTAGATCTGTAGTTCTGCATCTCTCTTTTTACAATAGATTTCCCCCCCCCTCCTATTTCTGAACTCTTTCCCTTTTCTCTTGTCGACTGCCCCACCCTGAGATTTATCTCTTTGTGAAACCCTGAACTCTGCATCTGGACAGGACTGCTTCATCCAACCCATTTCTGCTTCTATTTTTGTGCGGCAGTCTTAAATTTGAATGAAGTCGTGCACCTCCTTCTATTTCTTAATCAGATCATTTGAGGATGGAGGAACAAAAGTATCCACAGCCTTTCAGTGGCAATAGGAGCCACAGGAAGTCATTAGGTGTTCAAAAAAGGTGTGCTGGCATTTACAACGGAGTGGGCAGACAAGTCTAACCTGCTGTTTGTTCCTTAGCTGGCCTATTTTTGTTTTACATGCTCTTTCGGTGAGATCACATCTCCTGAAGATGGTATTGGGTCCATGACTTCCGAATAACACAAATACATTCCAGGGTGAGGGCGGGGAAAACCACGTTTATTTCTTCGTGATTAAAGATAATTAAGAATACACAACAAAAAATTAGCCTCAACCAAATCTGCTGGAATCTGATTTCAGAAACCAGGATGTTAATGACTATGTGATACTTGAGTTCAATCCATCCTGTAAACTAAGCAAAATCCTTGTAGCATTTTTCCCATTCTGATACCTTTTTTGACAATATTTTATAAAGTCAGCCACCTGTGATTCATGCAGGGAAGCACTGGCTTAGCATGCAGTCCTCTAGCTAAGCACATCTGGAGTTTCTCTTTAGCTTTCAGTTTAGCTCTATTATTTTTTTAAATGATGGGAATCAGTTCTGAAAAAAACATCCACGAAAAGGAAAATGCTGGGCATTGGATACTGATCCTACCTTTCCTGTAGTATTATATATACAGGCAACCCCTGACTTATGAGCATGACTTATCTCCTTGACTTTATGTCTCATCTCCTGTTCCAGACTGTTGCAAGTGTCCCTCCTTAGCTGGCCAATTTTCTCCAGCAGCAATTTTGTTTCCAGCCTATTTGTTGTCTTTCCAAAAAGGGATTGGGAATGTCAGTTTGCAAAGAAAGCTAGCCGAGTTCTATTAATTCATATTCGTATGTTTGATGAGGTTCGTTCTGCGTGAAATGTTGGAGAGTTAAAGAGTTAAAACATATAATTAAACTACGAATATCTCTCTTGACTAGAGCAACGGGGAACCGAGTCATTAACTTCACTTTCCTGTTTCCAGGTTAGAAAGTAACTGTAGAAAGTCGGACACTTGGGAAGTATAGTACAATTCCATCTGGTGTTTTGGGCTACACGTTATGAACCCTTTCTGGAGCATGTCTGCAAATTCTATGCGCAAGGTAGAGCATGTGCTATTTTTTGTTGTTGTTGCTTTCACCTCTCCTGAGCTATAAACTTCAGTAATTTTAAAAATTGTAATTCCCGTGTAATTAAGTAGAAACAATAATAATAAAAAACTAGACTCTTCAATCCTATAATCCCAGGATGACTTTAAAGGAGAATTTGCTTATTTGGGCTTTTCCCATCCTTTAGAACAGGGGTCTTCAAACTTGGCCCTTTTATGATTTGTTGACTTCAATTCCTGCTTTAGAACTAGGCAGGAGTTTTAAAAAAAGATCTGGGAAAGCAGATAGGTTGATAGTGACCTTCTTATTAAAAGTCGACTCGGGTGTCTTGTTTAGTTAACAGTTCTATATTTGGCCGTAGTTAGTGAATTTGTTGGATATAAGAATCGTTTGGGACAAGCTGGATGCAAATCTGCTCAATTGCTACGGGAGTGAGACTGAATGGGGTTCACTCCTGCTTTCCAGGTGCAACTGGAGTTTGACTTTCCCGTTTTGCCTCCCTCCTGCAGAAACCGGAAACGGAAGAGAAGACTCTGGTTGGCGAGCTGAAGACTACCGGTAGTCCTCCTCCACGCTCCGCTCCCAAGAAACAGCTGCCTTCTATTCCCAAAAATGTCATGCCAATCACCAAGCCTGCTTCCCCTGCCCTGTCAGCTCAGTCTACAAATGGAACCCATGCCTCCTACGGACCTTTCTATTTGGAATATTCCCTGCTGGCAGAATAGTATGTCCGTCTTCCAAGGCAGCGTGCAGTTGTCACTTGGTTGCTTCATTTGTAATAGGATCATTTTTTGTCTAGGAAGAAACACCCCATTGCTGAGTTTGCATGTTACAGTTGCTTTAATAGTGGGTGAATCGGGGCAATTTGCTGGGGCTTGATTTTTCTCTCTGGAGTCGATGGGCAGATCTCTGAAGAGTTGGAAGACTTTCACGGAGTTCTCGAAAAGCCAGGGATCTGATAGATCAGCGATCGCTAACACTGCATTTTATTTTAGGGGTCCCCATCTGCCGGTTCAAGACCGACAAGGGAAAATTTCTCATGCTGCCCTTAGCTGCCCAAAATGCAGCTGGATAATTGTTAGGTTGAATCTCTGTTTTGCATTCAGCGGGGTTGTCATCAAAAAAGGTGGAAGTGAGACAAGGCAAATGAGAGAGTGTCCTAGGCAGATCAAATCTGGCTCAGATCTTGCTGCTCAGCCCATCACCTCTGTTGGAAGGGCTGCAGGATAGTTCATAATTTAGATTTCATAATCTTTAGCCTCCAGTGGGTGGATGTCCACTCCAGAAATGTCTCCTTCGAAAGATGTGTAGCAAATCTCCTTCATCTGTTAGATTTATCTTCCAGAATTCAAGGCAGCACAGGGAAATGGACTGACTCAAAATTATACGTTCTCCAGGAAGGGAGGGAGTGGGTGTGATCCGACTGGGAAAATCTCTGATAGATAATTAAGGAAGATAAAATCCACATGGTCTTTTCTTTGATCATCTGCTAATGTGTATCCTAAGTATGTAATTGAAAAAGAGAAGGAATTGATCAGCAGTTCAAATCCATACTGAAAAGCAATTTCTGAACATGCCGCTAACAAAGAATACATCAGGGTACTTTCCCCCCATGACATAAGCCCTTATACTTTTTATGTAAATAAGTTTATTTTAAGATGGGCTGCCATGTAACAACGAACTAGATGAAGGCTGCCCTCTGCTTTTGTTGTGTCTTTGTTGCTGCCATCGTTGGCTTAAGAAAGACTGCAAGTTGGCCCATTTTAAAAAGTTCATTTCCAGGTCAACGTATTCTTGGCTTAGCTTGCAAAATTACTCTTTTATTAACCTATCTGAAAATTATGAGTTGGCCTACTGAGTAAATGTGAATCCATACAGGCCTTGACCCTGTGTGGTCAGTAAAAAAAAGCTAGTTTTCTCGACTAGCTTTGTTCAGTTGAACAGTGCATTTCAGCTAATCAGAATCTTATTTATGAAACCTATTTGTCTCCTTGGTTTGGCAAAATGCGCCCCTCCCGCTCCCGTTACTCGATGGCTGGGTCAGATTCTGCTGCTGTGCTGGGAACAGATCTCCCTCTTGTTCTCACCAATGCCCTCGTCAAGAAAGCATTGGGTGTCCTCTTCTCCAGCTGGAACAGGATTACGTGATGTAATCTGCTCCCCAAAGTTTAAAAAAAGAAATCAGAAATGTCATAAGTCATCCTTCTGTGTCAGGCAAAATCGTTTGTCTCCTGCCACCGTTCTTGTTACTCCTCTGGTATTTTGGGCAAAATATTAAGGGCTGGGCAGGAAAACAAGATTTTCTCCTCTAGTCTGTTCTCAGCTAAATGAGGCAGATACCGGTAGGAGGAGTAGCTATGCTAAATCTCTTGTTCCTTCATGGAACTCAAGCTTGACAAGGACTGTCCATCAGAAGCAGACCTTGTTAGTTTTCAACGAGCCTGCATGCTTTAGGGAAAAAACATCGCTTTATTTTTCTCTGCAGTCATTTTCATCCCTTATTTCCTTGCTGAACTTCAGATTTTCTTGGCACGCCTGCTTGTTATGCTCACTTTGTGAGTCCTCAAAGCCAGACTCACAAAGTTCTCCCATCTATCTCAGTTAATGCTTTGGGTAACTGGGCCCCTAGTGTTTAAAGTATATCCTGGTTAATAGTGCCCTCTGTATACCCTATAGCAGTGTTTTCTCAGCATTGGCACCTTGAAAACATGTGGACCTCAACTCCCAGAATTCCCCCAACCGGCCTTGGGGATGTTGAAGTCCTGGGAGTTGGAATCCACACATGTTCACTGTGCCAACACTGAGAAATACCGCTCTAGATTTGCTGTAGCAGATGAGCAGAAGGTAACATCTGTGCCTTTGGCTCCAGGGAAGAAATGTCTTAAAGGAAAATGCAAATAGTGGCTTTATTCTCATGAAGGTGTAGTTGAAAAAAAAATTTTTTTGAACGCCCTCCAAATCCTAATTGTGCCTTTTATTTCAGTACTTTAGTTGTGAAGCAAAAGCTGCCGGGAGTCTATGTTCAACCTTCTTATCAGTCCGCATTAAGTAAGTGATATTCCTGGTCTGTTTCCCACCTTAACACAGTTATTTCAGTGGCTCATTTTCTTATCCCCCCCCTTTTTTTTTGAACAGTGTGGTTTGGAGTAATATTCATAAGACACGGGCTATACCAGGACGGTGTGTTTAAGTTTACAATCTACATCCCTGACAATTATCCTGATGGAGATTGCCCAGTAAGTAGCCCCTGTGGGATAAATCCAGAATATTACTGACCAGCTTCAATATTCATGTTGTCTCAGTTGAAAGTACAGGAAGAATGCTTGCCTTTATTGTATTCTTTATTGACGGGCAGTATCCTGTCCTACTTCTTTGGCCAAAGAAATGTCGAAATCGGCTTATCTCTGGCTCTTGAAAAGGACACCTCTATATGTGTTTCCATGCTGAATGACCCAGCATAAAAGGAAAAAGGGATGCGGAGGGAAGAGGAGGAAACATTAGGTGGTTCGGGGGGGTAAACCCGGGTAACAATTCCTAAAATGTAATCATGGCTTGTAAAGAAGCGGAGTGGAAACTTTGGGGAGACTGGAGATGTGACAGAGTAACTCTAAATCACTTCTGTGCACTAATAAATGTTGTTGGGTGGCATCTGAAGAAGGGAAAGTCTGGTGGAGCTGATCTTTCAGTAGAATAGATAAATAGGAGAGAAGCAATAGCCTTTCCAAGCTATAACTTTATTTGGGAAGCAGGCGAATAAGCTATCTGCGTCAAATGTTTTCCTGTTTATAAAACACTTGGCAATGCTCAATAATGGAGTGGGCTACATATATTTTATTTATTTATTTATTTATTATATACTCTACATTACCTAGATAAATGATTAGATATTGGAGACATAGAAATAATGGCTTACCTAAGCTAGGCCAATTTTGTAAATTGGTGGCTGAGGTGAGATTTGAACCCGTGATCCTGTATCTGAGCTCATGAATATAGTTAAGATTAGGCCGCTATTCTATTGAAAGCCTTAAGATTCCCAACCCAGAAACTTACTAGTTAATCCTTGCTGAGACTTAAAAGCATTCTCAGTTCAGGGATTTGTTCTGCATGCTAGCCTCAAAGTATTCATATAAAAATCTATCCTTGTTTATTTGGCACGTTCTTCATCTTAGGGTGGGCAAAAGGACAAATGTTATTTTTCTGCATTTAATCATTAAGAGTCAGAAATCCTGGTGGATTTATTGCAGTCTGCCAAAAGATTCTGATATTCTCTGTCTTTTATCGTCACATGGTGTGAATTTTAAAACTCATAGTTACCTGTAACAATTCTGGCTTTTCCGGTGGGGCCAAGTCCAAACCTATTAATGAGAATATTTTGAAGTCACCCACAAGAAATGGCAGCCATTTACCTTCCTTCTTGCATCGCATAACAATGAAATTCATTGTAGTTTTTTCCCTTTAGTTCCTGAGTTTACAGCACTGCCTTGTTTACCATTTCTGGGTTGACTCTGGCAGATCTCAAGGGACCAAGAAATCCAGCCAAGCTCGGAGACGTTTATGGCAGCGAAGTTATTGTCAACATGTCTTCAGCTTCCTGGAACTTCTTTGCTGGGAAAATTAAATACGTTTTAATGTAGAACAATATCGGGCAAGAACCAAGCCATATGTAAAACATGAAGAACTTAAAAATATAGTTAGAAGAGTTTGGGACAATAATGCATCTAAACTTTTTTTTTAAAAAAAAAAATACTGTAACTCAACTCGTGACCGAATTATTGCATAGTCGTCTTGTGGAACTAAACTTTTAAAAAAAGTAATTCAGGATTTGTGAGACGCACTTATGCTTCAATTGAAATTCGATTCACCGGAAGAGTAAATATATTTGCATGGAAGAAATTTTGGGCACAGTGACTCAGGCTATTTAAATTAGAGATACAATTAAAAAGGAATACCAGGACACCAATATCCCAGTTGCCAGGGTGCAGGCAGGACTTCAGGGAGAGGCTGCTTCAGTTTATTGGCGATTTTCCTATTAATACAACTAGGATACGTCAGAGCAGGTGGCAGTATCTGGTTGACCTTAAGATAAGATAAGCAGGTTTCTACTTGGAAGGAAGCCATCAGGAATCCGCAGGGTTGTGGGCTAAATTGGGAAGACAAAATCTGTTATGGGAGAAAGCAGTATCTATGGGGAAACCAGGAGCTGAGCTCAACTTGAAAGAAAGTCAAGGATAATCCTCCTGGCCCTGCTGAATAGCTCTCAAAGGGATTGGGGTTGGTAGAAGCTACTGAGTTTTTTAAAATATTTTCTGTCTGTCTGTCTGCCTATCTATCAATCATCCATCTATCTCTACCCCTCTCTTGTCTGTCTGTCTGTCTGTCTCTGCCTGCCTGCCTCTGCCTGCCTATCTATCAATCATCTATCTCTATCCCTCTCCTGTCTGTCTGCCTGCCTGTATGTCTGCCTATCTATCAATCATCTATCTATCTCTACCCCTCTTCTATCAATCATCTATCTCTACCCCTCTTCTGTCCGTCTGTCTGTCTGTCTGTCTGTCTGCCTGCCTGCCTATCTAATCTATCTATCTATCTATCTATCTATCTATCTATCTATCTATCTATCTATCTATCTATCTATCTATCTATCTATCTATCTATCTATCTATCTATCTATCTATCTATCTATCTATCTATCTATCTATCTATCTGAAAATAAATCTTATCCCTCATTTTCCAGGAAATGAAGGATAAGACTTATTTTGGCTTATCTATCATGCTGCCCATCTCGCCCAAGACGACTCTAAAATATTCCTGCCTCTTTTCTCCACACCCTAAGGAAAATCTGGGATCAATTCCCAAACTCTTAAGAACTCCTCGAGTTTGTGTTTACTCACAAACCACAAAAATACAATTTTGTGGATTTGATTGCAATCTGCTCAAGAGTGCACTTGTCTAGGAAACTAGTTAATGCCTGACCGGGTTGACATTTAGCGAAAGGCAGCACAATAGCCTGCTGAGAAATTTTAGTCCCTAGGGTTGACATTGATTGATTGGTTATACATGCCATCAAACTGTTCTGGACTCTTAGCAAGCACATGGATAGATTTCCTCTTTTGAGGATGGCTAACCTGGTCTTTCGAATCTTCCAACAGCACATTTCTTAAAGGCTCAAAAACAGTCCAAAAGGGCTCTTAACAGCCAGTGTGCAACATGACCCTTGCACCTAATAATTGTTTATTATGTCATGCACACAAAAACCTTTCCTCTGATGAAGGAAGGAAACTTCATTTTTTTGGGCAGGGGAAAGCTGGCTCCTTTGAATGGACTTCATAAACCAATCTGCCATCAGTGTTTTTCTCTCTTTTTCCCCCCTCCTCAGCGCTTGATTTTTGATCTTCCCATTTTCCACCCGCTGGTGGATCCTGTCTCAGGTGAACTGGACGTGAAGAGAGCATTTGCCAAATGGAGGTGAGAGGGATGGGCGGGGTCTAGAAGCTCGGCATTGAGCAGAGAAAGATGGGCCTTCGACGAGGCGCCTCACCTGCGTTTCTCTTTTGTTCTCCTAAAGGCGCAATCATAACCACATATGGCAAATACTGATGTACGCGCGCCGAGTTTTCTACAAGATTGACACAACCAACCCTCCCAACCCTGAATCTGCTGTGCTGTAAGCTCTTTTTCTTGATGGGAGGGGAAGTTAGAAACTTCTCTGAAAGCTGCAGTCCATCCTATAGATCATTTTTGAGTATAGTTTTTTTCTTAATGACCTGTAAAATGCCTGAAGCCAAATGTCACTGGTTTATTTCCACTAACCACGGTAATGTATAGTTATGCCTTTTTTTTTTAATCCTGTCAAACAGAACCTTCAGATTTCTGGGTATTATGTTTATATAAAACAAATTTTCTGGCGGGTAAAATGCGCAGTAAATCTGCTTATGTTGTTTTTTTTTTAAAGACATTTGGTAGAAAGCGTCCATTCCTTCCAGGAGCGTTCTAAGATGCATTCTTTCTCTTTCTCTTCTTAGGTATGAAAAAGATATTCAACTCTTCAAGAGCAAAGTGGTTGACAGCGTAAAATTATGCAGCAGTCACCTATTTGATCCCCCCAAAATTGAAGACCCCCATGCAATTAGGTAGCTTAAGAGTAGTGATCAAGTCACAGGATGTTATTTGGGACCAAGTACAGACAGTTTGAATTTAGCAAGAGCCCCAGTGACGGTTCAGCTACGGCGGTGATGGAAAAGTAATGTTGTGATCTGTCCTTGCAGTTACGACCTCCACAGCTCTGTAGAGCAAGGGAAGCTGAACTAGGACTGTAATGGCCAAGTTACTAATTCCGTTTTGCCACTAAACGAGAACTTCCTGTGTTTCTCTTAACCCGATGTAGATTTAGGCTCTCTAGTGTTTACAAGCCCATGCAAACTGGAGGTTTTTTTCCCCTCCAATAAATTAAATTCATAGATGTCCCGTGTGGCACCCAAAAAAATATTGCCAAGTTCTTAATTCTTAAGACATTGTAAATGTCCAGTAGACGTGCTTAGGACAAGGGTTATTTAATTTTCATGTTTTACCTCTGCTGGGCTACTGTATTTCCATTAAATAGATGTTCTGTCTTTAGCTGTGGGAACTTGGGAAGCGTGGGTAACATTTTGCTTGCGTCTTGCAGCTTTTCTCCCTGGAATCCAGCTATACACAATGAAGTGAGAGAGAAGATGTTGACTCAGAAGGTATGGAAGAAAGATATATCTTATTTTATAGAAATGGGTAAAAAGTAACGGGAAAGAAATACGTCCTATTGCATTGAAAGAAACTGAGGCAAGCTCCTTATGCTGAAAGATAACCAAGCAGAAAGGTCCTTGTGTAGCCTTGTGAGATAAGAGACAATGTTGTGCGTGTGTGTGTGGGGGGGTTGTACATCTTTGCAGCGGATAGGATGAAACAATGGCTAGAAAAGCACATGGCTGCACATTGCTTAAACCAGGGGTGTCCAACGTTAGCAACTTCAAGACTTGTGGACTCCAACTCCAGGAAGTCCCCAGCCAGCATAGCATAGCTGGCTAGGGAATTCTGGGAACTGAAGTCCACAGCTCCTGAAGTTGGCTGGGGAATTCTGGGTGTTGAAGTCCACAAGTCTTAGTCCACAAGTTGAGCATCCCTGGTTTAAACTCTATTTCGATACTGAAGCTGCAGAGAAGTTAAAAGCATTTAACTCTTGTAGGACCTAGCTGCATTGTGGATTACTTAACTGAGCAAGGATGGTCAAGTCTCTTTCGGGGTGGGTGGGTGGATGTTTCTTTAGAAGACAAAAGAACAGAGAAAGGAGACTTGCCAAAGATGACAAAATGGCAAAAGTTTGCAACAAAAGCTGCTTCCCCCCCCATTTTTACGTTTCCTCCTAGAAGAAAGGAGATGACCAGCAAGGCAAGAACATACAAGTCTCCGGCCTGTCCTGGGTGAAGCCAGGCTCCGTTCAACCCTTCAGCAAAGAAGACAAGACTCTTCCTACTTAGCTGCCGAAAAGGATGAAAACACTCCCAACACTTTTGACCGGAAGGAGGAACGTGAACAGAGCCCAACAGCGAAAACTGTGGTTCTCCTTGACTTTGGATTAGTAAAGAGTAAAATGCTAGCGACGACTAAAGGAACCCTGTACAGTGGAGTTACTTGGGCTCTTCTTGATGTTTTACGTGGGTTTTAATTGCAGCCGGCAAGTAGGTTTTATAAGGCCGGGCTTCTGTAGGGAAGCCCGTCCCGTGTGGGTAACAAATGGCTCAGGAGTCAAATGTAACTTGAGGTTCTCAATGGGTTCCTTTTTAAAGTTTTTTTTTTAAGTGTAAAGAATCAGGCCAGAAAAAACTCATTCCAGAGATAATCTGTGTTTGTGTAAACTAATATAGCAGAGTAAAGTAACTATATTTAAAAACTTTTAAATGCATTGGTTTCTATTGTAAATATATTAGGATGTGGAATTTGTAAATACTTGGTTCCAATTCCTTCTAGCCCTTTTAGGGGCAGAAAGGCCGAGACTGATTATGTATGATGTGTACCGATTTGTTTTTTCCCCCCTTTTCTCCTTTACAGATGTTGCCATTACTGGCTGCTCCTAACATAACTTGTCCCATAATCTTTAGGGCTACAACCAAATTGCCTGCAAGAATCATACAGGAGGAAAGGTTTTACTGCAAAGAGACTTAAGTAGAGAACTCTTCCATTGTGATAGTTGCATGCATCTTAACTCAAATAGCCTAAAGATGTGTGGAAGTAATATTAGAGGCAGCCCTAAATAGTACGTTAGTCAGGAAAGGTGAGGGTTTTTAATGAAAAAAGAATCAAAATCCTTTAGAGTTCTTGGTTTTAATAAAATCTTAAAGAGAACCTAGCATAGGTTGACTTAGGAATCATGCTTGAGATGGCTTGACTAATGTGTTAATAGTGACATCTTAAAAAAAAAAATAAAGACCAATCATGGCAGAAAGACTGTGTTGTAGTTTTCTTCTTTGGGTGAAATATTTGCAAATTAAGTACGAGTTCTTTGGGATTCTGACTTGCCAATTATAGTAAAAAGTTAACAGGCCATTCAGCAGAAAAGGGCTTCTATTATGCCCCCATTTTGTTAAATCAGGAAATACACCATTTGTACAATGGTATCAATAGGTAAATTTAAGTGTATCTTGATGCAAGAATGACTGGATGGGAATTTTGAATGCAAAGTCTACTAAATGCAGGAAAGATTTCACAGTGTTTAACTATGGCTTAATGTACGGGACACAATTGGTTTTTTTTTCCTTGGAGAAGCTAGGATACAAGAAGCAGAGCTGCTGATAGTGCCTGAAGGCTGAATTAGTGAGGGGGGGGGGTCGGGTTGTTTTTTGTTTTTGAAATCAGACCTTTTTGGTTTTTTTCCTTTATAAAACTTATCAATCACACAAATGGGCTGAACTTACCGGCACCCGAACATGCCCTATTTTTCACGACCCTATCCCTGCCTTGTTTTATGTCCAGTCAATCATTTCATAAAGCTAAAATCCCTCCTCCAATGTCTACATTTAGATCCTCTTGGAGCAATTTTAAGAGCAGCACAGATCTGTTCCAAATGCAATCCAGGCCATAAAGCTCTGCACGACACTGGCCTGGCAGGATCGTTATCAGTCTTCAAAGTGATTGTCCAATTGCCCAAACACCATTTTTCACTTCTCTACACACTCATTTGATCTTTTATGAGGTAAAAAAAAATGGAATTTTTCAGCATGTATTAGGAACCACATGACGGAGCACACATACTTTGCATGCAGAGTGTCTTGGATTTAATCCACAGCATCCAGTAAGGCTAAGAAATGGTTTTATTGCATGCTAGTGAACCATTGTGTATCACAAATAGACAACTAGGCTAGGTGGGGGCCGGTTCAATAAGAACAGGGTTTTTTCCCCATGTTCTACATCATTCTTCCTGACCTCCATTTAAAGCAGTTAAACGCTGCAACGGACCAAAAAGCTGCATCGATAATCCAGGATGGCCAGTCGTTTTGAAAAAGACCAGCGGGAAGAACTAACCAACTGCCACGATAAAGCTAAGAAGCTGGGAAGGCTAGCAGTCCTGTCTTAACATACACGAGAGTTCAGTATGACTTCTGTGCACTTCCAGAATAAATATAATTCAAGCAGTTTAACACAGCTTTTCATCTTAGGGTTTGCTATTTAAAATTATATATATATATATATATATATATGAACTAGTGAAGTGCTACCTGCTGATAGGAGATGACTTGAAACATTGCAGAGCTAAAATACAATGAAAGTGTAGTATATATAGATAATATTCCCCGTATCACCTGAAGGGCATAGAAGGAAAGGAGAGGAGAGGAAAGGGAAAGAAAGAGGAGAGGAGAAGGGCGGGGAGGGAAAGCTTAAAGCCTCCTATCCTCCCCTCCATTTGAATTTCTGGTCTGTCTCCAGTGTGCTTTAACTACTGCCTGACAAATGTGCTAGAATCTTCACTCCTAATTTAAAAGGAGGTTCACAGCAGTTCGAAACTGGGTCAGATAATTCGTTAGAGACCTGATTCTATCACTGCTGACTGCCTCATTTCCAAATCCATTGTTAAAATACTGCCGATTCTAAACATGACACTGGATGAGATCCAATTAGCTAAAAAAAAGGAAGAAAGGTTAATGGGCTAATGTAAAAACATACTGGTCTTCCAGTTCTGAGTTTAAAACCAACCCCTTCTACCAAATAAATTAAAAAGGATGTAAACAGCATCCATCAATGCTTTATGGGATACATCCAAGCAAAGCTGGTGTGACTCGCAGCGTGACTGGCAGGAAATCCTTCTCAAACTTTCCGACTGTCTTTGAGCAGAAGATAACAGTGGTATATATATATGTGTATATATATATATATATATATATAAGCAGAAGATTCTTCTTTTTGATGTCAGGAGCATCAAATTAAAAAAAAAAAGTACTTCATTTCTGCCCCCAAAGTGCTTTGGAGATGTGGAAGTCACAGCTTCTATTATTACTGGTCAAAGTCCAGATAGCAATTAAAAAAAATTCTCGGTGAGTCTTTGACATCAGTGAGAGCCCCTGTCGTTTGCCACATCTTGTAACCTTCTCAGAAGGGCTGTGTGGTTTTCCGGGCACATGCGCTTGGCTGGGGATTCTGCCCCCTCCTCTAAGACGATGCCCCTCTTTTTCGTGGAGGTCTCACCAGTTCTAATCATGCTGTTAATCTCTTCAAGTCTCTGAAACATGCAATGAGCAAGAAAAACTGGTCATTTTTCCCCCTCCTGAAAATCCAGCTGCAAATAATAATCTCTTTGTTGCTTGTTTAAACCACTGACATCATGTTGAACTTTCAGTACTTGTAAACCCCATTAAGCAACATGGCTGAGGTTGCTTCAGGTCCCTACTCCGTAAATTAATATTTCAAGATTACATCTCAAATCCCCACAGTTCAAATAGTACCTTTTTTGTCTCAATCACTGGACTCATTTTTAAAGAGGCTCCAATCAACATTCATCCTGACAAATACAGCCTTGGAAAAATATTAAATACTTGAATAATACGATTGAGAAACAAAACTGTGCATTTTGTCTTCCAAATATTTTCCCTCCGTGTGTGTCATATAAATAATGACATTCATTGGCAATCTAGTCAGCCATGAATATTTAGAAAGAAAAAGGATATACAGTTTGCTAAATCATGTTACTGATTTATTACAATGACATATAAGATTTCAAAATAGTTAATGGGTAATAGCACCACCGAGTGATCAAACAGCAGCTCTTACCTTAGATGGGCTGCTGCTAAAATAGTAGAATATTTTCTCACGCCGAGAAGTTGTGCATTCGTTTTTGTGGGGGGAAATGTAAATTGGGTGGTTTTGAGACAGTTGGATTCTGCGTGGAGAGCCGCTTCTCACAAATGGATATGGAGACAAGGGAGGAACGTCAGTCTGATGCAGAAGAGCAATAAGATGTGTGTAGTTAGCAAGCAAGCACAAAAAAGAGAGCAGAATGCCTTTGGCAACTTAAAGCACCACAACACATCCGCTTGATTTTTTACATTAATGGTCCTGAGCAATTTGGATGTTCTATATGAGAATTATAACAAGTTTTCAGAGTTATCAGTTTTAAAAATTTAGCCTACGGGAGGGATACAAGAATTCCCTGTGTCAAATACAAGATGGTTGGTTCCATTTGGTTGTAAAGGCAGATGATTTGGCTTTATTCATCTTTAAGATTTATTTTTTGCAACAGACTTAGGTTTAAGAGAGTCCTCTTCTTTTAATTTCCAGTTTCTGCCCAGATCACAAGTCAATATCCACGCACATACCCCCCCCAAATTATTATTATTTTTTTAAAAAAAGCAAAATATTATAATGGCAGGACAACCTGAGTGTCTCCAGTTGTTAATCAGACAGGTAGTAGCTTAACTATTCCCAAGAAGGAAGGCAAAAAGGGTTACTTACTCCATTGGCTGAGGAGTACTTCAGGGCGAAGTCCTTGATCCGGTCTGTGTAGACATTATTATAAAACTGAATCAGGTCTCCACGCTCCTCTTCCTCAGTGTCACTGCTGGCTCCAGTGAGTCGCGTTGGGGTAGGAGGGGCGCTACTAGGCTGCGGGACAGGCAGGGTGCTACTCGACCTCATGACTGGGCTGGAATCTCGGCTTGCTGCAAAGACAGATTGAAATGCACCGAGTCGGACAGTTTTATGAAACCACTGTTTATTCCAGCCTTTTTTCTCTTTCTGTCTAGCTTTTAAGGCAGCAGGTGAGAAAGTGGTAGACCCTACGTCTTTGGGCCAGTCTCCAGGAGACTGGGAGTTCTAGTCCTTCCTTAGCCATGAAAGCCAGCTGGGTGACTTTGGGCCAATCACTAGGCGAGTTCTTGTTCCCCTTAGGCGTGAAATTTGGCCAGGTGACTTTGGCCAATCACCAGGAGACTGAATTCTAGTCCAGCCTTAGGCATGAAAGCCAGCTTGGTGCCTTTGGGCCAGTCAATCTCAGTCCCTCACAGGGTGGTTGTGGAGAAAATAGGAGGAGGGAGGTGTGTTGGATATGTTCGCCACCTTGGAGGTATTTGCAAAAATAATAAAAGGCGGGGTACAGACCGTCTGCTGCCCCATGAAACCCAGCGACCGGTTAGGGCCCACAGAGTCAGCCTTCTCCAGGTCCCGTCAGCCAGACAGTGTCGCCTGGCGGGGCCTAGGGGAAGAGCCTTCTCTGTTGCGGCCCCGGCCCTCTGGAACCAACTTCCCCCGGAGATCCGTGTCGCCCCCACCCTCTCCGCCTTTCACAAATTACTGAAGACACATCTTTGCCGACAGGCCTGGGGCAGTTAACATCTTGCCCCAGCCAGTGTATGTTTGTTTTGTATGTCTGTCTTGGATGATTGGTTTTTTTAATTAAGGGGTTTTTTATAATGTATTTTAATGTCAGATTTCTATCTATGTTGTGAGCCGCCCTGAGTTCCTGGAATAGGGCGGCATAGAAATCCAATAAATAAATAAATAAATAAATAAATAAATAAATAAATAAACAAACAAACAAACAAAAATAAATAAATAAATAAATAAAGTATTCTTCTTTCTTAAAAATATCCCGCAGGGATTTACCGTCTCTCTGCTAACTCTTCGTCAGCAATGTCCTGATGAAGCCTCAGTTCCTTTCGCTCATGGCCTTTGTCTGAAACTGATGTGTTGTGTTCCCGAAGGTTCAGCAAACAAGGTCCCTTTTTCCAAATGTACTTTTGACATGACATCTGTACCCAGGAATGGAGGTGTTTTGACTAAGCACTAAATCTACCCTTGATAACATCTCGGGCCGTAAAACGGTTACACGTTGACCCACGTATAAAGTCTGAGGCGTAACGGCCAGAATTTCCCATCCGCGTTCACTTAAGGCTCCTTCGAGTGTTCTACTAACTACGTTCACTTACCTCGGTCCTTATTTTTCTCCACTGGGGAAGCCTGCGGATTGTTTGTGTCGCTGGTGCCAGAATTCCTTCGTCTTCTGCCTTTAATCAACACACTACGGTACACCTTAAAAAAAGAAAAAAGGCAAAACTATTTCAGAAGAGAAAATGGCCTGGCTGCATAAAAAAAATAAGCTTTCAACAGGAGGGTCATTCTTGTGATACTTTTCAAAGACAACGCTAGATCAGGGGTTCTCAACCTTGGCAACTTTAAGACTTGTGGACTTCAACTCCCAGAATTCCTCAGCCAGCTTTTCTGGGAGTTGAAGTCCACAAGTCTTAAAGTTGCCAAGGTTGAGAACCCCTGCGCTAGATGGAACCGCTGCAGGTCTAAGTGGCATCAATCTGAGACGCATTTCATGGTCGTCTTACGAAAGGCTCTTTTTTTTCACGAGGTAGGATTGGACATATCTGACCTCCTTTTAACAGAATTGGGTGCTCATCTTGAACACTCTGCCAATATCTGGAATTTTCCGCCTTAAGGCTGAAAGTACTTGGACTGAAACAGCTGACTGAAGAAGAAAAGAAAATCCATAAAACCACGGGATGCAGCATGAATACAGGAACAAAGAAACCGTGCTCACGTGGCTTTTGGCCTGTGGCTGCATCCGGTAGTGGCGCATGATGTTCTGAAACGACGTGTCTTCCTTTGTAACCTAGAATGCAAAGGCATCCATTAGCTGACACGTTAGCACTTTAATTAGCGTAGTGGTTCTCAACCTATGGGTCACGACCCCATTTGGGGTTGAACGACCATTTCACGGGGGTCGCCAAATACCACAGTCCGCCATTTTTTTTGGGTCGGCCATTTTTTTTGGTTGGCCATTTTTCCCCCTTTGCGATGCGGGCCGTCGCGCCGCGCATGCGCGATGCGGGCCCGCCATTTTTTTTTGGTCGGCCATTTTTTTGGGGGGGTCGGCCATTTTTTGGGGGGGTCGGCCATTTTTTGGGGGGGTCGGCCATTTTTTCCCCCTTTGCGATGTGGGCCATCGTGCCGCGCATGCGCCCCGTCATGCCGCGCATGCGCAATGCGGGCCAGGGTCGAGCCCCGGAAAAGGTTGAGAACCGCTGAATTAGCGCTAGGTATTTTTTACTGGACAAGTTAAATAGAATTTGTGAAGCTTTACCTTGGCAATGACATAAATGGCACACATTAACAGCTGATCTAGATGTCGGTCCATCATGAGCTCAGCGCATTGTACCAGTGAAAATTCAAAGCAGGTCCAGATTTTCCTCCTCAGCTCATCGGAAATATCCAGTCTGATGCAGAGATCCCGCAGGCGAACACTTGCTAAATAAAATACCTGTTGAAGCCAGGAAACAACTGTCAGAGCCAGAAGACGTAACGATTTATTCACAGAACGATGTTTTTCACCTCGGAATGAAAAAGCCAATTATGAAAATACTTCACAGAAGTTCAGCATTCAGGAAGAGACAGGGAGATGAGTTTTCCTGGGAAAACATCATAAAGTGACATATCCTTTGATCTATTTTTACCAGCACAAGAGACTATTTGCAGCTCAGAGTTGAAATGAGGGGTCCTTGGTGCCCTCGCAGCTTGTTTTCTGGCAGATGTTTCATGACCCAACTAGGTAACATCATCAGGGCTAGAAGGGAATTGAGGTTTGTGGAGGAGGAGGACGATGACTGTGGGGTCCTTCATGCTCTCCAAGCTTGGTTTTTTCCTTGCAGACGTTTCATGACCAAACTAGGTAACATCATCAGGGCTAGAAGGGAGGGGGCTTGCTCTCATTTTATATACTAATGTCGGTGGGCATGTCTTGGTGGTTCCTTGACTGGGCTTATGGTATTTATTTTTATTTATTATTTTACTGCCTTGACTTGATTGTTTTTTGTAAATAACTCAAGGCAGCAACCCTTTTTAATACTCCTTTCTCCTCTCCCCACAGCAACAACCCTGTGAGGTGGGTTAGAACATAAGAACATAAGAAGAGCCATGCTTGAATCAGGCCAAAGCCCATCGAGTCCAGCATTCTGTGTCACACAGCGGCCCACCAAATGTACATGGGGATCTTGAGCAGAAAGAGAAGGCAAAACCCTCCCTTTCCCTTGACCCCCAACAAATGGTACTCAAGGGAATCCTGCCTGCCTCAACCAACATAGAGGCGGCACATGGACATCCGTTTTAATAACCACCAATACACTTGGCATCCATGAATCTATCTAGCCCTGCCTTGAAGCTGTCAAGGCTGACAGCTGTCACGACCCCTTCAGGAAGTGAATTCCATAAATCAACGACCCTCTGGGTGAAGAAATATTTCCCTTTATTTGTCCTCACTTTCTTAGCTATAAGCTTTAGGGAGTGCCCCCGTGTCCTGGTATTGTGTGATAGAGAAAAGAATTTTTCTCTATCCACATTTTCTATCCCATGCATGATTTTATACACTTCGGGTTGGACCAAGAGAGAGTGAGTAGCCCAAAGCCACCCAGCTGGCTTTTATGCCTAAGGCAGGACTAGAACTCACGGCCTCCCGGTTTCTAGGCCAGCACCTGAACCACTAGAGCAGAGTTTCTCAACCTTGACCATTTTAAGGCATGTGGACTTCAACTCCCAGAATTCCACAGCCAGCATTGCTGGCTGTGGAATTCTGGGAGTTGAAGTCCACATGCCTTAAAATGGTCAAGGTTGAGAAACACTGCACTAGAGCAAACTGTCAGTTTCTCAGGGCCGACGTACCTTTCTAAAGAAGAGGGAGAGAGAGCTGGCTTTTCGGCACCTGCTGCCCCCACTGCTGATCTGCTGCTTTTGTCGCCGTTCTCCAGGAAGGGCAGCCGGCTGGAGCTGGCCTTGCAACTGAAGGGTGGCGCCAGTCATCTGCTGAGAACCCAGCGTGCCAGCCAGGGCCTGCGCACTGAGAGGCGGAATGGAGCCAGCCAGGGACTGAGCCTGTCCACCCACGACCTGGACCGGAATGAACGTTATGCTGCCATTTTCATTGGCAATGCCTGTCAAAGGAAGTGGCTCATAGATAAAACTCCCCAATTTTACGTCAGAAGACTATAGATCAGTGATGGCTTTTAGAGACCGAGTGCCCCAAAACTGCCCCCCGACCCCCGTCCCAACCCTGCCTACTGGGCCACCCACCTCTACAACCCGCCACAGATCACCCAGGCAGCCCAGCAGCGCCATGGCAGCCACGCCCTCCACCCATGCCCTGCAGCATCAGGGCGCAAGGGCAGAGTCTTGTCCCCGCTGCCCAGCTACCATGTCCTTGGCGTCGCTGCTTCGTGTGGGCCGCG
The DNA here is from genome assembly GCA_034064705.1 of Bothrops alternatus. NCBI lineage: Eukaryota > Metazoa > Chordata > Lepidosauria > Squamata > Viperidae > Bothrops > Bothrops alternatus. The sequence goes on from JARGCV010000065.1 coordinate 564,832, forward strand.
CCCAGGGGCAACTCTCCAGGGGGGGCTGCTGGTGAGGAGGGGAAGAGGCAGGGCTGGGGAGACGGTGTGTGTGCCCACAGAGAGGGCTCCTACTGCCGCCTGTCAACGCTGCTAATATTGAATATTCTTGCTTTGACAATATATGCAGAACTGTCTGGTATTTTTAGAGTTAAATCAGGTGACAGCGAAAGGGGAGGAGAATATAAGGAAAGCCCTGGAAAAAGAAACGGAAGTGAATCTTTGCCCTCCAAGTTAATTGGAAGATGTGAATCATGACCCCAGAACAGGGGAGGGGAAATGCCTGGAATGTGATGTGCAAAGGAAGGGAAATTCAGATCTTAGCATTGCCACCATGCTGTGCTGACATCTCTGTAACACTAATAAAGGCTTTTTAGGCTAAAAAAATGCCTGAAGGTTCTTTGAAGTGTTTTGTTAATCAGACACATGACACCGCCTCTGCCACCCATGCCACAGGTTCGCCACCACTGCTATAGATGTTATAGGGGTCCTCCCTCCGCCACCAGCTCTACCGTGGTTTAAAGAGCCGTGCACCACTCCAGCTCACCTTGCACCGGTATGGTAACCGTCTGCCCGTTATTGGCGGTCACGGTGGCGGTTGCCACAGTTACCAAAGTCTGCCCAGGCACCGGAGTGACGGGGATGGTTTCGGAGGAGACGTTCTGTACAGGCACGGTGCTGATCACAGGTGGCTGGCAGAGCCTCACCGGGGTCCGGGGGGCCTCCCCGGAGGTGTCACTATCGACAAACAGCCTCCTCCTAGTAGAATTGCCGGTGGGGGAGCCGTACCGTTCGTGGAGGGTGGCTGGAGAAAAGGAAACGCCTGCAGAGGTTCCCAAAGGAAAGGCGGTGGGAGGGTGGGGTGGGGGAGAGAAAAGCAGACCTGATGTTAGCTGGGAAAAGGAATGAAGGGCGATCTCGAAGGGCTCAAATCCACTGAGCTCTTCGAGTCAAGAAGCAGAGCAGAGCAGATTTAAAGGGGCTGGAAACCTCCTATCTCTGGGCCCCGTGCTGGATGATTGTGTGACTGAATAGGAAGATTAAGCCAGGGCTTTTCAACCAGTGGTACAGGTAGCACCTGTGGTCCATTGGCACCTGGCAGGTGGTACGCGACCATCCTAGAAAAGTGGTAGCGGGGGAGGGGAATGAGCTGAACCGGTGGCAGCACCGCACAAGCCTGAGCGAGAGGCAGCTGGAGCTGCAGGGCTGTCAGGGCTCAGCGGAAGCACCAGGATCAGTGCCACTTTCCAGCTGATCGGCGCTTCTTTGGGGCTGTCAGGGCTCAGTGGAAGCGCCAGGATCAGCGCCGGGATCCAGCTGGAGCTTGGCGCTGATCCTGGTGCTTTTGCTGAGCCCTGAAGAAGCACCAGTCAGCTGGAAAGCAGCACTGATCCTGGTGCTTCTGCTGAGCCCAGAAGAAGCACCGATCAGCTGGAATGTTGCAGCATCTCGTGATTTATATTCAGATGCTTGGCAACTGATTCATATTTATGACGGTCACAGTGTCCCAGGGTCATGTGAAGTGACCAAAACCTGCTGCAACCACCCAGCAGATGGGGGGGAATAAAAACCAAACACCCCTTCCCACCCCACCCCCGCTGCCAATCCTCAACAGAAATGCTCACAACAATGAAAACCTCGGACAGGAGGAAGAGCGCCACCGGGTGGGCAGGCAGGTGTCTTGTCGGCTGTGGCTTGGGGGGGCACTTTTTTCAGTGCCATTGTAACTTCAAACAGTCACTAAGAGAATTGTTGTAAGTCGAGGACTACCTGTACTTCATCCCTTTTTTCCTTTTTTTTAAATGGGTCATCAAGTTTTTGACACCTTGCTAGGTGGTCCTCGGATACTGCCATATCGTAAAAGTGGTACAAGGGGTGAAAAGGTTGAAACGCCCTGGATTAAGCGATTGAATAGGAAGATTAAAGAAAGGAAGGATACCTGGACGTGTTGCGGGAGGGAGACAGTAAATGGCAGTTCCCTCTTGAGACTTAGGGCCACTTTCTAACTTCTTTATTCTTTATCTTTATTGGCCAAGTGTGGTTGGACACATAAGGAATCTGTTTCCGGTGCGTAAGCTCTCAGTGTACATACAAGTTAATAGTGATAATCAGGATCATTAGCTCAGAGGCCACAACATCAAAAAGATGTGTTTTTTGCGGGTAGACCTCGCTTAATAATCACTTGTTTTACAACTATTCAAATTCAAATTACACTGACCACTGGAACAGCTACTCCCCCCCCTTTCTCCCCCCCCCAAAGGTGGTCCTATGGCCACATGTCAAGGAAGTCAGTTTAGGACCTGTTGTGGCATTCTTGCAGTCGTATAACTGTGACTTGTGGTGTTTTTCTGCCAATTTCTGGCAAAAAAAAATATATGAATGGGTTAGCTCAGGGGTAGGCAACCTTGGCTCTTTTATGACTGGTGGATTTCAACTCCCAGAATTCCTGAGCCAGCCATGCTGAGGGGAAAGGGAGAGGTTTCCAAGCTGAGCCAGGCTGGCTCAGGAATTCTGGGAGTTGAAATCCACGAGTCATAAAGCGACCTAGGCCTAGGCCAGAGATAGGCAACCTTGGCTCTTTTATGACTCGTGGACTGCAACTCCCAGAATTCCTGAGCCAGCCATGCTGAAGGGAAAGGGAGAGGTTTCCAAGCTGAGCCAGGCTGGCTCAGGAATTCTGGGAGTTGAAGTCCATGAGTCATAAAGTGGCCTAGGCCAGAGATAGGCAACCTTGGCTCTTTTATGACTCGTGGACTTCAACTCCCAGAATTCCTGAGCCAGCCATGCTGAGGGGAAAGGGAGAGGTTTCCAAGCTGAGCCAGGCTGGCTCAGGAATTCTGGGAGTTGAAGTCCACGAGTCATAAAAGAGCCAAGGCTGCCTACCCCTGCCCTAACCTATGGCTGGCTGGAGAATTCTGGGAGTTGAAGTCCACGAGTCATAAAAGAGCCAAGGCTGCCTACCCCTGGGCTAGCTTAATAACCACTGTGAAAAAAGCCGCAAAATTACTTCTGGTTATGTAGGGTCAGGGTTAGGGCCATGTAGGTGCCTCAATTTACAACTTTGAGGATTCACAACTGTAATCTGGGGCTCAGTTGTTGTAAGCCTACCTGTATTAATAATGTACATTTTCTCAAAACAGGATAATTTTAAAGATAAGCTTGTAATGTTTTTACACACTGGGATTCAACCTTCAGAATTTGCCATTTCTGCCTCTATCGCTTATCTTCTGTAAATCTGGAAAGGCTTACCTTTCCCCTGCGTTCCACTTTCAGCACGAACCTCACTTAATCTCCTCGGAGTTAAAGGGGAACCAGCCATGCTGTTCCCATTTGATCTTTCAAAATATTGAGGTGGCATTACCTGAAAGCATAAAATATTTCATCATGATATTATAGGTATTTAGATATTGCTGCCTAAGAATTCCCACTGCTCCAAGTCTTTTGGACATTTCTATTTTTTTAAAAAATAAACTAAATCTTTGTACTAGTGACAAGGAAGCAAACGAAAAGAATCCTTGTCTTTTACCTCTTCACAGGTAGGAACTTTATTTTCATTTTCTTTTATTTTGCCCCAGAGCGGAGATTCCATTTTCCACGCCAGACTCTCCAAAATCTGTTCTTCAATGTGATTGAGATGCTTCACCACCTCCCTGGAAAGGCCCTCTTCTGCTCTGATTAGGATCTCTATAACCTGATCAATAATATATCAAGTCAAGTCTTTATTGTGGACATGGATCAGCATGAGGATGTCCGTCAATTAAAAAGCAGAGAAAATACATCAGTCCAAGAGCCATCATTAGAAAAAGCTCAAAGGTAAAAGTGCATAGAAAGAACAAGGTGAATGTAGAAGGAAAGGCCTGATCATTAGATGGTTATAGGGCAACCTAAAGGTTAATATTTATTTTCATTTTATTTATTTATACCCTGCCTGTATTATTTTAACAAATAACTCAAGGCAGAGAACATATCCAACACACCTTCCTCATCCTATTTTCCCCACAACAACAATCCTGTGAGGTGGGTTGGGTTTAATGTGTCTGGCTCAAAGTCACCCAGCTGGCTTTCATGGCTAAGGCGGGACTAGAACTCACCGTCTCCTGCTTTCTAGCCTGGTGCCTTAACCATCAGACCAAACTGGCTCTCTAGCATATGGCAGACTAAATCTATCACAGTACAGAGCGCTGTAGTATGACCTAGATCAGGGGTAGGCAACTTCGGCTCTTTTATGACTCATGGACTTCAACTCCCAGAATTCCTGAGTCATAAAAGAGCTGAGGTTGCCCATCCCCGACCTAGGTGCTCAAGAAGACTAGTTTATGGCAGATTTTAAGCGCTGCTGTGCAAAGCCTGGCAACGTGCTATGTTAGAGCAGGGTTAGTATCTGAAAGCAGCAAGTAAAGAATTATCCTGCGAACTTGGCTATTTATGTAAAATGCAGAGATTAGGTAGTACGAATGTCTCTGTGCGCTGGAGAAGCACACATGCTGTGGTTTCTGTGTGTCCAGAATAGAGCAGGGGTAAGCAACCTCGGCTCTTTTATGACTCGTGGACTTCAACTCCCAGAATTCCTGAGTCAGTCCACGAGTCATAAAAGAGCAGAGGTTGCTTACCCCTGCCATAGAGGAACATACTGTAGGAGACGACCAGGCTGAACTTGAAGGCGGTGTCAAGCACATCATGAGTCTGGCATCTCTAAGAGCCCAAAGTCCAGCCTCTCTCGAAGTCAGGTGACTTTTATCTGCTGCCAACTTTCCCTGACCGTTAGTAGATCAGGTAGCCTGTCTATAGGCAGCATGGGATAAAACTCATCGTAATTTTCAAAACTCCATCCTGGTTCCTGATTTCTTGCGCCAGACCTATGCTGCTCCATGCCCCTCTGTTTACACTGCCTGGGCCTTCGACAGCAATTACGCCAATTTGCTAAGAGCACTCGACTCAAAGGATTTACCTTATAGAAGTGGAAGGCAGGAACATCAAATACATCCGTGATGAATGGGAAGCTATCCACTGCCTTGTAGGAGTAAATAATTACTTCAAGGCAGCAGGCCATGAGAGACTTATGAAAGACATCGTGCTCCAAGATGGCCTAGAAAAAAAAGAGGGCAGGCTCAGTACAAAAAAATCAGGTAATTTCTTGCTTGCTAACATTATCGTGTGCCTAAATTGCCAAGCATAGATAGATAGTTTTAAAATGCATGTGCAATGCTATCCGTCCATTAAGAAACGTCTACAAAGCAGCCTTAAGTGGAAGAGGACAATGAAAAGGCTTAGTAAAATGTCCTGATTACATATTATGGTGTTCTAAACCTTCTGATGATCAGGGTGGAACTTTTCCAAGTTTCTTTTTCTGCATGTTTTTCAGCCGTGGGCTCCTCTGCTTTTATCTGATGGCTCCCTAAGCAGAATCTCTTACCCTCATCTCCATCACAGTTGGTTAAATCACAGTGGCCCTCTTGACACTATCCCTTTGTCAAATTATTGTGTTTGTTGATTTTTCTGTGGAAAGCAGTGGATAAACTGAAGGCTCAATGCATTAAATTGGTGTAGTTAAGCATCAGATTTTGGACAGTTTTGCATCTTAACTCAAGTGTTCTATGTTGCATTTTCCTGTAGATTATTTGTTTAAAGAGAATATTTATGCAAATCACCGGACAATACTTACAGATAAGTCAGCTTCTTCCAGTCTTTTCTTTTCTTGTTTTATGACAGATTCCAAAACCTTATAATAAAGGACCTCGGCGAGACGGAAGTGTTTACCAACAAAATCTGAAATAATTGTGTAATATAAAATAAGCACTCTTTTCCCCATAATAAAACAAAACAGAATTGCTATTATACATTATATCTCACACACACACACATATAGGAAGCAATTTAATAAATGATAATAAATGATAATTCTTATACTGCCCTTAGATGTAAGAATATACCCAGTAAAAATGTTAAACTAAAAGTTTAATACTAAAACTAGAGTCTTTTGGGAACACAAAACATAGCAAAAGTGCTTTTACAGATAGCACATCAGGTCCTCACCTTTGGAGAAATTCCCAGACTCTCCACAAGAGGGCACCTTTTGCAAATAAATTTCATACATTTCTTTCACTCTACTGGCAATCGACAGAGAAGGATCCTTGGAACACGTCCTGTCAACGAAGAAGCGAATAATGTAGTTTTATACGGGAGGCTTTTAAAAAGAATGGCGTTGTTTTATCCAAGCATTTATCACAAAAAGAAACTGAAACCTGTGCTTAGTGTTGAAGGTTTAACTTCATATGATGATGCAGTCTTCACAAATTGATTTGTTTATTATGCACTGAACAGCTCGAGAGAATAGGTGCCGCTTTGGGGGTTTTTTAAAAAAAAGCACATGGAATCACAAGGAATTCTTAAAAGAGTGCCACTTCACCAACTAAAGCCTGAGATAGTTCAGCCAACTGCCCAAATTTGAACCATCCTATAGCCACCAATTTACGAAGTGCATGGAGGGCGATTCTACCGACCTCAGAATTTGCTCCAGATTCTCACTAGGGGCGTTCTTCAGCCCTGCCAACATTGTGTGAAGCCGGGTCAAGCAGTGGGTCGCGATGGAAATGGGGCTCAAGTAAGGATCGCTATCCTTGATGTATTTCCGGCCAGTAAGAGGCGTAGATATTCTAAAAGATTTTGTCTAATCAAAAGATACAAACATGAAAGATGTTTCAAGAAAGCTCCTGTACTTTCAACTAAAATTTGGATTCAGAAAATCACCTACATTTAACTCCAACAAGGCTTATTATCCCTGGTTATGCCTTCTTGGGACTTAAATCTGCCTCTTCTTCTAACCCAGGGGGAGGAAACCCAAAACACTGAAGGAGCCACTCGGACCCGTTTCCCACCGAAAACAAAACACCCGGAGCCGCAAAACCCTTTTGATATCTAAAATGAAGATAACACTGCATATATCCTTTTTCACCTTTATTATAGGGGTGTGTGTGTGTGTATGTGTGTATGTGTGTATGTATGTATGTATATATGTCTCTCTCTCTGTGTGTATATATATATATATATGTATGAAGGTAAAAAAGGATATATGCAGTGTTATCTTCATTTTAGATGTCAAAAGGGTCTCTCTCTCTCTCTCCCTCCCTCTCTCTATCTGCCCTTGGTCTGCCAGTCCTCTTCCCCCCCCCCTCTCTCTCTCTCTCTCTCCCCCCTCTCTCTCTCCCCCCTCTCCGATCTGCTGCTCACCTGGCAAGCTGGCTTCAAGCTGTTCTCCAATAAGCTCAGGGGTAGACAACCTCAGCTCTTTTATGACTCATGGACTTCAACTCCCAGAATTCCTGAGTTAGCATAGCTAGGCTAGCTAGCTCTCTCCTGCCCTTCCTGCTTCCTGCAGAGACGCAGCAAAGGGAGGAGCCCCACCCAAAAAGCTTTTCAGCTCCACGGAGAACACCGTGAGTCCACTCTCTTTTACACACACACACACACACACACACACACACACACACACACACACACACACACAGAGAGAGAGAGAGAGAGAGAGAGAAAGACAGAGAGAGAAAGACAGAGAGAGAAAGACAGAGAGAAAGACAGACAGAGAGAGAGAGAGAGAGAGAGAGACAGAGAGAGAAGCAGGGAAGCGCAATTGCCTCTCTCTGTCTCTGTCTCTCTCTGCAAATGGCAGAGGAGGCTGGGAGCCACAGGGGAAGGCTCAAAGAGCCGCATGTGGCTCCGGAGCCACAGGTTGCCGACCTGTGTTCTAACCCAATACTCTCCCTATTAATATATTTATACTGAACAATGCCCCTATAAAATGCAAAAGAAAAAAGAAGAAGTCCAGGGTCAGAGCTAAACTATTGGCAATAGTTTCGGGTAATCTGGGGTGAGACGGGGCACCACAATTGCTTTAAAGAGACACAGCAATTAACTGACAGACCAGTAGTCTTAATCAAGATATGAGACTGAGAAGTACCCTAGGTGAGATATATGGGAAGTTAAGCTAATTAAAATTTGAGGGGTCTCTTAGCTGTTTTCCTGCAGACATTTCATTACCAAACTAGGTAACAACAATACAATGAGACCTAGTTTGGGTAATGAAACCTCTGCAAAAAAACGACCAATCTCAGAGAGCACCAAGGACTCCTCATTTCAACCCTGAGCTACAAAGATTTTCCTCTATTGGTAATTAAACCTTAAATTTTAATAACCTACATTTAGCATGTTTGTCAACAGATAAAACATCTTCCTTGGAATAAGTGAGCTTTTTCATTTTGTCCCCCTGGGTGGGACCTAGATTCTATGTTGGATGAAACTTGAAATAAGGCTGAGCATCACGGAGTTAACTTCAAACCAGACCGTGTTTATACTCACCCGTTCAAAGTGCTCCTGCAGATTGTATTTCATTTGTACCCTTTCGGCTGTTTCCATCTCCGAAGCTGTGTTTAAACATCTTCGCAAGGTTCCAATTTCCTCGTCTGCATCTTCTCCAAGAAAGATCCTCTCATCTAGATTTCCAACTGACAGTATGTATTCCTCATAGGCCTTGTTGATAGCCTTACTGGAATGAAGAGTGGAAGAAAGGCGAGGTCTGATCGAAGTATAAATGTTTGCAAACAATTGCTAAAAGTTTTCATAAGCTTTCATAAAGTTATGAAACCCAATCTGAATGGCAAGAGACTGAGAGATACAGAAGCTATAGACTAGTGGATCCTTTGTACCCAGAAAATCCTGAAATTACTAGTATCATTGTTTTATGGTACTTACAAGCTTTCTGTAAAGTTTCCAGGATCCAAAAAACCTGTCAGGTTCTCCTCTTTTCCCTTTAGAATCTACAAAAAAAAAAAAAATGAAGTTAACCATAAATAACAGAGCTGTAGCGATTCTGAAGATCGGTTAGAATTGTTATCCAATGACATACCTTTTTCTCAAAGAGTTTTTTCACATAGGGCTTCCAAAAATGTTCTTTTATTCCCTTGGCTTCCAAAACCAAGCCATCATGCAAGGAGCAGAGTTTTTCAATGATGCAAGGGGCTTCAGACGAGAGCTTAAAATCCTTACTGTGAAAATCTTCAGGCAGCCCTTTGTAATGGTTAAGTGGGAAGGGGATGAGAGAAAGTGAAATAAAAACATTTTTTCTGCCTTTCTAAATGCTCAGATGGGAAAGAAAGAAAAAACCCCAACCCACAATCAATTTCCTGTTGTATGTAAGATCTGTTTTTCTTTTAAAAATATGAAACGATCTTCCAACAACGGTTGGAAACTGGTCAAGGAGAAACTTCCTGACAATGAGGACAATCAACCAGTGGAACAGCTCGCCTCCAGAGATCGTAGGTGTCTCCATCGCTGGAAGTTTTTAAAAAGAGACTGGACAATCACCTGTTTGAGATGCTATAGGTCCTCCTGCTTGAGCAGGGGGCTGGACTAAAAGACCTCTAAGGTTCCTTCTCTATTCTATTCTATTCTATTCTATTCTATTCTATTCTATTCTATTCTATTCTATTCTATTCTATTCTATTCTATTCTATTCTACTCTACTCTACTCTACTCTACTCCACTCCTCTCCTATTCCACTCTACTCCATTCCATCCCATCCCATCCCATCCCATCTTATCCTATCCTATTCTAATTAGGTCAACTTTGTTTTCTCTTAGTTAAGTTTGAATATGAATAATTTTCCTCTGTGGCATTCTACGATTTTCTATGATAAACTTTTAATAAATGACTGGATAACGCAAGAAAGCAAATGGGTGAACCCTTTAGCACAATATTTATACACCATTTTGCTGACCACATTTTAAGGTTTAAGTTAATTAAAAATAAATAATAATACTCAGAGAGCAGCATAATAAAAAGGTAATTCAATTTACCCTTAAAACCTGGATTCAAAATCTCCTTACGATTAGGGCACTGCAAAGAATTCCCGTAGACTAGATCAAGGATGCACAGTAAGAGATGGTATGAATTTACCAAATCATCACTGATCATAGGGAAATTGCCTGTGAGAGTCAATATGGAAACAGATTATTCAGCAGAAATTGATTTTTTAAAATCTAAATTAATAAATTTGCATACCACAGATGCACATTTTTTAACAATAACCAGATGAAATCTTAAGAGCGTATGCTTACATAATCAAAATTAAATCAATTCTTTAGTTTGTGGTTTGTTTCAGACCTGCTGTAAAAATATATTAAAATGCTAGGACGAGTATTATGATGTAATGCACAAATATTGAGTTATGCGCTGACCTTGATATACAGAGAGGAGAGCATTAATACAGTAAATTTTAACAAAGCCAGATTCTGTAACAATTATTTTCTTTTAGCATCAGAAGCTTCAAATGAAGTCTTTCACTTCTTAAATGAGCCTGTTTCCATTCAAAATAAATAGTCAAACTAGTGATGGAGACTTTTCCTTCATCACTAGAATATCACATCTATGTAATACTGGTTTCAAATAACATGTGTTCTAAATTTAGACGAGCTGAAGTTAATGATATATTATTTAAAAGGGGAAACAAGAATACAAAATTAATAGTCAACATTGCTAAAAATTGGTTTATGGGATGTTACTATTTTTCCTACTGTGTGCCTTCGCGGGAAAGCAGGCAAAGCATCTGCAGATTTTCCATGCAGAAACAAGAACCTGTGATATCCTTCTTTAAGCCAGAAAGCCTATCACTCAAACAAGCCCAAACTTGCCCTCTGAAGTGTGGTTGCTATGATAAAGAGAGCTGAAATCACTTCCCCCAACTAAAAGAAACAGAAACAAATTGAGCCCGTGTGTATCACATTTTGAATTCCTGGGCTTACAAGTAACCTAAGTCACTTTTCTCATTTTAAGGCACTGCTTATTTATAAGGTGGGTTTGTGTTGTTTTTGTATTGTGTTGCATTAACAACAACAAAAAGTTAGTTCTATGCTTCTCACTGACAGAAACCTCTACTGTAAATCTTTGTGTGGGTGTATGCCTTCACGTCAGCGTTGACTTCTGTTGTTGTTAGTTGCGAAGTCATGTCCGACCCATCGTGACCCCATGGACAATGTTCCTCCAGGCCTTCCTGCCCTCTACCATCTTCTGGAGTCCATTTAAGCTCACGCCTGCTGCTTCAGTGACTCCATCCAGCCACCTCATTCTCTGTCGTCCCCTTCTTCTCTTGCCCTCCATCTTTCCCAGCATTAGGCTCTTTTCCAGGGAGTCCTTCCTTCTCATTAGGTGGCCAAAGTACTTGAGTTTCAACTTCAGGATCTGGCCTTCTAAAGAGCAGTCAGCCTTCTTAATATTATTGGGATTTCTTTCTTAACTGAGAGGAAGGATTTTTCTAACTGTGCATTGATATGTTGTGTTTCACACAATTGGAACATCATATTTTACTGGTAGTAATGTTAACAAAATCTTATTTCACTGTTTCCCCCCCCCAAAGATATTTAAATAAAAGGCTTGAAATTGTAAAGAGATGTTTTTAATGCTTAAAACTTCTAGGAAACTGCTTTGCAGCATTATGTGACATGTTTCTTTTCTAATACTTACCACTACAAACTTAGGAAAAAGTCCGCAGAATATTTATTTTGCATACGAAGGCATGTAAAGTGCAGGTTTGTCAACATAACAATTTGCAACAGGTATAAGCCTTTTTGTATAAACTCATAGAAACATTTTATACTGAAGAAATTTCATGCTGATAATAAAAATAAAACTGAGATGGATCTTTTACTAATTCATCAAATCTTTGTATCTATCCTATTCCAAAAGATGTCTTATCCCAATCTTTTTGAAAGCAAGGCAGAAAAATAATGGGTTGGTTGCTACCTTGCATCAGGGCAAATGCATTACTGTTCTTACATTCTGATCAATGAAAAAAAAAACATTCTTACCTTTTGCATACACAAAAAGCACCCAGCAAAACTGGAAAACTTCAGAGACAGTGCAAGGTTGTCTCCTTTTTAGAAATGTAGCCATGAAAAAGAAAGAAGAGTATTATGTTTCAATTATCTAATAAAACATTTCAAAATGTACACCCCAGAAGATGCTTATATACATTCAGGCTGGACCACGGAAGTGGCATACATACATATTTCCTCTTTAATCTGAGAGTCTGGAACCTTTAGGCTAAAAAAAATAATGAACTATTTGTGCAGATATTGTAGCTCTTGTGTTTATTAAATAAAGCAATGATAATACGCTGTTAATGAGCATGTAATCATCAGTTACAAGCCTAGTAGAGTAACAGCAGAGTGATCAGTGGAAATACGAGCTAGTACAGATTAATTCAGCAAGGGCATTTCCTAAGGAAACAGTTATAAAGGAGACATAAACTATGAATTGCAATATAGTACAAATACCCCAAATCAGTTTTATAGTTTGAAATATGTCAAGGAAACATAGGTTACAGGTGGTCCCCTACTTACGACCTTTGACTCTAGAATTATGGCCATAAATCATAGTGGTCCTTAAGCTAGGCACCAACACACTCTTGGCTCTGCCTGTTGTGGTGGTTACAAAGAGTATGGAATGCCTAAGAGGTGGGGGATGAATGGCCACAGGCGAGAGGTATCTGCACTTTCAATCAGTCTGGAATAGTGAATAAAGACTAAGAACTCGCTCATGCTCAAAGAATAAGAAATGAAATCTCCTCGGCGGAATCTTGAGTGATCAACTTGAACACCTACCTTTGTTTTCTCCCTCTCTGCTGTCGTGGTTGGTCATCTTGAGGGTACTTGAAGATGTCCTGAAAAATGGGTTCATACTTCTTAAAAATTACAGCAGAAACTGTAAAGTTTCTTTCTAATCTCGTGGTACGTTCTCTGAATTGGGAGGGTAGGTCTGCCATATCTTCCCATTTCTTCATCTTGTTAAAAAATTCTATCAAACTGAAGACATTGGCAATTATCAGAAATTTAAACTTAAGAAATGTTTACATTCCAAAACATTTTGCAGAACACCGATTCTAATTTATCTGTCTCCGCACGTCTATTACTCCAGGGGGACAAGAATAAGGGTACAGATAGTCCTCGACTTCCAATAGATCAGTTAGTGACCGTTTGAAGTTACAACGGCACTGAAAAAAAGTGAGTTATGACCATTTTTCACACTGACAACTGTTGCAGCATCCCCGTGGTCACGTGATCAAAAGTCAGATGCTTGGCAACGGACTCATACTTATGACGGTTGCCGTGTTCCGGGATCATGCGATCCCCTTTTGTCACCTTCTGAAAAGCAAAGTCAATGGGGGAGCCAATGAATCACTGCAGTGATTCACTTAACAACGGTGGCAAGAAAGACCATAAAATGGGGCAAGATTCACTTAACAAATGTCTCACTTAGCAATGGAAACGTTAGGCTCCATTGCAGTCGTAGGTCGAGGACTATCTGTAGGCGATGAAGGTGCTCTCTAACCATCAGGAAGTTACGTGTTAAGGTATGACAAGATTTCACTAGTAACTACAGCAATTGACACGTTAAAATCAAAATATAATGTTCTGCAGCAGACTTTCTAAACTCGACAATCTCAGCCCTTCACAACATTTTAGAAGAGAAGTTACCTTTGTCCTGAACAGCGTAGTATTCTTATTAAAGACACATAATTTCCTTCAACAGTCCCTCTGCTAACTGTTGGGACGGCTTTCCTGCAAGCCACATATAACGAACATGCTAACCAGTGCAAATCATTTCCCTGTTAATTGAAAACAGTAAAATAAGTTCACCCATCTCCGAAATCATACAACTGCAAGAAATGTGTTCCTGGCTGGGAATTAGCTGTGTAAGCTAATTAGTTATCTTTAGCTTAACTATTGTGAACATTTTAAAAAAAGGTTTGCTCAGTTTAAAACAATCAATTATCTTGTTCTATTGGAAGAAGAAGCTGATCCAGAGAAACCAGTGACTAACATCTCGGCTATGCAGAAACTGGAGTAGGACTTGGTGAGCTCCAGTTTACATATTCAGAAAGGATTTAGAAGGTTCACATTCACATGTGTCTAGGTTACTTTTGCAACCAGCAATCTGGTTTAAATTTTTTCCAACAGAACTGATATAATAGCCACTGAATTTCTCTAAACTCTGCAATTATATTTCAAAGGAAATAGTTATCTCTTTGAATTTTATGATTGCTTAAGCATAGGCCTTTTTGTTTAAAATGTTTTTCCAGCATGTAGTGTGTTATTACTCTCTTCCCACTGAAAATGTCTACGCTGTATCAAAATAACTTCAGGTTCAGAATAATAAAAGTCTGGATTAATTAACAATGTGCTAGGCTAAAAACAATATACAGGTAGTCCTCGAGTTATGACAATTAAGCCCGAAATTTATGTTGCTAAGTGAAACATTTGTTAACTGAGTTTTGCCCCATTTTACAACTTTTCTTGTCACAGTTGTTAAGTGAATCATTGTGTTAGTTAAGTTAGTAACAAGGTTGTTAAGTCAATGGCTTCCCCATTGACTTTGCTTGTCAGAAAGTTGCCAAAGGGATCACGTGACCCCAGGACAGTAAGACTGCCATAAATATGAACCAGCTGCTAAGCATCTGAATTTTGATCACGTGACCATGGGGATGCTGCCACGGTTGTAGGTGCGAAAAATGGTCCTAAGCCACTTTTTTCAGTGACTTTGAACAGTCACTAAATGAACTGTTTTAAGTCGAGGACTACCTGTATATTCTGTGAGACACAGACGGAGATTTCAAGAAGTTTACGGAATGATATTCCTCCTGGTAAATTGCAGTGGAAATTCACCCAACTCATTTCAACTCAAAAAAACAAAACATTCACACTAGTCTATCAAGAAATGTACTTCTTTTAGCTTGTTTTGTTTATCAAATGGACAAATATATAGATCCATTTGCCAAACAATACTATAATTTAATCATGATACATATCCTGTCAGCCTAACCCACCAAGCAGACAGAAAAAAAACCTCTTGCCTTTCATACAGATCCAGCATTTAATTAGGCAAATAACAGGCAAACAGCTGATTTCTGATCAGGTGCATCTTTTGGCAATTTAAAAAATTAAATACTGTATTTAAAATTAACAGTATTCTGAACACATAACCGCAGACCATGTGCTTCCACAACCGAGTGCATGAACGATGTATAACTGATTTATAACTCTACCAAAGCTATTATGCAAGCTTTAAACCCTCAGGCTAAAATCCATCATTCTCACTGCTCACTGATTACATGTTTTTTTTATACATCCTTCCTTCTTTCAGCACTGAAGGCCTCTTATTTCATTCATTACTCTTGTCTCTTTGATGCTTTACTACTCTCTATCAGATGTATTGGAGGTACAATTTGCTAAAGGGGGCATTTATTTATTTCAATTTACAATAAATGGCATGATTAAGTAACATTCTCTGAGAACACAATAATAAAACTCATAAAAACAAAACAATCATCCCCTTCAGATGCAACACAACCAACTCTAGACATCCTGGGAGTTCTAGCCCCGCTTAGCTATCAAAGCCAGTCGGGTGTCTTTGGGCCAATCACCAGGAGACTAGGAGTTCTAGTCCCACCTCAGGCAGGAAAGCCAGCTAGTTGACTTTGGGCCAATCACCAGGAGACTGAAAGTTCTAGCCCCGCCTTAGATATCAAAGCCAGCCGGGTGACTTTGGGCCAATCACCAGGAGACTGGGAGTTCTAGCCCCGCCTTAGATATCAAAGCCAGCCGGGTGACTTTGGGCCAATCACCAGGAGACTGGGAGTTCTAGCCCCGCCTTAGCTAGCAAAGCCAGCAGGGTGACTTTGGGCCAGTCCCCCCCTCTCTCTCTCTTAGCCCAACCCACCTCACAGGGTTGTTGTTGAGGGGAAAATAGGAGGAGGAAAGCGTGTGGGCTACGTTTGCCGCCTTGAGTTACTTGCAAAAGTAGTAAAGGCAGAATATAAGTAAATAAAATAAAAACAAATGTTGCCAGTCAATGGCATTCATTGCCCTGGAGGCATCCTGCAGGGGGTCCCCCTCCCTACCAGGAGGGAAGGAAGCTGCGAGGCTTTGCTGCCCCCTGGCGGCGGTCGGTCAGGCTACCGCGCAGGCCCTACCGCGCAGGTCCGGCCCCGCCCCGCCCTTGGCCCCACCTCCAGGGTGTAGTTCCTCCTCATACTCTGGTAGCTGAGCCAGGCCTCGGCTCGGGCGCGCTCGTCCATGTTGAGGCTGCTGCACAGCTCCTCGTAGCGCTGCCGGGTGACTCGCTCCGCCTCGGCCGCCGCCGCCTCCTCTTCCGCCTCCTCGTCTTCCTCCTCGTCCTTTTTTTCCTCAGCGTCGCGGACAGCGGGGACGGCCAAGGCCGGCGCCTCCGCCTCAGTTACGGGAGAGGCGGCGGCGGCGGCGACGGGAGCGCCCCCTCCGGCAGCGGCCTGGCCGCTCTCCTCGCCGCCCAGCATCGCCTCTGAGGGGAAAAGAAGACGAGACAGGAGGATGGAGGGGAAGGGCTCGCGCGACCAGGCCCGCACTGCGCCTGCGCCGCGGCTTGTTTGTGTGCGTGGGGGCAGCTCCGTTTCTGCCTCACTCGTCGTCCCCGCCGCCGGCTCCGCCCCTCGCGGCGTCTCCCATTCGGTGGGAGGTGGGCCGTTCGAGCCAATCAGCGGAGTCCTGTGCAGTGGCGTTGGCTGTTCGGAGGCGGGGCGTGGCAGACTCCGGTGTCTTGACCTTTTGGGTCTCGCGGGGAGTTCTGGGAGTTGAAGTCCACACGTTCGAAACGCTGCTCAATGTAGTTCAAGGATGCTTTGGTTTGGAATGAAGCGGTTCTGCTTGCGCAGCGGGCTGGACTAGAACGACCCTTAAGATCCCTTCCAGCTCTGTTCTAGTCTAAACAGCTGGCTGCAAAGCCTCATCGTGATTGAGTGTAGCCTGCAAGGTGGGTTCTTGCCTCACCTGCATCAAAAGCTGCTGGAATCTCAAAAGCCGTTGCAGAACAAGGCTAAATCCACCCCCAACCCCATGGCTGAAACGATGCTATTATATTTAGGCATATTAAACGTTATAAAAATATCTACTGGTCTTGTCTTGTACCTGGTGCACTGCTTTAATACAAAGAATATTTTGCCCCTATGGCAGGGGTAGGCAACCTTGGCTCTTTTATGACTCGTGGACTTCAACTCAAGAGCCAAGGGTGCCTACCCCTGCCCTAGGGGGTGCAGTCATGCAACAGATGGCACAACTGCATATTTATCTATCTACAGGAGACTTGCCTGTTACATCTGTTTCACCCTTTTTCTGAAATTATGCTCCAGGGTGGAAGTTTTGAATGAAAGGATCCTGGAGCAGCAGCATGTCCACTGCAGACTAATTTAATACAAGTGGTAAAGCTGCTTTTCCTAGCATGCAACGTTCACTAAATGTTCTGTCTCCCAGATGTCCCTAACTTGGGAATTTTTCAGCCCCAGCCGATGTGGCCGATGGAAAGGGCAGTTATCCTGGGAGTTGTAAAATCTAGACATTAAGAGTAAAAAAATCAGGTGTTGCCCATCTGATTTTCATGATCACACAATTATTTTCAATATATTTCTGGATGTTTTTAGCCAAGCGTTCCCTTCAGCTAATTTCAAGTATGTAACTAGAAACCTGCAGAACATAACACATTTTGAAGTGACTTGCCATGCATTTGCAAACATGATTTGTCAAGAACTTCCTCCAATAATTCATGACTTGACCACATTTAATTCCTTCAAAATTAATGCAGAATTATCTCATTGTCAATTTTTGTTGTGTGACAACTAAGGTGTGTCACAAAAGGGTATTTTCAATGTAGTGAGACCAACATCGTGGGTTGTCAAAGAATATGTTTAATAAAAAATAATTAAACTTCCATTTGCTCTATAGAACATCATAGAAAGTAATTCAATAAATTACAAATAACTTTTAAGACGCTTGTTCAACTACAAGAAAGCAAATTCAGACTACACGAAACACAACTGGCAAATATTGCAAAATGTTCAAGGAAAAAAAAAACAGGACTAAGACGGATCATGAAGCCCAAAACAAGGAATAGGAATACAAGGCAATAACAACTAAAGTTATTTTAGTCACTACCAACATACACTTCTTCACCATCCTGGATGTTTGTACTGAAATTTCAGTATTAATGTAATTCTAATGAAGATTCTTACAATTCATTGTGCAGCCACACTTGCATATTGTTTTAGCTGACAAGAGTACGTATTCCTCTTCTTTCAACTGATACTGATTTAAAAACAATCTTTACTTCATATTCAAATCTGTACCAGCCATACTGCTGAAACTGTAAAACTGCCTTATTATAGATAAAGATCACTAGACTGGTAAGGAAATTCACTTCACCATAATTAGGAAAATACTTTATTTCATAAATTTATTAAAAATTATGCTTAGGGTTTTCTTTGGGGGGGGCAGGTATGTTGGGGGGATGGTACAAAGTGATATTGTTGAAATACTCATTGACTAAGTCAACAATTGTGTTTGGAAAACTTTGGCTATATTGTGGATACATACAAGAAACAAAAGTGCTATATTACAAAGGGAAAAATATTAAATATGTAGTAATCATGATGAAAAATTGCTACCCCTTTCCTCATGACATGTTTCGACTATTGCTAAGACACTGTATGAAGGACCAGACAAGTACTATTCTGAGGGGGAAATACAATAACCAGCACAATTCAAATGATGCTTTAATAATTGTGTAAATTACATGTAACACTGCCTTCTACCCAAGGGAGTTACGATTTTGCATGTACAAATTTTATTTTTATTGATAAAGATTTGGTAAAAAAAACAACACAGTCTTGTTTACTGTACAAGCAAGCAAATAGAACCATATCAAAATACAGCTTTTGTTAAATCATTCCCTTTTGAAGAGGTTTGTCATTGACTATACTGCCGGTACGTTTTATCCATTCCATCAACATTTTTGCCTATTTTGGACCTCAAATGAGATTAACACAATCTCACACTTCATCTCAGTCAGTTCTACCATGTGGTGTGAATCTATGATTCTACCATGTCAGAGTAATAGCAGCTTCAGCAAAAAAAATAATAATAAAATAAATCCTATCACACTTCAAATGTTAAGATTAATTCTACTAGTAAGATTCTAAGGATTTATATTAAAACAGACGCTTTTAAACACTGTTTATATCATGGTTCCATGGTATTCTTTCCTCACATTATAATTAAAAGTGCTTTAAAAGTTACAGGGCAACTCAGCATTATTAAAATTATCCAATATACCCTAAAACTTGATTTTGGGGGATATATATATATACATACACACACACACATACACACACAGAGATATATATATATCTACATATATGTATGTGTGTGTGTGTGTGCATGTGTGTGTATATATATACATATATATATATAAATAATCTGTAAAAGTGAGAGATTTTTAAAATGTCTACATTTCCCTACCATTATGAACTAGTAACTACAAGAGGTTACATGACAAACACGAAATAGAAACCTGGACAAACAAAGCAAACAGTATAACTTTGCAAGGATCTAATCCTTATATGTGAAGTATGCAGTGTTTAGTGTGGCACTTCTGAGTTATTTCAACATGTGGATACAGCTCCTCAACAACATGAATGCTGTAGATGGAGCGAAACTTAAAATCAGTACCCATGCTGCTGAAGACAGGAAAGGGATAATTTAAATAAAAGCTTTCCCTTTGCTTATAGTAAAAAGAGTGCAACTGGTAATGATAACTTCCCTTGCCAAATTTAACACACACAGGATGCTTTTTAAAAAGCGAAGCATATAGGAAAACAAGCAGAAAAACCAATGTAAACTTTCTAAACTAACTCAGCTGAGGTAACAAGTAGCCAATTTAATTGGCTGAATGGGAAACTTTTTTATTTCAAACACAGTTGTACCTGAACTGGGAACATCAACAGTGCATTATAACACCAGATCATTTCCATATAATTAAAGCAATGGATGGTGATGTAGATTCTACAGCTTTCATGACATTCATTAGCTGCACAAATTATTGCTGAGTTTTGATCTGTAAATTATAAGTGTCAAGGAGGCTGTAAAACTATATTCAGATTAAATCAATAATGCGCATAAAGAACTGTGTTCACCGCAAATATATTAAATATACAGCTCTTGCTAAGCTTTCTTTTAAAAAAATTACTCCCCCGGCCCCAAAATTATAATGCCTTTTCCTGTAACTTTTTGTTTGTTTTTACACCATTGTGTATTTGATAGTACACAGAATTTCAGGAAGTAAGGAACCTCAAAAAATATTACATGCAAAATGTTTTTGTTTTTTTTTTGAAAGCAGTTTGAACTCCTAAACAATACTGAAATGTTTGGTCAGTAAATTACTGATGCACTCACGCAACACTGTGTTATTTACAACAAAATAATGAAAGAACAAATTGAAAACCAGTTTATAATTTAAGTGCAGTCTGGGGGGGGAAATCAGTCTTCATTGCTGGAGTCTGACTCCTCCTCCGACGAGGAGGAGGAGGAGGAGGAGATACTGTCACAGCCGGAAGAAGCGTCTGCTTTCTCCGAAGCTTCGTCTGTGCTGTTTCCGTTGCGAGAGCTCGGCTCCGTTTCCTCCTTGCTGCCTTCTTCATCTGCAACCCTGGAATTCTCTCCTTTTCCTCCCAGAGGCTTGGTGAAGCCTGTGCCATGATTTTCACTGTTCTGTACATCAAAAATATTTGACTGGGACAAAGCTGGGATGTGGAGATTAAGGCCTGGCGTGAGAAGCATTCCTGGGTAAAGTATATTGGACAACAGTAAAGGGTTAAGAGCTAAGGAGCTGGCCATGGTGCTGGTCGCCGAGGATGTCGAAGGAGAACCCGATACGGAGTTTTCTCCGCCATTATGTGCATGTGGGCTTTCTGTCCTCTCTCTCTTTCCGTCCAGCTCTCTGGGGTCCTGTCCTTTCTTCTCCTCGGGAGCAGATTCAGTAGACTTGCTTAGGAGTCCTCGCATTCCTAGCAAATTTGGTAAACCAGCCATTCCTGAAAGCAACATGGGAAAGACAGCGGCCATGTTTTTCGCATCACCCGCTGTGTTCAGACCAGCAGAAATCCCCATTAAACCCGTGGTCACCTGTAACGACTGAAAATTTTGCAGGTTTTGCTGTAAGGCCTGCAGGGTTGAGAGATCCACCCCTGGGAGCAGCCCGTTGGTCAGCAAAGGGGTGAGTGGGACGTTTGCTGCTGACGTAGCTGCAGCCGCTGCCTTGGCAATTTCGCTTTTGGGCCGTCTTCCTCTTCTGCTGACTTCTTCTCGAACGACGGGCCCTGTGAGAATACGGTCAAACATGCTTTCTGGAAGAAATCCCTGGTGGGAAGAGAGAAAACGAGTAATTTTATGCTGCATAATTGTCTGCTCTGCATCACAATTCAGTGCAATTAAATGCAACACTACAATGAATTAAAATAAGCAACACTAAGCTAATACAAAGTTACATTTATTATCTTGGTAATCTTCAAGGAAAGTCAGTGTCATTTCCAAGTACTTCAGTTTAAGACTTAAAAGCACTTTTTATGTCTGTTTGTTGCTTTTATCAGCAGACCAAGTGAGGCTCAAAATTTTATCAAATACCTAAAAAAAAGAGGGGGATTTACAATGATTCAGTTCATCTTCTAGTTTAGCTGCTGGAACACCAATTAATTATTATACTCACTGACTGCTTAACAACATCTGCCCATTCAGGAGCTACACCATATTCAGAATTTTCTTTCAAGAATTTGCAGAGATCTTTCAGAGGTGGAGCAAAGGCACCACCTACCTGTAACAGAAACAAGAAGGATATTTCTCAGTTTACTTGCATCACATACAGGGAGTCCTTGACTTACAACAGTCCATTTAGTGAGTGTTCGAAGTTACAACAGCACTGAAAAAAGTGGTTTATGACCGTTTTTTCACACTTACAACGGCATCCCGGGGACAAGTGATCACCTTTTGCCACCTTCTGACAAACAGTCAATGGGTAAATCAGACTCACTTACCAAATGCAGTGATTCACTTACCAACTGCGGCAAGAAAGGTCATAAAATGGAGCAAAACTCACTTAACAAATGTCTCATTAGCAACAGAAGTTTGGGGGCTCAATCCTGGCCATAAGTCGAGGACTATCTGTATTTAGCTGAACAAAGAGCCTAACAACTATTTGTGATCTATGGTGAAATAGTTACTCTAACAAAGCTATTACCTTTCTCGCATTTCTTCGGTTTATTAACTGAACACGTTCTTCCCCAGTAAGGCTATTGATATCCAGCTTATTAGGATTGCGGCAACGGTGCCTTTTTTGTTTTGGTCTTCCTTCGTGAAGTTGCATTTTCTGTTATTCAAGATTTTTTTAAAAAAATATATAAAAAAAGAGTCACTAAATGCTCTTAAATCTGTTTTCAAGTATTTCCAGGCTGCAGGATGAAACTAAATCACATTGAATCCACTGGGACTTAAATTCAGAATATTTATGCAGCATAACATATTTGACATTGCATTTCGTAAATTAAATAGTTCCAAACTAAGCAAAATCCAATTATGTCTATACATGCCCACAATTAAAAATCTACATTAAAAGATGTGAATCACACAGAAGGCAGGGTGAATTCTCAAGCCCATTAGAGGTGCAAAAAAAAAAAAGTCACTGTTTTCCATTACACCAATAAAACTACTCACAGGGATAAAGGCTCCTAAATCTTCGACATAGTCAGGATGTTCATTAAGCCATTTTTCCAAATCTTTTCTCTTAGGGGCATCGTCACCCGCAAGCCTTGTGCCATCTTTTAAATTAATAACTGGAACAGGGCTTTCTGCATCACATAGGCCTTGCGATGGTGGAAACGGAAGAGGGGGCATTAGGCCTAGACCAACCTGAGGGGTACCAACACCATGACAAACCTGGAAGAAAATAGAAAGGTGCTTCATGAGGAAAGGCAACTGCTGTAATTACACATTCGGCTTTTAGTTCTGTAAAAAGTCTCCTTGACAAATACACGCACACACACAAACACACACACGCACACAAACAGACATACACCAAGTTGAGGATGAGGCATGTTGTTTTTCTAAGGCAGGGGTCTTCAAACTTGGCCCTTTTATGACTGTGGACTTGAACTCCCAGAATTCCTCAGCCCTGTTCTAAGGGTTAATGCCAAAATTAATATGATATAGTAGTTATGCTGCATATTACTAAATTCCTTCTTGTCGGCCTTAAGGATGCCAAAGCCCTCACCATTAATATTTCAATTTGTTTCAAATACCAGTCCAGATTTACTCACATGGTTAGGCGTTTTGCTTCTATTTAAAAATAAGATATCAACTCCTTCCACATTTTTTCTTCTTCCTCTCCTCTTTTTCACTGCAGGCTGATCACTGGCAATTACTCCATTTGCACAAGCTATCAACTGGTTAGAGGTTCCTAATGAAATTGAACATAAAATTATCAGCTGAAAGAAAACAAAACCGACCAAACCTCTAGACAGAATCTATGACAGCAACAATACTCCTTGGTCGGGCTCTGCAATTGATTTGGCAAGTGGCTGCCTAAAACATAGAAATGTGAGTATTGCGTTTTTCTGCAAATTATTTTACCAGCCCAGCCTTTTTCCAGAATGATCTGACTGCTACAGGGCTACTAATGAAGCAAGACTATAAATCTAAAGTTAAAATTAACATTTTCAGAAATTACTTGTAGAATCAACTTTTTATTTTTCCAGTTGCTTTCTGGGGTGCCAGGCTTGGCATAACACTAAAAATAATAATATCTGATTAGCTGTTATCGTATAAATTGCGGGACCGTCTTCTGCCCCACGAATCCCAGCGACCGGTTAGGGCACATAGGGTTGGCCTCCTACGGGTCTCGTCTGTTAGACAGTGTCGTTTGGCGGGACCTAGGGTTAGGGCCTTCTCTGTTGCTGCCCCAGCCCGCTGGAACAAACTTCCCTCAAAGGATCGTACTGCTCCTTCCCTCCTAGCTTTCCGAAAACTTTTAAAAATGCATCTATGCAGACAGGCCTGGAGCGTGTGAGCTACGCTCTGCCCCTGGGCCTTTGATTGGGATTGTATGTTGTATGAGTGGATAGTTTTATATTGTATCATTATTTTAAATGATTTATATATCTTTGTACTTGTATTCTGTTGTGAGCCGTCCTGAGTCTGGGGAGAAGGGCGGCATATAAGTCAAATAAATAAATAATAAATAAATAAATTGATTTGGTGCCTCTTATCCCTGGTTTTTATGGGGGGAGGGGGACATGGGAGGGTGGGGATACATATCAACAATTTCAGCCACACCAAGGATTTTTTCATCACCGTCAATGCTTGGCTGTCCTGGTGGTGTGGCTTCCATCTATTTTTCTACGCCGGTTATGTTACAAACATGCTGACTCATACAGCGCTACAAAAACTGGTAATTACATCAAAAAAAGCAGCCAGGGCAGGAAAAAGTCACCTTGCTGTCACCCATTTTTAAAAATCGTTAAGGAAGTACAAGGCAGAAAAGTAAGAGCTGGTGCCTGGCCACATGAAAGAAGCTGAGAAAGATCAAAGCAAGGTTAGCCCTGACACCAAAATAGCACTGATAGGCACAGAGATAATAAACCCTGGCTACATGTAACAACATTGGAGAGCCCATCACACCAGTCAACTCCACTTTGGCATTCTCTCCCTCCCTCCCTCCCTCCCTCCCTCCCTCCCTCCCTCCCTCCCTCCCTCTCTCTCTCTCTCTCTCTCTCTCTCTCTCTCTCTCTCTCTCTCTCTCTCTCTCTCTCTCTCTCTCTCTGTGTGTGTGTGTGTATGTGTAAGAACATGCAGCACTTTATATTGCCTGAAACTCTCTATGAAAAACCAGTGAATCTGTGGGACTTTTCAAATGCTACAAGGTGTCTGAAGCTATCAGAGGTTATGACTCATGTCCTTTCCCCATCTGATAAAGCCATCCTATTAAACTACTGTAAACATGGCAATAAAAAAGCTACAAGCACCATTTCCTGACAGCTTTGGTCCTTACCTGACTCTGGCAAAGACTTTGGAAAATTGGCAAGGCTTGTCTCTGAAGCACTCTGGAGTTCATGTAGCCTGGCGAGGTACTGTTGCTGTCCTAATAGGCCATCTTCGCTTTCAAATGGCCTTTTCTGAGAAAGGCCCTGCTTCTGAAAAATTAATTTCAAACCACCTTCCTGTTAAGCAAATATCAAGAGTTAGCCGATTTCTTTGGGAAGAAGAAAGGATTTACATGCAGAATTTCTTCCAGGCCCCTCCTCGTCCCCACATGACAACACAGGTAGTCCTCGACTTAAAGCTCTTCGCTTAGTGACCGTTCAAAGTTACGATGTCACAGAGAAGGCTTAGGACTGTTGCAGCCTCCCCAGGGTCACGTGATCAAAACTCAGTCACTTGGCAACCGACTCGCATTTATGACGGTCGCAGTGTCCCGGAGACACGGGATTGCCTTTTGCAGCCCTCTGACAAGCGAAGTCAATGGGCAAGCCAGGTTCACATCACAACCGTGTTACTAACTTAGCACCTGCAGTGATTCACTTAAGGACTGCCTCGCTGAGGAACATAAATTTTGGGCTCAGTTGTCATAAGTCGAGGACTACCCGTATTAACCATTGCATTCGGCCAGTTTCAATATCAAAAGCATTCAATAACTTTTATAGATAGGCATCGAAAATGGAAATCCGTAGCTATCGAGAGACCAAGCTAGAAGAGGTTGAATTAATTAATGTGCGTGTTCCCTGTGAACTCCAGTGTACAAACCTAAGGAGCTACAGAAATTATTCTGGTGGTTTGCTAAGAGTATTTGAAATTGTAATTAATTGAACTCCCCCCCCTTAAAAAAAATAAAAATTCTAAAATAAAAGATGCCCCATACTTTGGAAAGTAACTACAGTGCCAGAAAAAAAGCATTGAGAAAAATTGCAAAAGAGCAAGAAACGATGCTAGGCTGTTGCTAGGTCTTGAAAACGAGATTCTCAAAAGAGAGAGGGGGGTGGGGGGAAAATACTCCAAAATTGCTGCTTCAAAACACCGCGCGAGTATTTAGGCCAAGGAAGTAAGATTGAGAGCAGGCAGCCACTTATAGGTAAAGCATGCTGCACACCGCAATCGCAATCAGGTCCTAAGGCGATAAAAATAAACATACGTCATTGATTTTCACTGTAAACTCCTTTTCCTGCACATGCTTCTTCACCTTTGACATCTGTGGTGATTGGTCGTTTTCTTCTTTAAGGTCTGCGCTTGGGGGAGTCGGGATGCTGGGCTCGCTGTAGTCAGTAGCAGCAGCAGCAGCAGCAGCACCTGGGCGGTCCAGAAGCTTGGTGGTGTAGAAGGAAGCCACAGGGTTGCTCTCGTAATTTCTCCTTGCTAAAGGCCATTTACCTTTCAGGACTGTTTGGCAAATACTATCCAGGCGGTTAATCATAACCCGATCCTACAACAAACAGGAGGCGGCTTAGAAATGTCATATTTCTCTCTCTCAGGACTAACGCGACTTGCAAGCAATCAGTGCGTAACGGCAAATGGAAAGGATGCCTCTGCACAGTTTCGAGCTAGGAGAAATCCTTTCCTGTTTTACACTCCTTGCTAGCACTGATGGTGTTACCTAGTTAGGGTCATGAAACGTCTGCAAGACAACAAAGCAAGCTCAGAGAGCACCAAGGACTCTTCATTGCAACCCGGGGCTACAAATGTTCTCCTTTGTTGTCTGTTTTACCACAAAACTACCCAAAGAGAAATTACAGGCTGTACTCAGTCAAAGGGACGAAAGCACACACGTTACTAATAACCATTTGTCTGAAATGCGATAGGTTTTCTTGCTTCAGGAAGGGGTTGGACTAGAAGACCTCCAAGGTTCCTTCTGCTATTTAGTTTTTTGAACTACGACATGATTTTTAACCTGAAGTGAAAATATTCTAATTTTCATTTCGTGGCAGTTCAGCATTTGAATGAATGACCGGTTAGGGCACATAGGGTTGGCCTCCTACGGGTCCCGTCTGCTAAGACAGTGCCATCTGATGGGACCTAGGGTTAGGGCCTTCTCTGTTGCTGCCCCAGCCCTCTGGAATCAACTTCCCTCAGAGGTTCGTACTGCTCCTTCCCTCCTAGCTTTCCGTAAACTTTTAAAAACACATCTTTGCAGACAGGCCTGGGGCGTGTGAGCTGTGTTCTGCCCCTGGGCCTTTGATTGGGAGTGTATGTTGTATGAGTGAGTATAGTTTTTATAGTTTCATAGTTTTATATTGTACCATTTTTTAAGTGACCTATGTATTTTGTACTTATATTTCTGTTGTGAGCCACCCTGAGTCTGGGGAGAAGGGCGGCATATAAGTCGAAATAAATGAAATGAAATGAAATTTGGCTACAACTTTACCTTGGGCCAGTAGGAAGCAGCTAACACGTATCCACCTTGAAAGATACAATTAGAATTTGGTGTTCCGTTATTCATTTGGAAACTGTCCTGGGTCTCGTCCTGCACAGTACTTATGGAAGCTACGCTTTCTTCATCGTATGCTTTCAGGTGAGCGGTCCCTTCCCCTGGAGGAAATGTGAAGAGAAGCAGTTAACAGGACACTCCAAACCTATGCCGAGGTTTGACGGGCACCACTGTACAACACGCCTCCTCGCACTCCCTGCCCACCCAATTCTGAAGTACATACAAATAGTCCTCAATGCCTATGGAGGCTCTCAATCATCCAGGCCATGCTTGTCCCAAAGGTGCTTTTTCCGCCCTGAGTTTTTGGAATAGGGCGGCATAGAAATCGAATTAAATAAATAAATAAATTCCCAAAAGGCAACTGGACTTCCTTGTTTCACTTCTCATCCAAGAAGCTTCTTCAGAACTTTGGAGAAAGCACCCTTTGGGATAGATAGTCCTTGATTTATTAACATTCGTTCAGCGACCAGTCAAAATTACGTCGGCACTGAATGAGTGGCATTTTTCAATGGTAGCACCAGGGCCGGGCCAGGCCGGGCCGGAAGAAGAGCATCTTACCCGACGCTCCATCTGCTTAACAACCTGTGGAGATTGCTTAACCACCAGGAGTGCAGTTACTAAGTGATCATTAAGCGAGATATCAATGGCCGCCTTGCTCAAAGACTAAGATTCTGGTGCCAATTCAGGTCATAAGTCGAGGACTATTGGTAAATGCATTTTTTGCTTTACAGATGAGAGAAATTAAGTTAGAAGGAATGGGCTTGAGATGCAGGACAACAACAATAATACCGGTTTTCGAATCCTAGGACAAATAATGCCTGCCCCGCTATACACAATGTCACAATTGTTAAGAAAAAAAATGAGAATCTGATCATCAAGCACCTAAAAACGAGCACGGGAACATTAAAAAATTGTAGCTAGACAATTAAAGGGGATTAAATTGCATTGATGAATGTTTCATGCTAGCCACAAAACGTGCTACCTATTTCTTTTGCAAGCCATCTAGGAAAGTAGAATGTGGCTTAATGGCATAAATTTCTGGTGATTGTATCAGAAAAATCTTAGCTCCATATTTTATTTTTTCTTACTGGATGGAACCGTAAGAAATGATTAACTAGCTACTGATATATTATCTTGTAAATACATAATTACCTAGCCTTTTTGTTTTTTGCTCTATAAAAGTTATTTTTAAAGAGTAAAAAAATTCTGGAGTAATCTGGAACTTATTTTCCCATCCACAAACACTATGAAGATTACAATGCAGATAAATCTTTTGATTGTGCAGCTTTCTGGATTCAGGTTGCAACTTTTAAAGATGCATTCCTATATCCATATAGAAAATGTACAAATTTTCATGTGAATTAAAAGGACAACCTTGCATCAAAAGAGAGATCAGGATGAAACAAATCTGAGAATGAGCAAATGACATATTGGAAGTATTCTGTACAAATAGGTAGACAATGGGCAGGGAGGGAAAAGGGAGGACTGTAATGCAGAAAATTGTTCTCTGTATGGAGTACAAACTAATAACAGACAGAACTCTCATTCTGACTATAGACGACTCCATCTGATATTTTCCTTGTTCTCAAGCAAGATTAATTTCCCCCAGCAAGTCTGATTAAAGCAGACATGTCAAACACAAGGCCCGGGGGCCAAATGCGACCCGCGAAGTGGTTTCATGCGGCCCACGAAGCCATCCTGGAAACAGTGAGGGAACGGTCCCCGCTGCCTTGGCCCTGGCCCAGGCCGGCCGGGAGCCAATGTACAATTTTGTGGTGGCCATCTATGCTGAAACGCATTCAGTCTTAGCTCCACAAGGCTGTCTGGAAATAGTGTCGGCCGTGTCGGCCCCGCCCCCTGGGTGCATGCTGGGGAAGTGTCACCCTTTGTGAGGAATGAAGAAATGCACCATCGCCTGGAAGTGGCCAGCAAATGGCCTTCGCCTACTTCACATATCTGGCTTGATGGGCTCTGCCCCGGTCCCACCCGCTTCTGCCAGAGACCCTCAGATCTGTCCCACTCCTGCCCAGGCCCCCACAGGCACCCTTGACGCAAATGATGTAGAGCTGGCCACGCCCACCCAGTAGGCCACACCCACTCCATCCACGCCCACCCAGTAGCCCCCACCTGAGGGCAACCACAATCCTGATGCGGCCCTCAATGAAACTGAGTTTGACACCCCTGGATTAGAGAATCTCTTTGTCTTTCTAAAACACATTACCTATGACTCAAAAGACCATGCTTCATCTGAAAATCCGTGAAAAGGTAGTTTATGTCTTTCTCTGAATCAGCTTTTGAGTTCTTTTTTTTTTAAAGGCACTTACGTCTCTTTTGTGCCTCCTCTTCATCACTGTCACTCTCTTCCGATGAAGAGGAAGAGGAGGAGGAAGAGGAGGAAGAAGAGGAAGATGACGATGATGCTGAAGAACAAGATGAAGAAGATGAAGAGCTGGATCCTGATCTGGAACGAGAGCAAGAGGAAGATGACGACGATGAAGACGAAGATGGCCTGGAAGAACAGGACGATCTATCTGAATCGGAGTCTGAGTCAGAACTAGAGTCCGATCCTCTCTTCCCAGATCTTGGCTTTTTGGAAGCAGCGTTTAGCGTTAAGGGTTCGGTCCTTGCCGCAACCATGCGCCTGTCGCTCTCAGCCTTCGGGACAGGCTTAGGGTCTGCACACTGGGAGGGTGAGCCACTCTTTGGACTCGCCGGTTCTGCCTTCACTCCCATCTGCAAGTTTTCAGGAGACACGGACTCTTCGTCGGAAGAATGAGGTTCTTTGTGGTTTTCATCGTTAGGTTTTGTGTCCTCAAGCACATTCCCTTTCACATCAGGCAGCCTGGCTGGAGGCATGAGAGGAGACGCAGACAACGCCGCCTGGTACTGTTGCAAGAGCGGAGTAGGAGTCCTCGAAAGCGCAACTTTGCTGTGGCTGTAGTTCCTCTGAGCTGACATAAAGGAAAGTTCAGGATCGCGGAGGATGTGGTAATCTGTCCTGCTAACGCCGTGTTTCGCAGCACCAACCAATAAATCCCAATCATGGGTCCCACATTCCCACCAAATGGGCAAGTCTGGATTTGGCTGACAATGTTTTAACCGCTCACAGAGCTGAGGATGACGGACCGCTTGCTCTCGTACCTTTCTCAGGAGCTCAATACGGTATAAGGTTCGAGATGCACGTTCTTCTGTTATTGGCTGAATGAAAAGATTTGAATCCACAAACTCTGCACAAGGAAACACAACCAAGAATTAGACTCGTAACAAGATCTTCTAAGTTCCATTGGAATCTTGGACTTTAAAGATGTTTTATTTATTAAGAAAATATTACTTATCCACCCAACCCCCCTCCCAGATCTTTTTTTTTCTTTCATTGAAGATTTAATGCTATCTTCTAAGGTTAAAAAAAAAATCTTAAGAGCTAGCATTTGCTCTGGGGGAAGAATTTCTAAACATTGTGATATATTAAAATAGTCATTTCATAATATATTATATTTATATTTATTCAATTTCTATACCGCCCCTCTCCCGTAGGACTCGGGGCGGTTTACAACTCAATAAAAACATATAAAACAATAAATATTTAAAATTAAATTAAATTAAATTAAATAAATACAAGGCTGTTACTAAAAACCTGTTAAAAAACCCAATTCTAAAACCCGAACAGCCTTGTTTAAAAATTTAAATATAATGTAAGTTTTCTGTCATAGGGCAACTGTCAGGCATGTGTTTTATGTTTTTATTGCTCCTAAATCAGTTTTATTTTCTTTTATTGGGGGGGGAAAGCAATTATAAGGAACCCACCATCTTTTGAAGGGAGGCGGCAAACTCTTCTGCACATGGCCATGAATGCGTACAGATATTTCTCTAAACTTTCATCCGTTTTTTTATGTAGCCTCGCCATTGCTCTAAATTTTGTCCAGTCAAACTGTGCTCTGTCTGGATCAAATACTACACCAAAAGTAGACACCACTCTGTAGAAGTCAGCTTCTTCTCTTCTTGTCCATCTAGATGGAAGGGCAAAGGGGAAAATTCATCACAAATAAACCATCTTTCCAGAACACCATGAAGGAATCAGAAGACTTTTTGTGATCTGCAAAATTTAGAGTCTACCTTTGTTGTCTTTCAATTTTGGCAGCCACTTTTGGATTTAAAACAGCTTCTTCAAAAGCAGATGGCATCACACATGCCTGGACAGAAAATGATGCTTGAATTGGCTGGCTTTGCCTGTTCTTACTGGTACGCTGATATGCTGTTATGAGACGACGCAACCGTGTTGTTAAGGCAGACTGAGTTGGCCAGTAAAGCTTGTCTCCTTCAATCAATTGACCCTCTGTAATTGACAGAGATGACTATAATAATTGGTATTGGTTTATCACATTAAGTATCAAACAAAGTGGAAGGTTGTATTTCAGAAGCACAATTGTTGAAGAAGAAAGTTAAAACCATGAGATTTTTACCTCCATCTCCTATTACAAGATCCCCAGGCGATGAGGCATCATCCTAAGAAATAACATTTAGAATGCAAAATGAACAGAATTCAGTTACAATATATGCCACATTTTGAAGTTGACTCAACCCACCAAAGAATCAGTAATTTAAAGTTAACTAGGGATGACTGACAACTCTGATTTAAACATAAACTCATGAACTCTCTTTACAAAACCCATGATTTCTCTATACAAAGTAAAAAAAATGCATCATATGAAATGAATGCAGTTGTAAACAATACAGCAATGAATGTAACTGTAAATATTTACAGGACTTATAGGCTGCTCCAATCAGAACTGGCTCCAATCAGAACTGGCGTGAATGTTGGGGAAAATATTGTCCTAGAGGAGGGGGAAAAAGCATTCTTCCTTACTTGATTTATTGGGGAGGCAGATGTTATGGGGAGAAAGCTCTCCCACAGATGTTTAGACCCTGAACTATGCCGAGCTTTAAATGTGCAACCAGCATCGTGATTTGCACCTGAAAGACCACTGGTAACCAGTGGAGCTTTCACACCATTGGTGTTATATGGGAGTAATGAGAGGAGTCCATAGCTACTGGGACTGCTGTACTGAACCAGCTGTAGCTCTGCAGACTCTTCAAATGCAGTACCAAAGTGGTCACACTGGAACAGACCAATCGAGAGGCGATTATGGCCTGAGTAACTGTGAGCAAAATTTCCCATTCTAGGATGGGTCACAACTGGCACATCAGATGAAGCAATGAGAATGGCCTCCTAGCCATTAATAGCCACTCAAGTAGGAGTTGTGAGTCCAGTAGGAGTTATAAGCCAGTTCAGGACTGGGGGGGCACAACCCCATCCAGAATTAAATTTGGAGTTTCCTTGGAGTCAGATGCCTTGCAAACCTGGAGTTATTCTGTCTTGCTTAGATTAAGCCTTAACCTCCCCATCCAGATCCAAACAAATTTACCCAGACTGTAAAGAAACAAATGAATGATGGACTGAAAATATGTTACCTCCATATCGTCTTTAAACAAGGCTGGGGCTGGTTTGTATTCTGGGTCTTCTACATCCCTAAGAAACATGTTCAACACAGAAGTGTAAATGATATGAAACTGAATAACTATCTTTTAGTTACTAAAAAAATTAGAATGATAAAATGAGTTTATTTGCAGGGAAAAACAAGTATTACCTAAAAAGCTTGATTCTAATCATCTGATTCCTTTCATCTTGAAATTGTTCTTTGAAAAAGACCACTTGATGAAGTTACATATAAAATGTTCAAATTATCATAATTATCAGATTATGGTCCTAAAACCTTCTGTTTTGCAAAGTATATAACTTGATGACACAATACTAAATGAATCAACATAATTGTTAATATAATGTTTATGGATTTGCAGAGGTAATTATGTGTCATCAAGTCGTCCTAGCGACCACCTAGATAGATTGCAGAGATCACCCAAATAGAGATGCAGAGAGCTACTTGATGATAATTCCTTAAAATAACTGGCTATTGAATTGCTTTTTCATTTAACAGTGTATTGTTAGTTTCCCATTAATCTCCTGTTTACACAAATATTTATAGAGCATGATAAACAAGACAAAGCTTGACTCCTAAGGACCATGCAGATACTTCACACAGTTTCTTGGAAACTGTAATTTGCTGTTGCCTTCTTCCAATACCATTTTTCAACTCCTTAACCTCTAGTCTATGGCTTGACTAGGCTCAAATGATCCTGTTTCATTAGGCAAAGTTGCTTTCTGGAAAGGACGTAATGCTGAGATAGATGGAAGTAAAGAAAGGAGGACGAGCAGAAAAAGTGATATTACAGTGCCGATGGGTGCACAGTTGGAGGACTTGAAAGATCAGGTGAGGGACAAATTGTCATGGACAAAATCTATGGCTGCCAACAGCAGACAATACCTTAATAACACATGTTCAATCAATAGCTAAAAGGTTTGGTATCTTCCAGCAAAGTAATCTAGCCTGTTTTTCCCCCCACAAAAATGTAGCTATCTTTTCTTATAGGTCCTAAGGGGGTTGTCTCAGCAGAGTTAAAATCAGATTAATTATTAAATGGATAGAATTTGCATGGCCACTAAAAATGGCAACCGGCTTTCAAAAGTGGTTTAAAAATTCATACCCATCCATATAGTCATTTGCTCTCTGCTCAGCTGCCACAGCCTTATCATCCGGTTTCCCCACTCTTTCCAAGAAGCAAAGGGCGGCGTCTGCTCTAATTGTGTTGTATTTTTCATAACCTGGAAAGAAATGTATTCAGAATATAAACTCAAAAGACAAACTTCACCAAAAAGAAAAAAAAACAGATAATATCCTTATAGCTTACCATGTTTAAAAACACCTATCAATAGAGATTTGTCTGCTTCTGTATCCCACCATTCAGCTGGCACTTCAGAATGGTCTGGTTCTGGGATCCACATATCAATTTCACTGAAAGGTTTACCAGAAAGCAGGTGTTAAGTCTTCCCATAAACTTTTCCCAATACAGAAATGTGACAACATATATAAATGTCTAACTTTTAAATTAAAAGCATCAAAAATTCTGTTAAAACTCATTTTAATTCAAAAGCTACTAACATTACTTAATTTTGATCAAGAAGTAAAAGAAACAATCTCAGTATCATTTACCTGGCATCAACGCCTTCAAAAACTTTTTGGAATTCATTACCAATGACTTCTTGCTTCAAGTAATACAGCATTCTAACTCGAAGTAAAACCCTAAGCATGCACATAAAGATAAATATAAAGCCATTTGTTACATTCAGATTGTTTTCATTTGAAACAGTTCTTAATTTAAAATATGTATTAGGTATGTTCAACCATGTCCTATGATCACTTATCAACTAATATCACAAACGTCTGGTTTATTTTCCTTGGCAAGATTCTAGATTGCCTTTCTTTAAAAAATAAAATAAAATTGTATATTTTTTTCCCTTTGTGTGTTTCACCTAAACCTAGCTGAACAGACACATAAAGTCAAGTTATTTTGAGACATCCCCAAAAGTCTGCAGGGAAAAGTTAAACCAACTGTGCTTCACTAAATCCAGAAAAATGAATGGACCACTTTTGAAAATATATAAATACAAGAGCTTCTGGCTACATAATGCTCTCTGCTAATGTTCTAAGATAATACATGGCTGTATGAAAAATTATCAGCTGCTTTCAAACTGGGAGATGAAGACTTGAATGAGTAGAATATTTCTCCCAAAAGATACAAGTCTATCCTTATTCTCTCTCGCCTCCTCTTAGATACTAGTGCCATTTCAAGATATACCTGCACATGCAGAAGCTACTGATTCAACAAAATCATTACCATTAACACTTATTTCATTAAAAATGTCCATACTATTTAACTCACTAGGTTTAGTAAAAGGATTTGTTTGTATTTCTAGAAAATCTATTTTAAAATCACATTCACAATTATTTTTTATAATAACCCAAGGCTTACAGTGACACTTACTTATTACAATGGTGTTTTATGTGCTTTTTATACCCATCATCTTGCAACAAATGTTCTGGATTGTACTTGCGAAGCCACTCAGCTTTATGAATATCAAATGTGCTTGTTTGGGTCTTAACTTTCTTTCCTTTTCTGCCCCTGGGAACAGGGGCTGACAAACCTAGGCCAAATAAGAATAGAAGGCAGGAACTTACATTTTTATCATACTTTATAAGAATCATGTTTGAATAATAGATTCTTCTTTTTAAAATGAGCTTTTCGTTTCCTTGCTCGCTAACATCCTTTTAAAAAGACTTACCTAAGTGATTCTGTAATTCTCGAGTTTGCCCATTCTCAGTCGGCGTAATAAGATCCCAAATAAAACTTTTAATCTTTTCATCTCCTCTATAATGGACGAGGCAATATGCTAGGAGGGCTCGGCAAATTATCTCCACATCTTGTTCGTTTAGCTGTCTCTTGAAGCGCCCATGAGATAAAATTTCTCTCCAACGACCCCATCTATTTCATTTTAATTTTGAACATTTGAAACAAAAGTGACATACGTCAGATGACTTTTTATGCCTTAATGCCCAGTGTTCTTAATTAAATGCATATTCTGGATTCTTTCATTTCTATCAATAGATGACAGGATTGGCAATTCAAGTTGTCAATCATTCATTAGGATGCCATTAAGGATGCAAAGATCTGCATACCTATTATAATGCAACACATTAAATTATTTAAATTCTATGCATTCTACTCTTGCCATATTAACTGGACTTTTTTTTTTTGGTCTATGACCAAGGACAATACAGTATGATTTCAGTATTTGCTGAAAGATAAAGTTTTGTGATCAGTACAATCTATTCTTACAAAACATTACATTATTTTGTTAAATTACATGATTGGAACCACAAACACCAGGAAAAAAGAGTGTAAAGTGAGACAATACTCTTTTAAAAAGATGCACTTTCCTTTTACTATTCCAGAGTAAAAGAAAAAAAAAATCTTACCCGTAAACTAACAGGTTTTTTTCAACCCTGAAGCATTCTGTTCTTCCATATCCACTGGAGCGATCACAAGGTCTTCTAAGTTTTGGTTTATCCTCTCCTTCACTTTCAATGTCAGATAACTCAGCAAGTTCATCTTTTGTAGCATTAAACGGCCTTGTTTGCTTCCTAATTCTTGGGGTGTCAATAACCAAGCTATTCTGCATAATATAAATAAATGTGGATTTGAAATATCTCTGCAGATTAAGACAGACAGGTTGCTAAAGCTCAAATTTCCAAAGCCTTAGGGTTATATAAAGAGTACTACAAGAGCCTATGTAAACCAGGATAAAAGCATATTTAATCCATGCCTTTCCCTTAAATCTGTCTAGCTCTTCAAAAGTTCCATAAAGTCCAGTGTCTTTCAGATGGTTATATAAACAAAACATGTACATAATTATAGCAGTAGACCATTATTCTAGTCGGATTTTTTTTATCCATAAAAATCACTCAAAGTTATTATAAATAGTTTTTTTAAAAATTAGCCATGGTCACTCAGCAAAAACACTCGTAAATTTAATTGAAAATGTACTTACTCTACCACTGATGGCATCTATGTCTATTTCAGCTTTTTTGGCCCATTTCTGCCAGAAGTTAGGATCATCTAATGAAATATCTGTTCTGTTTCCAGATGCAACAAAACTAGCCTGAAATAACAAACAATAAAGCACCATAATATAGCAATTCTTTTTAAGGTATGGCAAATTAGGTAACAATTGTACCTTAATACCAAGAAGGAATCCCATTTGCAGGATCAGATACTTTATCAATTGTTAATTACATATGATACAAATGTATATAAGTGTTCTGTAATTCAGATTCAAATTAGCCACGCAGAATTATTTAGAGGTAACGTCTCAATCTTTGAGCATGAAGCTTTTCCCATTCTGAGCGTAGTTGTAGGGGTTTGAAAACAAAACAGACAGCTCCAAGCATTTTGGAAATGTTAAGCTCGACAAACATACAGAGCGTGTTCTTGAGTTCAAATACTAACAACTTATTCAAAACAACCCATTCTGTACTCCAAGCAATTCAAAACAAAACATTTCGTACCTCTTTAAGAACGCTTAGAATTTTCTCAGTGCCCCGTGGAAAAGGCACATTTTATATTTGCTGAGCAGTTTCTAACTACCTTAGCGAATGTAGAGCCCCTTCCTTCAGATTCAATTGTGATGGTTTTTGTCCGCCGTTGCAAGATTTGATCAATGTCTTCTTCACAAAACTTAGAGCCTTCATCCTCTTCATCCATGATGGCGCCGTACGCGCCTCTTCGAAGCAAGTCCTCAATTTCCTTTTTAGAAAGTTGCTGGATCTAAGGAAGTAGGATTTGGATACATTTAAAAAAGCAAGAAAAATAATTTTGTTTAATTACGGTCTGGCATTAAAAAAAACACTTTTTGTTTAATCGTATACGTAATTTAATGGGGGGAAAAAACCCAATTTCTCTGTATCTTTACTGGAAATGTTCCAAAACATTATATTATTCTGGTTTATTTTAATATGGGTAGTCCTTGACTTACGACCACAATGGAGCTCAAAATTTCTGTTGCTAAGTAAGAAAGTTGTTAAGTGAGTTTTGCACCATTTCACCAGCTTTCTTGCCACGGTTCTTAAGTAAATCACCGAAGTTAAGCTAGTAACAGGGTTGTTAAGTGAATCTGGCTTCCCCATGGACTTTGCTGGTCAAAAGGTCACAAAAGGGAATCACGTGACCCCAGGACAACGCAACCATCATAAATCTGAGTTGGTTGCCAAGTGTCTGAATTTTGATCATGTGACTACGGGGATGCTGCAATGGTTGCAAGTGTGAAAAACGGCCATCAGTAACTTTTTTCAGTGCTGCTGTAACTTCAAACGATCAGTAAACAAACTATTGTAAGTCGAGGACTATCAGGATTGGGCTTTTTAGCCAGGCAGCCACAAATAAAACCAACCCATGTTTTCTTATTTAAATGGATGCACAGTTTTTAAGAATCCCCAGGCTGTATCTTGTAGGCTCTCCTTTAAGTCAGACATCTAAGGGCAGAATGTAACACCAGAACAAACAGTGCTCTTTCTTCAAGATAATCAAGGATGTAAATGAAGTTTTGTTGCAATATGAACAGGGCTTCGAGATTGTAATGAAACTAAAAGAGCAAGAAATGGTGCAAAGTTTCACGAAGCACTTTTTCTTCCTTTTCCAGTTTATGCTACTAGCTTTTTTTTTTTTAAAGGAAACAAAGGATACGTACACCGCCGACGCTATTTTCTCTGCCGCTCATGCTCTGCAAAACAGCTTTATCTAGACCAAGCTTTAGGCTTGCTCTGTCAAACATCTCCCTTTCGTAGGAGTTTCTGGTTATCAGCCTGTAGACTTTCACCGCCTTGTTTTGACCAATCCTATGGCAACGTGCTTGAGCCTAGGGAGACAGGACACGGATCCATCACAAAGGGGAGGTCATAATTCATTCCTTAAATTTCCTAGAGTGTGGTTCAAATGGACATTTTGACGTTATACCTGCAAATCATTCTGAGGATTCCAGTCTGAATCGAAAATGATACAAGTATCAGCTGCTGTTAAATTTATGCCTAATCCGCCAGCTCTGGTACAGAGAAGGAAAACAAACCGGTCAGAATCCGGCTTGCTAAATCGATCAATGGCAGCCTGACGTAAGTTTCCTCTTACTCTTCCATCGATTCGCTCGTACAGATACCTTTGGAGTGTAAAGAAGAGGGGTCAAAGAGGCCATCTATGTCAAAATTGAACAGCTCTCTCTCAACAGAAGGGGAAGGATACAACATCATCTATCTCCAGTCTACAACAGAGTCCTTTCAGCAGTTCCAAGAAGGCTCCAGACAAAATTTGCATCACTTAGGTGACACTGAGGACACAGCTAAACCTCCAAGTGGCCTCAACGACTCGCTAAAAGAATGCAAATGACCAGCTGTCTGCAAGGAGTATAAATCCTTCCATTCCCCCACCATCCAGTCAGAACCTGAGGAAGCTTCTTGGATGAGAAGCGAAACGTCTTCAAAGAAAAACAAGGAAGTCCAGTTTGCCTTGTGAAAAAGCATCTTTGGGACAACTATGACCTGGATGATGGAGAATCTCCCTAGACATGTTAAAAAAAAAGGAAGCCATTTAAAGAAAGCCCTGTTAGCATTACAGCTAAAATTCAAATGGATCAAACAGCTAATATTTGATATCTAAATATCAGTAGGCTTGTCAACTCAAGCTCCGGGCGTTGAAATCCACATATCTTCAAGCTGTCAGGGTTGGGAAACACAAGCATTAAAGGTAAATCCACAGCCAGCTATTCATGCACAGCTCGGCACATTAACCAAGTACACGGAAAAGCACTTAAGGTGAGCTCAACATGGATATTTGCAATATGGAAAGCTCACCTTTTATGTATTAGGTAATCTTCCAGGATATCAAGACAGCGGACCATCTGAGAGAAGATAAGCACCTTGTGGCCGCCTGCTTTCATTTTTGGAAGAAGTTTATCAATGAGGACTAGTTTCCCAGCAGATTGGATCATTGCTTGCAGGTGAAAATCAGGAGCTGTTAGACTATAGGTTTCCCTAAATTCTCCTAAGATTTTTTCCTCAGCCCCTATTCAGGAAAAGCAGAAAAAACCAATTTGCATTATTCTTTTGTTTCCAAGTACAGAAATATTATACAATTTTGGTCTGAACTGCATCAGAAGCATGTCAGAAACAGAGCACAAATCCTCCACAATTAGCATAATGAAATATTTACTGCCGTTCACCATCCTTGGACACTTTTATGAATGCTCCTCATACAAATTCTCAGGTGAAATGACAGCTGTTACTCATATATTAATGTTACACAAAGCAACATTGTTCTAAGTGTGTTGTAAACAAATGGATTCTCAAGGAGGCTTTAAGGAACTGATCCTAACTGTAAAGTCAGTGATGATGGCCTTACTATAAACGAGGCCTAAAGTAAGTAAAAAAGGGTTTTTTTTTAAATATACCTACCTTTGATAAGATATGGGTGATTGCAGCATTTCCTGAGTTCCATCATGGTATTAACTAAGTTAGGCACATTAGCTTGCCCTGCCCCTTTGGACAAAAATGCAAAGTTTTTCTCTAAAATAGCTCGATAATATTTCTTCTGGATATTTGTTAACTCCACTTCAATAATAGTCTCTTGCTTGGGAGCCAATTTCTTCTCTACATCTTCTTTGAGTCTTCTTAGCATCATTGGTTTCAGAATAGCCTGCAGCTTTTGTACCTATATAAAACATAACAACTAACTAAACGCCAAATAACTAGAATTTACAAGCTATTCAGTCACTCCACAAGGCTGCTAAAGGTTCAGAACTAAAAAGGCTGCTTGGTACTTTTTGATAAGAGTCACAGACTCCCCATTTTATAATTTTTTTTTAAAAAAACGTTAGTTATAGAAAATAGAATTTTGAAGGAAGTACAAGTCCCATAACTGCCATTTATGGATAACACAGCACAGGAAAAAAGAGAGCTAAAGATTCAGGCAATTAGTTCTACATACAGTTCATATAAAAACTCACATTTTCTATCCGTGATTTTTTGCTGCCCAAATGTCTTTGTATTTATACAACTGAAATTAAACAAGAACCCTAAGAAATTAAAGTAGCTAAATTCCTGAATAACTGTGACATTCTATAAAGGCTGCTGGGGAGGCCAGGAAATAAATTAATTTACTGGCCTGTATTGAAATGGGTAACTGATCATATTCTAATTTCTGAATGTGTATGAACGTGAATCTTAAAAGCACAACACAAAATATTCATACCTGTTCCTCTGTTTTAAGGTCTCCAAATTCCTGCATGAACGTAGATTCGGCTGGGAAGCGCAGAGGTTCAAGGAAGTGAAGAAGGCTGAATAATTCTTCTACAGTGTTTTGCAGTGGTGTGCCGGTCAATAGCACCTTATGCTCCTAAAGATGTATGGAAAATACATTTGACAAGAAGTTATAAATCATCTTTCAATGAAACCGGAATGACAAGAGAAAAATACAGAATAAGCCTATAACATTTCAGACAATTGGCAGCCCAGTCTCTTCTTAAGAGCCTTAGTCATGGAGCACCTACAACCTCTGGAGGGAAGCTGTTCCACTGGTTAATTGTTCTCACTGTCAGGAAATTTCTCTTTAGTTCTAGGTTGCTTCTCTCCTTGATCAGTTTCCATCCATTGCTTCTTCTTCTGCCTTCAGGTGCTCTGGAGAATAGGTTGACCCCCCCTTTTTTTTGTGGCAGCCCCTTAGATATTGGAACACTGCTATACTGTCACCCCTAGTCTTTCCTGCAATTGTTCTTCCTTTTTGGCCTCACATGCCAATTTATAAATAGTTATTTTGGTAATTTTCTTTTATCTTTTAAGTAATTTTATTTTACACTAATGATCACAAAATACATTTTGAGCAATAACATAAATGGCATGTAATAGAAAAAAAGATGGCTTAATGAGTTTAAAGATCAAGAGAATCTAGCTATATTGCAAACAGAGTTTCATGCAAGGTATTTACATTCAAGTTATAGAGAGGCAAAGTTATAAAATAAAGTTAAGCAAGTAAAAACACATCCCTTCCTGATGTGTAAGCTGCAAAGTAACAATAAATCTTTTGAGGGTATGTAAATTCAACTCATGAGCATTGCCATCTCCCACAGGATATACGGTTTTGGAAAGAAGAAGAAAAGGTGAGCAACAATAACACAACCAACTCAAGTTAAGAATCAAATATATTCCTTTATTTAGAGTTTAGTACTCTACTTTCCATGGGTATTCATCTTTCTTGATCTGAGTCATATCTCATTACATTACAAAAGGAATACTCACAAGATTCATGAGTTTGAGTCCCTCCAGAAGTTTGCAGTTTCTATTCTTCAATCGGTGTGCTTCATCAATAATAACACAACGCCATTCAATTGCGTTGAGCTCGGGACAGCCCCCAAGAATCATTTCAAAAGTGGTGATTATGGCCTGGAACTTGTAGGTATCCCTAATGATGCGGCCCTAGGAGAATATAAATGAAAGTGAAACACAGTTTGCAACCTTACTGCAAACTTCCCATTTTTCATTGCATCTGCTTGTGAAGTTAATGGCAGGATGAGCAGGAATACTTTTTAAAATTGGCTACCCTATAACAAAGAATTCAAAAGGTATAATAAGTTATCAAGTACTTAAGAGCCGAGGACCTGGCAGTATAAGGAAACAACAGCCAACCGCTTAATAGCTGGCCATCAACATACCAATCAACAACTAAAAAGCCACACACAGCGAAGCACCACATAAATGCTACTGCCCTAAGCACACATTCTGGTTGCTCCCCAAGGATGGGCTCCAGTATGAGTCCGAAAATTCAGAAGACTAAACCTCTGGTCTGGCTGACCGACCCAGATTGGATCCTATAAAAAAATGATCTCCATTAAAGTGCATCTAAATTCTCAAGATGTCAACTATCTAGGTAAAGTATTTGGGAAGCACAATCTGATATCTCTAAATAAAATTCTACAGGTTTTCAGTATATTCCTTTACTTCTCCAGGGCATAAAAACCATCTATGTCACATTAAAAAAAAAGGCTCCAAACTGGGCAATTTTAAGACTTGTGGATTTCAACTCCTAGAATTCTGGGAGTTGAAGTCCACAAGTCTTAAAGTTGCCAGGCTTGGACACCCCACACTATGCAATACATATACATCAACTCGCCGTGTTTGCTATGCAGAATTCAGGGCAGAAAATTACCTGCGAATCCCTGAAGTACATCTCATACCGCTGTATCATTTGCCTACTAATCATGCTTCCATGATAGACCACAACATTAAGATCGGTCCAGGTGCGGAACTCCCTTTCCCAGTTGGTTATGGTTGAAAGCGGCGCAATGATCAAGAAGGGTCCTTTGATACCATTCAGAAGGATTTCACAGAGGAATGTGATTGACTGGATGGTTTTGCCAAGGCCCATTTCATCTGCTAAAATGCAGTTTTGTCTGAAAAACACAAGTGCACTTGTTGGTAGGGCCCATCAGGAAGAATATATACAGAATAACAGAGTTGGGGGGATCTTAGAGGTCTTCTAGTCCAACCCGCTGCTCAAGCAGGAGACTCTGTACAATTCCAGATAAATGGCTGTCCAGTCTCTTCTTAAAAACCTCCAGGGATGGAGCACCCACAAGTGGTTGAAGCAAGCACTGGTTTAGAGAACATACCTATTATACCAATTGAAAAGAAGCCAGTTGACACCTTCCAGCTGGTATTCCCTGAGTTGGTTGCCATTTTTATATTCCCTGGACTGTTCTATTTTCTTCCATGAATTAGGAGGAGGGCGATCCTGGGAAATAAAATACAAAATCTTTGAAATTACCCACTTGAAGAAAAACAGCAAAGAAGGTATGGGGGAAGGGCT
This sequence comes from Bothrops alternatus, assembly GCA_034064705.1. Taxonomy (NCBI): domain Eukaryota; kingdom Metazoa; phylum Chordata; class Lepidosauria; order Squamata; family Viperidae; genus Bothrops; species Bothrops alternatus. The sequence continues at coordinate 608,578 of JARGCV010000065.1, forward strand.
ATGAAGAATATATCCCTGTAAATCTGGGACCCTGTAAACTGAAATACAGTTGCTGAAATATGCATATTTATAAGAATAACTTAAAGAAATCAAACTGAGTTTTTGTTTTCATCATGCAGAGAGGGAGGGAGGAAGGGGGGAGAGGGTAACCATCAGGCTTCCAGGATCTTACAATCCAATCTAATCTAATCCAATCCAACTCATTCCTTGTCTTATCCTCATTGTCAGAGATCAGACAAGAGAGCTCTAGATTTTATTTATATGAAGGAGCCGAGATGGGATTTTCCTACTCAAACAAAGCTCATGATACTATTTCTAGTAATATTTCTCAGTAGAATGGTTAGTTATTTCTAGTTGTCTTACCAATCGTCTTGAATCAAGCCTTAAAGCTTGCAGCTGTTCAAATTCTTCTATTTTTCCTTGGTCTACATCTTCTTTCAATTCCCATGTGCTGTCTTCATATGGCAAGGAGCACCACTTTACTAAATAGTAAGTAACATGCTGCAGTGGGGGGGGGAAATGACTTGGGTTATTTATCCACTCAGCCATCAGGACTCTCATGTATAATTACTGAGTATAAATCTTCATTGGATTCATGCACTGCGCTTCCTTTCCCCACCATTTATTTATTTATTTTATTTATTTGTTTAATTCGATTTCTATGCCGCCCTATTCCAAAAAACTCAGGGCGGCTTACAACATAAATACTAACATATAGAAATCTGACATTAAATACATTATAAAACCCCTAGATTAAAAACCAATCATCCAAAGACAAACTTACAACAAACATACACTGGCTGGGGCAAGGTGTTAACTGCCCCAGGCCTGTCGGCAAAGATGTGTCTTCAATAATTTGCGAAAGGCGGAGAGGGTGGGGGCAATACGGATCTCTAGGGGGAGTTGATTCCAGAGGCCTGGGGCCGCAACAGAGAAGGCTCTTTCCCTAGGCCCCGCCAGGCGACACTGTCTGGCTGACGGGACCTGGAGAAGGCCAGGTCATTTCTCTTTTTTCTTTCCTACCCCTCAGTTTTTGGATGTACTGAATATTAAATTTGTTATTTACCTATTTATTCTGTCCTACATTTTATTGCTATAGCTCAGAACTAATAATCTGAAAATAAATGTATGGGTCATGTCAGTGGTGGGATTCAAAATGTGAACCACCGGTTCTCTGTGTGGAAGCCGCTTCCGGAAGTCCATTCTGGTCCTTGGCAACAAAAAATTAGCTACCGGTTCTGCCGAAGTGGTGCGAACCGGCTGAATCCCACCACTGGGTCATGTACATATTGGTGTATGTATGCTTTAGTTTCAGAGCCCCGAGTTTATATATGACTTTTTTTCAAATTATACCTCTCCAGTGTCTTTATCTTCACAAAAGGAGACTTCTAAAACCCGGTCTACTTCAGTATAATCAGGATTAAAAGATTCTTCCTCCATCTAAAAATTAAAATATGTATATTTTATTTACCTGAACAAGTTAACACAGTGATGAGCTTCAAACACAGTCTGCGATGTACTGTGATTGATTCATATTACTGGCTGTACCTAAATTATTAATAGCATGCCTTGAAAAAAAATTGTTCTCTTTCTTTTTTAAAAAAAGAGAAATCCATTTATAACATTTGACTACTAAAAATGAACAAGGCAAATATATTCTTTGCAAAACAACACCCAAACTACAACATGACAAACAGCAAATTGTATAAAGCCCTAGTAATCAACACATTAATTAGTTTAGCCAGATTTCTGTGTAGATTCTTATACATACTCACATCTGCAAAAAAATGGGCTCTCTGTGCTTGCCTCAGCTTGAAACGTTTGATTTTCTGCTGGATTCTTTTGTCCTTTAAAAGCTGTTGCTCTGTGGCCCATTCACAGTGGAGGTAGGAGCTAGCATTACAAAATGGTGTGGTATGCATTATTGCAAGCATAGGTTTTTAATATAGGCTTTTATGACATTACACAACTTGCACAATGAAAAGTGAACTTCAGTTTTTGTTAGAATTACATTCTAGAGATTTTATTTAGAGCATTTATTTCCTTGTTCTTGAACTCAGGAGTGAAGTCAAAGTGCACACATAAAATAGCACACCCGTATTATTTTAGAATTAGATCTCTACAACAAGCTATGGATCTGACTCATAAGCAGGAATAAAACATTCTCCTTCTACTTGCTAATGGCTACTGCAGCACTGAGACAGTTCTACATGGGCAAAGGAATTTCAGAACAAAGGACAACACTGTTCTAAGGTTGTCTCACTTTTAAAAAAAAATTTTTTTTTTTACAAACTCAAGTAGAAAGGTATGCTACTAATTTGGATAAACACTCCAAAATGTAGAACCCCCTTCATACAGTCTTATGAATTTAATTAGATGATGAAGTAGTTAACCAAAATAGCATTTTAACTACAATACTTACTAGTTTTTGTATTTAACAAAAAATTCTTCGGCTTCCACTGACCCAGTCCCTGGAATCTGAAAATGTACATCATATCCTGTTTAATATGCATTGACACACTTTATTTTAATTATGAATTAAAAACTCCTGAATACCTCCATTTTTACTCACTTCTTTTTTTACAATTCTGGAAGATAAAATTTTATCTACAATCGCCGCATCTTCTTCACTTGGATTCTCCTGTTTAGATGAAAATATGAGCAACATTTTAATCATCTAAGAATTATTCCCATACAATTTCACACTACAAAGAAGTTTTGACAAAATATATCTGTAATCATTGCTACCTACGTAGAAAAAACCCCCAAACTTGTCTCTTAAACCTATATCTAAGACATAAACTGCCCAGATAGATTTTACTTACTACAAATAATTGTAAAGGTTGCTCAGCAGGCAAAGGAGCAGAATTTTTTTTTATTTTTACAGAAACTTTGGTTTCTTCCTCAGATTGCTTTCCTTCACCTTCTTCGGCATATTTCTTCCTTTTAACTTGTCGATTCGATCTTCTCTTCTACAATAGAATGACATGACCTTAGCCAATCATTTGCAATCTTATTCGTTCTCTCTCTCTTTTTTTAAGGATTAGGGTAAGACAGGTTGACCATGTGTTAATAGCTATTAAAAAAAAAGATCGCTTTTTTAAAATACCTGTGAACTTTCGTCTTTGAAGGGTTGCTGAGAAGTCTGTTTCGCATCGGACAATTCGTCTGAGGAGTCATTTTTTCTCTTCTGTTTTTTACCCAGTGTAATAATAAGCTTGCTGTTTTGAGACAAAAGACACTGTTACCAGTGCAGAAAACTCAAGCCAGGATGGGAATATGAAACATCAAGTCGCATACAAATTTTTATTACTGTTATTAAAATTAGAGTGCTTGGTGAGTTTAATTACTGAAAGTAGAAGTATTATTCTGTGGAGAACAAATAAAGGCACTAAATATTTTACATATAAAAGTTACTGAAATGAAAGTAAATTTAATGCACATACATTGTATATGAGTATTACTATTTACTCACAATCTAGAATTAGCACACAACATTTCAGGTTGACAGCTTGGATTTCAGATAATCAAGTAGCACAGAAACGATTTCATTACTAGCAACTGATGATGGCTGCATGAATTTAGGGGAAAATTATATTCTAATGCAACAGCATTAATTATATCTCTGCGTTTATACTCAAAAGGTTACAGAAAAGAGAGCAATATTAATCTCAACCCATCTTGCTTTTAATCAGAGGGCCACAGAGACATATAATTTTCCATATTTAAAATCTGACAAGCGCTGCTTTTCACTGCATTTTTAAAATATACACAATGTGATTACAATCCAACCCCAATTTAGATAAAGAGATATCCTTAGATGCATACTTTATATATTACAGATTGGATAATTACACACCATGTAGAACTGAAAACTGCTTTAGAACAGACCTTTCTGTTGATCCAAAGCCCTGTGGCCCAAATAATTTGGGCTTATTTTATATACTGTAAATGAATATATGATATTCATTTCTTGCAACTAATACTGTAGTTGCAGCAAATGAGTATCATATACAGTATAATGTATTTTTACATTCTCTCTCTCTCTCTCTCTCTCTCTCTCTCTCTCTCTCTCTCTCTCTCTCACACACACACACACACACACACACAAAACATGGCTAACCACTGGAAGGTAATTAAAAATCATGATATGTAACTGGCTCAATTTCAGCCGCATTACATTAAAATTAAATAAATGTGACTTTCTATGTCTGAATTAATAAAGTGCAGATAATATTAGAGTTAAGCAACAATTCTTCAAGCTTACAAATTTTGCCACTTAACATTAAATTATATGTAGACACAGTGTACCTAAAATCAAACAAGCAACCAAGAAACAAAAGGCACGATCCAATTCAATTTTCTAACTTTACAAGCTTTAAGGACAGAATCTTATACAAAAGACCTTAAGCCTGAACTGCATTTTTGAGTTCCTTAAAAAGAGTCCCAAATGTGCAGCTCCTGTGGGAGGGAGTATTCATGTAGTCATCCAACCATATGTCCCAAGAATCATGTCTCTCTCCAACTTTTAATTTGCAACACAGAGTGCTCTCATTTGGAAATTATACCATAATTGGATGTTGAATCAAATAACATGCACGTGACATATATATAAGGTTATAAGGTTAAGCACTGTTAATTTAAATATATGAATAATTAGCATTCCTAACTTCAGAAATCAAGGTGATATTTTTAACCAAGTGAGACACGTAAAGGTTTTGAATGTTGTGGTGTCCAAGAACAAAACACTAATTAGAATTTAAACAGATTGCACAAATAATCTTCTACTTCCGTTTTTGCCGGGGGGGGGGGGGGCGGGGGGGACTATGGCTCTTTTATGATCTGTGATCTTCAACTAGCTGAGCATGCTGACTCAGGAATTCTGACTCAGGAATTCTTGAAGTTCCCAGATCCTAAAAGGGCCACAGTTCCCCACCCCTGCATTACTGAATCAGTTTCAGCCTTCAGTTTCAGCAGAGGGCAGGAGATGGAGGCCACTGGGAATTGGGTTTTGTGCTACTTGTAAGCAGGCTGCATGGATGTGCCTTTCGAGTAGTTCATGAAATCCATTTACTGACAAAGTAAACAATTAATCAGCAAACAAATCCATACCTGAAAACAAGCTTTAAGCCATAACCTTGATCCTCCCCTTTCTTTTTAAATAAAATAAACGTCCCCTTAATCATCAAACTACAGCTGCTGCAGTCAGACCATTCTGGCATGGTTCCATATTGCACATGATTCATCCTGCCAGCTTCATGACTCATAATTCTGAAAGCCACCTAAGATTACATAGATCAAATCCATGTCTGTGTGCCTCAAACCACCATGGACGTGCCTACCCAAAGCATAGACATTTGTGTTACCTTGCAAAAACGGACTAAGGTTGATTCAAATCCACTTTTAGCCATGGAGCTAGCTCACTGGGAGATTTTGAATCAACCATTTTTTCTCAACTCAATTTGCCTCTGTACCCTGATTGCTTTTGGATAAAATTGATGGTGCTTTTTTGGGGGGGGGGGTGTTATAACGTGTGCTATGTTAGCTCCAGGAATAACATGCAATATAAACCCATCACACACACACACAAATCACGTAAGCTAGATTTTTTAAAAACAGTGTAATGATTAATACCTAATTCTCTCTCTTATTAGACTGAGGAATGGACAGAACTAAATTTGAGTGACAAATATGTCAATTATATTAGTAGTTCAAACACATTCTGTGGTGATTTATCTGATGTTGGGGGTATTCTTTTTGCATATAACACCATAGAAAACTTTTATTTATTACTAGATTTATCCCCCTTCAATTGCCAGACTCTGGATAGTTCGAAACTGGGCTACAGGCTTAGTCTACATAATATTTGTAGAATATATCTATTTTTTAAACTGCTGACATATTTGAAATCTGCAACATTGTCTTGGTTGTGTCATCGTCATCACCACTACCACCACCACCATCTGAATTAAAGTCCAAAATGGAAAAAAAAACCATACAGGGATAGGACATAAAGGAAAATATGAGCCAACTTACCCGATTTTTGCCCTTTCTTTAGTTTTAGAAGAACCAGTTTTGGGCTTTTTGCTTTCTCTGTCTTTTGGTTTGGATTTAGCCTTTCTCCCCTTTTTTTCTTCTTTCCCCTCTGCTGAAGCACTTGGGAAATTTTCCGGACTCATGACTCGTGGGATGTTTCTCTCCCCTCTCTCTTTTGCTTTGGCTATTGCCTCGGATATGATGCGATTGGCTTTTTCTTGCTTACTTTCGGAATCCACTTTTTTCTTCTGTTTCTTTTCAAGCATTGATTTCACCTGGGTATTCTGCAACTTAGTGTATACCCCGGAACCGTCTGCTTTCTTGGCAGAGGGGGGCTGCGTGGGGAAAAAAAAAATAGGTTACTCATCTTAGATAAAGCTGCCGAGGCAACTCAAAATCTCAGGGCAAACTATTACAAGGACCCCAAAGTAATAGTCAACAGGAACTGCTCCCAAATACAGGTAGTCCTCGACTTACGACCACAACGGAGCCCAACATTTCTGTTGTTAAGTGAGACATTTGGTAAGTAAGCTTTTGCCCCTTTTTACAACCTTTCTTGCCACCGTTGTTAAGTGAATCTGGCACCCACATGGACTTTGCCTGTCAAAAGGTTGCAAAAGGTGATCACATGACCTCGGGACCCAGCAATGGTCATAAGTACAGGTCCATTGCCAAGCAGCTGAATTTTGATCCCATGATCAGGGGGATGTCACAAAGGTCACTCGTTGTGAAAAACGGCCGTAAGACACTTTTTTCCAGTGCCAGGGTAACTTTGAATGGTTGCTAAATGAACTGTTGTAAGTCAAGGATTCCCTTCACATGGTTCCAGCACTGAACAAAAATTCTATGCGTGTTTACACAGAATAAATGTGTTCTAAGGGACTTGCTTGCTTCCAAGTTTAGAAGTGCAGTTCGACAAAGCTGTTTGCAGTGGAGGTGAGGAAAAGCCGTGGATTGTTTGACCCCTCCAAAGTTTTAAGGGAAGAGTGGTTAGGAATATATCATCTCTTTTCTGGCGGCTCTTTTTAAAGCTTCCTTCCTTCATTTACTGTATTAAGAGGAAAAACCTCTGTAGCAGAAAGGCCCAATTCTGGAGCCTTTTAAAGGAATATAGGATTTTCAGCAGTGAAAGAATATTTTGTTCTTATTTTCCTTCACGCAGTGGATCTGGAAGCCAGAATTGTTTCTAGAGGTTAGACATTCGATACTTTTATGCAGATTCAATAAAAAAGGAAATGCCTGAATTATATCACAAATTTGCTAAAAATCATTTTTAACTGATCATTTAATGATGATCAAAAAAAATCATAACAATGGCAATCATATTTCTGAAGAAAAAAAAATCCAATACTCTGACTTCTCTGTAACATTTAGGGGGGGGAAGGATACCTAGCTTCATTTACAAGAAAATTGCTTCATATTAGGCCCGATTTATTTTGTGCAATAAAAACAAAAACAAGCATCAACACGTTAAAGGCAGATAACATGTTTAAGTACTTTCTCCTCCGTTGCAATTGGTAGTCATACTTAAATATAAAAGACAGCATAGTTACAAATCATTAAATCAAAACAATGAAACATATTTTGGGGTTTACAGTTTTTGACTTTTGAATCTAAAAATTCTGTTGCATAAAATGTGCAGGGCTGGGGGACTAGTGAGCATGCACACATTCAAAACAGAGGATTAGCAGCCTTCTAGGCAAGGGTCTAGTTTCCAGTCTTCAATCACAAATGTGGGTGGGCCAGTATAGCATTCCTGCTGCAACTGCATTTATCCATATTCTCCATTTTAATTTTTGTTTCCTTCTTTTCTGCTCTATTTCCCCTGAGTCATAAATTTACCTCTGCAGGCCCGCTCATATTTTCATCATTGTGCATACAAATACAAAAGTATTTTAAATATATTTTTGTATAACTGCTTATTATTCTCACTACCTTCTCTTGAATTTTATAAATAGAATAAGATTTCTTGACAGCACTTTTTTCCTATCTGAACAAGCAGAATAGTATAAAGAACTTTCAATGGAAAAGAGCAATAGTACATTATCCACTGCTCTACGCACTGAGTGAAGTTGGATGTCAAATGATGTACTGATGAAGCATCAAGAAAAATCATACTTACATAACACACAAGTTAACGTCATAACATAATCTGTACATAAAGCATTGTTTTACAGCCAGACACAAGGCATTCGTGTAGAATAGACTTTCACTGCAACGCTATGCCTTTTTACACTAAGATGATCCCAATCAATCAGTTATGAAAATACCCTTTGTTTAAAATTTCATGTATAGCTGATTCACAGGAAACAGTTCAACTGTCCCTTTTGTCTGACCATTGTTTCTAAATGTACTCAGATTGAAATTCCTGATTGCAGCATAAACAATTACAGCAGCTTTTCTGAGACTGCATGGAAAGACAGTTTTAAAAAGCACAATGCTAGGAATGGAAAGAATGTCTGTCCTATCCAAACAGGGGGGGAGGTGAGGGGGGGGGGAAGGGGAGAAGAAGAAAAAAAAAAGAGAGAGAGAGACAGATAAAGAGATAATAATTATGTTGTGTTCTCACCCATAAATGTGCCTCTCACTACAGCAAGGGAGAAAGTCAGGAATTTCCAAGTACATTTTCAGGACAATTCTAGTTCGCTTCACTGGATACATTTTTCTCTATATAAGAGCCTCATCCAAGCCTTAACCCACAGTGCTTCGGCACCAGGAAGAAAGCAGGGCTTATGATAGCTCAGTAAAATGCCATCTCAAGGCCAGCAAGCTACCACAAATCACCGAGATTCGAGAAAACAGCAACAAGCTCAAGATGGCGATACAGGCACAACTCCCGTAGCAGCAGCAGCCAGTAATAAGGAAGGTTATTCAATCCCATTAGCCTTTTAGCCCAAAGAACCCCTCCTCCTCCCACTCATTCAAGCTTTCACTTACCCTTCCTCTTGGCCTCTTCACTGAAGACATTTTTGGCATGAGACAAAGGTTGCCCTCTGGTTTTTCACCACCCGAGGAGGTAGGTAGCGTTCAAGAGAACAGCATTGAAAGAAGATTGCTAAATGGCCTATTTAAGGCAGCCAAAAGCCAAGGCAGACACAGCCTTCCGCAAATACACATTGTGATTTATCAACATATTTCTTCCTGGACTGGCATTAAGTCTCCTTCCTCTGCTAGACAAGTACAGCCTCGGCCATTCCGGGACGACTTGGCTTTCAAAAATAGCTGCTAAGCAGAGAGCTAGCTTCCCACAAAACACCAAAAGAAATGAATGCACAAAGCATCAAAATGCATCGGCGGAGTGAATATTAGAGATGTCGTTAAAAACACTGACTCCTTCTGCGGAACTAGGCCAGCAGATGGTGCTACCAGTTATTATTCCATTAGACTCTGCAATTTAACCCTCAGTGGACTGTTCTTCCCTACATGTGGTAGAAGAGTTAACTCTTAATTCTTCCCCCTTCTGCAACAGCTCAAATAATACTTTTATGGGTGACCTACTCAAGGAGTGTTTAAAACCCGACAAATAACTTTTTCAAAAGAACCCTGTCATTGTTTTGCCAGAATTATTTCTGTAATTATTGTCAGACGCTCAGGAACTGCACAAAGATTTTAACTTGATGGGTTCAGAAAGAACAGGAACTGTTTATACAGTATTACTTTGAACTGGTGTTTAAACTCAGTGTCTTATACCTTGTCTAATCTAGAATTAATCTTCTATCTTCTTTTCATTCTATGATTTTGGGGACAAATTAGGTAATCAAGAATATTTCCTAAAACATCATCCTCACATTTTTGTCAAGGAAGGAAACAAAATATTTATAATTATCTTAGTGGCAAAAAGAGTCTGAAACTATGAATGTATTTAAATATTAAAAGCAAAAGGATTTAAAAATATTTTGGGGTTGATCAACATTGATTATGTCTTATTAATACGCAATTGAATTAAGCATCATTAATAGCATCTAAAAGTGCTATTTGCTGCTTTGCTGGTTTTATTTACATATAACTCAAACCTAGAATTTAAGAAGTTTGGCTTAGAATAAATAAATGAACCCCTTTCCTCTGCAAACAAACCAGGAAAACTCCAGGTTTAGTTAGCGTAATTTGTTACATTCTAACTACCTAAAAATCAAATCCAGGTTCGGATTCCAACTTGCTGGAATAAGCACAAGCCAGAGATTCCAATTTAGATAACACTAAATGTCAGTTTTACACCATTGGAATATTGTGGACAAGGACAAGGATCATATAACATTTCTGATGAACATTGAAGTCCTTTCTTGTTTAGCCCAAATATGAGTAGCCCAAATAATATGAAAGCAATCATGTTCCTGCTTATAGTCTTGGAAATCTTCCACAAAACATGGCATTGTCTACTTTGAAGAAATATTTCTTTCAGATCTACATCACCCTAATACTTAGGATAGCAAAGCCACATTTAAAAATGAAAACTCAAAGATGAAAAGAGTGGAAAATAAATTGCAAGATCATACTACGGAGAGAGAAGATCACAAAGCCCAATGCAGAAGAAATGCTGTAAACAGTATTTAAATAGTTATACACACTATTTATGAAATCAGTGGAACTATTGAAGTTAACATATTTCCTTAAATGGTTGCAGTGACAAAGAATAAGTCTAATGAGTTGACCAAATTACATAGAAATACATAAAAAAATAAACTTTTCAAGTTCCCAATTGTGGATGCCGAATTTGTTGAATAAGAATGTACCGGTACAATAATCTTAACAAATTCATTTTTTTAAAAAAATAAGACAGTTCTATTCATTGCTTGTTAAATACTTCCAGAGAATAATAAAATACATTCAGATTCAGAGAATTCTGAATTATTCTCAAGCAAAAGTTTAATGAATTTAACAGGATTTGCTTTCACATAATCGTTTCAGGATTGTGGTAGAAAACAGGTTCAAGAAATAAGAGAGACAAGACAAAAGTCAGAAAAAAGGGGGAAATCAGAAATAATTAAGGGATCATATCTGATGCTTATCTCAGCTAAACCCATAATTGGCATACAGTCTCAAGAGGGCTGCCTGTCCTGGCCTATTGATTCTCATGAACTAATTTTGAAATTAGTCATGTGCAGATTAAAACATAGTGCAATATATAGACTTTACATACCTCGGTCAAATTTCATTTAGTGGGAATTTTAACAAACAAAGCTAGCAGTCAGCATTACTTCATTAAGTAAGGGACAAACGACTGAATTCACTGGACTCATGATAAACAATGGCTTGTTATTAAGGAAATATACTACAATAAATATACAGGCTTACATACTCCCCCCTTTCTTTTCTCCAATGAGCACAAGTTCTTTCTTCTATACATGACAAACTATATTCAATTTTAGGGATGGTTTGAGACTTAAGCTGGCTTGTTTCAATACATCATAATTAAGATTCAATACAGTTCGAAGTTCTGTTGTAGTTCAAAACTATGATTAATAAAAATCAGTAATATTCACATTAGAGAAAGAAAAGCAAAAAAAAAGGAGGTGAGAAAGAAGAACCCAAGGTTTGTTCGGAATTGCTCTCATCACTTCCTGGGCATCTTTTGGCTATGTGGACTTCAACTATTAGAATCCACAGCAAATTACCATGTTGGATGGGACATCTGGCAGTTCACACATTTTACGTATGTTTTTATATTACTGTGCAAAAGTTGTTTTTATATCACTGCACCTCTGTTTCAGAAAATTATTCTTCAACAGAATGGTTAAATCTCAATTCAGAGGCAACTTTTACTTGTGCTTAATCTGACTTTGATCCCAAAGCATTACTCCTTAGATATACTGTCATGAACCATGAATTCCAATTTAGTACGCTCCCTTTTCCCACTGCTTCCTGGAATCCACTTCCTGTTTATACTTTGCTTTAAGGAGGAACAGAGGACGCCAAGAGCAGGAAAACTACTGTTAATGACTCTGCTTTCAGTTACCGAGTTTCCTGGCAGTGCAAAGCAGCTTCTGCAGCACAGGACAAGTAATAGCTAGGATCATATTTCAATTCTGGCTGCCAGTTCAGGACAAGAAAACTTTCTCCTAATGCATAATTGGCGACAGAGAGAACCACTGTCCTGAGAATTCAAAAAGTAATATATTCATAAAAATCCATGTCAATGTTTTTGCAATGTATTTCTACTGCAATGGCTAACTTGTACGTATCAAGAGACTTTGGAAATCGGTATCTGTTCACTTTTGAGCAAAGTATTATGCAAATTAATTTCTCTCTCCCCTAGCTATCCTAGACCTTTCCCTGCATATCTTCACAATAGCAACCTGCTACTAAAAAAAATTACACACATTTTAAAACTCTTAACATATAAAGACTTATATTACTAATGGACAACTTAAGTCCCATTCATTTCAATAGTCCTTCTCTAAGTTTGACCTAGTCTGGATCCTATATATTCTTAGTGATTTATAGGCCATCTTATCCATCCTCCTTTTGCAAAAGGTTTTAAGCATTCATACTACATTCGCATATGATTTTATCTAGAGGCATTGTTTGCTTAATATTTTTATTAAAAGTCTTTAAGAAGTACATGCATTAAGACAGTAACATTTCACACACAGATTAAATCATTAGCTCTGTGTATCTGATATTCAAAAGAAATCAATACAGATGCTAATGCCTGCTCAACAGTTATTAAATAATTAGAAAACTTGTAATTTGTAGTGGCCATCAAAGGAAGAGAGAAACTATATAATTTAAGACTTCTAAAAAAATCATACCCCTGATTTTTAGTGACAAAGCATTGCCTCTAGGACAAGACTTCACAGTCATGTCCTCGAGATACCTTGTGGCATATTTCAAAGTAAAACTGTGTGTACAATATTCCATCCATATAATACGATACTACCCAGGATTATATTCTGTCTAAAAATGAACTATTAATACTAAAGGAAGTATTTATTTAATTAAATTGCACTAGTAACTGACTGAAAATCAACATAGAGCAGGCTAAACATTCTAACATCAACTGGAATACTGGAAAGGCAGCATTTCAGTCAATTCATCCAGAGGTACAATCTTTGATTCTTATGTGTTAGCTAATATTATGGTTAAAAAGCTGTATGCCCAAAATTAAAAAAGCATGTACCTGAACAAAAATATTTTTTAAAGAGACTTGCTTGGGAGGCATCTAAAAACTTTTAATATGTTTGATTATAATATCAATGTGTTGTTTATTCCTTTGTTTACATCCCAAAGCAAAACAGTTGGCAAAACTGAAAGCACAAACAGTAATTACAATCTGTCAAGTCACATAGTTCAAATTTAAAAAATGTGTGTTCTGTGTCTTTTGCAAAATCTGGAAGAAAACTGCCGTTTCTGAAAATGGACAATTCATTTTCATTTCCACCAAAAATAATTAAAACCTTGTTTAACAAATCTCTTCTGTAGATTTTACACATGGCCTAAGTATCTTTCACGATACGGTAGTTACTAATTAATTCTGATCTTGTCAGTTAATTGTGGCCAATAGCATAGAAAAGAATAAGCCAGTCAAGGCACAATACTTGCTCTACAGCAGTCCCAAAGGTGTTTTTTTTTTTAAAAAAAGGCAACTGGACTTCCTTTGTTCTCCTTGAAGATGTTTTGCTTCTCATCCAAGATGCTTCTTCAGTTCTAACTTTCAGCTCAACCACTTCAGTGATCCTGGGGCCTTTCAGTCAGAACTGAAGAAGTTTCTTGGATGAGAAGTGAAACATCTTCAAGGAGAAGAAAGGAAGTCCAGTTGCCTTTTGGGGAAAAGCACCTTTGGGACAATCATGGCCTGGATGACTGAAAATCCCCATAGGCGCTCTACAACAGTATTGTTACTTACCTGAACTTGAGCAGTGACGTTCTTCTGCTCTGCCTGATGTAGATGAGAACCAGGAGGATACCAAGGATGGTTGCAATTCTGAGATTCAGCCTGAAGAAGATTTGCTTGGGGGACAATGCGCTGTTCCAGCTGATGTTCTAAATCATTACTTGGGGTGTCCTGAACAAATGCAGTTTCATCAAACTGGGGAAGGAGATCGTCCTGCAGAAGGGCTTCTGGGTCGAGTTCTGTAAATGATGCGCTCTGAGACTCCACCTGACGGAGCAAATTCTCATCCAAAGACGAAAAACCGTTGCCCTCTATGGGATCACTGAAGTGGCTTAACTGAGGACCCGAACCAGGAGGGGTAGAAAAATTAATGTTCACTGCTGATAGTTTTGAACTGCTGAAGTTGCCCTGAGGTTGTGCTGAATGCAACACGTGGAAATTATTTGAAGTCAGTGATGTACTTGAATTAAGGAGGCTGTCTGAATCTTCTTGTTTGGTCCCTCTTCGAGTTGCGAAGGCATCACTTCCCGAAAAGTCAGAGAGAGGATGAGCTTGCTGGCTAACAGAAAGAGCTGCAGAAGACTGAAGAAGACTGGAAGGAGAGATCTGGTTGCTATTATAGGAAAAAGGAGGAGAAAACTGCGTGTTAATAGAGCATGACGTTATCGTAGGAGATGGTCCGTCATAGTTTCCTTCTTGATTTCCACAAAAGTGGGGCGAGTTATTCCTAGTCTGAGAAAAGGATGGCATAGAGATAGACTGTTGTGATTTTGATACATCAACAGCTTGGGATGGATGGGGAACATTAGTTCTATGTGAAACAGACGCATTCACCTCCAAGAAACCATCAGGCTGATTCCGAGTGTTCTCTCCTGCATTAATGCTTTGCTGCAACTGCAATGAGGCACATGGATGATGATGATGCTCACTGGCCTGAAATAAGGCAAAACTGTGGTGTGCTACAAAGCTTTTATTTTGCTGCATAGACTGCGTAGGTCCTTGATGGAACGGAGATCCATTCTGATTAGAAACACTGCTCGAAGTTTGGTGCCCCCACATCGGACTCCCATCTGCTACATCAGGAAATAATCCATTAGTTTGATTTTGTGGATGGACAGGAGAGCAACTGAACTCAGAATGTGGGGATAAAACGTTTTCAACCGGACTACTGAAGGACTGACTTACTTGAAGTTTCAGAGAATCATACTGGTTAAGATGTTCGTAATCGTTCCTCTTTTGCTGAGTTTGTGTCTCCTGCACGTGGTTCAAAGAATCAATCTGCAAAGGCTCAAACTCTGCACCCAAGTTCAACTCATCAACCAGAGAAACAGGCCCAGTTTGTACAAAGGCATCATCTGACAAGCCTTCCAAGGTATCACTAAAAAGATTGGCATCATCAAAAAAATCCATCATAGGGTCTGTCATCTTGACAGAGTTGTGTGACTTTGCCACTACCACAAATGGAGTTAGCGAGTCTTACAGCAGCACACACAAACAAAATATTTTTTTCAGTGGGAAGCACTTCATCTAAGCCATGTTGACATCCACCAGCATTTTTGTAGAAATAAAATCTTGAAGTGTTTTAAATATCCTAGGTAAGAAAGGAAAAAAGCAGTTAAACAATTTGGAATATCTTTTAATTCCCATATATTATATTTTTAATCATTTTATCTATTATATATCCAAGTAAAGTAAGCAAGCTCAGTTAATTTCCCCAAATTCCCAGAAAAAGTAGCTGCTGATGGGATAAAAAATATTCTTTAGGGACCTGGAAAATAAATGTCAGTGTGGTTGAAGGAATGTATTTGCAATGTACATAATAACTCATACAACTGAGTAATATATTGCTTTACCTTTACTTATCATGATCGATTTCAGTATTTTGCCCCAGTTCATTCTTTTCCACAGTGATGTTATATTTAACTGAAATACAGTCACTAGAAAATATATGTTCAGTTTAAGGAGAGTAGGTTCGTATACAATACTAAGCCATAATACAGTTATTTGGTTTTAGCTTTGTGTGTTATATTAATTCATTCAGAATACAAACACATTAATACTGTAATTGAAATTCCATCATAAACACTTTCTGGTATCTTCTTACTGATATGTTTCTAAATATATTTATATATATGAATATATGTATTTTTCTTCTTTACCCTCTCTTTCACTGCTTTGGCAGTCAAGGGAGATACGACGTTTTGGCTTTTGCTCTTTTGGCAGCCTCAACCATTGTTAATTGATGTTGCAGTGTGTCTTCGATGTTGTCTCTCCATCTTCTTCTGGGTCTGCCTCGTGTTCTTTGACCTTCTCCTCTTTTTATATATGCCTCCTATGGTATGGAATCCCACAACATCCTCTCCAGGTGAGCAAACTACTCTATTTGCTGCTTTTGTATGTAGTTTGGTTAAAATTGATTCTATTGCCAATTCTTTCTCTTATGGTCTCATTTTTATTTTATCCCTTCTGGTCAATTCCAGTAACTTTCCCCAAATATATATTTAGAAATGTAAAAATTACATAAAAATATAACATTGCCTAGCTTCAAACATGGATTGAAACTTTAATAAGTGAAGAATTTAATTATGAATTTCATAAATAGATAATAAGAAAAAATATCCTTACCCATTAATACATAGCACATTTTGTTACAAAAGTTTTACTTAGTCCTGGGAAATATTTGGTCCCTGATATAATTTGGTAGCATTACAGATCTGAAAGATAAATAATATTTTTAAACAATTTAGTTCCAGCATAATACCTTTTTTGATCCCTGCAAATTTGCTGGTATGAAAAACGTTAGGCTCAAAATACAAAATCTGGATAGGAGATTGAGGCATCAAGGCACTGCACACTTCTGCAAATAGAAACAATTCTGAAGTATTAGGTCTAGTATCATGTTTTATCATATAGCACTGGTGGAAAAGCTATTACTTTAACCTCGTTAAAAGCACATGTCCCAGTACTACCAATCTTAAATAGTTCTTAATTAAAGCACATTTTAATTAAACAATGCAAACATTGCTTCCAGCAAAACTATCTAACACCATGGGCCAAAAAAGATTTAAGGCACAATTTAACTTTTAACACAGAAACATCAAGATCAACGTTTTGGAGATTTAGAGCCCCCATTAGAGTTGTTTGATTGATCTCTCACTCTAGCTTTAAGGCCAGATTGTGGAGCTACTATAAATTCTGGTAAAAAAGCATCCATTGGCTAATGCTAAACTCAGTATAATCTAATACTACACAACAAGCCACCTTTGAAACTAGATGGCATGTGAAAGAATCTCTAAGCAATAGCACAGGCAAGGCAGTGCTCAGAAGCCAATGATATCTGCTCAAGGTGTATCCACTAGATCAGTGTTTCTCAACCTCAGCCACTTGGCTGGCTGGGGCATTCTGGGAGTTGAAGTCCATGCATCTTAAAATGGCTGAGGTTGAGAAACACTGCACTAGATCATTCTTTTCCAGCAAAACTGTTTATGATTTAATTGTGTACCCAACAGCTTAAATCAGGAAAACACTTCCCATCCAAAGTTCTGCAGATTTTACTGCCTTACTTCATGCCTCTGCTGTTCCAAAGAACAGAGTCTCAGGGGCTGCAAGAATTATGCAGAAGGAACTTTGAAAAACCCACACTATTCTCATTTTATTTTATTCTCTCAAATAGCATATGTCATGATCTGATCTTAATCTTAATCAAACTTCAGATAAAATATTAATATTTTATCAGGTAATTAAATGATCTATTAATTAGATAATCTGTTTTGGTGCAGCAGGGATTTGTTTTTGATCCCCTCAGAGACAATTTTCAGAACTGTCCCAGAATAAGGCCTCTACCAAAACTAGGTTTTGCAGCTGGAAGGATCATAAATAGAATTGGTATACCACGGTTTGAGATATCTCAAGTGTATAGTGCTTTTTTTTTGGTCAAAGGTGAACATTGATAAACATCGTACTGATCCCTCTAAGCTCTGCCTCTCTGAGGAGGCAGTATTTAGCCAACTGCTTAGAGGCTGAAGACAAAGAGTGAACCTATTTCATTTTGTGACAAACAAAATCTGTACATGTGACAGTTATTGACACAACCAAAGTATCTCAGCGTTTTAAGTCCTCTCAGTAGGATTTAAGTCAATTATCCAAAGGGAACATATATTTCATAGATAGGTTCTGGAGCAGAACACAAAAACTCTTACCATTTGGTACACAAATTGATTCCCTTTTGCAGGTTGCACTGATACACCAGTGTTCACTGAAAAAACTTTCTTCTAGCAATATTATTGGGACAGCAGAACTGAAAAGACGAGGAGAAAAAAGCATTAAAAAGGCAGAACTGCCACAGATCCAGCTTTAAATGAGGTAAACGACTCCGATAGTATGTAAATGCTATAAGAAAAAGTTCTTTTTTTTGTTTGCATTTACTTTTATACTTGCAATAGTTTTATACTCTTGATATGATCAAATGACTAAATCAATAAAGTTTCTACTAGTAGTACTGTAGTAAATAAATAAATAAATTGTTACACCTGTTAGATATTATAAGGCATGCAAAATATATCCTAGATATATTGTTTACTATTAAGGTCAAAAGAAGTTAAGACAGTAACATTTTTCACTATGGTAGACACTATAGAGTCTACTATGGAACACATTACAATGGGAGTTTGGGGACAGAAAAAAAAAATAACTAAGCCTTCATTGAACATTTAAAATATAAATTTTATTCATTCAAGATATAGAGATGACACTCTATTAGACAGGACTGAAGAGAAATTAATACTAATTCATAGAGAACAAGAATGCAAAGGTTACCAGGATCTATATACTACTAAAATTATCCTACTTGTCTGTTTGTAACCTTCAATTGGGCAAAACAGGCCATTATAGGTCAACAATTTTTCAATCAACATGCCTCAAATGGGCTAACTTTAAGAATCCGCCCAGAATCCAGGATCCATTATTCCCAGGGGATTAAATTTTGGCGAAGTTGGGGCCTATTTAGTGCCACTGTGCGCTCACTCATGGTCAGGAGATTCTCAATTCAAACTCTCCCCGCCAATTATCCAGTAGGAAGGTTAATGGGGAAGCTGGCAGGAAATTGGTGGTTACCCCCACTCCCACAGCTTTTTTTGCCTGCCCAGGTCATTCTATTTCTCTATTTACTGTTTGTTTACAGTTAAAGCAACCACGATGAAGAAATATTGATAAGGAGGATGAAAGTGAGGTACACGGGAAACAGATGGCAAGGATTATTTCTGAAAATTAATTACTGGTATGATAGTGGATTACATGATCCTAGACGGTTATTGTGTTGGCAGTTTAGACTCTCCAAAACATCTCTATTGTATGTTTTTATTCTATACTTCCCCAATTTGTGTTTGTTAAAAAGGATCTGAAAACCTTCAGTTACTAGCATTTCTGACCTAAACTTTTTCAATATGGTATATCTGACTAAAAGATCACAATAATGTACATATTGCTTATTATAAAAAAATCACAGACAAAATAGAGCAGCCACACTGCTTAGAGTACAAGCTTTATATTTTATAATATATCCAATGCTGGAAGTTGAGAAAATAGGTTAGTCCAATAGGCAAACTTATTAGGGGCATGCAACATATCTCAACTTCAAAACAGGTTGTCCTGCTCTTATTGGAAGTGCTTCAACCATTCCAGAAGAATTATACAACAACAGTTTTGAAATGGAAACACAATCATTTCAAGTTTGAAACATGTCCAGTAGGAATGGGACAGAGTAGGAACATTTGGCAAGAATGGAGTAGCTGTTTCAAACTTTTTGAACTTGGAACAGATTACTTCAAACTCAAAATGGATTAATTCTGAGCTTAAATGTTTGTATTATATTATTTAATGACATAGTAAATATGCTAACTACTTCACAACACACTGATCAATCAAATGAAATTCACCAAGACTATGATGGCAAGCTGCAATGAATTTAAAGGGGACTTGTTTGACCTTTTTTACCAACTGCAAACTAATTTGCATTTGTTAATGAAATAGCAACAGTCTTGTATTAATAGGGACTAAACCAAAACTATGCAACATTGGCTTTAAAATGGTGGGTCTGCCTACACTACGCTCTATTTCCCTAAGATCTTTTAACTTTTACAACTTACAGAACACTAACTGTGGTTTAGAAAAGGACCAACTTTTTCACTGTATATGACAACTTACAAGGAAAAAGTAATTTAATATGAAACTGATATGTGCACACACAAACCAGCAGCCCCCCAGTTACTTAGTTATTTAAGAATATATAAGTTTTCTCTTGTTCTAATAGCGTTGCAGCCTTTAGTTTGGCTCTGCAGTCTCTGGTCTATTGATGGTATGGCCACAGCTATCACTAGATAGCTTTGAAGGGTACAGTAATTAGAAGAAATTATTATTCCTACTTGAAACAATCATTTTAAAGGAATCATCTCCCAGTTAAGTAAGTGCATATGTAGCCTAATATCCAATTCTTTCAGATAAGCTAAAATCATAAAGCATAAAAGGTTGCATCAGACAAAATAAAAGACCACAATATGATCAGATGTCTTAGAAAACATATAAATATAATTATCACAGTAGATTCATTTGCTTATTTAAAACATGAACAGTGCACAGGTTACCATATGCAAGCAACTGTAAAATGGAGATATACATGAAGTACATTATATCATTTTCAGTAAAAAATATTGGAAATATGAATCATAACAAATCTCACTATTTCCATACAATGTTCTTGAGCAACTGTCAGATTTTACATTTTTAATACATTATCAGCCACAATTTCCATTACCATTATGTTAAAAAAAAAAACCTGCACATCGCAGGATGACAGCATGAAATCCTACATTATTCCAACTGGTTCACTTTGATACATCTTCTGTAAGTTAAAGCATTTTTTGTTTGTACCACTCTACTTTTACAAAACTATATCCAACTGGTCACTTATCTGATGCTTCTCTAGCAAACTGGACCAAATTAAATCTCCTCAGTCTCTTATTTTTGCTTAACTATATTAAACAATTATGAAAAAAAACCTTAATTCTCCCTTTGATTTCTGAAAAGCAAGATACAGCACCAACACGCAAGTGTCATGTATGCTATGGCTTTTTTCCTCAACATTTGCCTTTGTCTTCTGTTTAGATAATTCACTGAATCAATTTGTGGCACCCACATCTGGATTCCATTAACTGCTGGCTTTTTCTATCTATACTAACAACAATAGAGAAATAGGGAACAAGTCACAACGAAGAAAAAACTATCCTACTGTAGTGGTAAAGGTCCTGGACTTAGACTGGGGAAACCCAGGATCAAGTTCCCCTTCAACCAGTTCACTGGTGATGTTAAGCAAAATGTCTTCAAAGTCCAGTTGACTCCTGAAAAAGCACCTTTGGGACAAAGGATGAGTGAGAATCTCCATAGACATTTGGGGTCAGTCATAATCTCTCATCCAACATCCCTTATAGGATTCCTTCTGTGGGGATAAAATTAAGGAAGATCTACATATAAGACACCTTGACCCATCTGAGGAAAGGCAGGATATCAGTGCAACAGAGAAAGAACAAAAAAATGCAGTAGTGCAATTTGATTTAAAAATAATAAACTTGAACAAACTATTATAGCATCAGATATGTTAACATTTATAGTACAACACAGCCCCACCATCATATTCTCAGTTTCAAAGACTGCAGACCACACACATCTGCTGCCTTCCATTCTGCAGAGGAATTACATCTGATTTGATCGGAGTTTAGTTCAAATATGGTTTGGTGACCATTCCAACTCTAGTTGGCATTCAACACAGGACTAAGATTACTGCTGTTGCTTTTTCACAAACTTCCTAGCAAGCTGTCACAGAGTCTTTTCTCCTTTCAGCCATAAGGATAACTCCACCCGTTGCAGTGCAACTATCTGTTATTTTATGTAGAGACCTTCTCTCTTCCACCTTAAAAACTGAGCACATATTCCCTCCCCACCACATCCTCCTAAAACAGTTTTGTTTGATTGTTTGCTAATTGTATATGTACATAATTGTTTACAGTTGAACTGTTATTTCATTTTCTGTTAAAAAATTTATAAAAAATCAATAAAAATATTTAAAAAAAAAACAACTGAGCACATATTGGGGGTCAGCTGTTTCTCCTACTCCTATTGGCCTGGAGGGAAAAGAGCTGGTGGACCTCACCGTGCATCTTCAGAAGAGGCACTGCTTTAAATTAAGCTCTACATGCCTGCTCGGCAACTGTGTCTCAACTATAACTTCTCTCTCTCTTAGACCAGCACAAGCCTTCATCATAGAGCAATATATGATATTCTGCATTGGTTTGAGTGCCCCCCCATTCCCAAACATCATTTCAAGATTCTACAGTATTTCGCTGCATGGCTACAAGTCATGATACGAGGAATATTGAAGTGATGCTCATTGCAAACTTCAGGTGAAGTGATGCTCCTTTCAAAATTAAGCACCTGCTGGGTCAGGTCCTCTTCTGTGCACATGACCCTGGATCTACAGTGAAGAAGTCATGATCACTGAGCAAGCAACAAGTATGGCATGAAGCTGTCGTCCAGCATACCCGCCTCGTACAGATTCTTTCCATGGCACCTGAACGTGCTTCTTTCTCTTGAAACAAATTGCTTTTCGCCTTCTGCCCTACGCACAGGAGCCCTGATTCTTGCAGCCGCGGGTTATAGCTAGGACTACCCCACCCACCTTCTAGAGGAAAACCCTCCTACCAATTTGCCAGCTACGGGGCTGAAGAGACATGGTAGCCTCATGCAAGAAGAACAAACCGGGGTTGAGAAAAGAAAGCCCTTCCCAACTTCCATCATCCCCACCCACCCAACGCCCAACATGGATCCCCTTGACCATGTTTGGTGGCAGCCCCCCCCAGCCGCCCCCTTCCTCCCCCCCAACCATGGTCAGCAACTTAGGAAGGGCCAGACCCTCCCGCCCTCCTTTCCTTTCCTTTTAAGCGGGGAAACCCCAGATCTGAGAAGCTGGGGAGGAGGGGGAAGAGAGGGACCCAAACTCTGATGGGGAAAAAAAAAAAAAGCTAGCAGCAACCCTCCCCCGCTCCTCTTGCCCCCCCCCCACACCCCACCCAAGCATTTTCGGCCGGCTGGCATCGCTGGATCGGCCACCTGGACAGGAAGTCAGCGCCTCGACCTGGGGCGGGGGGAGGGAGAGGAGAAGGGGGGGCAGAGAGGAGCCCCCACCCCTCGGCCAGGGAAGCGCGCGTGCGCGTGCGCGCGTGTCAGTCGCGCGGCGGCCGCCCTGCCGCTGCTCTCCCACGTGGGCGCGGGGTGGGGGAGGGGAGGGAGGGCAAGCGGCGGAGGGCGGCCGCCTCCCACAGACGGGAGAGAAAGGAGGAGGAGGAGGAGGAGGAAGGCTTCCCCGAGGTACGAGGCCCACCCACCTGCCCCCTTCTGAGGGGAAGCCTCGCAGGGCATCCCGGCGGCGGAGGCGTGACAGGCCAGGCCCCGAGGGCGGGAGGAGGGTCCCCGGGACACGACCCGGCGGCGGCTGCTGCTCCTGAGGGCGAGCGGGGGCGGGGGGGCGTCGGGACCCCCGCCTCAGGGCGCCTTGACAGCTCGTGAGGGAGACGCGCGCGGCGGCGCCGGCCACTCCCCTTCGCCTCAGGGAAGCCCCGCCGCCCGTTTTATCTCCCTTCCCTCCCCCGCCCGGGGCTTCCCGCCCACCCGGCTCGGCCTCGGCTTACCGGCGGGCGAGGGCAGCGGCGCGGCTGGCGAAGGCCCTGCCTGAGGCGGGAGGTGGCGCGGCGGCGGCGGCGGTAGCGGCGGTGGCGGCGGCTGAGGGAAGGGGGCGGAGCCTCCGGGGTGGGCGCGGCGTGGCCCCGGCCCAGCCCCGCCCACCCGTCCTGCCGCGGCCTGCTCTGGCGGCTGCCAGCAGGGCCCTCTCCCCTCCCTGCCGCCCCCTCGGCCTGCGCCTGCGCGGCCCTCTCCCCTGCACGCGGGCCTGGAGCGGGAGGGGGGCTTTAACGGTCGTGCCAGCCAACCCGCGCAGGGCACACATGCTTTTTCGGGCGAAGGGGGCGGGCCCGTCACCAAGCGGTCTGCGGGGCTGGAGAAGACGGGAGGGTGGTTGTATTTGCATATTTGTTAGCCGCTCGAGGATTGGCCGGAAGAGGGAGGTCGCGCCCGACGGGAGGAGGACGAGGAGGCGGAGGGAAGCCTCAGAGTCGCTGGGCGGGGGGGCCTCTGCGGAGGAGTTGGACTTCAACTCCCAGTATTCGCAGCGAGGCGCGCCGTGGAGTCTGGGAGTTGAAGTCCAGGGCGGTGGAGGCGTGGCAGGTAGAAGAGGCAGAGCGAGCGAAGGTGGGCAGCCTGTTTGTCGTAGCCGTCCGGGTTTTTGCACCTTTTTTTTTTTTTGGCACTTTTGGCACCCTCTTCCGTTTTCATTATCTTGAAGTTATATTCCTCCTTTAATGCTATCTTTGGGGAAATTGTGCTTCCTATTCCAACGTACTTAGCTTGTAAGCCATGATGAGCAAACCACGATGACCAGCTTTTGCACAGCCTGCTAATCCAAAGGAAACCGCGGTGTGGCAAACCGTGGCTTGCTTGGATGTGGCAAACTGGCTTGCTAGGGCATTGTGGCTAATAAATAGGCTGACCGTCTTTTCTTGGGAAAAATAAAGGGCAAGCCTTGAAAAAGGGGCAACTCCGAAATAGGCTCCTACCGGATAATACATTTCAATTGTTTTAGGCTTCAACCAAATTTTGCTTTGCTAAGGAAAGTTCAAGAGCAAAAGCAAGGGAGCAAAATGCGTAGCCTAGTAATAAAAAAATATCTGAAATCAGCAGATGCAAATTTATTTTGAGAAAACAATTCTGCTTCTGTATTTACAGAAACAGGTTGGGTCTTTGCTTCGAACCAATTTGTACCACTTAAGCCACTGCCTTGTGCCTGAGCCACCTTTTAGGGCTACATGCATTTCCAGCAAGCCCGGTGAGTTGTGGTTTCAAATCCTACTTAATGGCTGAGCATGTGAAACCGGCCAGATGCCGCTTGCTCAGGATATCATGGCTTAATACTGTCGGAAGAAAGGTCTTCATCCAAGCTGGGAATAAACATGACAACTGCTTTGGCAAGAAGGTTGTAGTTTATTGGAGAGGAGAGCCAGACAGGAAGATGTTTCTGGCAGCAATGAGGAGAGGAAAAAAAGGCTGAACACGTGTAGGGAGTAGGTTTTTATACCCTCTGAAATCTTTTGTTTGGAGTTATTTCCTGTTCCTGTTTTGAGGCTATTTCCTGTGTCATGATTCTGACCTGAGTTTGGGTATGCCCTTTGGCCTTTGGGAGTTAATCCTACCACGTCCTGTCCCAGGTGGGGTATGCAGATTTTAGGTCTTTGTCTTCCTAATCTCCTAGTTCCAGCTTTCCTGATGGTTTACATCTGCATTTGTACAGAGCTGGTTTCTGCTTAAGAGAGGCAGACTTGGGGCTATTAAGAAAAACTGGGCATGCTTTTCTGTCTCTTCAAGATTCTTTCAGAAAATATATTTTCCTGCCCTTTTAATGTTTCCTTCTCTTGGGGGCTGACTTCCCACAATACAAAGGATACATCAAGCCCATCTCTTTTTGTCCCGGAAGAAACTGGACAGCCATTTTCCAGAACGGGTACAGGGTCTCCTGCATGGGCAGGGGGTTGGACTAGAAGACCTCCAAGGTCCCTTCCAACTCTCATTATTCTGTATTCTAGCTAGTGAAACTTGCAGTTAAAATATGCAAGATCCCACAAGACCGAATTTGCAATTCAGCTATTAACTGAAGTCATCTTAGGTAGGATATTTCCTTGCCAGCTTACCTGGTTCTCTCCTCTGTCTTCACAGTGCCAGCTGTGACAAGTAACAGCAGGATTTCTCTTTTTTCACAATGCTACAGTTGCTTTATTAATGACGGTGAATGCCTCTAGAAGAGGCATTTCCAGTTGTAAAGGCTGAATAACCAAGAAGTAAGGGACCAGAAGGGGCCACCCTGGTACCCCTAGGCTAGACGCTATAAAGGGTGACCCCAGGACGAGCATGGCAGATCTGAAGGAGGCGGTGGGAGACAGAGGGGGATGGAGAGTGCTAGTCCATAGAGTGGCCGAGGGTGGGATATGACTGGCTGACGAAGATGACAATGGACCAGACGGGAGAGGTGGACTTGCTTGAATATTTACAGGTGGTCCTCGACTTATGACAATAGCTGGGACTGGAACTTCCTTTGCTAAGCATGGTTAAGGGAATGGTGCCTGGTTTTACGGTCTTTTTTGCCATGGTCATTAAATGAATTGCAGTCATTAAGTAAATCGGGTTTTCCCCCATTGACTTTGCTTGACGGAAACCCCACTGGGAAGATTGCATATGGTGGTGACATGATCCTGGGATGCTGCAATCCTGGAAAATATGTGTACTGGTTTCCAAACAGCTGAATTTTGATCGTGTGGTGGTCACAAATGTGAGGACCAGTAGAACGTATTGTGTGAGGATGGGTGTGAGGTGAGAATTGCATGCATTCTTGGAAATTGGGTTCTCCAAAATTTTTCTCACTAGATAGATAGATAGATAGATAGATAGATAGATAGATAGATAGATAGATAGATAGATATAGATATATATAGATATATGTAGGTCTTTGGTTCTTCGGGTTTTCTCCCGCGTAGAATTTGAAGTGTCTTGCCAAGACACTTCAAATTCTATGCGGGAGAAAACCCGAAGAACCAAAGACCTACATACAAACACCCGCGAAAACCTCAGAAAACAAATATAGATATATATATATATATATGTGAGAAAAATGTTGGAGAATGATTATGATTAATTTTGCATTTGAATATTAGTAAAATGTATTATCCCCATCTTTTGAAATACAAATAGCTTTGCCCGTCAGTTTAATGATTTTATCTTCGTATTGCGCTTTTATCTCAGCAGTCTTATTTTTTGCATTAGGCACCCAAACACAAACACAGATGCATTCTGGATAGCCAACTGAAAAGGTCAACTCTGAAGAGAGGGAAAAAAAACAAACAAAGCTTGGAAATAAACAGAGCTTTCAGTGGTTAATTCAGACTATTAGACCTGTTCAGTTCCCTATATAAATGCTGCATTTCTGTGGGGGGAAAAAAACCCTCTGGACATCGTAGTTGAAAGAGGATGTGGCGGAAGTATAAGGATTGTTGAGGAAGACAATTTGTCTGTTACTTTTATAGAAGCAATTCACCCATTCTACCCGATCTAAGAGAGCTTGCCTTGAATTATTTTGGATGGAATTTGCTGGGATTTACATTTTTAAATTCTTTTCGTACGATGATTGTTGTAGGAGAGCAGTGTGAACGCCAGGAAATAAATCCAGACTCCCATCTCCTTATGTAACCTGTGAATCTTCTGAAACTCAACGCTGCAGGTTTTACGCACCTGAACAAAATTATAGGTAATTAATCCAGGCAACAATAACCAGGCCTACAGCATAATACATATTTATCTGGGAACTCAACTTCCAAGTAGACGTGTTAATTAAGGCCACGTGCTTTTTCCATTCTAACATCTCAATTATGTGGAAATAAATTCTAATTAAATTAAGCTTTATTTTCACAGAAATTAGGTCTTAGAAGCGCCAATGATTTTTTTTCCCTCTGCCAAGATTCTTAAAGTTTCGTCCAACAGATGTTTTTGCTCCGGTGGCACCGAGCGCAGATGAAATACCCCTGCAGAAACGTAGGAAAAAATATGTTGCATTAAATGAAATGCTATAGAATACTTAAGTCTGATGCTCTTGTGAGTAAAGAGCTGAACACAGGTAGTGCTCGGACTTTCAACCATTTATGTGGCTACCACTCGAAGTTCAAATGGCATTGGGAAAAGGTGACAGCTGGTCCTTGAACTCACCACCACGACAGCATCCACATGATCAGGGGATCAAGATCTGAGCATTGGCAACTGGCCTCTATTTATGATGGTTGAAGCATCCTGGAGTCACCTGATCAGCAATGGCCATCTTCCCGCCACCAGGGTGGAAAACTGACGGAGTGCCAAATGAATGACTCTGAGTTCGAGCCAATTTATGTTGTGGGTTAAATCCGAATGGGACCACTGACCCTGTGCTATATGAGTCTGGAGATGGGCACCCCAACCAAACAGACTGGCGTCTGTGGTCAATGTGAGCCTGGGGGGCTCCTTGAAAAGAGATCCCCTGGTCATTGCGGATGAAGTCCACCACAGAAGAGATGACAGTGTGTGGTGTGGAACCCTCACTTGTGAAGGAACTCTCGTTCCGTTTCTGGAAAGGGAGGAGAAACTACTGGAGGTTTCTTGAATGTAGTCTGGCCCACGGGACGATTCCCATACAAGAGACCATCTTTCCCAGCAGCTGAGACAGATGGACCAGAGGAACTACCTTCTCTCTCCGAACCCGGTGGACGAGCGACCGGATGCTGATCCGGCACTCCTGAGAAAGGTAAACCTTGCAAAGATTGGAATCTATTATCGCGCCTAGATGAAGAAGGCAATTTGAAGGGATTGTGTGACTCTTCTTGAAGTTCACGGAAAACCTGTGATCCTGAAGAGTATTGATTGTGATTTCCAGATTCGACTGAGCCGAATGGAAAGAACTGGATTGGATAAGTATATCGTCCAGATAACATTGTACGCGCACCGGAATCAACCTGAGATGGGCTGCCAAGAGCGCCAAAATCTTTGTGAATACCCGTGGGGCTGAAGAGAGACCAAAAGGGAGAGCCCTGTCTTCTATAAGCAAAGTCAGTGGATTTGCTTAAGCACTTTGATGATTTGCTTAACGCAGCGGTTCTCAACCTTTTTCAGGCCGAGACCCCACCTGCGCCGCGCATGCGCGGCGTGACCCCAACCTGCGCCGCACATGCGTGGCGCGATGGGCCAAACCGCGCATGTGTGGCACGATGGGCCTAACCGTGCATGCGCGGCGTGCGCGCGATGGCCCGAATCGCGCATGCGCGGCGTGACGGCCCAAATCACGCATGCGCGGTGCACGTGCGACGGCCGAGGAAATGGGGGAAAAAATGGCGGACTGCAGTGTTTGGTGACCCACGTGAAACGGTCGTTCGACCCCAAATGGGGTCACGGCCCACAGGTGGAGAACCGCTGACTTAACGGAATGAGTCACTTAAGAACCGTAGCGAAAAAGGTGAGGTGCATTTAACAACTGCATCACTTAGCGACAGTCCCAACTGAGGTAAGTCGAGAAGTACCAAGGGCTTGGCATGATATATGAATCCAGCCAAGGTGGCCTTTCTTCTTCCATCCTTTAGCTGTCAAGAGTGCAGAGAAGAGCAACAAAGGTAATTAAGGAACAGAAGGCTAAACCATACAAGGAACAGTTGTGGGAACTGGGTATGTCTAGTCTATCAAAAGGAAGGACGAGGGGAGAGATGATAGCAAATGTGCCAATATCTCAGAGGCTGCCCCAGAGAAGAGGGGGTCAACCTCTTCTCCAAAGCACCTGAAGGCAGGACAAGAAGCAATGGATGGAAACTAACCAAAGAGAAAAGCACCAAGGAGAAATTTTCTGACAGTTACAACAATTAATCAGTGGAACAACTTGCCTCCAAAAGTTGTGAATGCTCCAACGTTGGAAGTTTTTAAGAAGAGATTGGACAGCTGTTTGTCTGAAATGATAAGAGCTTCCTGTTTGAGCAGGGGTTGGACTAGAAGACCTCCAAAGTCCCTTCCAACTCTGTTATTCTGTTAAGAATCAAGGATTTATTTATTTATTTGCTACAGAAGACAGACCTACAACTCAAGCTTCTGTGTACTAAAAAAATAAGTCCTGCTGGGTTTAATGGAATTTACCACCAGGTAACTATGCATATAGAAGTGTGATGTTTGCAGTGTTGTATTCCTAACACAATTCACAGCTTGTTCTGCCACTATATAAGAAAAGGCTGTTAGGCCTAGGAGAGTGTGAAATTTATTACCAAGCTTGTTTTCTGAGTAGTCACTTAGTTTGCATTGCTTGGCGACTTGGATTTGATCCCTTCTTGCAGGGACAATGTTTGAAGGACTTGGCTCCTGTCGGAAGTGACATTTTTGACTGCTATGCTGCAGTTTTACTTTTTACAATCTCTTTTGCCTTGCAGCCCCCCCCCACTAGGGGCGTTAAGCAGGCTCAAGTCGCAACTGCGAAACATTTACAAATCCAAATTTCTTTTTCTGACAAAGAGGTTAAAGAAATTGGGAGACTAAGATGGCCATTTCGAGCTCATTCTGCTCTCTTCAGTTAGCCACACCCTTTATAGGATTCGAACCTGGTCAGTTTACATACTAGGCAGTGATTTAACCACCAAGCCACAGGCTCTCCTCCCCTCTTTGCCAGCCGAGTCAAGGGAATATATGCAGGAAGTTTTTCGGACAGACGTCTGATTGATTACAACTTGACATTTTTAACTGCTATACTGCAGTTTTACTTTTTACAATCTCTTTCGCCTTGTAGCAAGGTGTAATCACATACATACATACATACACACACACACACATATATACATACATATATACGTTTTCTGAGGTTTTTGCGGATGTTTGTATGTAGGTCTTTGGTTATTCGGGTTTTCTCCTGCGTAAAATTGGAAGTGTCTTGGTGACGTTTCGACGAAGTCCCATTCGTCATCTTCAGGCTGGTGTTTTCGGCTTCGTGCTTCTTTTGATCCCTGGGGATGCTGTGACAGTTGTAAGTGCACTTACACTTTTTTCAGTGCCATCGTCGTAACCTCCAACAGCCGCTAAGTGAGGACTACCTCCACCCCATTGGACCTTGCTTAAAAATTTAGCACCAGCTCCCTGATCTTCGTATTTTTAGAAGATTAAACCCAAAGCAGTTTTCTCCCCCCCCCAAGAGTTTCAAGGAAGGGAAGAGAGAGCTGCAGCCTGTCCTATAGACTCCTCATCGCCAAGCAAACCTGCGTGGGAAGGGAGGCTTAAAATAAAAACTGTTGGAAACATTGGAGTGTAAAAACCTCGCCTGCCGTCCCCAGGGATGGGCGACCGGCTCGAGCAACGTCTATTAAAAGAAAGAGAGACCCTGTGCTAAGCTGGCCGAGAGGTGAAATAGAAAGTGGGAATTTTTCCAGGAGGAAAGCCCTGGGGCCGTAGCAATGCAACGGAGGTAGACATAGAGGTTTGTTTCTTGCCTGCAAAGAAGAAAGCCTCAAAAGAGTCGCCAGAGGTCTATCTGAAGGCTCCTTTCATACGGTTCACGAAGCCGAGTTTGGCTTAACCAGGTTTACCACATGGTCCATCATCAGCTAGCTTCACCCAGCATCCGAAACTACAATCTGTGTCACCTGAGTCCCATATAACACACCCAACCACCAATAAGCAGACCATGCTTTGGACCGATAGGTTGTGTGAACCCAGCTGAGCTGTATGATTCTGTTTAATGCAACAGGCTGCAGCAAGGTTAATATAGTCCCCGACAACAGCAATTTGCTTAGTGACCGTTTGAAGTTACAACGGCACCAAAAGATGCAGCTTATGATCGTTTTTCCAAACTTACGACAGTTGCGTGGTTTACATTCGGATGCTGGACAACTGACTCATATTTATACCGGTCACAGTCTCCTGGGATCACGTGATCCACTTTTGCAACCTGACAAGTCAATGGGGGAAGCCAGATCCACTTAGCAACCATGTGACTAACAACCACGATGATTCACTTAAGGACTGTGGCAAGAAAGTTCGGAAAATGAGGGCAAAATGTCAAGGTAAAGATTTAAAAGCTAGCCAGCTGAGGTAATGTAAGATGTATGATGTAATGTTGGGATGACTCAGCAGGATCTATGTCCATGATGATGAACCTATGGCACGCGTGCCATAGGTGGCACGCAGAGCCCTCTCTGTGGGCACATGCGCCCTCGCCCCAGTCCTAGGCCTTCAGCTGGGTTTTATAAAACCTTTTCGCTTTAGGCCTCCGCCACCGGTTCAATCAATCAATTTCAACTTCTCGCGGGGAAAAAAAGATCTCGCAAAGTTGGAATTGATTGAACTTTTTAGTCCCACCCAGTCTGCCGTTACCACCGCAGCCACGTTCACCCAATGGGCCACACCCATCCAATGGGCTACGTCCACCCAATGGGCCACACCCCATCGGCACCTAATGATACATAAGTGGGTTTTGGGTTGCAGTTTGGGCACTCGGTCTCTAAAAGGTTCACCATCACTGATCTATGTCTATGTCCCTTTAAGAGCAAGCAGGGTCTGTGTCCTTTTAGGAGCTTTGTTTAAAAGGGAAGGCTCTGCAGATGAGTTCTCTCTCTTCCATTTCCTGCTGTAACCCCTGTGCGTTTGGGGACTGCTGTATTAACACGTGTATGTATATTATTTCTAGTGTATGATATTGTAAATAGTGTGAGATAAGCCACCATTTAATATAGAGCACTGTTTACTGTGTTTAATCCTGGGTTATCTCAGCGCAATAAAACTGTGCATGCTCTGACACAAAACTCGCTTAACAAATGTCTCACTTAGCAACATAAATTTTGAGCTCAGTTGTGGTCATAAGTCAAGGACCACCTGTACTAGAGAAAGATGAAATTTAGGGTGCTTGAAGACTGACTTACGACCGATCCTTGTACTTCCAACCATTCCAAGCATCCCTATAGTCACGTGATCAAAATTTGGGCATGATGGTTACAGCATCCTGGGGTCACGTGATCACCGTTTGTAAACGTCCCAGCCAGCTTCCGATAACCAAAGTCAACGGGAGTAGCCGGATTCATTTAACAACTGCAGTGAATCATTTTAACCACTGTCGTAAAATTGGGCATGTCTCTCTTAACAAGGTTGCCTTAGAAATTCTGATCCCAGCCGTGGACGTAAGCTGAGCATTAACTAATACAGGGACTGATGTGACGCAACGCATAATGTCCTAAAATAAAAAAAGTTGTTCTGGTAGTAAATGAGGTAGCTTATATTGTATTTTGCAAATAAATAAATAGGGTATTGAACACCCAATAATTGTTGGGTTCATATAGTACACTAACCCAGGGGTAGGCAACCATGGCTCTTTTATGACTCGTGGACTTCAACTCCCAGAATTCCTGAGCCAGCCTGGCTCAGCTTGGAAACCTCTCTCTTTCCCCTCAGCATGGCTGGCTCAGGAATTCTGGGAGTTGAAGTCCACGAGTCGTAAAAGAGCCAAGGTTGCCTACCCCTGGCACTAAACCATAGGCAAAACCTTTTCAAAAAAAGCAGTCGCTGGGTTCCTACCGTATTCTATGCAAGATTTAGCCTGTTGTGTAGACTTTGTTTCTGTTAGGAATTTAATAACAACAACCAGCTGTTTTTATAATAAGCAAAACGCAATCCTGAATCTCATTCTGGATTTTTTTTTTTTTCATTTGGCAGCCATGAAAATAATGTAGCGTCGAGCCATTTTGGGATTTCTAATGTCGTTTTGTTGGTTTTTGTTGCTGTTGTTTCCTGAGACATAAATACAGAGGAACAGGTTATGGGGTAAATTCAATTGTCTGGGCCCAAATTAGATAATTTCCAAACATTACGGCCTTAATGCTCGGCTTATGGGAAACAGCGTATGCCAGTCGGTTGAACAATGAGGGCATCCAGGTAAATGGGTTTTTTTTTTTTATTTCTCTTGAAACGAGAGAGCCACTTTCAACAGCAGAGAATATGAATTTTTCTTGGAAATGATTTCTTTGAGAAACCTTTTGACTCTTTCACCTCCTCTCCATAGGTACCTCACAAGAACCAAAATTGTGATTCTCAATCATCCAGGTCAAGGAGATTTTCTTGTTTTTTTTTTCTCTCTGAAAACGTTTCACTTCTCATCTGAAGGAGCTTCTTGGACAAGAAGTGAAACATTTTCAATGAAAAAAACCAGGAAAGTGCAGTTGTATTTTGGAAAAACATCTTTGGGTTAAATTGTTATTTGAAGCAAACTCACTGTATCAACCATAGCTAGGTACATTATGCTCAGCCATGGTTAAAACCACAATGGCTTGCAAACGACAATGGCTGGATTCAGATAACACACCCAATCCAATCAAACTCTGTTCATGGCTTATTTTAAGGCAATGTTTCTCAACCTTGGCAATTTTAGGAAGTGTGGACTTCAATTCCCAGAAATTCCCAGTCCTTTCCCCCCTCCCTTTTTTTTGGCTCACTTTTTAACCTTTTCCCCTTCGGAATTTCCTCTCCTCCCTTTTTGTAATTATTTCGTGTTTTAATTTTTCTTGAAATTTATTAAAGTTGTATTTTTAAAAACAAAACAAATAGAAACTAAATCCAATTGGGTGCAAAACTGCTCCATTCCGAGATCCTGGCGCCCCCTTGTGGTCCAACTGCACATTTTATGACCCTGATTTGCATGGCTCCTCCCCCTGCTCCCCCTGCTCCCCCTCCCCCATATCTGCTTATTTCTCCCTGCACACAAAACAGGTTTGCACCTAACTTTATGCATCTCGAGGTTGGTGAATAGACGGCCATTGACTGAGTTCACAGCATGCTGCTACAAACCATCGTTTTTGCATAAAAGCACCCCGCGCTAAGCTAAAGTCTAACCAGACTTCACCTTGGTGTGCTGATGAAATGCTATGTGTTAGGACAGTATTATGCATTTGACCCTTGAAAGCTGCTTATTGTTAGAAACTTGCTGATGTGTTCAGCTCTGTGCTTCGCATATGTTTGCATAATTCTCCATCTCACGCATCCAGTTCAAAAGAGGGAGCTGCGTTTTGCAAACACAATTTCTACACAACACCAAATGGTGCTTTCAGAATGTTTCTGGAATCCATTTAATGTCTCTGAAAATTTAGGATTTTTTTTTCCTTTGGGCTAAACAACCATTCATGTGGACCAAGGCTTATGTCCATAAACTGGAGAAATTTGGGGTTAAAACCATGATGGAATTATTCACCACCATTCTCCAGTGGGCAAAATGTTGTAATATCTTATGTCCTGGACCTAGATGGAACCTGTCTGTTGACGATTTTATCCGACCAGCCGTGGTTAAACAATGCCATGTTTGATTGCAAGGTGTGGACTGGAATGGTCCTTCCACAATGGAGTCAGAAGAACAGACTTGTTCTGAAAAAATTTTAAAAATATAAAAATACACATTAAAAAGAAACGCTGTTCTCATACTCTTTTGATGGATGTTTCAGCAGCAGAAATAAAATTTGATGCCTTGGCAATCAGCTATTTCAGTATTCACCACCAGAGGGCGGGCTTGCATTGCTTCCCTAAGTATTTTTCCTAGTGGAAATTCAAGTTCTAGATTTAAATTATAATCTTAAAGCAAATTATAATCTTAAAGCAAATGAGAAGTTAAAGAAAAGCTATGGACACTGCTGAGACATTGTTGAGGGAAGCATCCGAAAACAAAGCAGGAGGGAAGGAAAGAAGGAGCCTGCAAAGTGGAATAGGATAGTAAGAAATGTTTAAAAATATAACGAGCAAAAGGTATGATATGGGAAATAAGTAAAACTAGCCAGAATTTTTTAAATGAATGAAGAGGATGCAAATTGATATCTGTGTGAAAGAAAATTCTTCTATAGAATGTAAGATTTATTTGAAAATTTATTTTTTTCTTATTTAATATATGCAGCAAGATAAAAAGAGAAAATACATATACACGGAAAGGTGTACTTTTATAAGAGGTATCTACTTAAGTATTTTATGGATTTTCAGATATATACCAGCTGCTCTTAAAATGCTATCTTAAAAAGAACAGCTTTCTCTCCACCTGATCTCTTCTAAACTGCTTGACCCATTATCCCCAGCCAGCATCAAAAGAAAGTTTGCATGGCAGCAGACATGCCCGAAGCGGGTCTTTACACGAATAAATAGAACATTGCTTGATAGTTTCAACCTAGTTTGCATTAGGATGTGGGAAGTCAGCCCCCCCGAGAAGGAAATATTAAAAGGGCAGAAAAATATATTTCCTCAAAAGGATTTTAAAAGCAGAAACCAATCCTGCCCCCAAGTCTCTCTGTCCCAAGCAGAAGCCAGCCCTGTACAAATGCAGATGTAAACCATAAGAAAGGCCCCAGCTAGAGATTAAAAAGACAAAGACACCTAAAATCTGCATACCCCACCCAAACTCTAGGACTCATTAGCTCCATCACCAAGAAAGCAGGATATAACCTTTGGGACATAATAGGATTAACCCACCACCATCAAGAATACCAGAAAGGCACACCCAGACTCAGGTCAGAATACATGAAACAGGAAATACAAAGCCTCAACACAGGAACAGGAAACTACTCCAAACAAAAGGCTTCAGTGGGTATAAAAACCTACTACCCACATGTGCTCAGCCTTCTTTTTCTTTCCTCTTTCCTGCAAGAACCATCTTTCTGGCTCTTCAATAAATTGCAACCTTCTTCCCAAAGCAGTCGCCATGTTGTTTATTTATCCCTGGCTTGGATGAACCAGGATGAAGACTTTTCTTTCAACAAGGAGAAACCTAAAACACGGAGGCTTTGCTTTTCTCCTTCCTGTTCAATCCACCTGGCAACAGGTATATTCCCAACAGTAGCTCTGGGTCACCTGGATATTTCTGGTAAAGGAAAATGTGTCGGCAGCTGGTCTTTTAATTTCATACTCCCAACCGGTTTGGATTCACATATTCTTCTAACCCATCATTGGTCGAAGCCTTACACAGGCCTCCAATTTGGTACAGCTGGTTCATTTAGCGACCTCTCAAACTTACAACAGCCCTGAAAAAAGTGACTGATGAGCGTTTTTTTACACTTAGGATCTTTGCAGCATCCCCCTGGTTACGTGATCCAAATGCAGATGCTCATATTTATGACACTTGCAGCGTCCTGGGGGGGGGTGTCACGTGATTCTCTTTTGCAACCTTCTGGCAAGCAACGTCAACAGGGAAGACAGATTGGTCGCGTTGGTGGATGACCTGGCGGGCCCGGGACAGAAGTTGTTCCTCTGCTCTGGTGCTATTGGACCTCTCGGCGGCTTTTGATACCATCGATCATGGTATCATGCTGCAACGGTTGGAGGGGTTAGGTATAGGGGGCACTGTTTTGCGATGGTTCACCTCCTTCCTCTCCGGCCGGATGCAGTCTCTGTTGACGGGGTCAGAGGTCGACCCCGAGACCCCTTGTATGTGGGGTACCTCAGGGGTCGGTCTTCTCACCCCTACTGTTCAACATTTATGTAAAACCGCTGGGTGAGATCATCCGTGGTTTTGGTGTGGAGTACCATCTGTACGCTGATGATACTCAGCTGTACGTTTCCACGCCGAACCACCCCAACGATGCTCTTGCCGTGCTGACCCAATGCCTGGAGGCCGTGCGGGTCTGGATGGGGAAGAACGGACTCAAGCTCAACCCTTCCAAGACTGAGTGGCTGTGGCTACCGTCGTCCCGGTTTAGTCAATTGACTCCTTTGTTGTCTGTTGGGGGCGAAACAGTGGCCCCCTCGGAAAGGGTTCGCAATTTGGGAGTCCTCCTGGACTCACGGCTGTCTTTAGAGGACCATCTGGCGGCCGTGGCCGGGAGGATGTTCTATCAGGTTTGCCTGGTACGCCAGTTGCGTCCCTTCCTAGACCGGGACTCGCTATGCACAGTTACTCATGCCTTCGTCACTTCCAGGCTGGACTGTTGTAGTGCTCTCTACATGGGGCTCCCCTTGAGGTGCACCCGGAGGCTTCAGCTGGCCCAGAATGCTGCCGCGCGGGTAGTGACCGGAGCGCCATGGCGCGCCCATGTAACATCGCTCCTGCGCGAGCTGCACTGGTTGCCGGTGGCCTTCCGGGTGCGTTTCAAGGTGTTAGTGACCATCTTTAAAACGCTCCATGGCATCGGACCCGGATATTTACAGGACCACCTTCTGCCAGCAAATACCTCCCGCCGTCCGGTACGCTCCCACAGAGAGGGTCTCCTCAGGGTGCCGTCGGCCAGACAATGTCGGCTGGTGACCACCAGGGGGAGGGCCTTCTCTGTGGGAGCTCCAACGTTTTGGAACGAGCTCCCCCCCGAACTCCGTACGTTGACGGAATTGCGTTCCTTCCGTCGAGAATTAAAGACATATTTATTTCGACAAGCCGGCCTGGGATAGTAGCTCCGGTTCCAACAAGGCCATAATTGTTTTTAGGGGATTGAGTTTTAAGATTAAGCATTGGTTTTAAATGATCGGATTAAATTATTTTTAGGTAATTGGGTTTTTAAATGATTGTGCCAAATTATTTAATTTATTTTTAATAATTTTACCTTTTGTATGTAAATGTTTTTAATTGGGCTGTACACCGCCCCGAGTCCTTCGGGAGGGGGGCGGTATAAAAATTGTAAAATAAATCGTAAAATAAATAAATAAATTCACTGAACAGCCGTGTTACTAACTTCACAACTGCAGTGATTCACTGAACAACTGTGGCAAGAAAGGTTGTTGGGGGGAGCAAAACTCACTTGAACAACCGTCCTGCTTAGCAAGAGAAATTTTGTAATCCAGGAAAGCTGAAATGTGCTCACCTTGCCCCAAATCTGCAGGTTGCCGAAACCATTTTGCTCCTGTTTCCTTTTGCAATGCCCCCCCCCCGTTGTCAAGAGGAGTCATTAGAACAATTAGCAACCCATATGGGAAGCTTATTTTCCTGGTTAGCAACATGCAAATAGCAGCAAAGAAATTGTTGCTCACACCCACCCCCCCACCCCCCCTCTCTCTCCCTCCCTTTCTTCGCTGCCTCCCTGCCCAACGTTTAAAATTGACCATAGAAAACACAATTTATTTTCCAGGATATTACAGGCCTATCCTTGGAGACTTGGAAATGCAGAACCGAAGGGGAAAAAGTGAGTTGTGTTGCTAAGGAACAGGCTGGCCCGAGCCGGCTGGAGCTGGCTGTTGCTATGAGAAGGGTTTGCAACGCTTTGCCACCCCAAAGGCTGTTTCCTATAACCACAAAGAATATTCTGCAAAAGTAGCTGCAGAACGGAGAGGAGAGAAGGAAGAAGCTGGAGATGTATGACTTCAACCTGTGGATTTCTAGAGAGATTGGGGTCTGCCTGGAGAATCCCAGAAGACGTGATTCTCACAATTTGAGGTGAAGACCAGGTGGCAGAAGTCAACAGAAAGACATGTGGATTGATTGGATGGACAGCATGTTGGGAAAGATAATGAAGCTCATCGCTAAGTATGGGTTAAATCAACATTTCTCAACGTTGGCAACTTTTAAGATGGGTGCAGATGATGGCTGGGGAAATCTGGGAGTTGATCCTAAGGTTACCAAGGTTGAGAAACCCTGGGTTAGGACATGGAAATGGTAACTAGGTGTCTTGGTCCATTAAGTTTTATTAGTGTTTTAAATCTAAAACAAGCATGCTCTAAAGAACCTAGAACAATGTTTATAGTAATAATTCTCATTCTCTCTCTCCCCCTCTCCCTCTCTCTCTTCTCTATCTCTAACTCTAACATTATCTCTAACTCTAACTCTCATCTATCTCCTCCTCCTCTTCTTCTCCTTCCTCCTTCTCCTTCTTCCACCATCCATCCATCTATCTATCCGTCTATCTATCGATCTATCTAATCCAGGGTTAGGCAACCTTGGCTCTTTTATGACTCGTGGACTTCAACCCCCAGAATTCCTGAGCCAGCATGGCTGATCTAGTCTATCATCTCCTTTCCACAACGGACACAGCCTTGATGTTTTTTAAAACTCTTTAATTCTTCTTTAGTTTTGATTGGATTGGATTTCAGATTGTTGAGTGTGCTTTTCCGAGAATGGAGTAAAACAGTATCCTCTAAGTAACTCCATACAAGAAAAATATAGAAATAACATCTTGTTCCATAGATCTAGTGATATCAAGAATATAACTAATCACAAAACAGGTCCATGAAACAAGGGGTTAAAACCTGCTGTTTCATAAATTTGAATTCATTTTAGGATAAATTCAGTGGTCTGCAAACACATACTTGTAGGATAAAGCAATGATGTACATTTAATAATGTAAATAATGATGTTCTGCAATCCTGCACTGAGGTAAATTGGCCTCAGGAAGTGGATGCTCCTCACCAATTTGCATAACCGGCCTTCGGATAAAAATAAAAGAAAGAGAAAAGTTGTGTTGTGACTCCAAGTAAGGCAATCAGCTGCAGCAGTGGCATTTTCTCTAACCACCTGTGAGGAATTAATTCAGCTAAACAGTCAAGCCCTTCCTGGTTATGATAAATATACTTTTATAAAAGAAATGTTTGAACCACAGATTACGTGGAAAGAAATCATAGCAAATATTGACAAGGCTGGTCAGTGTGTTACTATGGCAATAAGGATTCCTTCACTGGATCCACCAGTCCTAGGCCAACCTCAAAGGGCATTGGAAAGTTAATAGTCAACATCATTCTTCTTTGGGAATCACTGGACCAGAACATGTGTTGTCGGCAAGAATGCTTCTTTGCTTTGTAGGAGAGGCAAAGCCTTGTAGCCCTCTCTCAACAAAGGTTGATTGGCAGCATCTAAAGGTTGTCAAAGAAACCCAAACATCCTTCAGCTCCGTGGTTCCCAGCTGGAAAGGCTATTTAGCTCTGGACAAGAAGCTCTACAGATGCCCTCAGCTTCCAGATTCTGCCATTTCTGGACTTCACTGATCTGAAGAAGGAAATTTGGCGCTGGCTGATTGAGACCCTGAAAAGTACGATGGGTTGCACGGTT
The DNA here is from genome assembly GCA_034064705.1 of Bothrops alternatus. Lineage (NCBI taxonomy): Eukaryota > Metazoa > Chordata > Lepidosauria > Squamata > Viperidae > Bothrops > Bothrops alternatus. The sequence goes on from JARGCV010000065.1 coordinate 649,113, forward strand.
GGTAAGAGCATCAAAGTTGTGGAGGCAGCTGATAAACCTGGAGAGCAGCCTAATGCCAAAGAGGACGACCAAGCTGTGGATTCAGAAGTAATGTCAGATTCCACCCAACATTCCTCCGCTAAAGATAAGACCCATACAAGTTGAAGCATGGAAGCTGTCTTCTCCAAAACAAGGTGATGAAGCAAGTACATTTGTTAATTTGCACCCAAGATGACAAAAACCTTCTATTCTTGCCAACTTGAGTCAATGACTTAATTCCTAAGGATGTTTGAGGAATCTTTCTGAAATTCAGTTTATATTTCCACGTGTGTGCATGTGTCACTTTAACTCAGAGTAAGTAGTCAAAGAATATTTGGCTACTATAAAAATGAATTAATTTTGGTACCAGATTTACCTTAAAAAAATGAAATTTAGAATCGTGCTGAAGTTCCTGAACAGAGAGAAGATATGAAGAAATTCCCAACAAATGTTGATGTTCCTCCTTGAGCAGAAGATACAAAGTTTTCCAAGGGATTTTCCAAAATGACTGGAGTCCTATCTCAAGATGGTTTCATGTCTCTCACAATTATTCCAATTAAGGTTTTTACTTAAAACTTAATTTAAAAGAGAATGGAGTTATTTGTTTTGGGAGAACCTAATTAAGGAACTTTGAGAGAAGTTAAAGGACTGTTGGTTATATTAGGGCAAATAATTCAGCTAGTGCAATCTTCTGGATTGGATTTGATAACTGACTTGAAAAGGTGCATATCAAATATAAATTACTATCTTTGATCAAGGATGGAAAATACTTTGACGTTCTTTCTCAAGTCCCATGTGTGCCAGTTGTAAAATTAGAAGTATATTTGTTCAAAGAAACAATGTGTTATTTTGGAAAACCAATTTAGACTTTGTTTTCTGTTTTCCTAAGTGTTATGATTCAATTATGTCTTTAATGAAATGTATATATGTGAATGAGAAGGTTGCTAATCTTTAATGTTGTGCTTAAATAGTTTGGGTAAATCTCTACCCGGTGTGGCCCTGGATTTCTCCGAACTTTGGAACTAAATCATGTTCAATAGCTAAATGTCTATTTGGCTTTTTAATTAATGCACATCTACCATCCCTTGTTAATAATAAAAAAAAACCTTGCAAATATCAATTATCAAGACCTTTTCCTAGTTCAGGAAAAGCTAGATATGATTTGGCAAGTCTAGAACAGTGTTTTTCAACCTTGGCAACTTCAACTCACAGAATTCCCCAGCTGGCCTTGCTGGTTAAAATCCTGGCAGAAAAATGGTAAGACCCCAAACTTATTTACATTTCTCTGATAATCGATTCTAGCTTATAGCAAACCGTCTCTACATTGGTCATTAAAGAAGGGTAAAAGTGGATCAGCCAAGTAGGGATCTCCCAACAGGCTATAGAGATTTAGGGAGAAGCAGATCCAATCAACAAAAGGACCATGGTTGGGTTCACACATCACACAAAACCAACATGGTTTGAACAACATTATGACTTGGCATATAATGGAGACCCAGCCATGATGTGTGGCCAACCTCGGTTTATGACTCAGCATTTTAGCAAAGGCAGACAAAGGTGGCTTCTTGCAAAGGGGAGGAACCAGTTGCTGTGGAGTCATTTGTAGCTTGTAGGTTTCCTTATGGTTTCACTGACTATGATTGCTGAAAACAGACAAACACCCTGAGGAGATACAACTATAAAAAACTGCTATGCAACTCCTGAAAGATACCACAATCAAAAGCAAAGAAATATCCTAAAACGGCCCCTCAAATTCAGTAACCAGCTTCGCTAAACCCAGACTTCCAGCTTTGCTAAAATTTGGAATATATCTCTCGGACAATTTGCCCATCCCTGGTTTATTTAATAAATAAGAGTTCAATATGGTTCAGCAGCATATAAAAAAGTTTCTCCATGCAGTTTTCTGCTAAGGAATGGTTTCCACAATGAAGCGTTTTATTTCTTGGAATCCTCTAAAGTAGACAAACTATGTTACTTTCCTTTCATAATTCCATACAAGGGAATTGACCAAGAGACCCATCAAGCAAGGGGGCAGCTGGTGACCATCTGCAGTTACTGATCCACCCAATGGTGGGACAATCCATCTTCTGTTGCATCAGTATGTACTGAACTCTTCAGGGAGAAATCCATACTCTTGATTAGAAGCAGAAAATGTTTCACAAAAAGAAAAGCTGGTTTTAGACAAAAGATGTTCTATCTGGAACTATCTGGTTCTATGAAATCTTGGGGGGGGGGTTTCTGAGAAGAAGCAATTGTTGAATAGGGTTCCTCCAATCTCAGAAAGTTCTCATGATTCCTAGCCTTCTGTAACCTTCTCACCCATGGTGAACTTTCTGCTCCCTTGCCAAGAGTGGTTCTTCCCACATCTGCTAGTTAATCCTTTTTAAAAATTTTTTTTGGTGCATCAACCCTTATAACCAAAGGTATAACCTTCTACCCCTGATCTGTGGGTCAGCTCTTTTTTTTTTAAAAAAAAAAATCCAGGGCACTTTTCAAGATGGTAACTAGAACTTCTCCAATCTCTGTTTGATATATAAACAAGTCTGAATTCTTCTGATGAGTAATTTGGTATCATGTAACCGCTTGGAAGTTGGAGAGGTGTTAGTTAGATTCCCGGGCAAATGAAACATCCTGGGCATTCATGTAGGGACATTCTTTGTGTCAACTGGGCAAGTTTTGACAAGTCTCCTAAGTCAGATACGGTTGGCATCTAGCCACTCTCTTGTGAGTAATGTATTGAACAGTAACTTGTGCATGACCAAGAGGGAGCTCTAAGCATAAATATGCTAACTCTAGGCATAAATATTGTTGATTCTGAGAGTTAAAATTACCAAAACACAATCTTTACTGTGCACCAAAGAGCTGAATATATATATATATATTCAAACTTTTGAAGGGTTTGATTAGCTGATGAGGGCTAATGAGCCTGAAATAGTTATACTAGTCTCCCACTAACTCTTTGTCAGCCACAAATTTTGAATTTATAGTGTTCACAGTATGTGACGTCTGCCTGCAATGAGCATATATATGCTCATTAACTACACACAGACATATTTCTAGGGTATTAGATATCATATTTAACCCTTTTAGATGGAGAAAAACTGGAGAACCCGGTGGGGTCATAAAACCTTAAATTTGAAAAGAACCATTGAGTTCCTCAAGTCCCATTCCCGGCTATATGTGGGAATCCAGATTAAGCCGTACCAGACAAATAGTTGCATAGCCTCCATTGAACCACATCTAGTGAAAGAGAGTCTACTGTCTCTCTAGGTAACTGATCCTTTTGCCAAAAAGTCACTTGGTTCAAGAGGACCAACCCAATGTTTCCAGAAAGACACAAGCAAGGGAAGTCTTTGAGTAACAGGTGGAAGATCACTAAAGAGAGATAATAGAACTAAGGAGAAATTTCCTGACAGTGAGAACAACAAACCTGTGGAACAGCTTGCCTCTGGAAGTGGTGGATGTTCCGTCATTGCTTCTGGAAGTGGTCCATTACTGGAGTTTTTTTCAGAAGAGACTGGACAGCCATTTGTCCAGAATGTTACAGGGCTTCCTGCTTCATCAGGCAGTTGGACTATCTTCCAAGTCTTGTTCTGTTCAAAAAATGAATGTTTTGATCATTTTGAACTGGGACACTAGATGGCAGTGATGTAAAAGAAATCAAGGACCCACAAGCAAGACTTGCAGGAATTGCAGAGCTCTCCTTCACAAGCTCTCCAAAGAGCTTTCAGAGTTAGATCCATCATTTTTCTAAAATTAATTCTATAAGGTAAGTTTCAATATCCCAGTCTGTTTTCTCTACAAGCTCAGTCTTCCCACCAAGGATAAAAAAAATACTATACGTGTGTTATTCTTCTTCCAAGAAGTCAGAGAGAGAGAGAGAGAGAGAGAGAGAGAGAGAGAGAGAGAGAGAGAGAGAGAGAGAGAGAGAGAGAGAGAGAGAGAGAGAGAGAGAGAGAGAGAGATGATAGATGATAGAGAGAGAGAGAGATGATAGATGATAGAGAGATAGATGATGAGAGAGAGAGAGAGAGAGAAAGAGAGAGAGAGAGAGAGAGAGAGAGAGAGAGAGAGAGAGAGAGAGAGAGAGAGAGAGAGAGAGAGAGAGAGAGATATGATTCTAGATTAGAAGATGTGTTTCTTCTTCAGGTCCAAATTCCCTGGCCCTCAACAACACAAAATATTTTATTTTCCTTGTCCTAACATTATATATTAGCAAATAGATGTTTTTATGGCCTTTCTTTAAACTATTACATAAATTATCGTAGGGTGTGTGAATAAAATATAAGGAATAAAACATTGCTCTTGAATGTATAACTAATTGGTGGATCTTTTATAATTATTCATCTATGCATTTGGTAATAGTTTCTTGATTTAAAAAAAATGACTAACAGTGCTGACCGCTGGTTGGATTTGAGTATGTTTATAGTAAGAGGTTCCTGAGTCGCTCAGTTTAAAAGCAGTTTGTGCAAATAACTTGACAATGTAATTGTTCTTCGCATTTTAGTCAATTCTAAATCATTTCCCCTGTTTTAAAAATGATAACTTTTTTCCCCCTTTCAGCCTGTAAAAAAAAACAAAAACCTAAGTCCACTTCCCACCACTAGCCACATGGAATAAATTAAAAAAACGTAAATCAATTTTAATTTGAATGCATTACTTTCCCCTATTGCAGTTGAAAAACAAATTACTTCTAATGTGCAATAATATGGTGTGGATAGACTATATCATTAAGGAGCTAAAATTTTCTTGTATGAAATAGATTTATGCAGCAGAGGAAAGGGAAAAAATTATGATGACTTATTCATGAGTATTTTTTAAAATAGAGCTTTCTCTCTCCAGATCTCTAACTTTATAAGTTTATTTTGTCCAGAAGGGAAGAAGCTTAAAATAGACTTTACTATTAGAAGTAGCTCTTGACTTAGGGCTGTTTGTTCAGCAACGGTTTCAAGTTATGACTGTTGCAGAAGCAAAAATTCTAAAGCAACATTTTGTAGTTGTGTTTAGCATGTATGCACATTGATTAATTGATTATGTGTCATCAAGTCGTTTTTGGCAACTAGTGACCTTATAGATAGATTTTCTCCATGATGAATGCACAGAAGGATTATATTGCACCTACATTTAGATTTAGACTTATATACTGTACTGCTTCACAGTGCTTTACAGCCCTCTCTAAATGGTTTACAGACTTAGCATATTGCCCCAGACAATCTGGGTCCTCATTTTACTGACCTCAGAAGAATGGAAGGCTGAGCCAGTCAGAATGGAACCCCTGGCAGTGGGAAGAATTAACCTGCAATCCTGCATCCTCACTGCACCACTGCGGCTCTTTAGCAATAGTATTTAGGCTTATATATTGCTCCAAAGTGCTTTACAGCTTTCTCTACGTAGTTTAGAGAGTCAGCATATTGCCCTTTCCCAACAATTTGGGTTCTCATTTTACTGACCTCAGAAGGATGGATGGCTGAGTCAACCTTCAGCCAGTCAGGATTGAACTGCTGGCAATCAGCAGAATTAGCCTGCAATACTACATTCTAACCAGTGCACTACCATGGCAGAAAGATAGATAGATAGATAGATAGATAGATAGATAGATAGATAGATAGATAGATAGATGGATGGATGGATGGATGGATGGATGGATGGATGGATGGATGGATGGATGGATGGATGGATGGATGGATGGATGGATGGATGGATGGATGGATGGATGGATGGATGGATGGATGGATGGATGGATGGATGGATGGATAGATAGATAGATAGATAGATAGATAGGAAATTAGACTTACATACCGCTTCACAATCCTTTACACCCCCCTCTAAGTGGGTTTACCAAGTCTGCCTGTTGCCCCCAATAATCTGGGTCCTCATTTTACCGACCTCAGAAGGATGGAAAACTGAGTCAACCTTGAGCTAGTCAGGGTCAAACTGCTGGCAGTGGAATGCAGAGTTAGCCTGCAACACTGCATTCTAACCACTGCGCCACCACAGCTCTTATATTATCCATATATAATATGGATAAGCATGACGATCATTGATCAGATTCAGATTCAGGATTGTATGTAAGTCTTCTAAAATTTGCATTAGCCCGTTATTTATAGTACTGTGTCCCATTCTGGTGCCACATTCCATATTCTTTGAAAAGATGGAGCACATCTAGAAAAGGACACAGTGAGGAGAACCTCAACCCTTAGAAGAACATTTAGAAGAACTGTCCCAAAGGTCCTTTTTTCCCAAAAGAGAATTGGACATCCTTGGTTTCATATATCCATAGACATTTGAAAGAGCTTATATGTAGTCTGGAAAAAAAAGGGAAATCCAGATGAGTCACTTATGCTGAAAATCGGTCTTCTCTGTTGCTTTAGGGTACCAGCCTAGATCCTTTGGAGCAGGGCTTTTCAACCTTCTCACCCATTGTACCACTTTTAGGATATGGCAACATCCGAGGACCACCAGTTGCCTAGCAAGGTGTCAAAAACTTGATGACCCATAAAAAAAAGGAAATAAGTGATGTACAGGTAGTCCTCGACTTACAACAGTTCACTTAGTGACTGTTCGAAGTTACAATGGCACTGAAAAAAGTGCCCCCCAAGCCACAGCCGAGCAAGACACCTGCCTGCCCACGCGATGGCGCTCTTCTTCCTGTCTGAGGTTTTCATTGTTGTGAGCATTTCTGTTGAGGACTGGCAGAGGGAGTGGGGTGGGGGGTGTTTGGTTTTTATTCCCCCTGTCTGCTGGGTGGTTGCAGCAGGTTTTGGTCACTTCACATGAGCCTGGGACACTGTGACCGTCATAAATCATTCATACATCTGACTGTAAATCACAAGACCCTGGAGATGCTGTTACATTCCAGCTGATTGGTGCTTCTTCAGGGCTCAGCAGAAGCGCCAGGATCAGTGCTGCTTTCCAGCTGATTGGTGCTTCTTCAGGGCTCAGCAGAAGCACCAGGATCAGCGCCGAGCTCCAGCTGGAGCCTGGCGCTTCCGCTGAGCCCTGACATCCCAAAGAAGCGCTGATCAGCTGGAAAGCGGCACTGATCCTGGCGCTTCCGCTGAGCCCTGACAGCCCTGAAGCTCCAGCCATCTCTCGCTCAGGCTCGTGCGGTGCTGCCACGGGTTCAGCTCATTCCCCTCCCCTGCCACCACTTTTCTAGGATGCTCGCGTACCACCTGCCAGGTGCCAATGGACCACAGGTGGTACCCGTACCACTAGTTGAAAAGCCTTGCTTTGAAGGGAAGTTGCCAAGAAGCAGTTTTCAGGCTAATATTAAGAGAAACTCCTAAGAGTAAGAATTGATCAGCCATGGAATAGGTTGTTTCAGAAAACAATGGAATTTTCTTCCTTAGAAATTTAGAGGCTGTACAGCTTTATGCTTGGTAATATTGCATTGAACAGAATACTGGACCGTACAGACCAGCAGAATATGGGATCATAAGTTTCCTTCAAAGTATAGGTATAGTTCCAAGATTCAAAGAGGCATTCGACAAATGACTTAATGCTTGCAAAGATACGCTCTCATGAACTTACCTCAAAAGCCCCTTGTCTATCTTTGATCCCAGTTTGCTGTTATCTGCTGATGAGCAGGACTTACCCTGGATTGGACCTTATGGCTATTGAGAAAAATCAACTTTGAACTCTGGAGAAGACACTTTTATTCAGCCGCGTTCCTTCAACCATTTATCATCTACCGTCTGTGGCCTTTCCACCTTTCTCTTTGGACGAATACCCTTTATTTGTAACTCTGAAAGCCGGATATGAATGGAAGCTGCTTAATTTAGCCGTGCTTCAGATCAGGAGAAGTGGCCGTGTAACAGTCTGCATAATGATTTATTAGGCTTCGTGACAATTGAAGTGGAAAAAAAAATATATATCATGGTTGTCAAGATTAAAAGAAAACACACACATGTTGAATAAGGAATCCCTCTTTCTACTTTGCCTGATAATATAGTTGCCATGAGCATTCTCTGTCGGTCTTTGTAAAGCGTTCTTTGTCATACAAGTTGTTCCAAAACGGTTAAAACTTTTCCATAAAATCACTGCTCAAAATTCTGCTCCCTTGCTCCAAGGATTTTAGTGTTTTATATCACACAAGAATCTTTTGAGATAAAAGAACTGCACAGTCATTTGTCTCCTGCCTGAGCAGGGGGTTGGACTAGAAGACCTCCAAGGTCCCTTCCAGCTCTATTCTGTTCTGTTCTGTTCTATTCTATTCTATATTCTACTGTACTCTACTCTATATTCTATTCTATTCTATTCTGTTCTGTTCTGTTCTATTCTATTCTATTCTATTCTATTCTATTCTATTCTATTCTATTCTATTCTATTCTATTCTATTCTATTCTATTCTATTCTATTCTATTCTACTCTACTCTACTCTACTCTACTCTACTTCTACTCTATATATAATCTGTCTATTCTATTCTATTCTACTCTACTCTACTCTACTCTACTCTACTTCTACTCTACTCTACTCTACTCTACTCTACTCTATATATAATCTGTCTATTCTATTCTATTCTATTCTATTCTATTCTATTCTGTTCTATTCTATTCTATTCTATTCTATTCTATTCTATTCTATTCTATTCTATTCTATTCTATTCTATTCTATTCTATTCTATTCTATTCTATTCTTAATAGAGTTGGAAGGGACCTTGGAGGTCTTCTAGTCCAACCCCTTGCTCAGGTCCCTTCCAGTTCTGTTATTCTCTATTCTGTACATCCAATTCTAACTGTCAAAGTCTTGATAGCACCAGGCATGGTCCGATTAATGCTATTTTTTATTTATGCATTTATTAGATTTAGGTCTCCCTTTTTGTATAGGAACTCAATATGGCATACGTTGCCCTCTCTGCTCCTATTTGTCCCCGCAGCAGCAGCTTGCTAAGAGAGTGTCAAAAGTTGTCGCATGAACTTCTGCCTCTCCCTGCTCCTCATTCAACACCTCAGCCACAACACTATGTTGGTTCTCAATTTATTTTAGTTGCTGACTGCAGACGGGAATCCCCCAAAAAAGTTAAATGAAAACAGATGATGTTGATAATTCCTCAGCAGAAGTCTGAAGCCAGGTGATGATGCCACACCTGATCAGTTATGTACAAATGATTTGGATCTGGGAATAAATTGACACTTGTGGCCACACAGAAAGGCTCACAGATTCCGGGTTGGGACATGGATTCTTCCCATCACCTCTAGGCTGACTAAACTCTACACTGAGGAACCCTAAATTGCATATGTAAATCCTTCTTCTTCTTTTTTTAACTTCCAGTCTAAAGTTGGAAGAGGTCATTGGGCCTCTGAATGTAACTGTCTGCTCCACGTGAGAATCCAAAGTAAAGCCACCTGGTCTAGCTTCTGCTTGAATCTGCCCCACCACCGTTTTCAGATGTTAAATTCAGCGGTTGAAGTGCCCTTACTATTAGAAGTTGTATCTAAGATTCAACTGGAACCAGCCTTCCTTCACTTAATTAGATTGTTCTCCCTCCTGAGATGACAGGAGCTTCTCCTGTGATATTTATTTATTTTATTTATTTGTTTGGATTTATATGCCGCTCCTCTCCGAAGACTCGGAGCGGCTCACAACATATACATAAAACAACTTCAATCTAAATCCAAACAACAAAAAATTAAAAATAACACCCCACACATATTCAACAATTACACCACGATCCACAATCATCCCCAGGCCTGCCGGCAGAGATAGGTTTTAAGACTCTTTCGGAAGGCCGGGAGAGTGGGAGAAACGCGGACCTCAAGGGGCAGTTGGTTCCAGAGGGTGGGCGCCACAACAGAGAAGGCCCTCCCCCTAGGACCCGCCAGACGACATTGTTTCGCTGACAGGACCCGGAGGAGGCCGACCCTGTGCGCTCTCACCAGTCGTAGGGAAGTATGCGGCAGAAGGCGGTCCCGATATCCCAGTGGTTCTCAACCTTTTTCAGGCCGAGATCCCACCTGCGCCGCCCATGCGCGGTGCGACCCCGACCTGCGCCGTGCATGCGCAGCGTGATGGCCCGCATCGTGCATGCGCGGCACGACAGGCCGAAATGCGCATGCATGGCACGCGCGCGATGGGCCGAATCACGCATGTGCGGTGCGACGGCCCAAACCGCAGATGCGCGGTGCGCGTGCGACAGGCCGAATCGCGCATGCGCAGCACGATGGGCTGAATCGCGCATGCACAGCATGCGCGAGACGGCCGAGGGGAAATGGGGAAAAAAATGGTGGAGTGCGGTGTTTGGCGACCCCCGTGAAACGGTCGTTCGACCCCAAATGGGGTCACGACCCACAGGTTGAGAACCGCTGCGATATCCCTTCAATTATTTAAAAAGATATGAGGAGACCCTCAGTTATTGTTTTCTCAAGATTCAACTTACACAGGTCTCTTAGGCTCTGCTTGTAAATGTTTCTAATCCCTGATTATTTCCCTACTCCAGTGTCTTTGAACCTTCGGGCCTGAGGCCCCAAATTCACCCAGTATTCCAGGTGGAATATATTCAGGGTGGGACATTCAACCTATTGTGGGATCAAATGAAGTTATTGTTGTCTATGGAGATTCTCCATGATCCAGGACATGGATGTCCCAAAAGTGCTTTTTTTCCAAAAGGCAACTGGACATTCTTGATTTTGTTTTCCTTTGAAAACCCCAAGGTTGCTTTTTCAAGAAGCAATTGGACTTCCTCGTTTTTCCTTGAAGACATTTCGCTTCTCATCCAAGAAGCTTCCTCAGGTTCTTACTGGCTGGTGGGGGAATGGGAGGATTTATACTCCTTGCAGACAGCTGGTCATTTGCATCCTTTTAGAGAGTCGTTGAGGCCATTTGGAGGTTTGTCTGTGTCCTCAGGGTCACCTGAGTGGTGCAAGTGGGTGTCAAGCCTTCTTGGAGCTGCTGAAAGGTCTCTGTGTGTGGAGCTGTTTTCTGCCCTGTGTGCCTCGAATACAGGGGCAGCTCTTGGGGATGAGTCTGTGTTGTCTGCAAGGAATATAAATCCTTCCACTCCCCACCATCCAGTCAGAGCTGAAGAAGCTTCTTGGATGAGAAGCGAAATGTATTCAAAGAAAAACAAGAAAGTCCCGTTGCCTTTTGAAAAAAAAAAAGCATCTTTGGGACAACTGTGACCTGGATGACTGAGAATCTCCATAGAGATTCCTTTGAAAATGTTTCACTTCCCATCTAAGAAGCTGCTTCAGTTCTGAAGAAGTTCTGAACAGAACCAAAGAAGCTTCTTGGATGAGAAGCGAAAGGCTTTCATAGGAAGAAACCAAGAAGGTCCAGTTGTCTTTTGGGAAAAAAACACCTTTGGGATGACAAGTGACAACAACAACAACAGTAATAACAATAGTAATAATAATAATAATAATAATAGTAATAGTAATAGTAATAATAATAAAGTTGGAAGGGACCTTGGAGGTCATCTAGTCCAACCACTTGCTCAGGCAGGAAACCCTATACCATTTCGGACAAATGGCTGTCCAGTCTCTTCTTAAAACTTCCAGCGTTGGAGCATTCACCACTTCTGGAGGCAGGTGGTTCCACTGGTTAATTGTTCTGACTGTCAGGAAGTTTCTCCTTAGTTCACGGTTGCTTCTCTCTTTGGTGAGTTTCCATCCGTTGCTTCTTGTCCTGCCCTCAGGAGCTTTGGAGAATAGCTTGACTCCCTCTTCTTTGGGGCAGCCCCTGAAAGATTGGAACACTCCTATCATGTCCCCCCCTCATCCTTCTCTTCGTTAAACTAGACATACCCAATTCCAGCAACCGTTCCTCTTATGTTTTAGCCACCGGACCTCTAATCAACTTTGCTGCTCTTCTCTATTATTGCCTCAGACTGAAGAATCTAGAGAAACTTCATTCTGATAACTCCATATCATTCTTCTACGAAATCCCATCCTATCTTCTGGTCTACATCCAGAACGGAAAATTAAGTGTGATCAAACAGGGAAGCGGCAGAGAAAAAAAAGAAGAAAAAAGTCCCTTAGAATTTGTTGAATGGAGAATTATTATGTCTTCAAAAAAGGGAAAAAAGCTTCAGAGATGAATTATTCACTTCTTAGATGAATTATTCTGTTGACAACAGGTGGCTGCCCATCCGAATGCATGGAAACAAAGCTAATAATTCATTTTAGCAGATAAGGGACAAAAGGAATGTTACAGCTTGAGAATATGTGTAATATGGCACCTCAAAGCAATAACCATGTTTATCTCAAATATGCATATGGGTGACATCTGCCGGAGTGTTTGTTCTGCTGAAGAGATTTTATTTGATTTAAGGAACCTGCCTCAAAAGGTCAGATCTAATCGGAGCTTTATGGTTAACAGATTTCAGATGGTATCATCTAGGTGTGAAGCACAGCGTTTTGTTGACAAATATATTAAACAATTAGGGAAATTGCAGCAGTCCAGGGACAGGATGTATTTTCTGGAACCGGTTAAAATTTCTTCCATCTGCAGGTTGGACTGGAAAAAGATTCTTCTACTGCCGCCGCAATAAGGCAGGTTCCAAAAAAGTTACCTTCACCCTCTCCAAAAAACAAGCAGAGTTATTAGATTCCTTAATAATTAATGTATAATGCATGACATGCAATACATTCCACCCAGTGTCCTAAATATTATCTTGCATTATAAGCATTTCAGATGTTGAGAGAAAATGGAAACTATGGCTCGTTTCCCACATCACGTCAAACTCAGCCATGATTCATTTCAATCCTGGCATTTATATATTATTTATAAATTTAAAGGCCACCCAAACTCTACAAGTTTTGGCTGTGTGCTGTAAAAGCAATCATTCTGAGGCAGGAAATGTACACTTCCTTAAGCTATGAAGCAGTCTTAAGCGGGCCTATAAAGGAACACTTCAAAATTGCCCCATCACAACACCCAGGAAATGAAACAAAATAAAAAAAAATCCTCTTATGTTCCTATTCATTGACTTAATGATTGGTTATTTTGAATTATACTATGCCTAGAATGCAGAGGTCTAGAAATCCACTAGATGGCAGCCCAGAGTAGACAACATTCTAACTCTTTGCTGCCATCTAAGTGATCATCTGGAGCTACGCAAGCTCTCTAGGGTAAAAATGTCAAAAGGTTAGAAAGTGTTAATGTATCGTAACTAGGCAAATGTTCTCAGAACTAATTTCTTTTTGAAACAGCTCCGTGAACATATCCCCTCTGTACCAGTTATAATATTGATTAGATAAATTAGTATTCCCTGCTGTTAAAAAGATCAACATATATCTGGTTTATTTAAACACAATGGCTGCAAATCTCTGTTTTGATTTTTTTTATTTGATGAAATGAAGAGTTGTTCTGTCTGGCCCCTCTCAGCTCATTAAAATCCACATAAATATGTCTTTAAGAGGTTTATTTAACACATTTCAAAAGGATTCACTTCAAAGCACGCTGCTGGCATTTTGCTGGCAGGAACGGCCAAGTCTCATTTATTTACATTTAGATTAAAACATGCTCTTCCCACACCTTCCAATTAACTCACTCTTTCTTTATCACATTGTCCAAGACCTCATTATTCTTCCGTAGATTTCCAAAACATCAGAAGACTGAAGTCAAACGCACTGCTCCAGATATCAGGCTACTCCTTGATTAACGTTGCTCGTAACAAAGGCGTAGTCTCTCTTTCCCCTTCTAATATAGTTTCCGATACGTCACTTCCGCCCATTACTTCCTTTTTCCACTTAACTGACACCTTCGCTTATCAAACCTTCAGAATCTCGGATCAAGCCATCTATCTTCTTGATCCAAATCTGACCCCTCACTTTGCGAATCTGACCCAGACTGCCTGTAAATCTCCTCCCTGTCTGTCTCAGCTGCCGGGAGGGGAAAATACCCAGAGGGGCCTGGCTGCTCTTCCTCGGCTGCCGGGAGGGGAAAACACCCAGAGGGGCCTGGCTGCTCATCCTCATCCTCTGACACTTCCCAAGCTGGTCTAGGGACACTCACAACAAGAGTAGTGCATGAATTGATTGGAATCACAGGAAGCTGGATACATGGCAGCACAAGAAATAAATCTGGATGTAGCTTATTAAATAATTTAATAAATGGTCTCCCCCTCCCTCCCTATTCCATTCCACTCCAAGACTTGGGTAATAAAGGGCACCCAAAAAATTATTTAAAGGTATCTGAAAGGGTCAAAATCTATTTAGTTATAATTCACTACATTCATACCCACACCCACAACCTTAGGTCATCTTGTAATTAACCAATAACACACTTTTCTCATGAGTCTTTCTTGAAAATTCTCTCTCCTACGTCCAAATGCCCCACATAAATTCTGTTCCATCAAACTGAGTCAGGAGCAGAGCAAGGGAAGACAGGTGTAGCTCTTGAACCCAACATAACTTCCTTCTTCATGAGTTTTAGTTTAGTTTAGCTTTTGAGGTGTATTTTCTTGCCCTCCTTTTCTAATGGAACCACTCAAAGTTGTCATCTCTGTAGAAATCCAGCAGGAGGAGAGAGAGGGGAAAAAAATTCAGTATGGAATTATGGAGAAGATAATACTATCCAATTATTGGGCCTTTAAGGGTCCAGGATCACAATGCCAAAACAATTTCATCCAAATAGTGGGCTGACTGGAATCCATCGACATATCCTTTGGAAACCGCGACGGCCTGAATTAGCAAATGCCAAACCAATTTTAATGTTCATTTATGATCCCCTCATTAGAATGCTATTAACATATCATTATGATTGGAGGCTGCAATGACCTCCTGCTTTTAATTCAGCTCTTTGGGATGTGTTATTCTCAAACAAGTCCAAGGCATATTTTTTTTCCTCTCCTGGTAGCGCCACACTTTCCAGGAGATAGAGATGAACCATCTGAATGTACTTGTGATATCCATTTGAATAACCATCCATCTCTCTACTGCTTCGATTTCATAGCTGGAATGAGTTCTGTCTTTTTGTTGTTGTTTTTGTTAAAGCTGGATTTCTCTCATTCTGGCTGAGAGATAGCTTAGGCCAGACACCTCCTTCTTTAAATCACTTCCCTGGCCAATTTATCATTTCATTCTCCACGAAGACAAAGCAATGCCTCATTTAATGAGATTCTTATTGATAATATGAATACGGTCATGAATCCCAATCAGACAGCTGGGGTGGTTTTTTTTTTCCAATTTGACCAATAGATAGGACAGGTCAGATGACCTGGAATCAAATCAGTTCTTAACACAGAGAGAAGCAGGTGTTGGCTCAAATTTGCAAGTTGCTTGCTCCCTGTGTCCATTCCTGATTCATCTGTGTATTCAAGGAGTTCCAGATTTCATAATTGTTCACCACATGGCGAAGTTCCTCTAGCAAATGACTGTGTGTTAGGAGAGGGGGTGATGGAACATTGGAAGCTGAGCTCCATATTTATAAATTAAAGATACTGGTTTTTAGCTGGTAAACGGACAACGCTAACATCATGTTTGTAAATTAAATACGCGAGTTTTAGCTGATCGATGGATTAAGGAGGAGGAAAAATCTCATTCTGAAACAAGAAGCATGCTCTGTTTTTAGAAGCCAATTCATCAGTACAATAATTGCTTCAGAAGAGGCATGCTCCCTCCCGTTTTCAGCAAAGACCATGCCTTCTTTTCAGATGGCACTTCAAGTTGCAATTAAATTTAAAAAAAAAAGCATTCATATTGAATGAATTTAATTTACGGCATGGGCATCAAACTCAATTTCATTGAGGGCCGCATCAGCATTGCGGTTGCCCTCAGGGGGCTGGGTGGGTGTGGCCAGGGTAGGTGCAGCCTACTGGGTGGGCGTGGATGGAGTGGGTGTGGCCTACTGGGTGAGCGTGGCCAGCTCTACATCGTTCGCGTCAAGGGTGCCTGTGGGGGCCTGGGCAGGAGTGGGACAGATCTGAGGGTCTCTGGCCGAAGGAGGTGGGACCGGGGCAAGCGCCAAGGCATGGTCCATTTTTTCATTCCTCACAAAGGGGGACACCTCCCCAGCATGCACCCAGGGGACGCAGTAGGGGCTGGTTCCTCGCTGTTTCCAGACGGCCTTCTGGAGCTAAGACTGAATGCATTTCAGCATAGATGGCCACCACAAAATTGTACATTGGCTCCCGGCCGGCCTGGGCCAGGGCCAAGGCAGCGGGGGCTGTTCCCTCACTGTTTCCAGGATGGCTTCGTGGGCCACATGAAACCACTTCGTGGCCCGCATCCGGCTTCAGGGCCTTGTGTTGGACATGTCTGATCTACGGTATTAAAAAAACTCATCACAGTAACATGTTCTTTACGAATAATCAAATTAATCATCCCTTAAGGGTTTCCTGCTTGATCAAAGTGTTGGACTAGGAAGATCTCCAAGTGCCCTTCCAACTTTGTTATTCTGTTATTAATGATATTGATTAATAATTACTATGTAAATTCTATTATTTTATGAATAATTATTAATAAATAAGTAAAAAAACATTAAGAGAAATCTACCGGAATGAGGGAGAAGCAGCCATTTAGAAAGCAAAATTAATACAGGGTTTTTCTGGCTTTTACCCAACTTCTGAGCCAGCCTACTAAGTGATAAAAGCAGTGTGACTTTTGCAAGAAATCTTTATTTTGTTTAGGCATTCCTTTTAGACTGGCTCCCTCTCCAGAATAAACTGAGCAATGCACACACGGGCGCACAGACACACATACACCCAAACGCACAGGGGGGGAAAAAAGGGGTCAGTTGATGGATTTATTAGTAATCAAAATGCTTTTCATCACCAATTCATCTAACAAATGAATGAACTAACTGTTACAGCTCTTTCCCCCTTCAAGTCAAAAACAGAATTCCATAGCCACCACTATTCAAAACATGGTGCAATTTAATTATGTTGTTTTCACTGTGCCTTTTTACACAGCTGGCTTTTGAAAAGTAGCATATGTATTGGATAAACAAATAAGTACCCACTTTTTTTAAAAAAAAAAAACCTAACAAAACTAAAATCACATCAATTTAGTGTAACTCACAAGAAAGGGTCTCTCCCGTTTTAGGAATTTCCATTCATTTATTCCCACAATTGCTTCAGGCAGAGAAAATGGTGGTGATATGTATGCATTGCAATGTCTTTCTTTGGAAGAAACAAGAAGGCTGCTGGAAGACTTCGCTGCTTAAAAAGAATTGAAGTATACCCATGGACTTGGTGTATCAGACACTGAGGACTCTAAGGCCTTTAATTCACCTCTAAGTCGCAAATAAAGTGCATTTGGTTTTTTTTAAAAAAGCTTTTTTTTATCTGAGCTCCTCCTTGTTGGGGAACAGATTCAGTGCAACGAAGTAATTTCCTATCCTTTAATCTGTGCATGTGACTTAGCGTTTTAACGTGGCAGGAGAGGCTGCTAAAATTAAAATAGATCAACATTAAAATTTACACACAAAACGCACCGTAACGGCTTCCACTTCTGCAGGTAGACCCTGCGCATCTTGAAGCTGTTAGCATATTTTTGGCCATTAAAATAAATCACGTCACATTAAAAAAAAAGCAGAAATCATATTGCAAGCCTAGATCAAATCAGACAATGACTTTAAAAAAGGGGTGTGTGCTTAAAACAATCGCACAACAACCTTAAGTTGGAAACCAGGCTGGGTTTTTAAAATGAGACTGGGGTGTATTTGACTGTTTTTCACTATTTTTCAAATCAGCACAAATGACAGTATGGGACATACGTTTTCTTGATCTTCAGCTGCCATGACAACAGCATACAGAGAAATGGATTTCCATAACAATTGTGGACAATGTTTAGCATCACAGTGATTCTCTGTGTATCCGTGCATGCATGCGAGTGTGTGCGCCACAAAGCTGGCAGAAGAAAATGGCATCATTTTCTATACTTTGAAAGGTGCCTTTGTTGAAATAATTGGAGAGAAAGATGTCCTCTCCCACCCACCCCCAAATAATAATAGAAGTGCTCAGTAACTTTCTTGCAAATTTTCTTTGCTGGTGAAATGAACAGAAATCAGTGAAGCAGTTTCTTGTTGACAGGGCAAGAATTTGGAATATGCAAAGTTGGTGGGTTTTCTTTAAAAAAAACTGTTTTAGTGTACGGGCGTGAATCTACGTGAAGATTTAATAAGAATAGTTTTTATAAAATATCCTTGCCTTAATGCAAAGATAATAATAATAGTAATAGTAATAGTAATAGTAACAACAACAACAACAACAACAACAACAACAATAATAATAATAATAATAATAATAATAATAATAATAATAATAATAATAAAGTTGGAAGGGACTTGGAGGTCTTCTAGTCCAACCCCCTGCTCAGGCAGGAAACCCTATACCATTTTGGACAAATGGCTGTCCAGTCTCTTCTTAAAAAATTCCATTGTTGGAGCATTTACCGCTTCTGGAGGCAGGTTGTTCCACTGGCTAATTGTTCTAACTGTCAGGAAGTTTCTCCTTAGTTCCAGGTTGCTTCTCTCCTTGATTAGTTTCCATCCGTTGCGTCTTGTCCTGCCCTCAGGCGCTTTGGAGAATAGCTTGACTCCCTCTTCTTTGGGGCAGCCCCTGAGATAGTGGAACATGGCTATCCTGTCCCCCCTCGTCCTTCTCTTCATTAAACTTGACATACTCAATTCCAGCAGCCGTTCCTTATATGTTTTAGCCTCCAGGCCCCTAATCATCTTTGTTGCTCTTCTCTGTACTCTTTCTAGAGTCTCAACATGAAACAGATGAAACAGTAATATCAGCTTTATTACTTTCAAGAGAGATTTGAACCACCAGGAAGAGTTCAGATCTGGTCTTAAGCTTTCTGGTATCAACTGACTTGATGAGTAGACAGTCTAGAACTGGCCAGATAGGTTCACAGGATTCCCAAGCTTTCAATGTGGTGTTAAGGATTCTGGGAATTGTAACTGTGATCCAAACCAATCATCCAGAGTACAGAAGAGTTTGGAGATAAATTAGCAAAGGGATGCAGATACTATTCAGTAAACAACCACCCAGTCCTTGGAGACAAGAAGGGATTCCTATAAAAGGGGCAGAGGGATACTCTGCCAGGCTTTCCAAATTCTGCTATTATATCCTACGTGAGTCACTTCCTGCTTCCTGGCTTGGATAGTTTGAAGAGCTGACATAGAGTTATTGACTTGTCTGCTCTTGGCTTCTGCTGTTTTTAAATGCTTTGGAAATACTTTGGAGAGGATACTTCTAATGCAGTGGTTCTCAACCTTCCTAATGCTGCGACCCTTTAATACAGTTCCTCATGTTGTGGTGACCCCCAACCATAAAATTATTTTCGTTGCTACTTCATTCATAACTGTAATTTTGCTACTGTTATGAATCGTAATGTAAATATCTGATATGAAGGATGTATTTTCATTGTTATAAATTGAACATAATTAAAGCATAGTGATTAATCACAAAACCAATATGTAATTATATATTGTGAAATATTTATTTCTAATTACAAATGAAATTTTGTCTTGAAGCATGGTGTAGCATGGGTAACAGTCTTAATATAACAACAGTAAACTACATTGCTACATTTTGCGACAGTATGCGTTAAAAAGCCAACCCACAGGTTGAGAACCGCTGGTTTAATGCACCCAGCAGTAAATTAAAGCAGGCTTTGCACGGCATCTAATCCACTCCCTGCAAAAGAAAAAAAAAAACGAAGCCTAAAATGATGGCCAATGACTTTAGCAAATAACACAAACAGAGTCAGCAGAATCCTGTCCCAGACGGAGGCCAAGTGGGTTAATGTGAAAGACAGTTTCTACCAGGGAATTCTCGGGGATAAAGAGATTCTGCCTTAGGTATAGGTCTCCAGGTGGGGTAGGTTTGGCTGGAGGGGGGGGGGAAGAGAATTTCAACAAAAGCCTCCCAATCTTAAACCCTCAGACCTCTCCAAAAGGTTTTTTTCCTGAAACTCATGAGATCTTTTTCTCATTTTACATTCTCTTCCTGATGGAAAGAAACTATTTTCTAAAAAAAGAAAATAATTTCTTTTTTTCTCTGCAGAAAAAGTAAGGTGGGGAGAGTCTGGACTGGAAAAAATGAGGAGGATCACACAGTCTGAATCTGGCAGAAGTCTGGCTATGCTGCCTTCTTTCCACAACCCCCCTCCCCTCTTTTGCATATTGGAGGGGCTGGGGATAAATTCTATTAAAGCTGCCCAACAATGCGAGGAGCTGTCAGTCAAAACCATCAGATCTGCACCTTCTGTCTGCTTCCTGTAGATGTGTAACTAAGGGCGATGGCGTAGAGGTGATCAGATTTTCTTTCTGCAAAGCTGTCCTAGGCCTCTAAATCTCTTTTTTTCCCTCCCTTCTTTCTTTGGAGCGTTAGAAAAGCATTTTGAGCAAATAAAACAAGCTGCTCTCCAACTTTTCTCCCCCCCTTCTGTTAGGGGGCATCAAACTCACCGGATCTTCTCCTCTTGAACATTATTTCTCTCGCGTTCCTAAACGGGCTCTTCCTATGATTTACTTCTTTCTTTCTTTTTAATATGCCATTTATTTATTCGTTGATATTTGAAGGTAATAAATCCGGGAGGTTAAAAAGTTTGAGCAAACTATTAAACGGCCAAGCCTTTGCCTATTTAATAAGGGATTGGAAAACCCGGACACCCGATCCTCCGGGGCTTTTTTCCTTGCCGGCTGCTTGAGTAGAAAAGCAGCCGAACCTCTCCAGTGGGTCTTTCCCTTCTTCCTAGGACCCCTCCCCAATCCGCTCTGCCCTCCCCCGGCTCAGAAAAGCCCCCCGCCTGGGAAGGACTTTAAAAAAACAAACAAACAAAATGCCCCAGCAACAACTATTGGCTTGAAGATCCCCCGGCTGCTCTTTTGAAAAAGCCGAGAAGAGGGGGAAAGAAAAAAGAGAGAGAGACTAGGACTTTTTTTTTTTTGGCACTAAAAAAAGAGGGAAAGGGAAGGGGGAAAAAAAGGGAAATTCTCCCCAGCAGCTGGCTGGTCTGGCGGCGGTGCCGGTGGTGGAGCAAAGGGGAATCGGGACCCTGTGCAAAGCTCTCCAGCCTTCCTCGCCTTCAGTCTGGGGGTCCCTTTCCTTTGCAAGTTGCAAAGGAAAGGAGGGGAGGGGGGACAAAGTCGGGGTTCGGGAGGCCCGCCTCTTTCTTTTCAGCCTGGCTGGCTGGCTGGCTCGGCTTACTCGCTGGCTGGGGCTCGCTGACTCTGCCTCTCCCGCCCCCCCTCCACCGCCTTTGCTTTCATGACGTCGCCGCCTTTGATTTGAGTGCTTTTCAAAAATCAGGCTCGAGCCGTGCCAATCGGTTCCTAAGACCATCGGAAATATGTGTTTTCCAATGGTCTTAGGCGACCCCGGTGAAAGGGTCGTTCGACCCCCAAAGGCAGCGGTTCTCAACCTTTTCCGGGGCTCGACCCCAGCCCGCATCGCGCATGCGCAGTGTGGCGGGGCGCATCGCGCATGCACGGCACGACGGGGCGCATTGCGCATGTGCGGCGCGACGGCCTGCATCGCAAAGGGAAAAAAAATGGCCGACCCCTCCCAAAAAATGGCCGACCAAAATTAAAAAAAAAGGCAGGCCCGCATCATGCATGCACGGCGTGACGGCCCGCATCGCAAAGGGGGAAAAAATGGCCGACCCCCCCAAAAAATGGCCGACCAAAAAAAAAATGGCGGGCCCGCATCGCGCATGCGTGGCACGACGGCCCGCATCGCAAAGGGGAAAAAAATGGCCGACCAAAAAAAATGGCTGACCCCACCCAAAAAATGGCGGACTGCGGTGTTTGGCGACCCCTGTGAAATGGTCGTTCGACCCCAAATGGGGTCGCAACCCACAGGTTGAGAACCGCTGCCCAAAGGGGTCACGACTCACAGGTTGAGAACCGCTGTTCTAATGGTAGTTTTTTGGGGGGTGCTCTGTGAAGAATTATTAAATGATTTCTAGAGCCGAGGTCCCCAACCCGTTTGGGCACCAGGGACCAGTTCCGCGCAGAGAGGTTTTCCTGCGGACCAGAGACTGCATAGTTTTATGTGCTGCCTGCATCCCAAGGACGTGGCTTTGCTTGTTTGTGTGGACTGGTTGCTGGCGTGCCACGGCCTGACACTGGTCCACAGACCTGGGTTGGGGACCCCTGTTTGAGAGCATTTCTGCACAAAAAAAAACAACTCCCTTTCTTTATCCCCTTCTTTCTCTCCCTTCCTTCCTTCCCTCCCTCTTTAATATTTCTAATGTAAGCTAGACACCTAAAAAGTCTTCTGTGAAAATAAGAGCTGAGAATGGATTGCTGAGAGAGTTAGTAATATTTTCCAGAAAGTTGTGTTTTGGATACATTCTCTAGAACAGAATGAAACGCAACTGGGTGTACCATTACTCTTCAAAACTGAAGAAAGAGCAGAAAGTTAAAACAGTATTCCATGAGGACTTGTCAGCAGTAATGAAAGGACCTGGACTTTTCACATTCTTGGCTGGCCGGCATTTAGGCTGTCAATATTCAAAGACAGAAATTGCAGACAACAGATCGTATCAGAGAAGGATGCTAGGAACATGAGATTAATCCTAAATTGAAGGCATTTAACTCTGTCCAAAAACTGGTCAGACATCAAGAGGGACCGTTTCCATTTCAATGTTTAAATATCGGTTCTACTGTACTACTGGAAGGTACTACATGAATTGTACTGCATGATATAAAATGCAGGAAATGGAGCCCAGAAATTAAAACTTGTCCATCTGGAATGGCAGCTGCTACTTTACATCATAAGAGTAGCCAACACTATTTCTCTGTTGCCACTTATTTGCTGTATCCTTCTTGTTTTTGTTTCGTGTTTAATATTTAATGCTCTTTTGTGGTATTTTGCAATTCTATATGTGATTGGTCAATGTCCACAAATGAATTTTATTAAGTTACTTTGGCATTCTAACATGTGGGACTGGTTTTCAAGCTGTTCCATATATGAAATTTTAGAAAGGGGAGACATAGACAGACATACAGAGAGAAGATAGATAGATGATAGATAGATGGATAGATAGATAGATAGATAGATAGATAGATAGATAGATAGATAGATAGATAGATAGATAGATTATGGATGGATGGATAAGTAGGTAGATAAATAGGTAGGTAGATAGATGGTAGAGATAGATAATAGATAGATAGATAGATGGATGGATGGATGGATGGATGGATGGATGGATGGATGGATGGATGGATTGAGATGGATAGAGATAGAGATGGAGATGGAGATATAGTTGATGATGATACTGTAAGATTTCATTGATTTCATCCGAGACGGTTCCTGGAAGTCTACATTTAGCTTGAGGATCATGGATAATCTAATCCTTAGATATTACTGCTGAATGACAACAAATTTTGGGGTTCAAGCCCAACTTGCAGATGCCAAGACCTAAAGCCAGAGCCAACCTAGACATTTGTAAAAAGTAATAAAGGGCAGGATACAAATAAATAGATAAAATAAATGTTGCAAATTAAATGTATGTTTTAGCATGAGGTCAGGGTTGATTAAGTTCTCTATTTCTCTGGAATTGGATAAAAATGATCTAAAGCCATGGTGGCAAACCTATGGCATGCGTGCCAAAGGCGGCACTCAGAGCCCTCTCTGTGGGCACACGCGCCGTTGCCCCAGTCCTGGGCCTTCAGCTGGGTTTTATAAAACCTTTTCGCTTTAGGCCTCCGCCGCCGTGTAGAAATAAAAAAAGGTTCAATCAGTCAATCAATTTCAACTTCTCACGGGAAAAAAAAAGATCTCGCAAAGTTGAAATTGATTGATTGAACTTTTTAGTCCCGCTCAGTTCTGCTGTTACCACTGCAGCCACGCCCACCCAAAGGACCACGCCCGCCCAATGGGCCACGCCCACCCGGCACCAGACGATACATAAGTGGGTTTTGGGTTGCAGTTTGGACACTCGGTCTCTAAAAGGTTTGCCATCACTGATCTAAAGCATCTTTTTGATATATATTTTTCCTAAGGATGGGTTAGGAACCCATCTGAAAAGGCCATATCTAGATTTTAAGATTCAAAAATTCTGACTGGTAGACACAGGAGAAATTTCATGTGTGGAAAGCTGGGAAAAGGATGGGAATTCTAATCCTTTTCTCCCCTTGTCATGCCCTCAATCACAAGGGTCTTTTCAAGGTTTGTATTTGCACAAAGAATTAGGCTGCATTGCCAAGCCAGAAATATTTTAGACTTTATCTTTGTCTCCTGTCCAGTTACTCATTTCCATTCTCCATCTTTCAGGCACTTAATCTTAGTCCATCTTTTTTTTTTAAAAAAAGAAACAACTACTACTGCACATCTATGCTCCTCCTGATAATAGAGAGGAAATATTTGTATTATCAGTCGTCTGGTTAATTTCCAGTCTTCTGTTCCATCTTGTCTGATCTGCATGAGAATGAAATCTTTGAGCAAACGCCTGGGGCAGAAATGTAGTTCCTTCTCTGACTATATACAATATGATTTTAAATTATTTTTTTTTGCACCATACGTAGTGCGTCCCTTCTTCTCACTTTCTCCTGCTGTATATTTAAACCATCGATGTCCAAAACTTTGATCTTGAATTTTCCATGGTGACTCTTTTTCCCCCCTTCCTTACGAAGATACTTGCAGGAACGGCTGCAACTTTCTGTCCTCTCAGAGTTTCCTCAACTATTGCATTTCTGAAGAATGAAGCAGCTTTTAAAATCTCACTTGACTTCTTAAGAGAAAAACAGATATGGAAGGGACCTTTGGAGGCCTTCTAGTCCAGCCCCTACTCATGCAGAACACCCTATATTAGTGATGGCGAACCTTTTAGAGACCGAGTGCCCAAAAACTAGCCCTGCCCTGCTCCCCAACCTGTCCCTGCTCCACCCTCATCCTGCCTGCTCTGCCACCACCCCACCCCACCCCCTGCCCCGCCCAGCGCCCTACCCACCTGCTGAGCCACTCACTGCCTCCATGGCCCGCCGCAGATTGTCCAGGCGGCCTAGCAATGCCATGGCGGCCATGCCCTCTGCCTGCGCCCTGCAGCATCAACTGCACCTGAAGGGGCGTGAGGGTGGAGTTTTGTCCCCGCTGCCTGGCTGCCATGTCCATGGCCGCGCTGCTCCACGTGGGCCGCGCTTTGGGGTGACTCTCCTCCAGGGGGCTGCTGGTGAGGAGGGGGCCGCAGGGGGAGGTGGGGCTGAGGCGATGGCACGTGCGCCCACAGAGAGGGCTCTGAGTGCTACCTCTG
This sequence comes from Bothrops alternatus, assembly GCA_034064705.1. Taxonomy (NCBI): domain Eukaryota; kingdom Metazoa; phylum Chordata; class Lepidosauria; order Squamata; family Viperidae; genus Bothrops; species Bothrops alternatus. Next base: position 674,283 of record JARGCV010000065.1, read on the forward strand.
GCACGCGTGCCATAGGTTCGCCACCACTGCCCTATATCATTTCAGACAAATGGTTGGACAATCTCTTCCAGTGTTGGAGCACCCACAATTTCTGGAGGCAAGTCAAACTGATTGATTCATTGTTCTAACTGTCAGGAAATTTCTCCTTAGTTCTTGGAAATTTCTCCATAGTTCTTGGAAATTTCTCCTTAGTTCTAAAACAAGAAAATCCTCTTTGTAGATAGGAGTTGAACATTCTGCATTTAGATCTTCCTTCCTTCCTTCCTTCCTCCTCTCCTCTCCTCATTTTTCTTCTTCTTTTCTTTTTTAAAAAAATAGACTTTTACCCTGCTGCAAAATGATGAATGTTTTCCAAGGCAAATCCATCACTGGTCACTGGAGAGAGGAAATGTCAAGAAAAGTTATGGTTTGTTAGCTTTTACCTCCTGACATTATACAAAGAAGGTAATTGAAGTACAACAAATGCTATGTATCACCTGAGCTACTCTGTGCTTCTCCTGCAGTTGGTTTGACTTCCCTATCTATTTATTCAGCAATATGACAAGATGAATATGTGCTAAAGCACCTTGCGATATATTGACACAAACGGTATCCTTCTTGGTTTAAAAACTTTATCAACACAGCCAAAGGCTTTCTGTGCAAAAAAAGAAAAGAAAAGGTGTGTGTGTGTGTGTGTGCTGTAAAAAAGTACTGAAAGCATCCCCTTCTCCCAAACACTCTGCAGCACAGGATATCACAATGATCCCTGTTTAAAAAAAGTGTGAAGCTGGACGCCAGAAGTGAAAAGCAAATATTTCAGTGGAATCTTCTGCAATGAGCACGAACATTTTCCTTCCTTCCTTCCTTCCTTCCTTCCTTCCTTCCTTCCTTCCTTCCTTCCTTCCTTCCTTCCTTCCTTCCTTCCTTCCTTCCTTCCTTCCTTCCTTCCTTCCTTCCCTCCCTCCCTCCCTCCCTCCCTCCCTCCCACAAGTCTATAGATTTCTCCTTAGCTAAATTTGACTTGCCTTTTGCTTTCTTTCTTATTTTTCTTCTCCTTCACAAAATGCCTGGCCTGACCAGAAGATGGCAGCTTAATCAAATTTGTGTTGCCTTCTTTACCTGCCACTATTCTCCTAAAAGTTTTAAATATTTATATAGTTCCATCAAGCTCTGTTTATTGGGACCGCATAGTCCTTCAACCTGCAGCATATGGGAATGTAATATTAGCTAGCACTTCTATCACTGCCAGGAAGAGGCTACTTAGGTAATTTAGCAGCAGATCTAAATGTTTTATTAATTGTTCCTAAACGCCAGAGGCTGTGTAATTGCTGTAAAGTTTTCAAGAATTGTTCTAAGAGTTTAAATTGATAAATGTTTGATAGATAAAGAATGATCATGTTCAGATGAGTTGCATTTAACTCCTTTGTTTATCTGTTCTCAATTTTACTTCTTTATTATTGTGAGCAAAGAGACAAATCTTTATTTTGAAGAAAGACAGTTTGGACTAGTGGTTAAGCACCCAACTGGAAAACAGGATGCCACAAGTTCTAGTCCCACCTTAGCAAGAAAGCCCCCTGGGCGACTTTGGGCCAATCACTAGGAGATGGTGAGTTCTAGTCCTGCTTCTAGGCGTGAAAGCCAGCTGGGTGACTTTGGGCCAATTGCAGGGCTGTTGTGGTGGGGAAAATAGGAAGAGGAAGGAGCACTAGATATATTAGTTCCCTTGTTTATAAAAAACATACAAGATGGAATATAAATAAATAAATAAAGAGTTCACTGGATCATATTTGAAATGTTAAGAGCATGTCACGCTGCTCTCACAAAATGGCTGCCTCACCTTTCAGTTTTCTTTCTATGTTGATTGCAGGTCATGACAGAATTACGGAACTATCAGAAACAAAATGATAGAAGAAGAAGAAGAAGAAGAAGAAGAAGAAGAAGAAGAAGAAGAAGAAGAAGAAGAAGAAGAAGAAGAAGAAGAAGAAGAAGAAGGAAGGAGGAGGAGGAGGAGGAGGAGGAGGAGGAGGAGGAGGAGGAGGAGGAGGAGGAGGAGGGGGAGGAGGGGAGGAGGAGGAGGAGGAGAGAGGAGGAGGAAAAGAGAAGAAGAAGAAGAAAAAGGAGGAGGAGGAGGAGGAGGAGGAAAAGGAGAAGAAGAAGAAGAAGAAGAGGAAGAAGAAGAAGAAGAAGAAGAGAAGAAGGAGGAGGAGGAGGAGGGAGGAGGAGGAGGAGGAGGAGGAAAAGGAAGAAGAGAGAGAAGAAGAAGAGAGAAGGAGGAGGAGGAGAGAGGAGGAGGAGAAAGGAGAAGAAGAAGAAGAAGAAGGATAGATGAAGAGGAGGAAGAAGAAGAAGAAGAAGAAGAAGAAGAAGAAGGAGGAGGAGGAGGAGGAGGAGGAAAAGGAGAAGAAGAAGAAGAAAAAGGAGGAGGAGGAGGAGGAGGAAAAGGAGAAGAAGAAGAAGAAGAAGAAGAAGAGGAAGAGAAGAAGAAGAAGAAGAAGAAGAAGAAGAAGAAGAAGAAGAAGAAGAAGAAGAAGAAGAAGAAGAAGAAGAAGAAGAAGAAGAAGAAGAAGAAGAAGAAGAAGAAGAGAGTCCCATCTCACAAACGATAGTGAGAAAGTGATAGTTAAAAATTGGATTTACCAGAACGGGCTGTCAGTCTGCTCACAATAACAGCTCACAACCTATGATTCAATCAAAGCAGTGTGAGACAAAGATAACACCACCAGCCTCTGCCTGCTGACTCCAATGATATTTCTTCAAGTCTCTTAGCTAACAGAAAATCAATCCGTCACTCACGGTGGATAACAAGCCAGTAAGTGCAAAATGGTAACAGCCATTATCTATTGGTCCCTATGAATACAAAAATATACCAAAAAAAAAAAGAAAAAAGAAAATGCAATAGCAATCTCATCTACTTGGTCACCTTGTCCCAGAGGTAATAACTGGACAAATTCTGCTGGATCTGGACCTTCTTAATTGTCAGTTGGGATGCAGAGAAGGAGCCTGGGCAAGATCTCTTTTGGGAGAGATCTGTAATAATCGTATCAATTAATCCCAAATACTACATGGTCGAACAATTGTGCTTGGTGGAAACGAGATTTGGAATGTATGAATAATGATCAACAATCAAAGATAAACAATTCAGTAATCCTACTTACCTTTAAAAAGTACACCAAGAGCAGCAAAGCTCAGCTACCTACATTGTCAAGCATGAAAGATCATGTCCAATTAAACCAATTTATTGCTAATCATGCCTATGCACAGCTATATTCTCAACTAATACCGGTAGTTAGCACCTGCTTAGAGTTAGGTAAAGTTCAATGAAATTCATGGAGGGTTGGACAGGCTGCTTGTGGCTACATAGGGATTCCAGGCTGATTCCTCTTTTGATGCCACCTCAAGGTTCTGCCACTCCTTCTCCTACAATCTTACACAAATACTTGGGAAACAACCAGGTGTTCAGTATCTTGTGGAACAGTAACAGGGCTTATCTTGTAGGACTGACATATACAGGGCACCTACGCAGCTCACAGTAAATGATTCTAGAAAAACCTCTACATCATGGTTGTCAACAGCCAGTCAGTTGTGTCCAACCCTCGGCCACTCTATGGACCAAGCACTCTCCATGCCTCAACATCAATATCCCTACATCAACCTTGACCAATTAGACATCCTTCAGCTATGTTGGATTAATTCCTAACTTTAAGTTGAGAACTTTAAGAGCTGTAGATTGACATGTTGGAATGCAGTAATGCATCATTTTTGTTTCCAAGGCCCTGGTAGCTTTTAGTGCCAATGGTTCTCGCTGAAGAAATAAAAGAAATAAAATATTCGTATCCTCTGCTGTGTTGTAAAAGTGGCTGTTATTTGTGTGCAGGGTTGCATTATAGCTTGGGCTGCAAAGCAAAAAAAAAAAAAAAAAGTAAGCCTTGCACTGAGAAATTCAAAGTTTTGATTTGTTGTCCTAAAAAACTTATTTCCAATTAGCAGATTGACCGGGGAGGTTAATGCTCTTTATGAATCTTTATGGCCTATCATGGCACCATCACTTTCTCGATTGCCAGCTTCACTCACAAATACGCAGCGCCAAATAATGTGCTCAGGTACAAGCTTGGCATGTTAAGTAATCTGTAATATCCTAACATTTCAGTATCATGTTAGTCACGAATTAAGCTAATGTGACACTAAGAGACAATGACAGGGGAAAAAAAGGCTAACACAATCAACCTTCCCTGTAAGCCATGATGGTTTCCAGAGATGTCCATTTCAATTCACCTGAAGCCCTATTGTCGGAGGCATTCTATTAATCTGAAACCGAGGCCGTGAACTTTTGCAAAACTACTAGAAAATAAGAGTGTAAGGATCATTTTGGGGAAGGATTAGGTTTTCTGCAAATATATATGATACCAATAGAAAATAATATTTGTAGCTCAAGGCTGAACTGTGGAGTCCTTGGTGATCTTTGAACTTGGTTGCTTTCTTCTAGATATTTCATTTCCCAGCTAGCACTGAAGATGTTGCCTAGTTGGGTCATGAAATGTCTGCAAGAAAACCATCTTCTCCTCCCCCCTCCTCTTCCGCCTCCTCCACTTCCCCCTCCTCTCCCTCCTTCTGATGAGATGAAAATTATTTTGCTGGTTCCTGGAAAGTTTATAGATAGGCAGAAATGACACAGTAAGAACAACTGACCAGGTTTAGAGTCTCTGTGAGGATTTGAAACAGATTTTTTAACGTTAAGATTCAAAGGCCTTTGTTCATTTCTATCTCATTTCATCGTCTTGGTTGAGAGATGCTGGTTGAGATATGCTGTGTTGCACGCTGGATCTAATCTACTCCCAGAAGAATTAATCTTCTATTTCTATTTAGGTAATATGATGTATACTTTGTACCTGATTGCAATTTAGAGAATTAAACACCCATGGCAATGGAATTGCTTTACTAAGTTTTAATCAATCAAATATTTTTGAAAGAAAAAAAGAAGCATACTTAATATTCCTTGGGGATGGAGAGTGAAAGAAAAACAAGGATTTTGAAATTTCGTCTCCCTCTTTTAAGCAAATCTTAATGTAGCTTGAATTATATGGCATGTGTACGTCATACAAGTGTTTGTAAGTTTCTTGTAAGTCTGTCATGCTTAATGTTTCAGACAGCTCCAAGTCTACTTACCTCACAGTGTCCAGGATGAATACTAGTTGCTTCCTGGAGTGAAATTGTAGTATTTCCAGAAGCTGAGATGCAGCTACATGGTTCTGGAGCCACCAGAGTTTCTTTTGAATCAGAAAGATGAAACATACATTGCCTGAAGATAAGCATGTGTGAATAGATTGTCACAGATGTAATGTCATAGGGAGAACTGCTGTGTTGTTTCAAACTTTACAGCTGGCTAATAGACTGGCTGGTTTTGACAACCATATTTCCTTTAGTTGTTGAATTAAACTATGTCTGGAATGCTACATATCCTCTCCATGACCTGTTTTCCTGGTTCCCTTCTGGGAGGAGGGGGCTTCGTGGTATCCGAAGCAGAATATCCAAACTCAGCCACAGTTTTGCTCCATACAGCATCCACCTTGTGAACTCTCAAGCTTCCTATATTTCTACATCTACATCATCTCTCTATCTCTCATGTGTCTTTGTGTGTTATGTATGTGTATGGGTAGATATATACTTTCTTTTGAGAGAAAGCAACAGAATTTCATTTTTAATGTGGGCCAGTGTGGTCACAGTAAAAAATGACAATAAAGGTTATCTTATCTCTTTGGTTGATGGGATCTGCAGCATGCCCAAGCATCCTTGTTTGACCTGATTGAAGAAAGTGGAACTATTGTTCCTAGGAACAATAACTGCATAAATCCCTCAAAGAAAAGATTATATATTATGGGAAACCAGAACGACTGACTGATACCCAGAAATATTCCAGTTGTAACCTTTGGAATAAATTTCCGCTTAGACGTCTCAAAAGCCATGGATCAATGTGGTGTCAGCCGCCCTGAGTTCTTGGAATAGGGCGGCATAGAAATCTAATAAATAATAATAATAATAATAATAATAATAATAATAATAATAATAATAATAATAATAATAATAATAATAATAATAATAATCATCTGTTCAGCCTCTTAACTTCCTCACCAGCTCCCTGAAACATGCTCCAAAACTGGGGTGAACATTTCAGCTTTGAGGACCACCAAAAGAATGGTGGTGGGCCACATCTTTTGTAGACTATTTGTAGACATACAAATAGGAAAGCTCAAATCATTCTTGGAGGGGGCTCCATCACTGGAGGTTTTCAAGAAAAGATTAGACAACCATTTGTCCTGGATGACAGAAGGGCTTCTGCCTTGGATAAGGGGTTGGACTAGAAATCTCTAAGGTCCCTTCAGCCCTAGGACTCTGATTTCCATCCTGAAACCTTTGCTGCTGTTCTCATGCAATTTGGCTGTGGCCTTTTTTGTGTTTAGAAGAAAGAGGGTGGAGTTTCGTTCTCCGAACTTATGGGTTGGTTTCCAAACGTTTCGTTACCTGGCTAGGTAACATCTTCAGTGGAACACTGTTGGTGTTCTTTGGCTTATAAGGGCTTCATGTGATCAGTAGGTCTTGTGATGGTGAAGTCACATCAGGTCAGTCTTGTGATGGGTCCTGTGATGGGTCAGGTGTGGGTTGGGTCAAGTGAGGGTCTTGTGCTGGGTCAGGTGTGGGTCACAAGTGAGGGTCTTGTGATGGTGAGGTCACATCAGGTCAGAGTCCTGTGATGGGTCCTGTGATGGGTCAGGTGTGGGTTGGGTCAAGTGAGGGTCTTGTGATGGGTCAGGTGTGGGTCACAATTGAGGGTCTTGTGCTGGGTCAGGTGTGGGTCACAAGTGAGGGTCTTGTGATGGTGAGGTCACATCAGGTCAGAGTCCTGTGATGGGTCCTGTGATGGGTCAGGTGTGGGTTGGGTCAAGTGAAGGTCTTGTGATGGGTCAGGTGTGGATCACAAATGAGAGTCTTGTGATGGGTCTTGTGATGGATCTTGTGATAGGTTAGGTGTGGGTCACAAGTGAGGGTCTTGTGATGGGTCAAGTGAAGGTCTTGTGATGGGTCAGGTGTGGGTCACAAGTGAGGGTTTTGCAATGGGTCGTGTGATGGGTCTTGTGATGGGTCAGGTGTGGGTCACAAGTGAGGGTTTTGCAATGGGTCTTGTGATGGGTCTTGCAATGGGTCTTGTGATGGGGAGGTCGCATCAGATGGGAGGTCAACTGCTGGGGTTTCTTGCGTGGATTGGTTGAGGGTCAGTACCATCACCGGGTGGCTGTGTGGTTGATTTGAATTCTGATGGGTTGGTAGGCTGCTGTAGGCCGATGTGTCTGTTGATGGAATTGCCACTATTTTTAGAAGAAAGTTAGGGAAACTGAGGTAGCAATGATGGTGGAAAGGTATTAGCAAGGCATTGTCCCTCTCCTGCCATTTCAGAAAAAAACACCAAAACAAAAGATTCTTGTCTGCTCCCGGATTGTTGTGCCTGTACACTCCGTGCTCGATCTCATCGTCAGCACCGGCATGAATATTAAACACATAAATTGCGTTTATTAATTATAGCATTCTTGAAAGGATGGTGAAAAAAAATCAATAGATATAACTTGTACTACTGCATCATTCCGCAGCTATAATCATTTTCATCAGAGCCCTTCAGGAATTACAGTAACCCATGATTCATTCATAATTCACGGTTTCCATTATTTCCTTTCCACATTTAGTATGTGGCAAAATTTATAGCTTCATTTACATTGTGCTCTATGAATAATAGAAGGACTATACTGAAGAACCAGGGAAGCGAATTGGGTTCTGCAGATGGATTCTGAAGGTTGGGAGAATCGCAGTGAGATTTTTCCCCCCCGCCTATTTTAATGTTTGTATCCACACAGGCTGCAGCTGCAAAAAAAAAAAAAAAGGATTATTTCAAATAATCTGAATTAAATGCAGCATCATTCTTGAAACTTTAAGGTAGAAGAAGGAAGGAATAAACTTAGAGAATAGAAGCAGGGTTCAGAGTACAGCTCTGGATATTTAAGTCCATCTATCCCTTCTCCAGAAATGTCGTTCTGTTCTAACAAATTACAAAGGGGATATATTTTAAAAATGTCCTTCCGCAGATGCGCTCAGGGAGATGTTGATGCACTTCTTTGCAAGTTTCCACATAATAGGTTCCACGTAGGCTTTTTTTTTTCTTCATCTCTGTAGCTAAATATGTATGTTCACTTTTTCAGAAAGTGGTGGCCATTTCTGCATCCTTCAGGGAGATGGGTGATGGTCTACGGATATACTGTAAATAAATAAATGAAATAAAATCTATCACATCTTCCTTGCATTATGGTGACACAACAGTTCCCAATAATGATTCTCTGTATTTATTTGGTCTGGATTTGTTCTGAACAGGAAAGGAAGGAAGGAAGGAAGGAAGGGAGGGAGGAAGGAAGGAAGAAAGGAAGGAAAGAGAAAAAGGAAGGAAGGAAGGAAGGAAAGAAGGAAAGAAGGAAAGAAGGAAAGAAGGAAAGAAGGAAGGGAAGGAGAGAGGGGGAGGGAGGGAGAGGGAGGAAGGAAGGAAAGAAAGAAAGAAAGAAAGAAAGAAAGAAAGAAAGAAAGAAAGAAAGAAAGAAGGAAGGATCATTACCTCTTGTTCTGCATGTGAATCTTCCAAAGCTAAACATTTGGGGACCAGCATTTACAGAAGTGTATTGACATGAAAAAAAAACAAAAAACACACTTTCTTAAGAACGTCACATAATGTTTAAAAAGGAATCTTCTCTCTGTGTGTGTGGTGCATGCGGGCATGTTCATCCTTTTCTTTGTTCCATTTCCATAGACCTCCTATATCTGCTTTCTAATAAATCAAGATCTGAAGCTTGTTAGATGCTTCTATGAGCCTTTACTTTGATACATCTATACATAAAGATAAAAATAAAGATATTGAGAGCATCTTGAAAGAAAGTTTGGCGAGCCACAGTAAGTTTCTATCATTTTCCAAACTTCATTGTAGCGTGGACACGCCACCAACTGTTCTTTCCAATTTCATCTTGCTGGCATCAAACTGATCTAATCAAGATGAGCCAATCCTTTTTTCTTCCAGGTTTGTTCAAGTCTGATCCCTTTGAATCCCCTTCATCTGCCCTTGTAGGTGATCCCATTTATTCTTGCATTCTAAGTTAGCCCTACGGAGACTTAGTTTTTTTGTTTATTCCATTTAATTATAAATGAGTGCAATAGTCCAGCGAACCAGACGTATATAGCCAAGAAATGAAAAGTAGATCATGTCTCAAATAACAGCCCAACAAGCATGAATGATGAAGACCATGTTGGTGGTCCCAAAGGTGCCTTTTTTCAAAAGTCAACTGGATTTCGTTTTGAAGACATTTCGTTTCTCATCCAAGAAGCTTCTTCAGTTCTGAAGTCCTGAAGCTTCTTGGATGAAAAGCAAAACGACTTCAAGGAAAAAACAAAGTCCAACTGCATTTTGGAAAACAAAACAAAATACCTGGATGACCTGGATGACTGAGAATCTCCACAGACATGGTACTGTAGGTGGATGAAGCAGAATTACATTTAGAGTTAGCACAGGTGAGCACATCTGAGATTTTAGGAGAGTTTTCCACCCTGCCTGTCAATTTCTAAAGAGGACCTACTGTATAGAGATTGTTCCTTGCTGTATTCCTTTGCTGTACATCCCAAGGGAGGGAGGAAGCAATACTTAAAAGTTGGCTTCAGCAATGAGCTTGGCAGACATCCAAAGCATTAGCCAAGCACACTGATGCTTTTTGCTTGCTGTTTCCTCCTCATCAGCAGTTCCAGGTTGTGACAGCTAGGCCAGAAGATATGACAAAGTTGCTTTGACTGGCCCATATATTTGCACTCCTTCTTTCTGTTGACATGGACCTTGTTCATAAGCCTAACAAGATCCAGAAGGTCTGGAGGAAGCTCAGGAATCTTGAATTCCTTGGGAATCAAACCCATTGAACTCACCTGACCCATAGTTTAATTTGACCTATTGATGACAGTAGGAGGATCCTGAGAGGGTTTTTCCACCCACCGAAGTGCAGAAATGGAATCTATGTCAGATTCCTCTCCTATTGTTTCTCCAGTAGTGATGGTTGATAGTTACCTAAAACATATTGCTGTCCTCTTCATTCATCTGCCTTGCAGATTATGATGGGGTTAAGAAATTAAATAAGTATAAAACCTAGAGGCGGGGAAAGACTTTGTCTGGCGCCAAAGTTACAATAATCTTGATCACATGAATCTGTTTCTGAAGAGAGAAGGACAGAGGTTGGGACAGAACCACAGAGAAAGACAGCTCATTCCTGCCTCCATCTATTTGACAGTACCTGGAGAAGGTGAAGACCAGTGATCCATTATGTTCTTTATCCTCCAGAAAGGTTTTCAATTGAATTGAGTGTAGAAAAGGACCAGTCTTCAGAGGTCTGTGAGTTCAGTCTACTTCTTCTCCTCTAGTTAAGGGAGACCTTCAATGGTTTGGAGTTTCAGACATCAACACAGCCTCCTTTTCAAGAAAAAAACTACCCCCAGAATGTTAGACCGCACTGCTCTAATTAAAAGGTTTCTAGCTGACAAAGATAATCAAACACAATGCTGACTCCATTACCCATTTGTAAGTTGTTTTGCAGATGTTCCATCGCTATACTTTGGAACAGTTCCCAAATGAAGTTATCTTCTATACTGGTAGCAAACCCATTCTCCAAATGGGAATGTTAATGCCACTAGAAATGGCACCAGGCTCTAAAATGTAATTGCTGATGTGAACAAACCAGCAGCAGAAGCAAAGCAGCAGTCCCATTTTAGAGAGAGGCATGGAGAACAAGAACATATTTCAGAATGGGAGTAGGGAAGGTGAAAAGAGGAATATGAGAGTTGAATTTTGTGATATCTGAGTTGAGCTGCAAGGGCAACTCAAGGCAGTGGTGAGTCTAGTTGTTAAGGCAGCAAGCTAGAAAACAGGAGACCCTTACTTCAATTCTTGTCTTAGCCATGAAAGTCAATTGGTGACTTTAGGCCAATCACCAGGAGATAGGGAATTCTAGTCTTGCCTTAAACATGAAAGCCAGCTGGATGACTTTGGGCCAATCACCAGGAGAGGGTGAATTCTAGTGCTGCCTTAGGCTCCAAAACCTGCTGGGTGACTGGACCAATCACTAGGAGATAGGGAATTCTAGTCTTGCCTTAAACATGAAGCCAGCTGGATGACTTTGGGCCAATCACCCGGAGATGATGAGTTCTAACCCACCTTAAGCATTCAAGTCAGCCAGGTGACTTTGGGGCCAGTTCCTGTCTCTCAGCCCAGTCCACCTCACAGGGTTATTGTGAGGAAAATAGGAGGAGGAGGTGTATAATAATACATTGCATAATAAAGTGGGATATAAGTAAATAAAAATAAATACTTTGAGATTCAAGGGATTCCATTTGGGAGCTAAATTCTATACTTTCTAAGTCTTTTCTTTTGTCTGGATTTGAAAACAGAAGATGGGATATTATACCACAAAAGTCGTTTAAATACTTAATGTTTTAGACTGTGTTGCTTGCTTCTTTCTTGCATGATTATGATTGCTTCTGCTGTCCAGGTTTAAGTTGAGTGACACCATGAATTAGCTTTTCATTGGCTACATTCATCCATGGTTGTAATTTAACTCGTCTTCTTGACTTGAGGTTCCTAGAGATAGTTCCTAAAGGAAGGGCCCTGGAGACACCCCTTCCTAATATTATTTGACAGACAGGAGCCAAGGAAAAAGCCTTGTAGATATGCAGGTTCTGATTTTAAGGCTTTAAAGGTGACAATCAGCACCTGTATCCAGAAGTACATTGAATGCTGGAAAGCATCCAGATAATTGGTACAAGTACAACTAGATGGAAGGTGTACAATCCTAGTGGATATTGTCTTGGCTTTTGATCACATGCTTTATCTGTACAATGGATTTTATTTGATGCCTAATCTTCAGTTTTACAGACTGTAGTATAGTCAAGGGGGCCACAGAATGCCACGTTCACAAAGGATATAGAAATAGAAGGGGCATGTCTGAAAGGATTCCACCAGGCTGGCTAAAACTATAACTTCAACTTCATATTTGATGTCTAGGACCCGTTTTCTTCTCCGTAGACCAGCGGTTCTCAATCTATGGGTCGCGACCCCATTTGGGGTCGAACGACCGTTTCGCGGGGGTTGCCGGACACCGCGGTCCACCATTTTGTTATTTTTTTTATTTATTTTTTTTGTTTTTTGTTGTTTTTTTCATTGCGTGCCGCCGCGCATGCACGGATCGGCCCGTCGCAGTCTGCCATTTTGTTTTTTTAAATTTTTAAATTTTTTTTATTTTTTTTTCGTTGCGCGCGCGCCGCGCATGCGCGGATCAGCCCGTCGCGGTCCGCCATTTTGTTTTTTTATTTTTTATTATTTTTTTTATTTTTTTTTCGTTGCGCGCGCGCCGCGCATGCGCAGATCAGTCCGTTGCGCACACGCGCCACGCATGCGCGGATCGGCCCGTTGCGGTCCACCATTTTTGTTTTTTTTGTTTTTTTTATTTTTTAAAATTTTTTTTTTGTTGCGCACGCCGCGCATGCGCGGATCGGCCTGTTGTGCGTGCGTGCTGCGCATGCGTGGATTGGCCTGTTGCGCGGTGCACGCCGCGCATGCGTGGATCGGCCTGTCGCGGTCTGCCATTTTGTGTTTTTTTATTTTTTTATTTTTTTATTTTTTTTTCATTGCGCGCGCGCCGCGCATGCGCGGATTGGCCCGTCGCGGTCCGCCATTTTTGTTTTTTTTTGTTTTTTAAATTTTTTTATTTTTTTCCGTTGCGCGCGCGCTGCGCGCACCCAGGTCAGGGTCGCGGCGCGCATGGGCGGCGCAAGTGGGGTCTCAACCTGAAAAAGGTGAGAACCACTTTCTTAGACCTTCATGATGGTTGACTCTAATATATCCTTTTTAGACTATTGAACATATTATTAATGGATTAGATTCCAAAGTAACTATGTTGTACACAGCCACATGCATTAAATTATAGTGCTGATTTTGTAACATTGACTATATATTCCATTAAGAACACAATGTAGTGATAAAAGTAGAAGAAATAAGTATTTGGTATCAAAAGGGAGCTAAAGTCCTTCTTTTCATCTTTCCTACCTTCTACCCCAGAAATTCTTTCTCTCCTTCTAAACTCAACAAATCTTTGAAATCTAAAAATATAGTTCTCCCGTTGTTGCATCTCCTAATAGTTACTTTTGATCACAGCTGCAACTTGAAGTAACACCTCATCCAAATGACAGCATGGTGCTGATTTAATGTCCAGACAGATCATTAGAGTATTGCCAGTATAAAGATGTATTAGTGTAACACATCATCAGCATGTTAGCACATGGGTGATATATTTCTCATTCATGACTTTGATAGAAAAAGATGGCTAGTGGATTCGGGAGCTTTTCCTAGTTAATTTTGAAAGACTGTTGAAAGAATAAATATGAATAGCATTCTTTCATGGGCCTAGAAGAGAGATTGATTAAGCAATCATTATGTCAAGATGGCATTTTCATCAATAATTTCAAAACGGGAGCTCAGTTGGATAAAGCAAAGTCAACTTTTGGACTGCATAGACAAGTTTCTGAACATGAGATTTAATCATGTCATTTTTTTTTATAAAGGCTACATATTTGGGCTGTGAAAATCAAGGATGATCATTACATGGCAAAAAAGGACATAAAAACATCTCTGTTATCTAGCGGTCATCCTGATATCCATCCTGGTCTTGATTGTATGTGTCTATCCAATGAACATGTTCCAGAAGATTCAGTTGGCCCTAGCCCTGCTAGCATTTCATAAAGTACTGAAGACCTAGTTATTTCCCCATGCATTTGTGTCAGAAGATTAAATGAGCTGTTGATTCTCCTCCTCCTCCTCCTCCTCCTCCGCTGCCTCTTCTTCTTCTTCTTCTTCTTCTTCTTCTTCTTCTCTTCTTCTTCTTCTTCTTCTTCTTCTTCTTCTTCTTCTTCTTCTTCTTCTTCTTCTTCTTCTTCTTCTTCTTCTTCTTCTTCTTCTTCTTCTTCTTCTTCTTCTTCTTCTTCTCCTCCTCCTCCTCCTCCTCCTCCTCCTCCTCCTCCTCCTCCTCCTCCTCCTCCTCCTCCTTGTCCTTGTCCTTGTCCTTGTCCTTGTCCTCGTCTTCCTCCTCGTCCTCGTCCTCGTCCTCGTCCTCGTCCTCGTCCTCCTCGTCCTCGTCCTCCTCCTCGTCCTCCTCCTCCTCCTCCTCCTCCTCCTCCTTCCCCTGCCATTCCCATTTCACTGTCCTCAGGATCTCTCTCTCTCTCTCTCTCTCTCTCTCTCTCTCTCTCTCTCTCTCTCTCTCTCTCTCTCTCTCTCTCTCTCTCTCTCTCCCTCCCTCCCTCCCTCCCTCCCACTCTCTCTCCCTCTCCCTTCCTCCATCCCTCCCTCCCTCCCTCCCTCCCTCTCTCTCTCCATTTCTAGCCCTCTATTTGCATCTGGCCAACCCATGAACAACACTGAGAGGATAAAAAAGGACATCTGAGGCGTGGAACAGATCTTTGTAGGCAAATTGGCTTTTCTTAACCTTTATCTCCCAGCAATCAATGTTGCTTTGTCAGCCAGAGAAAGCCTGGGTGTTTTCAGATGCTTGCAACTGATCAAAAGTGGCCGGAAAGGCACAATTCATTTGGACGGGGATGAGTGCTCAGTTTTTACTCAGAGAGGCAGGTGCAGATTGAACCACAGCCTGGAAAACTCACTGCTTCCTAATATGCTTTGATAAATTATGCTGGGCTCTGTTTTCTAATAGCAAGTATTGGGGAAAACAACCACGGATACATGTTGCCTTTCTTTAAACCACACTGCAGGGAAGTTAAATGTCTGAAGATGCAGAGAGAAACGGTTCTCTTTGCATCTGGATAGCCAAGAAGTATTTATAGCTTTTTTGTGCTCCAGGTGGTCCTTAACATATGGCCATAATCCATTACCGCTGTATCTCGTAACAATTTCATAACTTTTTTTGAGGTGGCTGTTAAGCCAATGTGCCAGCCGTAGAATGAATGGCACCATGATTAAGAGAAGCAATGGTTTGTTATGGGCCCAGTTTTGCAGAAAACCAGAATTAAGCGGGTAAAGATGCTGAACATGTCAGCTGGAAAGCTGATAGCCTGGGTTTGAGATCCGAGTGCCTCTTGACAGGGTGAGCTCCCATTCTTGCTCAGCTCCTGCCCACCTAGTGGTTTGAAAGCATGCAAATGAAAGTACATAAATAGGCACCACTTCAGTGGGAAGGTAACAGCGTTCTGTGCACCTTTGGTGTATACCCATGCCAGTTGTATGGCCACGGAAATTGTCTTCGGATAACACTGGCTCCTTGGCTAAGAAACGGAGATGAGCACCATGCCCATAGTCACACACAACTGGACATCTTTACCTTTATAGTTCATGTATAGACATGGCCTTCCAACAATAGTTGTAGACCCCGAAGACAACTGAGGGCTTGACACACACCACGTCTTCAGCTGAGGTAGCTCTTTCATTCCACCCAATGATAAAAGTTGAAAACTAAAAGAAAATAGACCTTCACAAACTGGTGCCACCTCTTAGATGCCTTTTTAAAAAAAACAAAAAACCCACCATCAGTCAATTGCAAAAGGCAGCTTTACTTGGAGTGGCTTACATCCTGTGGCAAGGTCTTTAACACCATCAAACAATCACATCTCTTGCCCAGAATTGCTTGAAATGAGATGGGTGGCAAATAAATGTAATAAATAAAATAATAATAATAAATAATAATAATAAAAACATCTTCCTATCACAGGCCCTTGGACAGGACTCAGTAGGTGGATAAAAGTGCTGATTCCATTGGCTGATTGTGCAACTAATCTTAATAATAATACAGATTGTAGACCTGCAAAGCACAATAGGTTTCTAAACTCAAACCAAATAAACCAAAAATTATGTTAGGAATTGTATATTCTCTCTCTCTCTCTCTCTCTCTCTCTCTCTCTCTCCTCTCTCTCTCTCTCTCTCTCTCTCTCTCTCTCTCTCTCTCTCTCTCTCTCTTATTTACCGTGTAATAAACCTATTTTGAATCTTTTGTGGCACTGTGCTGTGCTAAATGCCCTTTCATGAATCCTCTCAAGCATTGCTGATTTTCAAGTGCATCCCTGATTATTCATTCAAAATTATCTCCATCCATTTTTTTTTCATTTGTGATTTGTCTCATTAAAACTGGGCACTTCAGAAATGATGTAAAAGTTTGAAACGCATTCAGAAGAGGCCTCAAATAAACCACGTTCTGAGCTTTTTATTCTTTATTTCAAAGGGCACCTCTAATTGTGTTCTTTTGTCCCTGGGGAAAAAAAAATTGGTGCAGTTTTTACTTTCTAAAACCCCGAGAAATGCTCTCCTATTGCTGTTATGAAGATTTTCTGTCCTGCTGGTGTTATGTATAATGTCGTGCGGGAAGCAAATCTTGCATGTATCATGATCAATTATAAAACCATTCCGTTTTCGTATCATTAAAAGTCCCACCGTTAGTTATTTTTTTCCGTTCCTTCCCTCTACCAACATAACTTTGCAAAGAGGTTAGACGTCTGGAGTGAAAAATAATAGATATCTATTGTTTTATGAAATTGAGGCAGGTTTTTTGTTTTTTTTAAAATATGGTTTAAATATATTTTTACCAAAGGCTCAGCAGCATTTACAGGACCGTCTTTTACGGGACCGTCTTCTGCCACATACTTCCCTACGACCGGTGAGAGCGCACAGGGTCGGCCTCCTCCGGGTCCCGTCAGCGAAACAATGTCGTTTGGCGGGTCCTAGAGGGAGGGCCTTCTCTGTTGTGGCGCCCACCCTCTGGAAACAACTGCCCCCTGAAGTCCGCGTTTCTCCCACTCTCCCGGCCTTCCGAAAGAACCTTAAAACTTATCTTTGTCGGCAGGCCTGGGGATGATTGTGGGTTGTTGTTCGAAAGTTGTATGTGTGTTGAGTATCTATTTTTCATATTTTGATGTTTTGTATATGTTGTGAGCCGCTCCGAGTCTCCGGAGAGGAGCGGCATACAAATCAAATTAATAAATAAATAATAAATTTCACACCAACTTAAAACTTTAAAATGTGGATCCATGTTTTTTATATATATATATATATATATATATATATATATATATATATATAATATATATATATATATATATATATATATATATATATATATACATACATACATACATACATACATACATACATACATACATACATACATACATACATACATACATACATACATATATATATATATATATATATATATATATATATATATATATATATATATATATATATATAAAATTGTGGAACTATAAATGGTCCCTCTTGATAAGTTGACTGGCGTGAAAGTTGGAGCTGGCCAATCTGAACATGATTATCTGAACGTGATGATCAGATTGATCATTTGATTGTACTAGTCTGAAAACATTATTGAAGATCAGAAATATACATCTACATCTTCTCCATCTGCACCTACTCCTACACCTAGAGGGTGGTAGATAAGCCTAAAATGCTACTGCTATTTATAAGGTTGAAAATGGGAAGAGGGGGTTCCTTGGAGGGAAACATTCTTTCATTTTCACCTTTAAAAAGTCCAGTGCCTCCTCAAATGGTCCAAAATGGTATTAATGAAATTTGGGAGAAGAAAGGATGAATGTTGATAATAGGTTTTCAATGGCTTTTGGGTTTACTTGCAGTTTTAAGCCACTTGCCTCCCAGAAGTCTCATACTCCTATCTTTATTCTTAAACAAACTGACATTGTACGACACAAATAGG
Source organism: Bothrops alternatus (assembly GCA_034064705.1). NCBI lineage: Eukaryota > Metazoa > Chordata > Lepidosauria > Squamata > Viperidae > Bothrops > Bothrops alternatus. The sequence goes on from JARGCV010000065.1 coordinate 692,099, forward strand.
TCATTTGGCTACTGAATTATAGCAACACAATCTTGGGAAACTGGAGATCCCCTCTTGCCCATTAGCTGTCAGTTGTCTTCTCCTCATTTACAATCAATCATGCTTAATTACAACCAATCTAGTTAAGTATGAATGAGGAACCAAGGGTAAGATGGAAAGAAATATTGAGAATCCATCAAACATCACCACTCAGTTATATTTCCCACAAATATACATGATTTTACAAAAATCCAGAGAATTTGACTTTCAGTTTCTACAATTACGATTATAACAAGCATGCTGATGCTGATCGATCTGAACAAACAGCTTTGTGTGCACTTCTGCCTAAAGCTGTTATTGTTCTGTTTGTAGCTTGCTCTTGTACTTGCGTAATTATTTTGGCCTACTTACAGAAACTTCCTCTTATGTGATGTGCTCTCAACTCAGTTTGCAGAATTGTTGGATGGGGCTGTTTGTTTGATCTCCGCCATGTTAGCTTTTCTATGATCCAATAATGACTCCTTTGAGTTGGTCTTGACTCCTGGGAATAACAGAGGTTTTTTTTAAATAGTTTTAGAACATAGAATATAGCATCATAGCGCTGGAAGGAACCTTGGAGGTCTTCTAGTTCAACCCCCTACACCAGTGGTTCTCAACCTTTTTCAGGCTGAGACCCCACCTGCGCCGCCCATGCGCGGTGCGACCTCGACCTGCGCCGTGCATGCGCAGCGCGACGGGCCAAACCGTGCATGCGCAGCGTGCGCATGATGACCCGAACTGCGCATGCGCGGCGCGATGACCTGAACCGCGCATGCGCGGCACGCGTGATGACCCAAACCACGCATGTGCGGCACGACAGGCCGAATCGCGCATGCACGGCCTGTGCATGCGGCTGAGGGGAAATGGGGGGGAAAATGGCGGACTGCGGCGTTTGGCGACCCCCGTGAAATGGTTGTTTGACCCCAAATGGGGTCGCAACCCATAGGTTGAGAACCGCTGCCCTACGCAAGGTAAGAGACCTTGAGCAGTGTTCCAATATCTCAGGGATTGCCACAAAGAAGAAGGAGTCAAGCTATTCTCCAAAGCAGCTGAAGGCAGGGCAAAAAACAGTGGATGGAAACTGATCAAAAAGAGAAGCAACCTGGAACTAAGGAGGAATTTCCTGACAGTTGGAACAATTAACCAGTGGAACAACCTGCCTCCAGAAGCGGTGAATGCTCCAACGTTGAAAGTCTTTAAGAAGAGACTGGACAGCCATTTGTCTGAAATGGTATAGGGTTTCCTGCCTGAGCAGGGGGTTGGACTAGAAGATCTCTAAGGTCCTTTCCAACTTTATTATTATTATTATTATTATTATTATTATTATTATTATTATTATTATTATTATTATTATTATTATTATTATTATTATTGCCTTATATTATCCTGGTCAAGTGGCTGTCCAGTCTCTTCTTGAAAATCTACAATGATGGAGCACCTGCAACTCCGGAAGGCAAACAATTCCATTGATTAATTGAAAATTGCTCCTGAATTCTGGGTTGGATCTGACTTTAATAAGTTTCCACCCATTATGTCTTGACCTTCCCTCTGATGCTTTGGAGGTTAAGTCATTCCCCTTTACTCTGTGACAGCACCTCAAATATTGGAAGATTGCTACCATGTCACCCCAATCCTTTTCTTTGATAGGTACATACCTACCTTCCTCAGTTTATCATATGATTTAGCTTCCAGACCCTTGATCATCTTTGTTGCTCTTCCCTGAATACTTTCTAGGGTCTCAGCATCTTTTTATTGTATTGTGACCAGAACTAGACACAGTATTCCAACTATGGTCTCATTTGTGTTGTATAAAGCGGTACTCTCATTTGTCGTGATCTTGATGTTATCCCTCTGTTGATGCAGCCCAGACTTTTTAACAGTAAGCTATTATTGCTGGGTACGTATGGTATACTCCTCCTGCCCCAGGTTTGTAGGCTAATCTATAACCCTGGATTTCTTGACAGTCTCCCATCCAAAGCCTAACTAGGTCTGACTCTGCTGGGCATTTTTCAAGGTCAGTCAAGGTCAGCTCTGAGCTGCCATCCGAACTGGGTCTGTATTGCAAAGTATTAACTGCACAAATGGAAGCTCTCATGTTTCCCAGAATTGTTCACCTTTGAGTTTTGGCAGCAGTCAAAACAAAGGATAAATTGAAGCGATGATGAATGGAAGGCAGGAGACAATCAGGAATTGACTAGAGACAGTCCAGTGAGCAGACAGTCTTTGTGCCTTTTGAAAAGCACTAGCTCTCTAAATTAGGAATGAAATTGAAGGCCACGGTGATAAATATAAGACAAAAAGCCAACAACAGCACAGTGAAAATGTTACTTTTGAGTTCACAAAAGATAGAGATAGAACTTCAATTTTCTGAACTAGAATAAACAGGAAACCTTGGCCAAAATCTATCTTGCCAAGATATTCTAGCTGGAAAAATTATTTTGTGAGTGTGTTCAAATGCTGCATCACAACATTAATTTTTAAATTTTTATTGTATTATTGTATTGTTGTTGTGAGCCGCCCTGGGTCTTAGGAGAAGGGCGGCATATAAATTTGATTAAACTTAAACAACATACATGAATTTGTGCAATGGGAACTTCTGAGGATCGAATTGCTTCCAGTGACATGCAGTCAAAGAAGTCACTGATGAAAGAAAATAATGGTCTTTGCGCTACTCTACTCTATTGCCAAGAAAGCAACACATATCCATTGGTTTTTAGGTGTCCAGCCGAATGGAAAAGAATTTAGTTTTACTTTACTCTAGATCCCTTTGCATTAGCTTAGAGAAAATGTGTAGTTCCAATGGTAGGTGAGGAAATTTGCATGCATCAAAGATATACTAACAAATATATTTTCATAGAATATAGAATCTTTGGGCCGGAAGGGACTTTGGTGATCTTCTAGTCCAATCCCGTGCTCAAGGCTGGAGACCTTACATCACCCCAGAAAAATGGTTGTTTTTCACAAATTTCCAGTGATGGCGCACCCACAACTCTAGGATGCAAGCTGCTCCATTGATTGATTGTTCTCACTGTCAGGAAATGTCTCCTTAGTTCTAGATTGGTTCTCTCTTTAACTACAGCTTCCACCCATTGCTTTGTGTCCTGCCCTCAGGTGCTACAATGCAAAGTCCTTTAATTTCAGAGCTTTAATTTCTAGAAAACAATTGATTCACCTCCAACTGATCTGTGTCGTTTGAAAGAAGCATGGAAAGTTCTAGAATTCTCTGGAATGTTTAGATCTGGATTTTCCCAGCATTGGTTGATTCCATTGGAAACACTCTTAGAAGCCTCAGTTGCTCTTCTATAGATCCCAACCCACTGAGAAAGAACAAACCATTCTAAATGTGGTTTTGATTAAATATTGTGAAATTAAGCTATGGACAAAACCTGGCTGGTATATAAATGTTACTTTGACAGACCAAATCTTTGGCAGTTTCTTAAAATGTGCGCAATTATTTTAAACGATCTATTATAGTCCTTTAATAGGTATAGAGTTAGGGTTAGAGTGGAGCAAATAATGTAAAGAATATTCTTGAATAGAAGAATAAGGTTATTTTGGCCCTATGTCTAAAGAAAGTTAATTTGAATCGAAATTAATTTCTTTATGTTCCACCCAAATGGAGGCTTTTTTAAAAAAAACACACTACTTGCATAAATGTTTATTGAGTTATAATGTTTAGGCATACCCTTCAGATAATGTGTCAAATTATGAGTCAGATTCTTTGCTCATACATTTGCAAATCTCCAAGTATTGGCTTATGCATTTACTTCCCTCTCCATAATTTCCTGGAAAAGCTCCTGTTTTTTTCTGTCTAGTGTTGTGCGGGTGTGTTTGTGCATGCCTCTTTGATCAGGGAGAAAATACTTTCAAATAGTCAGCTGTAGCTTTATCAAAAGTCTGAAGAACCAGTGTTTCCCCACCCCCCCAAGTCCTCCCAATGTTCTCTTTTGTAGTTGATGTGCTCATTAGAGTCTCCCATTTAAACAGAACACTTAAGAATGCAAATTTGGTTTCAATGTGCCACTTGAAAGTCTAATGCTGCCCCAGCATGCAATCTGCTATCAAGGCAGGATTGATGCATGCTAAGCAAAGCCTTTGGTTTTTATTGCTAGCTTTGTGCATAGTGAGAGAGCAACCCAGATCTGAACGCTGTTGTGAACAGAAAGAAATTCATGCACATCCGCGCGGTGGCAGAGGAAAAGGGGAGGCAAAGTAGTGAGATCACACAGGCAGACAACACCCTCCACAGATCAAGTCAAAACCTAGGAGATGTATTTGCATGACAGTGTTCAGCTGGATTAGTATTAACTTTAGGCTTTCGGAACAGTGTATACAGTGTGAACCCAACCAATTTATTTAGTTTAGGGTCCAGTGCCTTGTCATAATCCAGAAAATGGGTTATTTCAGGAACCAGGGGAAATGTCTATCATTGTATGTATCAACTTGCATAGCTGTTCTTCAGCATCTATGGAAGCTAATCAAGGAACAACCTGAGAGTAAAGCTATCTTAGTTCTCTGACAAATAAAAACAGAAGAGAAATCTTGCATGGAGAAACCTCCAACTTATCCTTCACATCACCGCTTAAAAAGTCAAGGGGTAACTAATGGGGAGGAAAGCTATGGCAAATCTAGACAGCATACTAAAAAGCAGAGACGTCACCCTGCCAACAAAAGTGCAGAGTCAAGGCCATGGTTTTCCCAGTTGCAATGTATGGCTGTGAAAGTTGGACCATAAGAAAGGCTGAGCGCCAAAGAATGGAGGCCTTTGAACTCTGGTGCTGGAGAAGACTCCTGCGAGTCCCCTGGACTGCAAGGCGATCAAACCGGTCAGTCCTAGAGGAGATCAACCCTGACTGCTCCTTAGAAGGCCAGATCCTGAAGTTGAAACTCAAGTACTTTGGCCACCTAATGAGAAGGAAGGACTCACTGGAGAAGAGCCTGATGCTGGGAAAGATGGAGGGCAAGAGAAGAAGGGGACAACAGAGAATGAGGTGGCTGGATGGAGTCACTGAAGCAGTAGGCGTGAGCTTAAATGGACTCCAGAAGATGGTAGAGGACAGGAAGGCCTGGAGGAACGTTGTCCATAGGGTTGCGATGGGTTGGACATGACTTCACAACTAACAACAACAACAACTAATGAGGAGGAGAAATCAACCCTGTCTGTTCTCTAGCAGGACAGAAACTGAAGTGAAGCTCAAATATTTTGTCCATAAATGAGAAGAGATGACTCATTAGAAAATACCCTGATGTTGGGAAAGATTGGAGGCAAAAGGAGAAAGGGGTGGCACAGGACGAGATAGTTAGATAGTGTCATCAACGCAATGAGCATGAATTTGGACTAACTCAGAGAAACTCTTGTTTGAGCAAGGGTTTGGACTAGAAGACCTCCAACGTCCCTGCCAACTCTGTGATTCTGTTACTTTGCCACAGTGGAGGACAGATAGGCCTGGCATGTTATGATCCATGGGGCTGCAAAGACTCGGATATGACTTAGCAACTGAACAACAACAGTGAAGAAGAGTAACTTCTGCTTGACACAGAGAGTCATATCTACCCCAAATAAAAGAAGTTGGGTTGAAGAGAGAACATGTCTGATCTGGTATAAAAGAACTTCTTCACCTGACAAGAATCATTCACTATTTCAGGTCTCTCTCTGCTTGGGAAGCTGATTGTTCCAAATCAAGAGGAGCAAATATAATGATTTGAATAGAAGGGCGATATTTCATTCCCACCATAGCAGGGGAAAATGGGGGCCAAGGTTTTTGTGATTCCACCTTTCAGATGCTAATGGCTAATGGACAATTCCATTACCCTCCCCCGCCTGATTCTTTTTTTAATTTTTATATATTTTATTAATTTTTATAGGGTATGGGTTTTTATAAAATAACATTCTTAATATTGAGCAAACAGCATGTTGTCTGGGTTCATGTATTTAAAAAAACAATGAGTAATAATTAATTTCTATGTTACCATAATCAATATGTTAGTTAATCGCTCAAAGTCTTCTTCTTACTAGTATATATTCAATGTTATGTAGTACGTATTATGTTCCTTTCTCTCTAACTCGTTTTTCTAGCCATTGATATAAATTGTCCCATGTTCTAAAGTACACTGGGTTTTCTTTCTCTTTTATCTTCAATGTCAATCTGTCCATTTTTTCACAATCTAAAATTTCCTTAATTCGTTCTTCTTCCGTTGGTATGTTTTCATTTTTCCAATATTGGGCAAATACTATTCTTACTGCCAGTTGATACATGTAAAATTAAGTATACACAACTGTTTTCCTAGTTTCCTCCTATTATGCCTAACAGAAACAATTCTGGCTTAAAATCTATATTTTTATATATTCTTTCACTTCAAACCAGAGGCGGACAGCTCGATCCTTCCAACAGAGAACATTTTCAACTACAGATAGTCCTCAATGTATGACCACAATTGAGCCCAAAATTTTCTGTTGCTAAGCGAGACAGTGGTTAAGTGAGGTTTGACCCAGCTTACAACCATTTCTTGGCACAGTTGTTAAGTAATCACTGCAGGTTGTTAAGTTACTAACATAGTTATAAAGGGAACCTGGCTCCACCATTGACTTTGCTCGTCAGAAGGTACCAAAAGATGGTTACAGGACCCTGGGTCACTGCAAACATCATAAGTGCATGCCAGTTGCTAAACAACTGAATTTTGATCACGTGACCATGGGGACTCGGCAAGGGTTGTGAGTGTGAAAAACAATCCCAAGTCACTCTTTTCAGTGCCATCGTAAGTCTGAACAGTCACTAAATGAATAGTTGCAGGTTGAGGACTATCTATAGAAGGACAGGGATTCGTTGCTGCTGTGAATGACCTTGGAGGCAACGCCAGTCTTCGAAAATTCTCCTCCATAATTAGCCAATGATTAAGAATATCAGGCACGCACAGGCTAAAAAAATCTTACATCTTATTCTTACATCTCTCTCTTCCTTCTGAATTTTCATTGCTCGTGTAGGCTCTGTCGGTTTGGCAGATTTGTAAACAATATCCATACTCTTGTCTTCAATAACTGGAGGAATGGAAAAGTTTTGACCAGGATCTAAAATAACATTCACATCCTACCAGAAGAGGCATTTCATGGCTTTAAAATATCAACGCACTTCCAGTTCCAAAGAACATCTTGGCTCATCAGAGCTGCATTCACACTCCTCCGCATTGCAATGTAAAGTTATTTTTAAGAGCTGGTTTCTGTACAACCCCCTCCCCCCATCCACTCCTCATCTCATCTTGTTAGGAATCTGTTTTAATTTATACTTTGAACAAAGGTGATGCCATAATTTGCCTCAAAGTCTCCTATAATGGAAGGATGCCCTTGGAGTTGCCTAGGAATTTCTCCCAAAGACAAATTATGCCACAACTCTGGAAACGGAACCACCGAAATAAGCTGTGAATCGATATGCTGCCATGTGACACATGATAGTTGTCATATAAGAGAGAGTCATTTTGATCTAATGGTTAGGGCACCGGGCTAGAAAGCAGAAGACCATGAGTTCAAAATCCCACTTTAGCCATGAAAGCCAGCACCAGGAGACTGTGGGGTCAATCACCAGGAAACTGTGAGTTCTAGTCACAGCTTTGGCATGAAAACTGTCTGAGTGACTTTGGGCCAATCACTAGGAGACAGTGAGTTCTAGTCCCTCCTTAGGCACGAAAACTGTCTGAGTGACTTTGGGCCAATCACTAGGAGACAGTGAGTTCTAGTCCCTCCTTAGGTATGAAAACTGTCTGAGTGACTTTGGATCAATCACCAGGAGACAGTGAGTTCTAGTCCCTCCTTAGGTATGAAAACTGTATGAGTGACTTTGGATCAATCACCAGGAGACAGTGAGTTCTAGTCCCTCCTTAGGTATGAAAACTGTCTGAGTGACTTTGGATCAATCACCAGGAGACAGTGAGTTCTAGTCCCTCTTTAGGCACGAAACTGTCTGAGTTTGGGCCAATCATACCTAGTCCCGCCTTAGGTATGAAAGCCAGCTGCATGACTTTGAGTCAGTCCCTCTCTCTCAGCCAGTGGCGGGATTCAAATATGTGAAGAACCGGTTCTTTGTGTGGATGCTGCTTCTGGAAGTCTGTTCTGGGTTTGGGCAAACTGGCTGAATCCCACCACTGCTCTCAGTCCAATCCCACCTCACAGGATCATTGTTGTGGGGAAAATAGGAGGAGGAAGGTATGTCGGGAATGTTCACCGCCTCGAATTGTTTGTCAAAATAACAAAAGCGAGATACAAACAAAGCAAATAAATTTAAAAAAAATCATCTCGCCACCATCCTATTTCCAATTCTTTGACTTGCAGGAACAAGAAAAGCACCTTCTGTCCGTCTGTCCTTCCGTCTGCACCAGGGGTAGGCAACCTCGGTTCTTTTATGACTGGTGGACTTCAACTCCCAGAATTCCTGAGCCAGCCATGCTGAGGGAAAAGGGAGAGGTTCTCAAGCTGAGCCATGCTGGCTCAGGAATTCTGGGAGTTGAAGTCTACGAGTCCTAAAAGAGCCAAGGTTGCCTGGTCTACACACACACACACACACACACACACACACACACACACACACACACACACACACACAAACCAGCCAGGCCAGTCTAGGCCAAATGGATTTCGTTTTGGCGATGCAGCCAAAAGCCAAAGTACACGCCGGCATTGAAATGATTTTGCTGCATTTGCCATAGGCAGCTGTTATGCTAATCTCATTTACGGTGTTGTCGGTGATGAGCCAGCTTTGGGAGGGAAAAGGGGGGGGGGAAGCTGAAATCATGATTAGATCCCTATTGTGATAACTGTTATTTATTACTGTCAAATGGTATTAATGTCTGATTCCAAGATGAGAAGAGAGAGCTCCGTGCACAAGGTTGAGTCTTCTATTCATGGACAGTGGTAACAAAAGGCGGCTGATGGATCCCACGACAAATGAACCTCGTTGCTGCCGTAAGAAAGAATAATGGATTTAATTTGCATATGTTTTAAAAGGGTAATGAAGTAATAGGATGTTTATCTTCCTAGAAGAGGGGTAGTTTTGGTTGGCAGGAGTCCAGTGATAGCCAAACCCGTTGTGGAATGTTTACTGTTCACTTGATGTGGTAGGGGGCTATGTTTCCCCCCTCCCCACAGTGGCAGGTACATAAAAGGAGTCCAGACAATTTATTCTTGGAGGGGGCAGGAGAGAAGCCAAACTATCTAAGTATCTTCATCACTTCTTCATTCTCCAATTTCCTCTTTACCTCCTTTCTTTTCCCCTTCACGATAACTTCTCCACCTTGCTCTTCAAGACACTGCTTTCATCATCATCATCGTCATCATCATCATCATCATCATCATCATCATCATCAAGTTGGAAGAGACCTTGGCGGTCTTCTAGTCCCACCCCCTGGTCAGGCAGGAAACCCTGTACCATTTCAGACAAATGGCTGTCCAGTCTCTTCTTAAATGGCTGTCCAGTCTCTTCCAGTGTTGGAGCATTCACCACTTCTGGAGGCAGGTTGTTCCACTAATTAATTGTTAACTGTCAGAAAATGTCTCCTTAGTTCTAGGTTGCTTCTGTCTTTGGTTAGTTTCCATCCGTTGCTTTTGTCCCCTTGACAATTGAATGACACACCATAGATCATCCATGTTCTGAAAGAAACTTGTTTTTTAAGCCACTTATATGTCCAGAGCTTTGCACTCTGTATCTCTTCTTCATCCCAATGTCCACCTCGTAAAATTGCTAACGGCTAGATCTCTCTGGGTTGCAGTAAACATTATTTGTGGCTAGAGGCCAGATCACAGGCATCAAACTCTACTGCGTCACATGACGTATTGTGATGGATTGCCTTTGTGGAACCAGAGTGGACGTGTCCTGTGCATGATGCATCTCGCCCGCAGCCTGCCAGTTTGGGACCCCTGGGTTAGATGATCATGATTTGGAGGTTATTTCCAGAAATATTTGGCCAGGAGTTGAAATGACTGTAAAAACATCTTCCAGGCCAAGTGTACTGCAGTCTATTTGAAACTTAACTTACATAGTTCTCTACTTTGAAATAGCCCCTTTAGCAAAATGTCTGTTGTTGAGTTTGGTGTCTAAACTGAGAATATACAGTAGCTATACATAAGTAGGTATAAGAAGGTGACTAACAAGCAAGCACTGGAGCGGGTGATACCAGACATGTCACTAGAAGGCAAGATCACGAAACTGTGTCTCACTTACTTTGGCCATGTCGTGCAGGAGAATTCACTGAAGAAAGCAATTATGTTGGGAAGAGTTAGTGATAAAATGAAACCAGGCCACCAAGGAACACAGGGACTGGACACCATCAAAGCTGACATCAGCCAGAGCATAGAAAAACTCAAAGAAGTAGTGCAAGATCGGAAGATGGGGAGAGACCTGGCCCATAGAATTGACAAGAGTTGGACACAAGTGAATGGATAACATCATCATTACCATCACACATAATTATTCTCTTCTCTTCTCTTCTCTTCTCTTCTCTTCTCTTCTCTTCTCTTCTCTTCTCTTCTCTTCTCTTCTCTTCTCTTCTCTCCTCTCCTCTCCTCTCCTCTCCTCTCCTCTCCTCTCCTCTCCTCTCCTCTCCTCTCCTACCCTCTCCTACCCTCTCCTACCCTCTCCTACCCTACCCTACCCTACCCTACCCTGCCCTGCTCTACTCTACCCTACCCTACCCTACCCTACCCTACCCTGCTCTGCTCTGCTCTGCTCTGCTCTACTCTACTCTACTCTACTCTACTCTACTCTACTCTACTCTACTCTACTCTACTCCATTCCATTCCATTCCATTCCATTCCATTCCATTCCATTCCATTCTATTCTATTCTATTCTATTCTATTCTATTCTATTCTATTCTATTCTATTCTATTCTATTCTATTCTATTCTATTCCTAAAGGAACCCTAGAAAATATCGTCTTTCTGATCATTTAATTCCTCCCTGTTGCTTGCTAAGAACAGAGAAGCAAAGGATGACTCATCATGTCATTTTTTTTTGTTGGGGGAGGAATTTTCAACAGAAAGAGGGGAAAAAAAATCCCATCCCCAATATATTCCATTAATTGCCCCTCTCCAGAAGTTGAGCTTCCTGGAGATCGTCTTGTCTCATTTTCTGTTTTGAGCTGCTTTGTTCCGAGTTGCCTCTATTTGTTCTGATGGAAATCTCTTTAGGGCGGCTATTTGAATCTGAGACTTGCTTGTCAAACAGCGTAATGTATTCTGTGACTACTGTCTTTTGCCGAGTGTGGGATTGTTATGACATCTATAATATAACAGAGTAACTGCTTTCAAGCCTCTGAAATGTATCTTTCACAGATGTTGGCATACTGACTCACCGTTGAGGAAAGCTGAAATTGTCTTTAGCTCAGTCATAACTAAGTGACTAGTCGATTTTTAACACAGGGATTAGATCTTGAAACGAAAGCAGAAGGTCCGTTGTCCGTCCTTGGCTGCAGAAATGTGGGTCCAATGTTAATGTTTTACCTGATTTTAGAGGAAGCATTTGAGGATTGAAATCATTCTTTAATGCTCAGATTTAAGCTCGTGCCCTGTACTCATTTTGGGAAGTCGGGGGGGGGGGGTTGTAGGATAGGGGATTATAATAATGCACTCAATTGTAACACTCGCAATATATAAGAAAGAAATATTTACTGATCTAAAAGAATGCATGTTTGGGGGGGGTTTCATATAGTACTCAACTGTTATATTAGTAATATACAAGAATGATATATTCTTTTTTGGTAAAGAGGGGTTGCTCGTGCAGTGCCTCGGAACGACATCTGGAGGGATTGGAGAGTGAGGAGTGAAGGTGAAGGAAAGTAGGTAGGTTGTAGGAGGGTGGAGAGAGGGAGAGAGAGAAGGTGGGGGGATGGAGTAGCAGAGGGAGGAAGAAGAGGGTGATGTGGTGGGGGATGCTGCTGAGCAACACCCATAGTTCTTTTAATTATTCTATGCAAGTTTTTATATTTTGTTAAAGTTGAAAATGATTGTATTAAGTTGAGTTGTATTTAATTTGATATATAATTATAATTATAAAATTAATAAAATATTTTTTTAAAAAGAAATCATTCTTTAATGCTCAGATTTAAGCTCGTGCCCAAATAATGCTGGCAATTCCCAGGTTTGTGCTTTTAAATAACATTAAGGGCAAATATTAAGTCAATACACAAATAGTCCTTGACTCACAAATGAGCCCAGACTTTCTGTCGCTAAGCAGTACAGTCGCTAAGTAAGTTTACAATCTTTCTTGCTATGGTTGTTAAGGGAATCACCACAGTTGTTAAGCTAGTGACACGGCTGTTAAACTTCTCTGGCTTTTTTTTTTCCTAATTATTTTTTTTCAAAGGTTTTGGAAAACGTCTATCGCCACCTACTCGCTCACGGCGACTTACAAGGTGGCATACAGGAAATTAAAAAAAAAAACCAATATAAAAGGAATAAAAGGAATAATCATCAAAAAAGAATAAAAGAATAAACTCCACTGCCCGGTGACAACACACACTCATAACCAGCCATTTAACGGACTCCATCCTGCTCTGGGCTCCCCAGTCCCGCTGGCGGAACCATGTCTTTAGAGCTTTCCGAAAGAGTGTCAGACTGGGGGCCAGTCTAATTTCAGGAGAGAGGTCTGTTGTCCAGGTTCCGACTAATGAAACACTTCAAAGAACTTTCAGCATGTTTATCCCAAAGCCTTTTATTATTTATTTATTTATTTATTTATTTATTTATTTATTACTTAGATTTCTATGCCGCCCTATTTCAAGAACTCAGGGTGGCTCACAACATAAATACTACATGTAGAAATCTAATATATAAAACATTTGTAAAACCCGTCAATTAAAAGACCAATCATCCAAACAAACATACAAACATACATACACTGGCTGGGGCCAGGTGTTAACTGCCCCAGGCCTGTCGGCAAAGATGAGTCTTAAGTAATTTGCAAAAGGCGGAGAGGGTGGGGGCAGTACGGATCTCCGGGGGGAGTTGGTTCCAGAGGGCCGGGGCCGCAACAGAGAAGGCCCTTCCCCTAGGCCCCGCCAGGCGACACTGTCTGGCTGACGGGACCTGGAGAAGGCCGACTCTGTGGGCCCTAACCGGTCACTGGGTTTCATGGGGCAGCAGACGGTCCCGTAAGTAACCTGGTCCGATGCCATGTAGGGCTTTATAGGTCATAACCAACACTTTGAATTGCGTTCGGAGACCAATTGGCAGCCAATGCAGCTCGCGGAGTGATGCCGAAATGTGGGCATTTCTAGGCAGGCCCAACACTGCTCGCGTGGCTGCATTTTGCAGTGTTACAAATTGGCAGCACATCATGGACGTTTTATGCCAGAATCTGACTTCCTCTTGCTGGCATCTAACTTTTCTTGCTAAACCGCTCCCTTATCTTGCAGTCACAAGTCACATTATCCAATTAGTGTGAAGGTCAAAGGTTTACTTCCTCTTTCTTTCCCGGGATTTTTACCCCCCCCTCTAAGCTATGTATTAACCCAATAAATACCAGACAGTTTTGCATATTGTCAAAGCAAGAATATACAGTATTTGCAGCATTGACATCTATGGCAATTCTCAGTCATCCAGGTCATGGTTGTCCCAAAGATGCTTTTTCAAGAGTCTTGGAAGACATCTTGCTTCTCATCCAAGAAGCTTTATCAGTTCTGACTGGACGGTGGTCCTTCCATTCCCCACCCTCCAGTCAGCGCTGAAGAAGCTTCTTGGATGAGAAGCGAAACGTCTTCAAAGAAAAACAAAGAAGTCCAGTTTGCCTCTTGAAAAAGCACCTTTGGGACTTCTGGAGAGATGAAGCTCCAGAGGGACCTCTGTGCTTGTCAAAAGGTCGCAAAAGGGGATCACGTGACCCCGGGACACCGCAACCGTCATGAGTCAGTTGCCAAGCGTTCAAATTTTTCATCACATGACCGTGGGGGATGCTGTAATGGTTGTGAGTGTGAAAAGCAGTCATAAGTCACTTTTTTCAGTGCTGTTATAACTTCAAATGGTCACTAAATAAACTATTGTAAGTCGAGGGCTACTTGTACCGGGCAATATTAATAAAACTGCGAAACCATTGTGACATTGGTGTGAATGAGTGAGTGGAACAGCACGCTTTGGATGAACAGCTACCAAATTGGCAGGGCTTATATACTCATGAATAAATTCAGCAAATATGAAAACTGTCAATATCATTCCCCCCCCTACAAATTCTATGGTGGGATGACCCTGTTTCGACACAACATGCAAAAGTCGTGGGTAGAGTTTGCAAATTTCCAAATGTTTCATTTCAAGCCAGTCTGCCATGTTGGCTCCAGCACGTTTAAACATTTGTGGCTTTTCCGCCATTCTTTCCTGTCCTGTTAGAATTACAGCATGTGGCATCTAATAAAATGGAGTATCAAAAACAACAACAACAACAACCCGGAGATGGTGTTATGTTACATCTGACACTTCCCAGATTAATGTTTACGACTTGCGATTATACATTCGGAGGAAATGCTTTGAAAAAATAATAATTAACTCTTGTCAGCACCTTGCATTAAACAGAATGAGACACAAGGGATATTCTAATCATTTGGAGTAAGGGCTGGTTGGTTTTTTTTCCAAAGACAGTAGCCACAACCCTTGGGACAAAAGCCAACCCCTCATATTCCTGATGTCGCTGACCAATTAAAAAATATAATTATTAAGAGGTTCTTCTGCTTTTCCTAGCTCTGAAAATATGCTCTAAGTAGCAATATGGGACATTTTAATTGCCCCCCCCTGATTTATGGAATCCTGGCTGAACCTTATAATACATAGACTAGAATACTTTATTGGCCAAGTGTAATTGGACACACAAGGAATTTGTCTCGAGTGCATAAGCTCTCAATGTACATACCGTACAAACAACAAGGTAATATAATCAGTGTTGTTGTTGTTAGTTGTGAAGTCGTGTCCAACCCATCGCAACCCCATGGATAACGTTCCTCCAGGCCTTCCTGTCCTCTACCATCTTCTGGAGTCCATTTAAGTACACACCTACTGCTTCAGTGACTCCATCCAGCCACCTCATTCTCTGTCGTCCCCTTCTTCTCTTGCCCTCCATCTTTCCCAGCATTAGGCTCTTCTCCAGCAAGTCCTTCCTTCTCATTAGGTGGCCAAAGTACTTGAGTTTCAACTTCAGGATCTGGCCTTCTAAAGAACAGTAGGGTTGATCTCCTCTAGGACTGACCGGTTTGATCGCCTTGCAGTCCAGGGGACTTGCGGGACTCTTCTCCAGCACCAGAGTTCAAAGGCCTCCATTCTTTGGCGCTCAGCCTTTCTTATCAGTGTATGTACAAACATACAAACAACATCTACATACAAATAACAAGGTAATATAATCATACTAATAGGAGAAGGTAATAGAAAAGTTGAGAAGGGTAATAGTAATAAAGCCCTATCCCAAAGGTGCTTTTTCACGAGGCAATTGGACTTCTTTGTTTGTCTTTGAAGATGTTTCGCTTCTCATCCAAGAAGCTTCTTCAGTTCTGACTGGATGGTGGTCCTTCCATTTCCCCACTGGTAATACAGTAGGGCTGTATTACTATTGTCTTTTAAAGGTTTTCTTTTATCATGCATCCTTTTTAATTTGAGAAAAAGAAGAGGTAGCACTATTGGTTCAAATGTTGTGGGCAAAAAATTGTACAACTGTGGCTCCAGCCCCTTGTGGTTGCTTTCTCATTGTTGTCCCTATTTCACCCATATGAAGCCTGCAAAAATGCTCTGTGGATTCCGAGCCGGCTTTGAATGCAATCTATTTGACTCTTTCATGATGACTTTTGCTGGAATCAGCTCATCTCCCCAAAGAGTTGGATTCCCTTGTCTATCATAGAAGTGCTGATACCACTTTATTCCTTTATGAACATTGATTTAAAGAAGCCATTTAATATTTTCTGGCCAAGTGTATTTCTTCAGTCAATAAATTATCCTTGGTACCCCTCCGAGGCTCAGCTGTCTGTTCCACTGACCTCTTGTTTTTCATGGACTGTAATTGGGAAAAATGTCCTGTTCTTTATCTTAACCACTAAAACAATCACATGGACTCTTTGACTCTGCTTCCCATACAGATATTTTATAGAATTTCTGATTCATTCCAGTACCCCTTCCATTGTCTGTGTATGTTTGAATTTCCATCTGTCTGTCTATCTGTCTTGTCTTTCTGTCTATCATCTCTCTCTCTCTCTCTCTCTCTCTCTCTCTCTCTCTCTCTCTCTCTCTCTCTCTCTCTCTCTCTCTCATCTATCTATCATCTATCATCTCTATCTATCTATCTATCTATCTATCTATCTATCTATCTATCTATCTATCTATCTATCATCTATCTATCTATCTATCTATCTATCTATCTATCATCTATCTATCTGTCATCTATCATCTATCATCTCTATCTATCTATCATCTATCTATCTATCTATCTCTATCTATCTATCTATCTATCTATCTATCTATCATCTATCATTATCTATCTATCTATCTATCTATCTATCTATCTATCTATCTATCTATCTATCTATCTATCTATCTATCATCTATCATCTATCATCTCTATCTATCAATCTATCTATCTATCTATCTATCTATCTATCTATCTATCTATCTATCTATCTATCTATCTATCTATCTTTCTTTCTGTCTGTCTGTGTCTGTCTCTCTATCTACATTTATTTATACTTGTATCTATTTCTATTAAATCTAAATCTAAATCATATTTCTCCCCCACCCTCTCTCTCTATCCTTCCCTCCCTCCCTCCCTCCCTCCCTCCCTCTCTCTCTCTCATGCCCCCCCCCACACACATGGTATTCCACATACATGATTTTTATTAATCCAAAGCTCTGGGTTTAGTTTGCTTACTACTGCTTAGTATGATACTTACTGTATTTTGTTCTAGAAAAGACTCCCCTTTTTGGCATATATTAATCTCTTGCTGAACGCTTTCCATGTGCGATGTTCTTTTCCTTGCATTCTTTATTTGATTATATTTCATTCACTGCTACCCACATTCTTTTGAATTTGGCTCAGCTGAAATTCTGGATTGTTTTTTTTTTCACCCCAAAGGGTTGCTTCCTTTTCAACTCAACTAACCAGGTAGTGAAACTAGTTGAATTTCCTAAACAACCTGTCTCTTAATTAACCAGCTTCCTACCTTCTCTCCTTCTGAAAAGTATTGGTTGTAAGTTAGTCTGCTATATCAGTGTCCAGGGTTATTTGGTCGTAACAAGTTTAATATACTAATATTAATATTGATAGCACTCCACAACATTGTCTTTTTGAGTCTGTATTATAGTGCTTCCCATCCTTGGCAACTTTAAGATGTGTGGACTTCAGTTGCTAGAATTCCCCACCTAGCATTGCTCTATTGGCTGTGGAGATATACTGCCTATCCTGATTATTATTATGGGTTCTGGGCTATTCTTTTTTTTTTTGTAAAAATTTTTATTATTATTATTAATTTTATAATTATAAATACAATGTAATTGTAAATAATAAACATAATTATATCGTAAGGCATCGCTCAGCATCACCCCACCAGCCACATCCCCCTCTGACTTCCTCCCTTTCATCTTCTATCCCCCCACCATCTCTACCTCCCTCACTCTCCTCACTCCTCTTACAACTCCCTACTTCCCTAACTCCTCTCCCAAACTCTTCCCCCTCCTCGAATGTGGTTCTGAGGTGCCGCTAAGACAATCCATCTCTAATCTTACATAACACAATTACATATTACAAATAATAACATTATAAATCCCCCCCAACCACCCCCCCCGACTTCCCAAAGTGAATACAGGGTAAAAACACAAGAAAACCCACTAATTTACTCCAAAATATACAAAACCTATTAAGAATACTATATTTTGCAACCTAACACATAAATATTTAATTATATGCTAAATACAATTTCTTAAACTGATATCTCCCTTGTATATACTCTATCCATCTTTTCCAGTCCAACAAATATTTCTCATTTGAGTGGTCCTTCAAATGTGCAGAGATTTTAGCCATTTCTGCCATATTTGTTACTTTCAAAATCCATTCTTCAATAGATGGTAGTTCTGGCTTCTTCCAATATTGTCCCACCAACAATCTTGCTGCTGTGATCAAATTTGTCTCTATGGTGGTACAGTCCTTTATAATGCCAAGCAGAAACATCTGTGGTAGAAATTCAATACGTTTTTTTTAGAATATTTTGAAGAATCCACCATATTTTTATCCAAAAAGCCTTAATTTTTTTACAAGTCCACCATACATGAAAATAAGTAGCATCCATACTATCACATCTCCAACATTTAGCTTGTAAGTTAGGGTACATACATGATAATTTTTTTGGATCCAGATGCCACCTGTAAAACATTTTATAAAAATTTTCTCTTAAATGAATCGCTTGTGTAAATTTTACATTTTTCACCCAGATCTTTTCCCAAGTTTCCATCAAAATTGGTTGTCCTAAATTTTTTTCCCATTCTGGGCTATTCTGAGACACGGTTTTCCGATCTGTATTTTATAGAACCTTCGAGTTCATTATTTTTATTTGAAGCTACATTTTCTAAAAAGTCCAACAGTGAAATAAATAACCAACAGTATTGCAATTCTGTCAAAGATATGCTGGCAGCTACTCATATTTTCAATTCTGTTCTGGATAATGTAATATCCCTCTTAACAATAGAAGTTAAGAGGGAGCAGACATGAGTTTATTAACGTGCAATCCTGTCCAAAACTCTGCTAGGAGACTACACCTTTTGGAGACGATCTGAAAATGGTGTCCTTCAAGCTTCTTATTCCAGTTTTCTGATGCTTTGCTGGCTTATTTTAATGTTTAGAGAGAAAGAATTGACTTTGCATTCCACAGCTTGGCTACAACTATATCTCTTTTTAAAAAGGCCACCAGATATATACCATTTATATTATATGGCCCAAGCTGTGTAAAATAAAATACATGCTGAGTATAAAATGTAACCAAACCAACCTCATTACTGCTTCAATTCTACCGCCTGGAAAACATTTTTCACTTGCAGGCTAACTCAATTTAATGGGTTTATGATGCAAAACCTGACCTCTTTTGCAAACAGAGAGCAAAATAAAATTGATTTATATGAGACAGTGGAAGAGAAACCATATCTATCGGCCATCATATGGTGAATTTCCATTGATTGGAGAAAAAATGGTCCACTGTTTCAAAGGTACGAAAACCCAGATTGGCTCTTAAAATTCCATACATTTGCTGGCAAAACATTTCCTTCCTTTCCCAATTTTGCAATGTTACTTTAATGTCTCAGAAAAGCTTATAGAAATGATGCGTCCCTGCATTAATCCACTGGTTAGGCTCATTGTCCGTCTCTGTCTGTCTGTCTGTCTGTCTGTCTGTCTGTCTGTCTGTCTGTCTGTCTATCTATCTATCTCTGTCTATGTCTGTCCGTCCATCCATCCATCCATCCATCCGTCCATCCATCTCTGTCTGTCTGTCTGTCTGTCTGTCTGTCTGTCTATCTATCTATCTATCTATCTATCTATCTATCTATCTATCTATCTATCTATCTATCTATCTATCTATCTATCTATCTATCTAATATTTCCTGAGTTCCTATGTATATTCTATGTATCCTGAGATAGATAGATAGATAGATAGATAGATAGATAGATAGATAGATAGATAGATAGATAGATAGATAGATAGATAGATAGATGATAGACAGACAGACAACATGTAATCTATAAACTGTGCTTTCTGCCTTTGTGTTTTCATTTTCGGTCCCTCTCAGGATTTGCAGCCTAACCTGCCTCTCTAACAAATAGTTCCCGTAGAATTTTACACTTTTCGGTATTATTTCTCTGTACGGCACATCCTGTGTTTTGGAGCCCAGATAAACATTATTGCCCTACAGTTCATTCTCTGCAACTGTTTGCAGTGATCCATTCAATTATCCCTGGTAGACGTCAGAGAAGGAACAAGCACGCTTAATTTCATTTAGCACCTAAAGCAAGTGTAAAATGATTGGAGTCACATTTTAACCTCTCTCTTGATTCACCACAATTAAATAAACAGCGCATTAGCATAGCAAACAATTAAAGAACCCCATTTTACGTTTGATATGTGCCATACATATCAAATTATTTCAGAACACAGGAGGGGGAGATGTTTAGTGGGAACTCTTGGCAGTATCTGTGTCTTCCCAAAATGCACAGCTGCTATTATAAAAGAAAATAAATTCCATCCTGAGTGTTGAATGGGCAAAACACAGTGAGATTCAACATTCTCCTTCCATATTTATTGTCGGTGATATTGATCCGGAAATAAAGGAATATTTATCCCAAAGGGGATCCATTTAGTCTAGAGTTTCATTAATTTTGATACCTTTTTCCACCCATGCAATTTGTTACAGCAACTTACAATCACTCCAGTTCTCAGTTTAGAGCAGTGGTTCTCAACCTTTTTCAGGTTGAGACCCCACTTGCGCCGCCCATGCACGTCACGACCCCGACCCGGGCGTGCGCACAACGGGCCGATCCGCGCATGCGCGGCGCGTGACGAAAAAAATAAAAAAATCATAAAAATAAAAAAATAAAACAAAATGGCGGACCGCGACGGCCCGATTTGCACATGCACGGTGCGCGACGGCCCAACCTGCACATGCGCAGCGCGCACGCGACAAAAAAAATAAAAAAATTAAAACAAAATGGCGGACCGTGGTGTCCGGCGACCCCCGCGAAACGGTCGTTCGACCCCAAATGGGGTCGCGACCCATAGGTTGAGAACCGCTGGTTTAGAGCAATGTTTTTCAACTTCAGCAGTTTTAAGATGAGTAGATTTCAACTCCCAGAATTCTCCACTCTGGCTTGGAAATTCTGAGAACTGAAGTCCACCCTGCTTAAAATTGCCGAGGTTGAAAAACACACTGGTTTGGTTCAAGATAAAAGTAAAAAAAAAAAGTAAGGTTCTGCATTTAGGCAAGAAAAAACAAATGCACAGGTATAGTATAGGTGGTACCTTGCAACTGTGAGAGGGATCTCGGAGTCCTAGTGGACAATCCCTTAAATATGAGCCAGCCGTGTGCTGCAGCTGCCAAATAAGCCAACACAGTGCTAGGCTGCATTAACAGAGGAATAGAATCAAGATCCTGTGAAGTGTTAATACCACTTTACAACGCCCTGGGAAGGCCACACTTGGAATACTACATCCAGTTTTGGTCACCACGATGTAAAAAAGATGCTGAGACTCTAGAAAGAGTGCAGAGAAAAGCAACAAAGATGATTAGAGGACTGGAGGCTAAAGGAACGGTTGCTGGACTTTGGTATGTCTAGTTTAATGAAGAGAAGGACGAGGGGGGACAGGATAGCAGTCTTCCAGTATCTCAGGGGCTGCCCCAAAGAAGAGGGAGTCAAGCTATTCTCCAAAGCACCTGAAGGCAGGACAAGAAGTAACAGATGAAAAGAGAGAAGCAATCTAGAACTAAGGAGAAACTTCCTGACAGTTAGAACAATTAACCAGTGGAACAACCTGCCTCCAGAAGCGGTGAATGCTCCAACACTGGAAAGTCTTTAAGAAGAGACTGGACAGCCATTTGTCTGAAATAGTATAGGGTTTCCTGCCTGAGCAGGGGGTTGGACTAGATGACCTCCAAGGTCCCTTCCAACTTTATTATTATTATTATTATTATTATTATTATTATTATTATTATTATTATTATTATTATTATGGATCATCGCACAGTCAGCCAGATGTTCAGACTAGATTTGGCATTTAGTCTACCTATCGAGTCCTTACCAAGGACCTGGGATAGGCAGATGTGGATATTTGATGGTATTACAGATATTGTCGCAGGATGGAAGCAGTTCCTAGTAAGGCCACCTTTTGCAATTGACTAATGGTGAATTTGTCAATGCCAATGGTGTTCAAGTGGTGCTCCAGTTGTTTTGGGATTGCAGCCAAGGCACCTATTACTATTGGTACTACCCTTGCTTGCTTTTGCCACAGTCTTTCTATTTCTATTTGTAGGTCTTTGTATTTTGTTATCTTCTCCAGTTCTTTCTCGTCTATTCTGCTGTCTCCAGGCACTGCCACATCCACTATCCAGACTTTTTTGTCTTTCTTATCGACAATTGTTAAGTCCGGGGTGTTATGTTGCAGGTGCTTGTCTGTCTGTTTGAATTCTGAAGTCTCAGAGCAGTTTAATTTTATCATTTTCTATGACTTTCTCTATTTTATGATCCCACCAGTTTTTGCTTACAGGCAAATGATATTTCTTGCAGATCTTCCAATGCACCATTGTTGCTACTCTGTCATGCCGCTACTTGTAGTCAGTCTGTGCGATCTTCTTGCAGCAGTTTACCAGGTGGTCCACTGTTTCTTCAGCGTCTTTGCATAGGCGGCACTTACTGTCTGTTGCTGTCTTCTCAATTTTGACTTTATATGCATTTGTTCTTAAGACTTGGTCTTGTGCAGCCAGAATTAGTCCCTCGGTCTCTTTCTTCAATTTTCCTGCTCTTAGCCATTGCCAGGTCTTGTTATTATCTGCTTTCCCAGCTATTTTTTTAACGTATTGGCCACGTAGTGTTTTGTCTTCCCATACCTCTATTCTGTTCTTCATTTGGTCTTTCTTGTAAGCCAGTTTGGTCTCTCCAGTAGTCAGTAAACCTTCCTGATATACTAATTTCCTGATATACTAATTTCAGTGCATCTTCATCATTGTTCTTCAGATATTCTTCCAAAGCCATTTTTTCTTCTTCAACCATCTGATGTACTTGCAGCATTCCACGCCCACCTATTTGCCTTGGTAGATAAAGTCTGTCAATGTCACTGTGTGGATGAAGGGCATGATTCATTGTCATTATTTTTCTGGTCTTCCTATCCATTGCTTTTAGTTCTGCTTGAGTCCAGTCCACTATTCCAGCGGTGTATCTAATAACTGGAATTGCCCAGGTGTTGATTGCCTTTATGGTATTTCCTCCATTGAGTTTGGACTTTAAGATCTTCTTCACTCTCTTGATGTATTCACCTCTAATCTTTTTCTTGACTTCAGTGTGCTTGATGTTGTCAGCTTGAAGGATACCCAAGTATTTGTAGTAATCTTCCTCATCCAGACTCTTAATGTTATTTTCATGGGGCATCTTGATTCCTTCAGTTTTCACTATTTTTCCTTGTTTGATAGTAAGTGTGGCACATTTGTCCAAGCCAAACTCCATTGTAATATCTTGACTATATATACGGACAGTGTTGAGCAGCGATTCTATTTCAGATGATGTTTTTCCATACAGCTTCAGATCATCCATGTAAAGGAGATGGGATAGTATGGCAGATGTTTTTGATGGTTGATAGCCATGTCCTGAGTTATTCAGAGGAAACAGTGCAATAACAAATAGTAATGTGATAATGAATCTCCTTGAAATATTCCTCTCTTGATATTAACCTCTCCCAGTCTCTCAACATTGATTTGCAACTGTGTCTTCCATCAATCTTTGCACAAATTTTCTGATGTTTCTACTGACTCCTGTTATTTCTAGGCACTTGATTACCCAGTCATGTGGCAGAGAGTCAAATGCCTTTTTGTAGTCAACCCATGCCACATTCAGGTTGGTCTTCCTTTTCTTGCAGTTTTCCAAGATCATTTTGTCTATTAGCAGTTGATCTTTTGTTCCTCTGCTATTGGGGCGGTTTCCTTTCTGCTCAGGTGGAAAAAGATTGTTTTCAACTAGATGCTATTGTACTGCATCAGCTACCACACCAGTTAGTAATTTGAAAGTTGTTGGTAAGCAGGTAATTGGCCTGTAGTTGCCTGGTGTTGCCCCTTTTGCTGGATTTTTCATTATTAGGTAGGTTTTCCCAGTTGTTAGCCACTTTTCAATTTCTCCTCCTTGTAGTATATTGTTGAACTGCTTGGCAATGAGTGGGTGTATAACAGTTAGATGTTTCAACTCAAACCCATGCAGTTCATCTTCACCTGGTGCTGACCAATTTTTGATTTTCCTTGCTCTTTTTTTCTACCATTTTTGTTGTTATTACCAGTTCTTTCATTTCAACTTCTGTTTTATTTGCATCCACCTCTTTTAACCAAGCTGCATCCTTGTTGTATTTCTTTGGGTTATTCCATATCTGCTTCCAGAACTGCACTGTTTCTTCCTTGTCAGGTACTGACTGATTCATTGCAGCTTCTCCATTGATGGATTGGTAGAAACGTTTCTGATTGGATTGAAATTGGAGGTTCTGCCTATAGTTTGCAATTCGAGCTTCATATCTACTGATTTTCCTGGCTATAGCAGTTATTTGTTACTTTATTATTTCCAGTGCTTCCTTGATCTTCCTTGTTTCTAAGTGGTATTTCTTGATTAGGTATTCTTTGGTCTTCTCGTTCTTCAGCTTCTTTTCTTTCATCTGTTCTAGCTTGCTTGCATGTGATCTTAACTTGCTGATCTTATTTTCTAGTCTAACCTTCCATTTTTCTGGTGCACTATTTGTTTGTTTTTCTTCTTTGTTGATTTTGCATCCCAGGTATTCAGTTATAACTGCAGCTGTGCTGTACATTAGTTGGTTTGTTTCTTGCAGTGAATTGGTGCTTATACTTGATATTGCAGTATTTGCGTCTTTTAATGCTTGTGCTAGCTGTATTATTATTATTATTATTATTATTATTATTATTATTATTATTATTATTATTATTATTATTATTATTATTATATCATTGGGGCCATTATTACAGATAGTCCTCGACTTACAAGAGTTTGTAAGTTTCAAAGTTATAACTACACTAAAAAAAAGCAACTTACAACTGTTTTTCACATGTGGCTGTTGCAGCAGCCCCACGATCACAAATCAAAATTCATACGCTTGGCAACTAAGATCCTATTTATGACGGTCACAGTGTCCCTAGGTCACGTGATCCCCTTTGGCGACCGTCCCACCAGCAAAGCCAATGACAAAGCATGATTCACTTAACAACCAGATTTCTAACTTAACAGTGACTCACCTAACCACGGTGGCCAGGAAGGTCATAAAGTGGGGCAAAACCCACTTAACAGCTGTCTCGCTTAGCAACAGAAATGTTGGGCTCAGTTGTGGTTACAATCCGAGGACTACCTGTATTGTCATTGCAATGGTTGGGTCAGTGAATCTCTGAGGTTGTGTAGAGGGTGACTTGACAAGTTACTAATCCAGCTGAAATGTTAAAAAGAGACTTTTTTGTAAGAGAATTCTAGAGTGTGCAGAAATGGATAGATTGACTTTAGAGACGAAAGAGAAAGAAGACTCCGTGTACTTTAGAACATGGGATAACTTCTATCAATGGCTAGAAAGATGAGTGAGAGAGAAAGGAATGTGATATGTAATTTTGAACGTACATTAGCAAGATTGAGTGATTAATTATTGTTTGTTAAATACATGAACCCAGACATTATGCTGTTTGCTAAATATTGAGAATGTTACTTGGAAAAATCCCCAACCCCAACCTTAATCCTAATCCTAACCTAAATCCCAACCCCAAATCCCAACCCCACCTTATTCCTAACTCCATAAAAACAAATAAAATCTATTAAAAAAAGAGAGAGACTTTTTTGGACCCCACACAGCACATGGCTGAATGGGCCCAAAGAAGACAAAAGAAGACTAATCCTCCAAGTGGATTCTTGAATGCAATATCTGTAAAAGATTTTGTGCAATTTCAGTTCTCAGCGGGAGCCTTATTCTTCCCACTTTCTCTCTGAACACTCTTGCTTTTGCCTTCATCTTTCTTACAAATATAAGCAACATGTACTTTCGTGCCGCCGTATCATATGCAGAGAAAAATGTAAGTCCTTGGAGACCGTTTTCCTCAAATGTAAAAATAAAGTTGGGCTGGAAATTGTATTTTTATTGCAATTTGTTTTTTTTAAATATGAAGGGTTCTAACAACTGCTTGACAAGTAACAACAACAACAACAAAACACACTAGGCAATTCACCTGAAAGATTAAACACAAACAACACAGCCACCTTGCTTTTATTCTCTTATACATTAGTTGGTTATGGATAAGATAACCTTTATTGTCCCTTTTTTTTTACTGTGGGCACACTGGCCCACACATAACACATATAAACATGCCATATACATACATATGTATATACCTACACCCTTACATATCAACACGTATAAATATTAATCACTGTCCATCTTGAACATGTAGTGGAAAGAGGAAGTTTGAGAGTTCACAAGGTTGATACTGTATGGAACAAAATTGTGACTGAATCTAGATGTTCTGCTTCGGGTACCACGAAGACCCCTTCCAGAAAGTAACAAGGAAAACAGGTCATGAAGAATACATGTAGTGTCCTAGATAATCCTGCGGACCCTGCTCAAGCAACACTTATATGCCACATCCTGGATGGGAGGGAGGAAACTGCCAATGATTTTTTCTGCTGTCCTCACCACTCTCTGCACCGCCTTCCTGTCTGAAGCAGGGATGCCTCCAGACCAGACTGTGATGCTGTATGACAGGATGCTCTCGATCGTCACCCTGTAGAAAGTGGTCAGGACAGCAGAAGGAAGATGTGCTTTTCTCATGTGATGCAGAAAATGCAGGCGCTGCTGTGCCCGCTTCACCAGTGTCTCACTGTTGAGTGACCAAGCCAGCCTACTTGTTAACTGCACACCCAGGAATTTGATGCTGGTAACCACCTCTACAGGTGAATCATTAATACACAAAGGAGTGTGGCTATGCCTGCCTTTTCTGAAATCGACAATGATCTCTTTAGTTTTTCCAACATTTAAAACTAGGCTGTTTTTATTATACCAGTTCACCAAACCCTCTTTCTCCTTGTGGTAAGCACCCTCATTGTCACCATTTCTCCCAACTGGTATCCAGGAGATATGATGGTCCATAGCTATCACTCTTTTTTTTGGATACGATTTTTTTCTTTCAAAGGTAGACCAGGATTTGTGTTTCTGTGAGACCATTTTAATTTTAGCTTCAAATTATGTAGAGCTGACAGTTTTTTTTTAGTTTCTAAACATAAATTTGATTCTTTGCCAAGAAATCTTAACATATTCTCGTGATGTAAGATTTTGAAATTTCAAAAGAGAGTGAGGAACACCTTTCCTCTAAAGACAGATGATGTTCCTTTGCTGTATCTCATGTCACTTGTGGGATATTCTCAAACCCCTGCACTTGCGTAAAGAGCTTCTGCCCAATGCTACAGTTATGATCAAAGTAATAGGGAACAAGTGGTTCTTTCATGTCTATGTTCCTCTGTAGGTCTAAGGAAACTTAAAGTAAGGAAGAACAGGAATCTTGGCTTCACAGAAACAAACAACCAATGTTTGTGTATTAAGGGTAGTTCACTGACTCAATAGATCATCCTGCTGCCAAACAACAGAAAGTAGAGACGTCCAGCAGCCAAGGGTGAAAGGACCATACAGGGAAGCAACCAACTACAGGAGGAGATGAACCATTACAGGTAGAATTAGAGCTAAGGTGCTACAAGAACATAGAACATAGAATCAAAAGGCTGGAAGGGACCTCAGAGGTCTTCTAGTCCAACTACCTGCTCAAGGCAGGACACCTTATATCATCCTGGTCAAATGGCTGTCCAGGCCTTTCTTGAAAACCTCCTGTAATGGAGCACCCACAACTTCTGGAGGCAAGCTATTCCACTGATTAATTGTTCTCATTGTCCAAAAATTTCTCCTTGGTTCTAGGTTGCTTCTCTTTTTAACACGCTCTTTGGAAACAATCTGCTCTGAAATGCTTAAGACAACAGAAGTGGGATAACCATTTTGAATCCAAGCTGGAAAACATGAGCCATATATAGAACAGGGAGAGGACAAACACATAATTTCCTAGGCTCCTAGAAATGGTAAATTGCCCATACTTGTGATGGTCCCAGTAGTAAATATGGATTTGCGTGTTAGAGCGATAATCTTTGGATAAATTCCATGGGCAAATCTCATGCAGATATTCTCTAGAAATGGCTTTATGGCATTTAACCAATTTGAAGACCCCTAGAAATGATTTTACACACTGATTTGCTGATGAGCTCCTGCTGATAGGATTGGCCATCACTTTAGCAATAGAGCAGAATGTTTTACAGTCTATGCAGGTAATTCCAGAGAAGGATAAATTATTGTATAATAGACAGGTTTTATTTAGCAATACAGACAGAGTTATTAGGAAAAACTGCAATAACATTTCATGGAAAGATAATGGTTCTTCCCATATTACTATAATTTGAAAATATCTGACCCTGCTTTATGGATGGTTGTACAAATTATATCACAAGTTGATTAATTATTCTTTTTATAGTCCTCAAATTTAGTTTAACGTTAAAATGTACCCTGTCAAATAGCTTCATTTATTAAGAAAGTAGCACATATTCTGCTATCTCTTAAATATAATTTGAACAGCTGTCGAGGGAAGAAAAAAAAATAAGACCATCAATACTGAAACACTTTAAATGACTAAAAACATTGGAGGAAAGCATATTTTATTGTCTACAATATCTATCATATTTTCAAATTAATTTCTTAAACTATTCAGAAGTCAAAATAATTTCTTACAGCAAGAACCTGGGTCTATCCCATCCTAGTCTATTTTGTCAACCACTAAATCACATTGTTTCTCAATATATCAGATATCTATCTATCTGTCTGTCTGTTTGTCTGTTTACTATCTATCTATCTATCTATCTATCTATCTATCTATCTATCTATCTATCTATCTATCTATCTATCTATCTATCTATCTATCTATCTATCTATCTATCTATCACCTGTCCATATGGAGTGACACTAAGGCATATAAAATATGGTTGTATAGTAGTTTTATATTTCTGAGAGAAAAGATGCTTTGGAGTGTGTGATGGCCCTTACCAAGCAATATCCTCCAACTTGTTAAAGTATCTGCATCTTTTTCTGGTGGTTGCACAGCCATTTTCCACAAGTGTAGCATGACTCTAGGGAAAGTTGTGTTTGGTTTAAGAGGTTGTGACATTCATACCCTCCTGTTTTCTTAAGCACCTTTTTCTTTTTGCCTTCAAATCTGGAGCATTGTACAATTCAATTTCTATCCTTTGAGGCTCGAAGCATAATTGTCTCTAGCATCTGCATCCCAAGACAGCCATTAGTGGAAATTAAACATTAAACCAACTGAGACTCTTCTTTGCTCATCTAGTGAAATGGTGGAATCCCAGACTCATGATGATTCAGGAGACTGATTTCTAAACAGTCAACCAACAACTTCTTTCTTATCCAGCCCATCTCCTTGACAGATCAAAGTAAGGCTATTAGGAAGAAGACACTGAAAAAAGTCTCCTAATGTATCACTGGATAAAGTAATTCTATATAGAAAGAGCTCGTGTACTGCAATTCTTGGGACCCCGTCCTTTTCATTTCAGTAAGTTTTGCTAAAGAAGATTCTTGGAGATTTTTGTGTGGAAGAAATTACTTTTGGTTTCAGGCAGCTGCCAAACAGTCTGATAATTAGTCTAGTATGAGTCCTTTTGATTGATAGCAGGAACTCCAACTTGTTATTCAATACATTCAACTAGAAATATCTGGAACTAAATTTCAAGCCTTCCTTATACCAAACATATGTTCTGCAACTGGACAATGGCCTACCCCATGCCAATAAAATAAAAAAGGAATGTACTGTATCTAGCTCATGATTACACACCCTAATTCACAGCAGTTTTCTATGATTTAAATCATAGAAGTTATATTCTATTCTCCAAAGCGCCTGGAGGCAGGACAAGAAGCAATGGATGGAAACTAACCAAAGAGAGAAGCAACCTAGAACCAAGGAGAAATTTCTTGACAGCAAGAACAATTAATCAGTGGAACAACCTGCCTCCAGAAGTTTTTAAGAAGAGACTGGACAGCTATTTGTCTGAAATGGTATAGGGTTTCCTGCCTGAGCAGGGGGTTGGTCTAGAAGACCTCCAAGGTCCCTTCCGACTACTACTACTACTACTACTACTACTACTACTACTACTACTACTTCTTCTTCTTCTTCTTCTTCTTCTTCTTCTCCTTCTCCTTCTCCTTCTCCTCCTCCTCCTCCTCCTCCTCCTCCTCCTCCTCCTCCTCCTCCTCCTCCTCCTCCTCCTCCAGTTAATTCTCCAACTATTTTTTTAGAGCATGAATGGAAAGCAGAATCCCGAATCCCCCTTGTGTTGTATCATTCATATGCTGGAAGTCTTTTTTTTTTTAAATCACAAGATTGTCTATTTGAGTAGGCATTAAATAATTACAGGCATTCCGATGGTCACATGAACAAAATTCAGACACAACAACTGACTCATATTTACGACGGTTGCAGTGTCATGTGATCATCTTTTGCAATCTTCTGACAAGCAAAAGTCAATGAGCAAGCAAGATTCATTTAACAACCTTCTTACTAGCTTAACAACTGCAGAGATCCACTTAACAGCTATAACAAGAAAGGTCACATACCAGGCAAAACTCACCTAACAACTGTTTTGTTTAGCGATGGAAATTTTGGGCTCAACTGTGACCATAAACAGAGGACTGCCATTATATTGATTGCAAAAACTTTGAGGAGAAAAGCCAGGTTACAATTAGTAATCAAATCCTGCTGTTCTACTGAACAATAGAGTATCAGATCAATGTAATTGTAACATGATTGTTTTTGTTTTTTTCTCAAAATCCATTCTTGATTGACACCGTAGGTTGTTTTAACAATTATTTACTGGGATGCTAAAATGGCCTCAGTTTTGGCAGTAATTCTGTCTATCTTCAGCTTCCATTTTTATCTGAGGTTTTTGGCAGTCCTCTGTGTGTATTTGCCTCCCTCCCGTTCTCATTTTGGATCTCTTTTAAATTTAGACTCGTATTCTAAATATTTGCTTTATAACATTAACACTCCGTCCTGTAATTAATTAAATTATACTTCAATTTTATTTGCATCTTTAGCTAATAACTTAAAATAAATAAGATTGTAATTATCTGTTTCCATTTACCCATTTATTAAATCACAAGGTTCACACCAAGCAGTCAAGGGTTTTGTGTGTGTGTGTATGTATGTTATAATAAGGCAATCTCTCCATGATGACAGATGGTGTTTCATTTTGCCGACGCTGTGCTAAAGTGCTATGAGTTGTGATGTGTTTGATTTTATTAGAGATCAGATTTAACACATGCATGCTACATAACTGCAATAGCAATCCCATTTCTCATCTGTGGGAGAAAATGAAACTGTGATGAAATGTAATATACTCACCCTCAGGCAGAACTAGTTGGGTAGGGAATTGCAACATTATAAATCTAATGGATATTGCTCTACAGGACTCTAGAAATTTACTGTTATTATGTTCAGAGAAAGAACTAGCTTTGGTAAAACTCGACAACTATTCTGTTGGCATTGCTGCAATTTCACATTATTTAATTGCTACATCCCAACAGGTGGCTTCTTTGAGAAGTAACCTAAATTCGAAGCAACACATCCGTCAAAGGGCTCGGGAGAGAAATAATCATAAATGTCTCCACAATAAAGTAAGTGCAATTATAGTCAACTTCTACTAAAAGACAGCTGGAACTAAGAAGTCTTCTTTTAAAGTTGTGGAAGGGATGAGTAAAAAAAAAAAACCAAAAAACAAACAAACAAACAAACCAGGGACCAAAATATTGGGAACATTTGGAAGGAACATATATATTTTTAGGTTGCAAGGTGCAAGGTGGAACCTGGCAGAACGTGAGATGGCCTAATGTATTGTCTTATGCTGACTGACAAAAGAGTTGACAGTTTTATAGGCGGATTATAGAGAAACTGGTTGCCTATGTCCAACTGATGAGCCATCAGTTTTATAGGCTAAGATGGAATCTTATTGGCTATTTGTGCTGGCTGTCAGTGTTTATATAGATCTAGCTGGGATCTAAAAGAATATAACTGAGTAATAGAGTTGGAAAGGATCTTGGAAGTCTTATAGTCCAATCCCCCTCAAGCAGGAAACCCTATATGATGTCAGATAAATGGCTGTCCAACGTCTTCTTAAAAACCTCCAGTGTTGGAGCACCCACAACTTCTGGAGGCAAGCCAGTCCCCTGATTAATTGTTCTAAGTGTCAAGAAAATTCTCCTTACTTCCAGGCTGCATCTCACCTTGATTAGTTTCCACTGCTCTTGCCTTCTGGTGCTTCGGAGAATAGGCTGAGCCCCTCTTCTTTGTGGCAGCCCCTCAAATACTGGAAGACTTCTTTCTTAACTGGAATACTTCTTTCTTAACCCTTACATTATAGAAGGCACTGTAAGTTGCAAATCATGTAGAATAGCCTGTTCCATCTTTAAGGAACAAGTCAGTGACACGTTACCATCTTAACTGCTTTACTCTCCAAACTGTTATGAAAAAAAAAAAATCCAGCCATGGGGAAGGGGGAGGGGATTCAAAATACAGTTTTCTGAATGAGATCCTATGTAGGAAGACCCAAGACTGGCGGGGAACTCCCATTTTTGGGATGGACTAAACCCCAACGTTGGAGAAAGGCAAGTTCAAACGAGGTATCCAGTTGTATATAAAAATCTGATAGGCCTTGGAAAGAAATGGCCAAACCTGAGCTGCATGATGACTCTTTCAACAGATGAATTGCTAACAGTAAGGGACTAAGCTCAGAGGAACACTTATAAAGATGTAGTTAGGTTTCTATTGATTTGTCAGATGATGTGATCCAGATAGGCTGGTGAACAGAAGTATTGGTTTTGGCCATTGTTTACAAGTGAGGTGCTGTAGCACTAGGAAATCTCTAATTTCCATCATCTATCTTTCTGTAGTGCAGAAAAAAGGGTCCGGCCAGTTTTCATGGGTTGAATAGCATATTGGGATTCCCTTCTGCCTTACAAGTTCTACAGGAGCCCCTGCAATAATTCTGAGTTCTCCAAGAAAGTCTGGGAAATGAATCAGCCATGCAAGAAATAATTTTGTACACAGGCAAATGTTTTGGCTGCATTGCCTTATGCAATCCAGGTGCCTAGAAGTCTTACATAGAAAGTTTGTTCTATATTAATATTAGGGTTTTTTTTAGTAGAACACCTGTCATCTTGGAGGGATTTAAATAATAGTCCTGCAAACCAGATGCAGTATGGTTTAGCAGGTGTGCGTGAGAATAGGGCAACAGGTTGGTATCTCATAGGGAATTAGAGACTAAAATATATGAAGGATGGTTGCAGGAATTGGGTATGTCTAGTTTAATGAAGAGAAGGGTGAGGGGTGACATGATAGCAGTGTTCCAGATATAAAAAAGATGTTGAGACTCTAGAAAAAATGCAGAGAGGAGCAACCAAGATGATTAGGGGACTGAAGGCTAAAATATGCAAAGACTGGTTGCAGGAATTGGGTATGTCTAGTCTAGTAAAAAGAAGGACCAGGGGTGACATGATAGAAGTGTTCCAGTATTTGAGAGGCTGCCACAGAGAAGAGGGGGGTCAACCTATTCTCCAAAGCACCTGAAGGCAGTAAAAAGAAGCAATGGGTGGAAATGAGCCAGAGAGATCTAATCTAGAACTAAGGGGAAATTTCCTGACAGTGAGAACAATCAATCAATGGAACAACTTGCCTCTAGAAGTTGTGAGTGCTCCAACACTGGAGGTTTTAAAGATAAGATAACCTTTATTGTCATTTTTTTTTACTGTGGGCACAATGGCACACATCAAAAATGAAATTTACTTTGCCTGTTCTCAAAGTGAAACACATACATGACACATACCTAAACATACTATGTACAACATATGTACAGACCCACACCCTTACATATACATAACAAATAAATCTTAAATACTGTCCGTCTTGAATGTATAATGGAAGGAGGAAGCTTGAGAGTTCACAAGGTTAATGCTGTATGGAATGAAACTAAGGCTGAATCTGGATGTTCTGCTGCGGATACCATGAAGCCCCCTCCTCCCAGAAGGTAGCAAGGAAAACAGGTCATGAAGAGGATGTGTTGTGTCCCAGACAATCTTGCAGACCCTGCTCAAGCAACGCTTCTGTGATCTGTCCTGGATGGGAGGGAGAGAACTGCCAATGATCTTTTCTGCCGTCCTCACCACTCTCTGCACCACCTTCCTGTCTGAAGCAGTGATGCTTCCAAATCAGACTGTGAAGAGATTGGACAATCATTTATCTGAAATGGTGTAGAGTTTCCTGCCTGAGCAGATGGTTGGACTAGAAGACCTCCAAGGTCCTGTCCAACTCTATTATTCTGTTAATATTTAAAAGAAGAAGAGGTTCAATGGTTAGTTCAGGAACCTCTCTACCTGACACCAGAACTTTAGGGTTGTCTAAAGTGTTTTGTGTTTCACTGTATATTACAAATGCACAATCATTCAGAACCAATCCACTGTAGGATAAAGGCCTCTTCGCTGGTCCAGTGTGGGTTTATTTATTTAAAACATTTGTGTAGCTGCCCATCTTTCAGCCATTCTGTGTAGCTCCGAAAGTTGGTAGATTGATTGATAGTTAGACATCTTCATATTTTCAGTTTAGGGCTAAGGGATAGTGACTGCCCCAGTCACCCAGTTTCTTCCATACCAAGGGGAAGACTTCAATATGTTTCTCTGTCCTCCAGTTTCTTAACTACTATTCCACACTGGAGACCGATCTCTTGATTGATTAATTGATTGATTGCTTGATTGTCCAAGACCAAGACACAGATTTCAAAAATGCAGCATGCCATTAATGAATGCATAAGTGATATTGCATACATATATAAAACCAAGAAACCAAAGTTATCATTTCATTGAAGGCACCAAATGGTTTCTATCAGCTAAGGCTGTGAATAAACATTTCGCTATGGCCTTCAAAACATCTGAATATCGGTCATTTAGCACGAATACCTCAATATTCTCATCATGTGAGGTATACCTGATTCAAGAGCAATAACCCAGCAGAAAACTACCCAAACTGAATTAGAATTATAACACTGGGCAAGGGGAAGACTTCAATATGTTTCTCTGTCCTCCAGACACTTAGTCTTAAATTCTTTGTACCTCTTATGTCCCATGGGACTGAGATAAGATGGAATGACTTTATCCATTGAGCTGATGGCAGATCTCAAATTCCAGCATTTTGGTAGTTCTCCAGACATTCCCTAAAAGCAATTAATTGACAGAGTTGAGCAAGCAATAGGAAAGCTTCCTTCATAGATACATCACCCTTTGGCCCCGTTCAGTTATGATACATGTTTTCATTCCTCATACTCCTCTTCTTTCTTCTCTCTTTTTCCCTTTTTCTTTCTCTCTCTTTTTCTTTTTTCTTTGGGCTGCTGTAACTTGGCAACCTGACTCATTCTGTTAACATTCAGTGTTGCAGTCTCAAAGCCAAACCATCTGGGTGGAATTAATCAGCTACCCAGAGAAATTGAGGAGAATGGCCTGCCATAATTAACAGGCAGGTAAAATACATTTAACAGATTATTATAATTAATAGGTCAGTTGCTGATTCCCTGCGAAATGGAATTTGCAAACACAAGACATTAAGTGTAGTTATTCTCTCCAGCGTTCCTGCCCTCTTCTTCTGTTAAAAAAAAAAATCTGGCCAAAAGAACAGCAGAGTTCACCATCAGTAAAATTGACCCCAATATTAAGGATATTGGATACAAACACCAGAGCCACACAAGCTACAAATAGGACATCACAAATTACAGGTTTCATCATTCAGAATTTAATATCAAGCTAGCCATTTTCTGATATAACACTCGGTTTTATGTTTTCGGGTCGCAGGCATTAAACGAAGACACATGGTGAACATCAAGCTTTCTTTATTGACTTCTCCTTACAACCAGCAACAACCAAAAAGGCACGCAGGCCTTTTATACTGTCCTGAACCCAGACAGCATCAGCCAATAGGAATCTGGCTGTTTTCGCGCCTCGCCCATGCGCACAAGGCTGGCGACAGCCAGTCTGGTCCCAGGCAGCTTTTGGTCTGCCCGGGACCATTTGCAACATTTCTGAGCCTGCTGAATGCTTCAGCAGGCTCAGGACACAACACTCAGCAAACCAGAAAATGTGATTTCCACCTATCCACCCAGGGCTTGGATAGTTTGCTGGGAATAAGGGAAACACAAGCAAGATTGGAAAGCCAACAAAAGAGAAGATAGATGCAATCAGAATTCATGGCCTGACACCAACCCCATGCATTCTCCTGCAGAATGGATGTCATTTCTACATTGGCAGCTGCTTCCTAAGCCATCGAATAGCACTCTTTCTATTTACACCAGCGGTTCTCAACCTTTTTCAGGCCATGACCCCGACATGCGCCACGCATGCGCAGCGCAACGCACTGCACCGCACATGCGTGGCGCGACGCCTCGCATCGCGCATGCGCGGTGCTACCCCGCGCATGCGTGGTGCTGCCCCCTGCACTGGCTGAGGGGAAAAGGGGGAAAAAAATGCCGGACTGCGTTGTTTGGCGACCCCCGTGAAATGGTCGTTTGACCCCAAATGGGGTCGCGACCCACAGGTTGAGAACCGCTGATTTACACAGAACAGGGACATATTTTGGAGATAAGGAGGGCAATGGCTCTCCCTGTTCTTCCAAGTGACTCTTGTGACAAATTTGCCTAGGAAGGCTATTAAGTTCCATTTCTTCCCCTTGCTTCAGCGGAGGCACCATTCATCTTAGTTGGATGATTTCCTGGGTATTTTAGGCTGAACTGAAGCTAACTGTAGCAGTCAGAAGATCTCCAGGATACAATTTCAGTCTGATAGCATTTTTAGCATGATATATTTCTGTGCTTCTTTTTACCGGTTATCTGACATATAAATCTAGGAGCAGGTAGAGAGGAAGAATATTAAATACCTAGCAGAGGAAATCTTTATTGTGGAACAGTATTGGAGAACGTAAGTCCTTTGGTCTACAATTGCCTTCTCTCTCTCTCAATACAGAAGCTAATAACCAACTTCCCTTCGTGGATGTCTTAGTCTACAAGAAATCCAATGGCTCCCTAGGACACACCATCTACCAGAAGAAAACACACACAAACCGCTATCTGCACGCACTCTCACACCACCACCCAGCACAGATCAACTCCATAGCCAAGACACTCATCTCCAGAACCAAATGCCTAGCTGATGAACAACACCTAAAAACCGAACTACACACTCTCACTAATGTACTAACATCCAACGGATTTCAAAGAAATAAGATTTCCAACTTAATCCAAAAAGAAACTCCCACTAAAATCCAAGACAGAGAACAAGAAAACGGCAAAGCCCTCCTCCCATACATAAAAGGCACCACAGACAGAATCAGCAAGATCCTGCACAAACATAACATCAAAACAGCATTCTGCACAAACAGAAAAATATCCACCATCCTAAGAAACCC
This sequence comes from Bothrops alternatus, assembly GCA_034064705.1. Lineage (NCBI taxonomy): Eukaryota > Metazoa > Chordata > Lepidosauria > Squamata > Viperidae > Bothrops > Bothrops alternatus. The sequence goes on from JARGCV010000065.1 coordinate 729,423, forward strand.
CAAAGACAAAATTGAGTTAGAAAATCAAGGAGTATATGAAATCCCATGTACAGCTTGCCCCACCACATACATCGGACAAACCAACAGAAGAATAAGTGCACGCATTGAAGAACACAAAAACTCAGTCAAAAAAGAGGAACCAACTTCTTCCCTGGTCCAACACCTTAAAGCCACAGGACATGAAATTGATTTCAAAAAGACCAGAACTATTGCCAAAACTGAACACTTTAATAACAGAATAATCAGAGAAGCCATCGAGATAGAAAAATGCCCTCACAGCATGAACAAACGAGATGATACCTCCCGCCTACCAGCCATTTGGAAACCCGCCCTTATTGACAAACGAGTCCATAACACAAAGAATGACACCAGACCTACACTCACAAAAACCACACAGGATGTCACCACCACACATCCAGGTAAAAAGCAAACCCAAACCCACACCGATGATGAGGCACGACCACAAACCAGAAGCCAGACCACAGCTGCATCATTAGCCACCTTAAACCCCTCCAATCCATACATGAAACAAACTGACACCCACCATGAAGATGAGGCACGACCACGAACGCGAAGCCAAACAGCTATGCAGCTCACCATCTCTAATCCCCCTGTAACTCAGACTAACTTGAGCACAACAAAGGCCCCACCCAAACAGAACACTCCCCCATCCAATCAGAGCACAGCCAACCCCCCATCCAATCAGAGCACAGCCAAGCCCCTAACCAATCAGAACACAGCTGAGCTCCCAGCCAATCAGTTCAAACCCCCACTGGCAGTTAAAAGGAAGAAACAGCATTGCTCCTAGAAGCAGAAGCCAAAAGCACCAGCCTGAAGATGACGAATGAGACTTCGTCGAAACATCGCCAAGACACTTCAAATTCTACGTGGGAGAAAACCCGAAGAATCAAAGACCTACATACAAACACCCGCGAAAACCTCTACCAACTAGGGGTCTTTTCGATGCATGAAATTCCAAATTCTGTAAACACCAGTCATAAAATACACCGCTTTGATAGAAAGTGAGATACAGATGGAAGCCAGCCTTTTAAAATGTATTCAGCATCGTAAGCCAGCATGGTGACGTCTGAATAATCAGATTTGTATCTACAGGAGTCTCAAATGGTGTTGATGCTTAGCTCTGGATCTTTCTGGTGCAATAACTTTGTTTTCAAGATTGGGGAAATCTCTCTGTGGTTTAAGCCTTCTGATTGGACTTGATTATTTAATTCATTCATTATTCATTGATCAATTTATCACCCAGCAGAAAGCTACAACTTTTCTAACCTGCTGGAATGCTGGACATACAATAATAATCTTAAATTACAGGAAGACAGATTCAAGTTGAACATTAGGTGTAGCTTTCTAACAAACAGCAGCAATTAAACAGAAGAATCAATAACCACGGGAAATGGTACATCCCTCCTTTTTGATGGATATATTTAAGGAGAAACTGGACAGCCACTGGTGGTGATGCTTTAAAGCAGGAGTCTCCAAAATTGGGCAACTTTAAGACTTGTGGACTTCAGCTCCCAGAATTCCCCAGCTAGCATGGCTGACTGAGGAATTCTGGGAATTGAAGTCAACAAATCTTAAAGTCGCCAAGTTTTATAGTTCAGTTTTGGTGTCTGAAATGTTCACATCTCATGTGGTCATTCAACGAAATGAATAAAGGTTACTACCTTAGAGAAATGCGGAGTCTAAACCCATATTCTCTGCTAGCATCCAGACTCTGTGTTTTCAGTGCTACCCCTTTTGATGGATCATTCCTTCATTCACAGGTAAATAAATGGAAATAAACGAAGTGTTGCATTTTACCATTTGCCATTTTACCACGCTAAAGTGTTGAAAGATGTAATACAACCAATTCGTGGTCCCTTATTAAAGGGTGAAATAGGTTGCTGAGATTTAAATTCTTCTCTTTACACATTACTGATTTGGTGGGTTTTGTTTAGGGTTAGGGTTCCACCCCCCCTAGAAAAAATAAAGCCAAAGGAAAGATTAGCAGAGTGAACTTTTCTGTTCTTCTCCTCATGAGTTCCAATAAGCCCTTCGCAGAGGTAGCTCCATCTTTGTTGATTTCATCTCAAGCACACAAAGCTTATTTCCAAGCAAACTGTCGGCTGAATATCTTAAGACTAAAAGAATCATTTACCCGCTGTGCTTACCCACAAAAAAATGCTAGAGCACTAGATGGATAATCATTTCAGCAGGCCCTCCAGCACAGTCATGCTAGAAAGTTTAAACACAATTGTTATCAGTTGTGATTACGCTGGGTTTTGAAGATATTTGGCTTGTTTAAAGGCTTCCCTATGTAACACCAAACCTCAATTTCTCTCTGTGGTTATCGAAGTGGTTAAACGGTGCTTTGGCAGCCTGGCTATTTAATCGCTGGAATGAATCATAGGATTGAATGGCTCTAGCATATAGAATCAAAGAGAATGATGGTTCCTTCTCCATGGGACAGAATATTCTTCCTGAAAGGCTAAGTTTTTCTTTTCTTTTCTTTTTTTAAAATTGGACTTGGAGATGTGATCATTCAGACCAAAAGGAACATCTAGGTTTCCTGTGTGACTGACACCATACTTAACGGAGCTGAAGCAGAGTCATTTAGATGAGATGGTGTAGAGATGTGATAAATAAACAACATAAATATTTGTGACATCCCAACTGTGACCTACCGTAGGAGTTCCTCTGGGTTCAGAGCACTAATACAGCCCATTGGAGAAGTCTGCTTCATCCCTTAGGTGTCTACTTCTAAATTAAATTTGGTGTTCTTTCGAGTTGAATTCGTAGCATCTTCCAAGGCTTCTGACTTAACTCAGGTTTGCCAAGTTGGAATCTCACCTGTTTGTGCTTAGCCTAAAATCCTTTCTATAGAAGAAAGTCCACAATCCTTTGAATCTTTGTCAGTGTTAGGCATAGCTAAACCAAATACAGTACATACCTTTTAGGGAAGGAACAATCTCCTCTGAAGAGTTCTGAAATCTCTGAGAAAATTAGCAGTGATGGCTCTTCACCTGCTTATCAGAAATTGCCAATAAACCAAGTAAACAGTAAACATCAAAAGACAGACAGTCCCAGTCTGTGAAGGAAAGAAAAGAGAACAGAATAACAGAGATGGAAGGGACCTTGGAGGTCTTCTAGTCCAACCCCCTGATCAGGCAGGAAAACTTATACCACGTCAGACAAATGACTGTCCAAAGCTCCAGTGTTGGAGAAACCACAACTTCTGGAAGCAAGTTGTTCAACTTTGTAATTGTACTGCCAGGAAATTTTTCTTTAGTTCTAGGTTGGCTCTCTCCTTGATTAGTTTCCATCCATTGCTTCTTGTCCTGCCCTCAGGTGCTTTGGAGAATAATAATAATAATGATGATGATGATGATAAAGTTGGAAGGGACCTTGGAGGTCATCTAGTCCAACCCCCTGCTCAGGCAGGAAACCCTATACCATTTCGGACAAATGGCTGTCCAGTCTCTTCTTAAAAACTTCCAGTGTTGGACCATTCACCGCTTCTGGAGGCAGGTTGTTCCACTGGTGAATTGTTCTAACTGTCAGGAAGTTTCTTCTTAGTTCTAGCTTGCTTCTCTCTTTGGTTAGTTTCCATCCGTTGCTTCTTGTCCTGCCTTCAGGTGCTTTGGAGAATAGCTTGACTCCCTCTTCTATGTAGCAGCTTCTCAAACACTGTAACATGGCTATCATGTCCCCCCTCGTCCTTCTCTTCGTTAAACTAGACATACCCAATTCCAGCAACTGTTCCTTATATGTTTTAGCCTCCAGTCCCCTAATCATCTTTGTTGCTCTTCTCTGTACTCTTTCTAGATTCTCAACATCTTTTTTATTTATTTTTTTTTAAAATATTTTTTATTGATTTTTTTCCAATTTTAACAGAAAAAAAGCTAATTATATCAACTCTTAATATACAAATAAACAATCAACAACAAAACATAAATACAATTTCCAATACTTCTAATAATAATAACTCAACTGAAAATAAACATCTCAAACAATTAACCATCATTCTTCTCTAACTCAATCCTAATCTTCCCCCTTCTTATCAACTTCCACTTAAATCAGCCTTCAATCCACCAAAGGCCACCCGAACAACCCATTAGTAACAATAATTAATTATTCTTCCACCAACCCCAAATACAGTTAAGAAAACATCATATCTAAAATTATACGGCTTCCCAGAATGATTACAGGGTATAACAAAAGAAAGCCCCACTACATCAAACAAAATTAATATATGATCTTAACAAGAATTTTAAACTATATAATATATGCCTTCTCTAAATCAAATCAATCTCAAAACACAAAAAAAAGGAAAAAAAATCTCATCTTATTAAAATTAAACAAATAATATTAACAATAACAATATCAATAAATCCCTCAATTCAAAATAATAATAATAATAATAATAATAATAATAATAATAATATTCTTATTCAATTTAATTTGTCATAATATATCTTAATATATATCTTCATATAAACATCCTCTTCTAAACCTTACTTATAATATAAACAATCAACTCATCTTGTTAAGAATAATATTTAGCATTAACATCTAAACCGTCAATCTAAGTCAAATCTACTAAATTTAATTTGTAGTAATATATCTTAAAATATCATTTAAACATGCTATCTTACAACTTACTTATAATCTTAATCTTAAAATCAACCCATAATCTTAGATCAACCTTAATTCTCTCATTTAGTTATAAATTTCTTTTAATCAATCAACTTCTGGACTCTCTCACCTGACAAATAAACCTCCATAATAAAAACAAACTATTTATAACATTTCTAACTTACATTCCAATCTAATGTCAAACCTAGATCACCAAAACAAATACATCCTTCATCAATTTAAATATATCAACCTTTAGTCATCTTACTCAAAATCTTAGTCCTTAATTCAATCCGTAATTTTAAATTACCCATAATTCCTTACATACAATTTTAAATTTCATTACTTCAAGCGAATTCTAGGTTTTTTTTTTAACCAAATAAAACGCCATAACAAGGCCACCCTTCCAAATAATAAGTCTCTCTTCTGTATTTCTTCAGCCCTGTAAATAAATTGCTTCTTAAATTGAGTCTTCCTTTCTTGAATCAAATCCTCTTGCTTTCCATAAATAAACTGTTCATCAAACAGAATCCATTTCGCTTTATAGTCTAATTGCTTCATAAAGTAAAACAATGTCTCTCTTTTGTCAATTAAGTCCTCTTCTTGCTGCCCAGCTAGACAGAATTCCCCTTCTTGAAACAAAACCTCTTGCTCTCCATAAACAAACTTTTCATCTAACAAAATCCAGTTATAGTCTTCATTCTCAAAACCCTCCTCTTCTCTTCCCTGTTGATCTTCTAATTTCTCTTGTGTTATGTAGTAATCAGCAGACAATTGTAAATCAGTTTCATTTGAGGAAGAGATTTCAATTAATTGATCTAACTCTTCTCCATGTTCAGATTGTGAAATAAATTGTTCAGCAGTCGGTTGTACATCATCTTCATTTGGAGGAAGGAATTTAGCTAATTTAAAAAATACTTCTGTAAAAGCCTCTTTCAAAAATGCTTTAAACTCTTTAACCTCTTGCGCAAGAATCTTCTGTGTATCAGACCTTTTTTCATAAAATTCATCAGTACAATCCAACTTAGGTTTAGCATTTGGCTGTAAATTCCACTCCATTTTAAATTTCAAATCACAGCCGTCTCTCTAGCTGCGCTTGAGAAAACAGGAAGAGAGAAAAAAGTAACAAATTCCACTTTCACTTTCCAGCACTTTCCCTAACAATGAAAACAGTGAAAGCTAAACGCCATTTTGAAACATTGTTGATTGTAGACGTTAGAAATGTATAACCAAAAAAAAACAACAATAAAAATACTTGCAAACCATTTGAAACTCCTGTCGTCATTCAGCCTGCTTACAATCTCTCCAGTGTTGAATTTTAAAAAAGCAGAGGTGGTCGCGGCGTCTTTCTCTGCCCGAAGACAGAAGCGTCTCTGGATAGGAGCGTCCTCCGGAGCTATAGGGAGCTCACTCTTAATCCCTGAAAACTTATTTTCCAGGGATTTAAGAAGGCTCAACCTTGCTCCCGATGCTCTTCACCTCTCCTTTGCCCGGAGAGGGGATTTTTCACCGCGAAAAAACAGCTGATGTGCGCTGTTTTTCGCGGCTTTACACATCCAGATGACGGAGTCTCACAAAGGAGACCCTGGCGGCGCCGGCGGAGCCACCGGAAGCCCCCAACATCTTTTTTATTGTGGTGACCAAAACTGGATGCCGTATCCCAAGTGTGGCCTTACCAAGGCCTTGTAAAGTGATATTAACACTTCACGTGATCTTGATTCTATCCCTCTGTTCATGCAGCCTAGCACTGTGTTGGCCTTTTTGGCAGCTGCAGCACACTGCTGGCTCATATTTAAATGATTGACCACTAAGACTCCGAGATCCCTCTCACAGTTATTACTATAGGTACCCCCTATACTATACCTATGCATTTGTTTTTTCTTGCCTAAATGTAGAACCTTACTTTTTTCATCACTGAATTTCATTTTGTTAGATAGCACCCAGTGTTCAAGTCTGTCCAAATCCTCCTGTATCCTAAGCCTGTCTTCTGGAGTGTTGGCTATTCCTGCCAGCTTGGTGTTGTCTGCAAATTTGATGAGTTCCCCATCTATCCCCTCGTCCAAATCGTTGATGAAGATGTTGAAGAGCACTGGGTCCAGAACAGAGCCCTGGGGCACCCCACTACACACTTCCCTCCATGTAGATGTAGTTCCATTGAGGACCACACGCTGAGTATGGCCAGTCAGCCAGCTACGGATCCATCTGGTGGTGATGCTGTCTAACCCGCATTTTTCTATCTTATCAAGTAGTAGGTTGTGATCTACTTTGTGAAATGCCTTACTGAAGTCTAGGTAAATTATATCCACAGCATTCCTCTGGTCCACTAATTTTATCACTTGGTCAAAGAATGCAATAAGATTTGTCTGGCATGATCTGTTTTTGACAAACCCGTGTTGGCTTTTAGTAATGACTTTATTTGCCTATAGGTGTTTGCTGATTTTTTGTTTGATTATCTTTTCCAGAATCTTCCCAGGTATTGAGGTCAGGCTGATAGGTCTGTAATTTCCTGGGTCCTTTTTTTCCTCTTTTTGAAGATGGGAACTACATCAGCTCTTTCCCAGTCCTCTGGTAGTTTCCCAGTGCTCCAGGATCTTTGAAAAATATAGTTCAGTGGTTCTGAGATCACATCTGCCAGTTCCTTAAGAACCTTGGGGTGTAATCCATCTGGTCCTGGTGATTTGAACTCGTCTAGGCTGGACAGGTGTTCACTTATTTACCCCCTCTTCTCTCAAATACTGGAACACTGCTATCATATCACCCCTGGTCCTCCCTTTCACTAGACTAGACATACCCAATTCCTGCAACCGTTCTTTGCATGTTTTAGCCTTCATTCCCTTAATCATCTTGGTTGCTCCTCTCTGTGCTTTTTCTAGAGTCTCAACACCTTCTTTATATTGGGGTGACCAAAACTCACTTGAGTCTTCTTTCGACTCAGCTGAGATTTCATCAAGTTCCCATTGCTCAGCGTCAGTGAAGAAAGTCACAAAATTGTCGGGATGAAGGCACAGAGAGCTACAAGGCATTTATGTCTCAAAAAGGATGGTCGATCAAATGCATGTTAATAAATTCACATCATCGAGGGAATGAATTACAGCTCAGGGACATTTCTAAACCAACTCCTGAGTAAGTGCTCGACAAACACTACATGGTTAAGAAGAGACTGCTACCGGTAGCTGGGGGATATAAAATATAAATGGCACAGGGTGCGTCAGCCTGAGTTACCGTTTTCGGAACGACACAGATGTTAGGATAAGGAAGCGTAAGTGGAAATTAAAGATAAACAAATTTGGAACAGATGTGAGGAAATAGCTTGCTCTTTATTTATTTGTTTATTTAATCCATGCTGAGCATCACAATTGTGGGGAATAGCCTAAAAAGGGGGGGGACTGTTAAGGCAAGGGGTGAAGGAATGATCAGATGGTACCAGGAGGGAATTGAACAATGAGAAGGGAAATGAGAGCACAGGAGGCAAGTGGCTTGAATTTAACGTCTGTTGTTGAGTAAACAGACAGAATTCTGCAGTTTTCCATTTACTTATCCAAAATGGAGTCAGTGTTTAGGGATAACAAAGAAACAATGTCACCACAAAAGGAAAATTGAAGTGAGGTGGAACGGGTTATCTTGGATCTGGTTAATCAAGGTAGTCTGGTCCATGTGGGACCCAGGAAATTACAGACCTATCAGCCTGACCTCAATACCTTGGGGCATGTGAGCTGTGCTCTGCCCCTGGGCCTTTGATTGGGAGTGTATGTTGTATGAGTGAGTATAGTTTTTATAGTTTCACAGTTTTATATTATACCATTATTTTAAGTGACCTATATATTTCTGTACTTATATTTCTGTTGTGAGCCGCCCTGAGTCTGGGGAGAAGGGCGGCATATAAGTTGAAATAAATGAAAATGAAAATGTCACTTAATCTTCCAGAAAATTCTATGCACACACTTGGCAGAAGAATTTGTGGGAGAAATCATCATGTGAGGGAGATCTCAACTCAGCCAGGCATATGTATTTCATTTCACCACCTAATACTGTGGAATTTTCACGCCATAAATAGTTCTGTCTTAAACTACTCCATGAATGGACTTCTTGGAAAACCAAGGCAATTGAGCTCAAAGTCAGGGCCATAAACCCATGCTACAAGTTGATTATTGAATTCATGTAGTTGATCGAATCTGCACCTGGACTTGATTCAAAATCATTTGGTGTCCTTGCATAGATGGGAAGGCTCTAAGTTTGATTGTGTACTGGGCTGGTCCCCCAATCAACCAAGGCAATTTGGATTGGAATTCCTGAAGTCAGTTTTTTAAAAAAAACAGCATCACAAACAGCTTAGGCTACTCTGGAATTGCCTTAAATTTTATTGTTTTATTATTACCAAGATTATTATTATTATAGTCTCATTATTGGCAAAATTTGTGTGGAAACCTTCCTTCCTTGCTTCTTCGCTCCCTCCCTCGCTCCCTCCCTCCCTTCTTCCTCTCATCTCCCTTCCTTCCTTCCTTCCTTCCTTCTTCTCCTCCTCCCTCCCTCCCTCCCTCCCTCCCTCCCTCCCTTCCTTCCTTCCTTCCTTCCTTCCTTCCTTCCTTCCTTCCTTCCTTCCTTCCTTCCTTCCTTCCTTCCTTCTTCAATGAATTCAATTTAATTTCACTCATGGCCCTAAACAAGCACAACAGCCTTGAACACTGAGGAGCACATGGATCTATAAGAACAGGACAATTGCGTGTGATAACCGATATAAAAAGATGCATGAGTTTGTGTTGGTTTTATTTAATTTTACTGGAAAATGGCAGCCTTGTGATTAGGAGGCAGTGGTCTTGGGCCAAATCTAGACCCAGACCCCCCAAAAATGAGCCCCTGATCCAGATGTCCCTGTTATGAAGTTTTTGCACCTGGACAATTTGGTTTCCAACTTGACCTCATGGCGTGGCCATCAAGACTGCCTCCTTTTGTCCTGCCAAAAGAGGGAAAAAGAGGCTTAAGTGGGTCCATATGGTGCTGAACAATTGGCAGCAAAGTCCCTTTGCCAGCCTTGTATCGCCCGTCTGGCTGTACTTCAGTGTTCACGGAATGGGTTTCCTATTCACAGATCAGCCAAGTCCTGCCAGGAGCTGCTTAATCTATGAATTTACCTAATTATGTCCTGAAAGCGCTGAAGAAACTGCAGTAGGTTTTCAGAGCGAGCCAAAATCAATTTTTCTCCAAAATGGGACCAAAAAAAGAAAGAAAAAAAGACACAGATCCAAAATAGGAGATATAGATCCTGCCTACAATGTACGAAAATGCCCTGCTGGCTGTTCTTGTGTTACTTAGCTCACTTACTCAGACACAAGACTCGGTGTGTTAATAGGGACTTGCGCTGAAAGAACCCGACTGTTTCGAAAAATAGCCATGGCTCCATGTTTTTTGCTTTGGATCCCGTTTGCGTCATGGCGTGATTGTGAAGGTTTGTTTGCCATACTCGTCTCGAAGCTTGAAGATCAAATGACATTCCTGTAAAAATCCATGTAATCATCCAGGCCATCACGGGACGGTATTTGAGCTCTATGCCTCTGTTTGTTCTGTAGTTGTTTCATTGTGTGTATTTATTGGCTATTTCTCCTTCCTTTTATCCCCTGTTGATAGAAGATACTTAGCAATTTATGAGTCTTTCCAAGGGTGAGGTATGTGATTTCCTGCTTGGAATGTTAAGCAAAAGACGGTTAATGACACATTTAACAAGGCAGCTGGAGTAAAACTAAATGGGATACTACTACAAGATGACCTCAGGTTTGAGGCTATAGCATCTTGTTTGGTCAGCAAGGAAGGCTGACTCACAACTGTACGGGCTTAATGCCTCCACATGCCAGGTTTTGGGAGCATGGCAACATCTCATTTGGACATCCCTAGTTTCCAGAGTAACGCTAGTTAAATAACATTTCAAGATCACATGAAGTCGTAGTACAGGTAGTCCTCGAACCTACGACCACAATGGAGCCCAAAATTTCTGTTGCTAAGTGAGACATATATGAAGCGAGTTTGGCCCCTTTTTACTTGCCCCAATTGTTAAGTAAATCACTGCAGTCGATCAGTTAATAGCTGGCTTATGAAGTGAATCTGGTTTCCCCAATGTGACTTCGCTTGTCAATAAGGTCGCAAATGGGGATCACGTGACTCCCGGGACTCAGAAACGGTCATAAATACGAACCAGTTGCCAAGTGTATGAATTTGGATCACGGGACCTTGGGGATGCTGCAAAGGTTGTGAAAAATGGGTCATAAGTCATTTTTTTCAGTGCCGCTGTAACTTTGAATGGTCACTAAGTGAACTATTGTCAGTCGAGGACTGCCTGTACTGCTATATACTACATCAGAGGTCACCAACCTTTGTCGGTTGGCGGACTGGAGGAAAAGGGAGGAGGAAGCATTTTATACGTGTGCATGCGCGTGCTGCAAACGGGGCGGGGCTAGCACCCATGTGATACTCACTAGCCCTGCCCCATTCTTGCATGGCGCAGCACCTTGCTTCTGCACCCCGCAGTGCAGCAGTGGCCATTTTTGTGCCCCATGGCACGGTGGTGCCCCATTTCTGCATCCTGGCGGTGTCCATTTTTGCACCTTGCAGGGTGGTGGCAGCCTGTTTTTGCGCCCCGTGGTGCGGTAGTATCCATTTTCACACCCCATGGCATGGTGGCGGCCCATTTTCACGCTCTGAGGTGCAGCGGTGGCCTGTGTTTGTGCCCCGTGGCATGGCATGCTGTTTTTGCACTCTGCAGCCACAGCGCTAGCACAAATGAGGGGGTGTGCTCGCACAAGTACACATGCTGGCTAGCCTGTCCCATGCCCTGGTGGCCAGTGGGCCCCGGCCCCCTACCGGCCCATGGCCCACAGATTGGGGACCCCTGTACTACATGGCCGATATTCAAAATTGTGCTGATCTCTCCCATTGATAAAGATTTAAAGGTTGTGCAAAGATGATGGCGGGGTGGGGTAAAAGGAAAACTCTGTGCAATAATCCTAAATGCACTTAGTAGGGAATAAAGTCCGTTTTGCTCAGTGCCGTTCATATCGGCATAAAAACGCTGCCCAGTTGTGGCTTTTAACAGTTTCTTGTTTGTCTAGTCCCCTCTCTGCTATTTATTCCTTCCTTTCTTAAGCGGCATCGTCTGAAGCAGCCACTCTGGTTGGCCTGGCGGGGGGGGGGAGCAGAAACCAATGGATTTCTGTAGAAAACCTAAGTTTGCAGAAAGGAGCACAAGGAAAGATGTCTGTAAATAAATTAAAAGGTAATTGCAGACTCAAACCCAGGCAGGGGAAGGGTGGGTAGAGAGGCTGTAATCATGTCAGGCTGGATTTGCTGCTAATTAGCAGTCCTTTAAAAAAACAGTAAAATTAAAATGTGCCCATGAATAAAGATGGTACACACACAAACACACACACACACACACACTTGTGTGTAAAGGAGACAATGTGTGTGTACATACACCCAAATATATACACTCAATATGATGGGTAGATGATAAAAAGATAGATAGATAGATAGATAGATAGATAGATAGATAGATAGATAGATAGGTAGGTAGGTAGGTAGGTAGGTAGGTAGGGAGGGAGGGAGGGAGGGAGAGAGAGAGAGAGAGAGGTAGGTAGGTAGGTAGGTAGGTAGATAGATGCTCTTGTTTGACATTATGAAATAGAAATTCATCTTAGAAAAGAGCTTAACTGTTTCAGCAAACCAGAATTTTCAGGAAACAAATATTAACATTTAGAGCCAGGTTTCTGCAGTTTAGATCAAAAGATAAGAAAATCAGCTGGCAAACAAACAAGGGGAAAATTAGAAATCATATATTGTTAACAAAGAAATAAGGGATTTCTGAATATAGCTATTTCGAGTTCCTTAACTCTCTTCAGTCAGAACTCACCCTTCCGGGATTCGAACCTGGGCAGTCTGCATGCTAGTCTGCATGCTATATATAACAATATATATATTGTTTTAAGGATGTTTTTTTTCTTCTTATTTCTCCCTTCTTTTCCCTTTTATTTTTTAATATGTATTAAAAATAACCTAATGGAGATTTTGTTGCTAAGCTGAAACATTCATACAGTATTTCCTTTCCCCCCTTTTTTAATATGATAAAAACAATTCAATGTATTTTGCTTGGTATATTTTATTAATGTTATACTGAGCATGAATTGTACAATTGTGGTAACTATGTTTCTATAGCCACTATTTACTTTGGGAATATATTTCTGTTTTAAATTAAAAAATAAAAACAAAAACTGGAATTTGTATCTGAATACGCCGGATGCCTGCATGTTTTATTCAACACACAGGTTTTCTTTAAGGGAAGGCAATCACAATTTAAATATTATATCTATGTATTGCGTATATAATGAACATACTGAAGAATTCACTATTTCAAGCTCTCATTCCAAAGGAAAAAAGAACTTCCTTCCTTCCTTGATTCCTTCCTTCCTTCCATTTCCCTCCTCCCTCTTTTCTTCCTTCCTTCCCTCCCTCCCTCCCTTTCTCTCTCCTCCTTCCCTCTCACCTCTCTCCCTTTCCTCCCTCCTCATCCTTCCCTCCTTCCTTCTTTCCTTCCTCCCTCCCTCCCTTCCTTCTTCTCATCTCCCTCCCTCCCTTCGTTCCTTCCTTCTTCTCATCTCCCTCCCTCCCTCCCTTCGTTCCTTCCTTCTTCTCATCTCCCTCCCTCCCTCCCTCCCTTCTTCTCATCTCCCTCCCTCCCTCTCTCCCTCCCTTCCTTCCTTCTTTTCATCTCCCTCCCTCCCTTCCTTCCTTCCTTCTTCTCATCTCCCTCCCTCCCTCCCTCCCTCCCTTCCTTCTTCTCATCTCCCTCCCTCCCTTCTTCTCATCTCGCTCGCTCCCTCCCTCCCTCCCTTCCTTCTTCTCATCTCCCTCCCTCCCTTCCTTCCTTCCTTCTTCTCATCTCCCTCCCTCCCTCCCTTCCTTCTTCTCATCTCCCTCCCTCCCTCCCTCCCTTCTTCTCATCTCGCTCGCTCCCTCCCTCCCTTCCTTCTTCTCATCTCCCTCCCTCCCTTCCTGGCTTCTTCTCATCTCCCTCCCTCCCTCCCTCCCTTCCTTCCTTCTTCTCATCTCCCTCCCTCCCTCCCTTCCTTCTTCTCATCTCCCTCCCTCCCTCCCTTCCTTCTTCTCATCTCGCTCCCTCCCTCTCTCCCTCCCTTCCTTCCTTCTTCTCATCTCCCTCCCTCCCTCCCTTCCTTCTTATCATCTCCCTCCCTCCCTCCCTTCCTTCCTTCTTCTCATCTCCCTCCCTCCCTCCCTTCCTTCTTCTCATCTCCCTCCCTCCTTCCCTTCCTTCCTTCTTCTCATCTCCCTCCCTCCCTCCCTCCCTTCCTTCCTGGCTTCTTCTCATCTCCCTCCTCCCTCCCTCCCTTCTTCTCATCTCGCTCGCTCGCTCCCTCCCTTCCTTCTTCTCATCTCCCTCCCTCCCTTCCTGGCTTCTTCTCATCTCCCTCCTTCCCTCCCTCCCTTCTTCTCATCTCGCTCGCTCGCTCCCTCCCTCCCTTCCTTCTTCTCATCTCCCTCCCTCCCTTCCTGGCTTCTTCTCATCTCCCTCCCTCCCTCCCTTCCTTCTTCTCATCTCCCTCCCTCCCTCCCTTCCTTCTTCTCATCTCCCTCCCTCCTTCTCATCTCCCTCCCTCCCCTCCCTCCTCCCCCTTCCTTCTTCTCATCTCGCTCCCTCCCTCTCTCCCTCCCTTCCTTCCTTCTTCTCATCTCCCTCCCTCCCTCCCTTCCTTCTTCTCATCTCCCTCCCTCCCTCCCTTCTTCTCATCTCCCTCCCTCCCTCCCTCCCTCCCTTCCTTCCTGGCTTCTTCTCATCTCCCTCCCTCCCTCCCTCCCTCCCTTCTTCTCATCTCGCTCCCTCCCTCTCTCCTTCCCTTCCTTCCTTCTTCTCATCTCCCTCCCTTCCTCTCTCCCTCCCTCCCTTCCTCTTCTTCTCATCTCCCTCCCTCCCTTCCTTCTTCTCATCTCGCTCCCTCCCTCCCTCCCTTCCTTCCTTCTTCTCATCTCGCTCCCTCCCTCTCTCCCTCCCTTCCTTCCTTCTTCTCATCTCCCTCCCTCCCTTCCTGGCTTCTTCTCATCTCCCTCCCTCCCTCCCTTCCTTCTTCTCATCTCGCTCCCTCCCTCTCTCCCTCCCTTCCTTCCTTCTTCTCATCTCCCTCCCTCCCTTCCTTCCTTCTTCTCATCTCGCTCCCTCCCTCCCTCCCTCCCTTCCTTTCTTCTTCTCATCTCCCTCCCTCCCTCCCTCTCTCCCTCCCTCCCTTCCTTCTTCTCATCTCCCTCCCTCCCTCCCTCCCTCCCTTCCTTCTTCTCATCTCGCTCCCTCCCTCTCTCCCTCCCTTCCTTCCTTCTTCTCATCTCCCTCCCTCCCTTCCTTCTTCTCATCTCGCTCCCTCCCTCTCTCCCTCCCTTCCTTCCTTCTTCTCATCTCCCTCCCTCCCTCCCTTCCTTCCTTCTTCTCATCTCCCTCCCTCCCTCCCTCCCTTCCTTCCTTCTTCTCATCTCCCTCCCTCCCTCCCTGGCTTCATAAAATGTATCTTCTGCTGCATCTATCTTTTTTCCTGCCATGGTTACTAAGGGTAGTTTATTATCATTATGTAACCAAGCATATGTTCTCCTTTTCAATATAAAGCTCTACACTCTTTCATTTCTTTCTGTTTCATAGTTACTGAGCTAATAACAGGCACTTAAAAAAATGACTAAAAATGGATTCTGTTCTCATCTTGTTCCTGAAACTATTATTGATCTGAATTATACAAAGACATTTATAATAGAATAATCTCCCTTCAGCTCTCCATGTTCTACCACAAAAGCTGTAGGGAAATCTCTACTCTATATGCAGGTATATGCATGCATGAGACAATCTTTATTAAATTTGCATTTGTTTACCAGGCAGATCTGAGCGTGCACAGAATTAGCATTATTGCTCAATGAACACATGAGAAAAGTTAGCTGAGAAGACGGGAGCTGTACATCGGAGAAGAAAAGAAATAATTTATTGAAAGTAGATTTATTGTGTTGAATACATGACATTCAGTTAAAGAAAGATTTCTAGATTGGAATCCGGATGCGTTCTTGAATTATGGAATTTATCCACAACTAGTCTTTGACATACAGCCAACCAAGGGACTTCTGACTAGTCCTGTTGCGGCATCCTCACCATTATATGATCAAAATTCATAGATAGATAGATAGATAGATAGATAGATAGATAGATAGATAGATAGATAGATAGATAGATAATAGATAGATAGATAGATGATAGATAGATAGATAGATAGATGATAGATAGATAGATAGACAGACAGACAGACAGACAGACAGACAGACAGACAGACAGACAGACAGATAGATAGATAATAGACAGAGAGATGTACAGACAGAGAGATGGATGGAGAGATAGAGAGCTAGAGATGGGGAGAGAGGGAGAGAGAAATGATGATGATGAAGATAGATAGATAGACAGACAGATAGAAAAATGTACAGACAGAGATGGAGATGATGATGAAGATAGATAGATAGATAGAGAAAGAGAGAGAGATGATAGATGATAGAGAGATAGAGAGATGATGGAGAGAAAGAGAGAGAGGGAGAGAGAGGGAGCAAGAGAGAGAGAGAGAGAGAGAGAGAGAGAGAGAGAGAGAGAGAGAGAGAGAGAGAGAGAGAGAGAGAGAGAGAGAGAGAGAGAGAGAGAGAGAGAGAGATGATAGACAGACAGACAGACAGACAGATCTTGAAGCTCAATTGAAGGAAAGGCCAGGCTTGTGAGACTAGCACTGCCTGGAGGAATTGTACTCCACAACCTCTCACTTTGCTGCAATCGTAGGCAAACATAATCACTCTAATTAGCTCTATGCGTAATCTTCATCATCTTTCCTGTCCGATTTGGATCCTATATTAGCTATACTACATTGTGTACTTACAAAGTGGCTACAAGATTCCCTCTTATCTTGCCCTTTTAATTTTTCTCAACTTCCCTTGCCTGATCCCCTCTATAAACAGTTAAGGATCGGGTTTCTTTTTGATATCTAAATAATTACTCATATATTAATTGAGTGCTAATCCCCCCTTTCCAGCGGGCCTGATAATCTGGAATGTATGCCTGCCTTATTATTGCTTCGCAGTTTTGTTGAGTGTTAAACAGAGCTAGTAATGAAGCTTGTTTGCAACTGTGCCATTATAAATGATGGCCTGTCAAAAATGTACCTTCTAATGAGGCAAAAAAATGTATATTTTCTTGAAAGATGTTTAATGAGTGTACAGCGGTGAAAGACTTTTAATGAACTCCAGGAAAATAAATCTATCATCACCGCTCACTTGGCAAGGATTTCCGTCACTTCTCCTGCAAAAGTCCTGCTAGGAAGTTTTATTTAATTCCGTGGGACTTTTGCTTAGAAAATACTTTTAAGATTCATAGCTTGCATGATCTAAGAAGACGTTTATGAAAATAAACAACCTCTTTTTATTTGGCTTTGCTATTTGTGGTCCAATCTGACTTTTTGTCTGGGTTTGCACGTTAAGTCCTCATTTAGTGACTGCCTCGTTTAGTAACATTTGCAGTCACGACAGGAATGAAAAAGTAACTTTGGGACCAGTCGTGGCTTTTATGGCTTTCACAGGTCTGTAAAGCAAGGAAAAGATGAAGTCAGATCGTGAGCACGGTCAAGGTTTCCCTTAGCAATCGCTGCACTTAACGATCGAGTTGCCGGTCCCAGTTGTGATCGCTAAATGACAACTGCTTGTAGTTTTAACACAATCAATATTCTTGTTGCAAATTACGGGGTTCTGAGAAGCTGAGCAACCTTTTTTTTTAACCAGTGTGAGAAATTGTGAATATGCAGAAACTTTCGTGGGAATGTCCAGAAATGGTTCTGCAGGGTTACAAAATGCTCTCAAAATACCACAAGATAAGCTGCAACTGTTTGACTTTGTCTGGGTAGGTAATGCAACTAACACATCTGGGGTGTGGTGCTAAACTTTCAGAGGGACCTACAGGTGTGTAGCACCAATTCTTTCAAAATGATAAGACTGAAATTGCCTATTGGATACATTCAAGTTGAAGAACAGCAATGGCAAGACACTTAAATGTCTAATCTGGGTGCAGCTGGCCCATTGGATGCGCTCATCCCACTCAGAGAAGCTTCTGGTGCCCCACAGTTGTGAAGTAAGAGAATATTTCCTCCACCTATATGCCTATGTGTGCTACAATCTTCCCTTAAACACTCGAGCTGCACCTACTCTGGCATCTTTCAGAAAGGGGCTTGGCATCTGTTCTTGATGGGTTTCACAAATGATTAGGGAGGCTCTGTGGTTTAATAATTACTATATTTTATTGCAATTTTTATTGGGCATTGATCTTATGTGGTTAGGGTGTAAACTCTGCCAGGAGTCAGTTGAGGCTGGCAGTAGACCAAGTATGTGAATGAACGAACGAACGAATGAATTATATAGCAGATACAACTGAGGATATGTTCCTAAGAATTCCTGAAATGATAACTAGAATGGGAATGGAATGGAGTGGAGTGGAATGGAATGGAATGGAACGGAACAGAACAGTACAGTACAGTACAGTACAGTACAGAACAGAACAGAACAGAACAGAACAGAACAGAACAGAACAGAATACAATTGAATAGAATATAATAGAAAACAGAATAGAATAATAGAAGAATAATAGAATAGAATAGAATAGAATAGAATAGAATAGAATAGAATAGAATAGAATAGAATAGAATAGAATAGAATAACAGAGTTGGAAGATACCTTGGAGGTCATCTAGTCCAACCCCCTGCTCAGGCAGGAAACCCTATACCATTTCAGACAAATGGCTCTCCAGTCTCTTCTCAAAAACTTCCAGTGTAAGAGTATTCACAGCTTCTGGTGGCAGGTTGTTCCATTGGTTAATTGTTCTCACTGTCAGGAAGTTTCTCCTTAGTTCTAGGTTGCTTCTCTCCTTGATTAGTTCCCACCCGTTGCTTCTTGTCCTGCCTTCAGGCGCTTTGGAGAATAGCTTGACTCCCTCTTCTTTGGGGCAGCCCCTGAGATATTGGAAGACTGCTATCATGTCCCCACTCTTCCTTCTCTTTGTTAAACTAGACCTACCCAATTCCAGCAACCGTTCCTTATATATTTTAGCCTCCAGTCCCCTAATCATCTTTGTTGCTTTTCTCTGCACTCTTTCTAGAGTCTCAACATCTTTTTTACATCATGGTGATCGAAACTGGATGTAGTATTCCAAGTGTGGCCTTACCAATAACACTTTACGTGATCTTGAAGTTGTGGTTGTAAGTTTTGGTTGTAAGTTGAGGGCTAGCCCATATTTGCTTCCGTTACATCAAATCCAGATCTGGGATGTGTTTTTAGATAAGTTTCTTGCTGGGAGAAAATATTTTCCCCCTAACTTTTAAATCCCTCAGAACCATTCCGAATAGTTGGATATTGCTTGGCAATCACAGTTTTTGAGTAGATCAAAATACAAGCCTCTGTCAAAAATGTATTGAATAGCACAGGTGTATCGCTGTCTCTATTCATTGGAATTGGCCAATTGATGTGATTTGAATAGAATCACCTTGATACGTATGCATACGCTTGTGTGCTCTGAGAGACTCCACATTGACACACAAAAGAATCCCCTCTTGTTCAGGGTAAGAAAACTCTGACAATGAGAACTGTTGGAATATTCATGAGCAGCAAGAGTCATGTGGTAACTCAGTCAGCCAATGTGAAGAAAGTGCTACTTTGTGCAAAAGGTATTGAGTTAGGAGCTGAATTTTCAGTCTCAGGTCTGTCTCTGTATCTCTCTGTAAGAAGTCTTCATTGAGCTATGTTGCTGTAAAAAAGAATGTATGGTATTGTAAATATTTTGATATGAATATAAAGAAATTTATTTGAATCAGCTAAATGCAGTCAACTGTGAGAGATTCTGATTTATTTTTTCACCAACAGAGAAATTAAAATTCTCTAACAAGAACGTATTTGCTTATTCTTAATTGGTAGCTGGCGTAAGTAATTAAGAATGTGATTGTATTCCTCTGGGGAAGTGCTAATGGAACTGAATAATCTTTCTTGCAATACCATTGCCAGATGAATGTTGAAGTTATTTAGTCTCTCTCTCTCTCTCTCTCTCTCTCTCTCTCTCTCTCTCTCTCTCTCTCTCTCTCTCTCTCTCTCCTCCCTTTCTCCTGCCTCTCCCTCTCTCTCCCTCCCCCTCTCCCTCCCTCTCTCTCCATGTCCCTCTCTCTCCCCCTCTCCCTCTCCCTCCCTCTCTCTGTCTCCCTGTCCCTATCCCACTCTCTCTCTTTCTCCCTCTCCTTCCCTCCCTCTCTCTCTTTTGTGCTTCATGACTTCAGCCATACCATAATGTCATATCTACGAGCACATAATTTCATCATTTGGCTGATGATGTCATGGTGGATGTGATGTCATCGGTACTAGGACAGTAGGACATTCACGATGTCCCCCCAATTGTTTATGAACATGTCTGCAAATCTCGTCTGCAATAATGAAACTTCCCAATCCGCCATCTTGAACTGAACCACATCTTCTCTCAATCTAGATCTTAGCTTTCCCATTCATTCCCATCCTTGAAATATTTCTCTGAAAATTCTTCTATCGCTGTTTCCCACCATGGTTACATTCAATGTATTGGCTGGATTTTTCTAAAAAAAAAATAAAATCTAATTACAAAAGAGATATGAAAAATATTATATATAGTAGATCAAAATTAACTAAGGGTTATTAGACTAATTGAAGTCAATGAGTCTATTTCAGAAAAATTATTTTGAGGTTGGAAGCCTAAAGCAGTTAAGGGAACAAAGGAAAGATTTAATAGTCTTTTCAGTTTCTGACTTCTGGATCTTTTACAGTTTAATTTACATTAAACACATTATTAAACAAAGAATTAAACCTGTGATTAATTCTGATTTATAATATGAATAGCTGAACAGTGAACTGGAGGAAAATAAATGCTTTTTAAAAAACTTCTAGCAGCTATTTATTTTAATGTGTCAGCTTCATGTCCAACTTAATATTATTAATAGGTCACTTTTTTGTTAAAGTACCACACGTTCAGAACTTAAATTGACTTATAGAGTAGCAAATAATGAAAAATCAGTTTTGAGATGCTCTGGCTTTTCTTTCTGAATTGACAATTGCATTTATTTCTTCTGCTGGGTTTTTCTTGTTTCTACGAATGCCTCCTTATGTCTTTGAGTCCCCTGGAGCATTGATCTCGGAGAAAGAGAGGAAAGCTAATAATTAATGGTTACTTTGCCAAGAAAAAGTTGGGTCTGCTCAACATCTGGCCATGCCACCCTACCTGGAATCTGGAGCTAGCACTGAACATAGACCATGGAATAATAGAGTTGGAAGGGACCTTGGAGGTCTTCTAGTCCAGCTCCCTGCTCAAACAGGAGACCCTATATCATTCTGGACAACTGGTTGTTCAATCTCTTCCTGAAAATCTCCAGTGATGGAGCACCCACAACTTCTGGAGGCAAGTCATTCCACTGATTAATTGTTCTAACTGTCAGAAAATTTATCCTTAGTTCTAGGTTGCTTCTCTCCTTGATTAGTTTCCATCCGTTGCTTCTTATCCTGCCCTCGGTTGCTTTGGAGAATAGGTTGACCCCTTTTTGTCTGTGATAGCCCCTCAAGTAGGGAAGATACCAAAGCATCCCTAGTCCTTCTCTTTGTTTAGACTAGACATACCTAGTTCCCTCAATTGTTCATCATATTTATTATTTATTTTATTTATTTATTTATTAGACTTATATGCCGCCCTTCTCCGAAGATCCAGGGCGGCTCACAACAAGAATACAATAAAAATTTTTTTAAAATTAACCACACTCACACCACATACAAACACAATCAGCTTGCAGTCGCCGATGGAGGGACACTCCTAGGGCCGAGGGGCAGAGCACAGCTCATATGCCCCAAGCCTGTCGGCATAGATGCGTCTTCAGCACTTTCCGGAAAGCTAGGAGGGAGGAAGCAGTACGAACCTCTGAGGGAAGCTGGTTCCAGAGGGCTGGGGCAGCAACGGAGAAGGCCCTTGCCCTAGGCCCCGCCAGATGACATTGTTTAACAGACGGGACTCGTAGGAGGCCAACCCTATGCGCCTTAACCGGTCGCTGGGATTCATGAGGCAGAATGGTGTATGGTGTAGCCTCCAGACTCCTCGTCAAATTAGTGGCTCTTTTCTGCAGTCTTTCTGGAGTTTCAACATCTTTTTTTTTTATTTCATAGGCACCCTGTCACTTTCATTCTATATTTTTTTATTTAGGCTTTGATCCCTTAGGTTCTGATCTACGGCTATTGAAAATTGGCACAATTCCCTTTGACTCATAACCAGATAAATAGAGTTGGGCTTCCTTTCATAATCACAAAGCAACATAAGATCATCTTCCAACCACGAGTTTAGAGAATCTGTGTAGTAAAGATTAATTTGAATATTATGGAAGAGAGAAAAATTATAACGATGAACATCATAGCTTGAGAATGAATTTACATTAACTTCATTCGTGGCTTAGAGGCATTCTCTTTGAAATGCTGAAATCTAATTCACGAACGATATGTTCCGGTATCATAATGATTTATATTCATCTTGGTAAGCTCTTCTATCCACA
This sequence comes from Bothrops alternatus, assembly GCA_034064705.1. Classification (NCBI taxonomy): domain Eukaryota; kingdom Metazoa; phylum Chordata; class Lepidosauria; order Squamata; family Viperidae; genus Bothrops; species Bothrops alternatus. The sequence goes on from JARGCV010000065.1 coordinate 751,697, forward strand.
AGGAATTAAATTCCCAAGCCATCTCAAGGATTAAAACAATACCATCACTGTTAGGCCATTCTGATACCTTAATTGTTATTATAGTCTAACCTTAAATATTCAGCTGTAATTTTATAACCGTTTGAACGATGCTTTGAGGAAACTAGACACCTGGTGGAATTTAATTTTTACAGTTTTGGATTTTCCCCCCATTATTATTATTATATTACTGTTTAAAAAGCAGGGAAGCCAAAACTAGGGTTTTGTGGGGGTGTTTTGTTTTTTTTGCCACGGATTAAAAGCAAAACAGAAAGGGCGAAAACAAAAGAATTTATCTCCACTGATGTGGCTTGACATATGAACAAGAGACTGAACAGTTGCCATGGCAATAAATGTGCTGGACTTATATGCATTCATTTTCTGCTATAGGATTTTGATTAATGGCATTGACTAGAGAGCTGGAGAGGAGGAAGAAACAGAACACAATGGAAATGGACTGTAATGGATGGACTCGGTCCTCTTCGTTGCGTGGAGTACTTTGTAGCATTAAGGACATGACATAAGAGTTGCTGGCCATATTCACAGAGTGGGCAGAGAATGCCTTTGAACAAGTCTTCCGCCAGATGCATCTCCTGGCATTCTCTTTTTAAAAACACACCCCTTTGTTCGGATGGATGAGAACCACTTTATAATGCCTTGGTAAAACCACACTTGGAATATTGCATCCAGTTTCGGTTGCCACAAAATTAAAAAAAAAAAACCCATGTTGAGACTCTAGTCCAGAAAGAGTGCAGAGAAGAGCAATAAAGATGATTACAGGGATGGAGGCTAAAATATGTGAAGAACGGTTGCAGGAATTGGTTTAATGAAAAGAAGGGCTAGGGATGCTATGATAGCAGTCTTCCAATATCTCAGGGGCTGCCCCAAAGAAGAGGGAGTCAAGCTATTCTCCAAAGCACCAGAAGGCAGGACAAGGAACAATGGATGGAAACTAATCAAGGAGAGAAGCAACCTGGAACTAAGGAGAAACTTCCCGACGGTGAGAACAATTAATCAGTGGAATGACTTGCCACCAGAAGTTATGAATGCTCCAACACTGCAAATTTTTAAGAAGAGATTAGCCAACCCTTTGTTTGAAATGGTATAGGGTTTCCTACCTAAGCATGGGGTTGGACTAAATGACCTCCAAGATCCCTTCCAATTCTGTTATTCAGTCATAGAATTCTTTGGCTTGGCAGCCCACATATTTCAGCCTGAAAAGGATCCCCTTGTCGATTTTCTCTTGGGATTTAAGAGAAATAGCACTAGCACTTAGGCGGATGTGCCACAGCATTCTCTGGGTGGTTAACAACATCAGCAAAGGTGCTCGGCTTTGAACTACCAAGTCAGCAATGGACAATCCTGAATAGGATTCACACTTCATATGCTGGGACTCTCTGTATGAATTGGGCATAGCATCCTCTCCTCAGCGTGACTGCGGGGTCCCATGTCAAACTGTAGATCACGTTAATCAATCAGAATAGAGTTGGAAGGGACTTGGGAGGTCATCCAGTCCAACCCTTGGTCAAGTAGGAGACCCTATACCATTTCAGACCAATGGTTATCTAGTCTCTTCTTAAAAACCTCCAGTGATGAAGGCACCCACAACTTCTAAAGGTGCTTTGGAGAATAGCTTGACTCCCTCTTCTTTGTGGCAGCCCCTGAGATACTGGAAGACTGCAGATCATGAGCTGAGGGCATCTGATTTTTTAAAATATAAACCTTGCGACCCATCAATGGTTAGGTGGCTTAGATTTCAACACAGATCTTTTTAACATTTGTATTTTATTGTGTTCTACTAATCTAAGAGAAATGTTAATACATATTGCTAGTCCATGTATGAGATGCCATACGCTAAATAAATAAACAAGTTGCCATTTTGGGCTTTAAGGTATGATAGGATCCCCTGAAATCCTCTTTGGAAAGTATAGAACTTATTAAAACAACAGGTTTTAATGGGCTCCTATAAATGCCTTAATGGCACCATTCCAGCTGATTAATGATGTTTGACTAATCATAAGCAAATACATTTAAAAGAGCAGAAATGAACACAAACGCGCAGCTGCCATTTCGGTTATGGAACGTTCCTTTCATAATTTGCTAACAGGTATTTAGCTCAGAAATAACTGTTGCCGGCATACAAATATTTGCCCTGGATGGCAGAATTTTAGTATCAAAGATATTGCCACAAATGGAGACATGAAGGTCTCACCTGGCCAGGTATACGTTGCTTTCTCTAATGTAAACATCAGTGATGAAGAGATACCGATATTTTTCTGTATCAAAGATAAACTAATCCAGGTATCTTTCAGAAAGGGCTGACATTGAACTTATTCACTGTTGCTAAAAAAACAATAAAATAATAATAAATAAAATAAAAATAATAAAATGCTGGGTGTTTCAAAACAAGTAGTTTTACCATTATAATAAGCTCTTTAAAGAAATATTTCTAAAAAAAAATAGTTTGGCTTTCCTTCCTTCCTTCCTTCCCTCCTCCCTCCCTCCCTCCTTCTTTCTCCTTCCTTCCTTCCTTCCTTCCTTCCTTCCTTCCTTCCTTCCTTCCTTCTTTCCTTCCCCCACAACAGCCTATTTCATCTTATATTGGAAAAATACAATGTGACATCTGGAGAATAAATTGTTCAGTCAGCCAGAAATACTCCTTGTAAAAATTGCTTAGGTTTCTGTAACAAGATTATTTACTGCAACTGTTCACTGATAATACACTACATTTTTTGAAATGGCCCTTTTATGAATCACATCAAGGTCTGTGGAAATGTATTCAGTGCATTAATCTACAACACTGCACATTTTATACCACTTCGGCAATGGAGTTTGAAACTCAAAACATTGAATGAGACATAGTTCTTTATAGCAAATATACAGTATGTGAGTTGTAACTACCGTTTGCCTTTGTATGTGTGATGCTTTATGCTAAATGTGGTGGATATTTATTTACCAAAATGTAACAGATTGCTTTCAGAAGCCTATAGAAGTCTGATGAGTGGTAGACATTGGCATTTATTTTGCCTAAATGAAGAGCATAATATTTCATACATATTCATAACAAAAAAGATGTGGAGACTCTAGAAAGAGTGCAGAGAAGAGCAACAAAGATGATTAGGGGACTGGAGGCTAAAACATATGAGGAACAGTTGCAGGAACTGGGTATGTCTAGTCTAATGAAATGAAGGGGTAAGGGTGACATGATAGCAGTGTTCCAATATTTGAGGGGCTGTGACAGACAGGAGGGGATCAACCTATTTTCCATAGTATCTGAAGGCCAGACGAGAAGCAATGGATGGAAACTAATCAAGGAGAGAAGCAACCTAGAACTAAAGAGAAACTTCCTGACAGTGAGAACAATTAACCAGTGGAACAACCTGCCTCCAGAAGCGGTGAATGCTCCAACACTGGAAGTTTTTAAGAAGAGACTGGACAGCTATTTGTCCATCATGAAGTCCATGATACATCAGATTTAAGATGGAGATGCAACCTGTAGTATTGACCTGGAGTTCTTCAACCTCATTAAGATCTCTTCTGACAGTCTCAAGAATTATGGAAATCCCAAAGATTTTTTAAGGATTCTTCTTTATTTCTAGATCACTTGAATAGCTCAAAAGATGAGAGAATGCTTAGAGATATTACCTCAATATCCATAGGAAGTAACTGGATTACTGCAATGGACTCTACGTGGGGCTGCCCTTGAAGAGCCCTTGGAAGGTTCAGATGATGCAGAACGCATCTGTTCCAAATTTGCAGAGTGCTGGGCTGCCGATTCTGGATCCCTAACTCCAGGTTCAACATTCCACACTGTGTGCAATTTTTATTTTTTTAAAAAATGCAGATAAAGGTTGATCTTCCCTACTTGGACAAGAGAAAACTGTTTTGGATAACAACCTTGCCATTAGGAGAGAAGTAGCTCTGGACTTAAAGTCTTAGAGGACTTCAAAACAATTCTGGACTTTTCTGTAGAGGACACAAGGAAGGATGACCGTTGTCCTCCTGTTTTTCCCACACCTGTGCTTGTTCGCATTTTATAATTTCTCTCTGGTATTGGAAAGAGATCTAGTGACCTTAGACCCAAAGCCTTCCAGATCCACTAGTGTTAAAGTCACTTATGGCAGAGGCAAGAGAAGACATTCACCCAGGAGCCAAAGGGCCACAACTTTTAATACAATAGTATCAGGATTCTCCTCTTGGAACTTCTGTTTTTATCCATGTTGTCATGGATTGTTCTGAATTGATGTAATGGTAGATGGAAATGACCTTAGCATATGAAGAGGAAGGGATGCTGCCTAAGGACTGACTGCATAAAAGGAGCCCACGGCTTCTTAACGGTCAGAGAAAGAAACTTAGAAAGGATCTGCCTTAACTTATCAGGCTGCAAAAGGGGATGGAGGGAGATTTGTACTTTCAGACTTGCAAAATTCTGTTAAGAATAGCCCTACAATGAATTTGCTCCTCTTATCATGTTTTCCATCTGGTCTCCTTGAGAGAGTGACAGCTGTCTACCTATGACATTGGTAGCCATAAGTCAAATAAGTGAGTGAATCAGGTATCTATAGATTGCAAGATACTTTCCATTGTTTGGTGGATCTGTCGGTGCTATCTGTGAATGCGATAGAACAAAATGCAGATGCAGTTTTAATGCTAGCACCATTTTTAGGATTTGTGGAGCAATGTCTTAATTTGCCCTGAAATTGTAAAGAAAGTTGTGTTGTTTTTTTTTAAGGCATAAATATTAAATAAATCCTTGCTGCACATACGAAATGGCACTGACTGGAAAATTAGGAATAAATGTAGAGAGAAGTAAAAAGATTTACTATTCAGGGCTTGACCACCTGAAACAATGCTACACACATCAAAAGTAATGAAATGAAATTTACTCTGAAATGAAATTTACGGGCTGTAAAGATCATCCCTTTGTTCTCTTCTTCCCCAAATACAGCTGAGCTGGTTTTTTTTTCGGGTGCTCTCCGACTCTGAAGTTATGATAATAATAAAATCTGAAATTATAATAAAACGGGAGGCCTAGCAACTCGGAATTTGCTGCAAGGACAGGAAAGTGATGTTGCTATGAAAGGGGCAGTTTTTACAAGAGACATCAGAGGAATTAATTTCATATTTTCAACCCAGTAGCTTGGGATTTCTCCCCTCCCTCAACCAAAGTTGGTACATTCCCCATAGGAAATGCAAAATTTGGACTGTCACTATGACTCCCTTAAAGAAGGACGTGCCGTGAGTGGCCAATGCAATGGATTAACATGGATTATGAAATACAGGTAGTCCTCAAGTTACAACTATTTGTTTGGTGACCATTCGAAGCGACCTATGATTGTTTTTCACACTTATGATCATTGCAGCATCCCTACGTAAAGTCCTGCCCTGCGTGGGCAAGCCTTCAATTCCATTTAAAGTCCTGCCCTGCGTGGGCAAGCCTTCAATTCCCATGGCGGGTCCTACACACGTGAGCCGAATATTAGAGATGAACACATGACTCCAGTCAGCTTTCTCTCTGGGGCGTGAGGGCAACAGACAAAAGGTGCCTTCCCCTTTTATTCACTGTTACAGTGGGTGGTTACACAATGCATCACATGGTTACAAACAGCCAATGACAATGTTATATCTTCAGCCAATGACAAGGCTACACTGCAGGGCCACCCTGTGGCCAATGGATTCAAATCTTGGTACAACTGTCCATCCACCTATTAGCCCCCCTTATTTCCTGTCCCAGGCCATATGGCAAGTCCTTTGTTCCAGGGCATGTGGTCAATGGACTCCATCTCTTGGCTCCGCCTCCATTTCCTGTTGCTCCAAAACTGCATGGTTAAGTCACATGGTACAGTCTCTTTGTCCCAAGCCTCATGCATCACAACATATTACAACACCTACAGTCACGTATTAAAATTTGGACGCTTGGCAACTGGCATGTACTTACGACGGTTGCAGGGTCCCAGGAACGTGGGGTCCCCTTTTGTGAGCTTCTAACAAGCTACATCCATGAGGAAGCCAGACTCACTTAACAACTGTGTTACTAACTTAACAACCGGAATGATTCGCTTAACCAGTATGACAAGAAGGTCTTCAAATGGGGCAAAATTCGCTCAACAATTGTCGCAAAGATGCTTTTTCTTTCACGAAGCAACGGGACTTCCTTGTTTTTCTTTGAAGATGTTTCGCTTCTCAGCCAAGAAGCTTCTTCAGCTCTAACAACTCTTCAGCTGTTCACAACTGTTTCATTCTGCCACAGATGCAACAGCTGTAACTCGAGAACTACCTGTATTCGTCACGGCAAGGTGCAAGTGGTAGAGAATAAGGGTTCCCAACCCCCGGTCTGTGGCATGCCAAAAACTGGTCAATGCAAACCAACAAAGCCCCATTCATGGGATGCAGGCAGCATGCCAAAGCATGTCCCCTCCAGTCCGTGGAAAAACCTCTCTCCATGGAACTGGTCCCTGGTCCCCAAAAGGTTGGGGGCCGCTAGTATAGAAGGCTACTGGTGTCTGCCAGATTTAGGGGACAGAGACCCACTGAATGCAGAACTTGGAGTTGTGTTAATTCAAGAAGCAGGTTGTAAAGGTGTTTGGCTCCAAGCACACTAGAACAAAATGGTCCTTGGAAGGCTTGCACCCCCTTCAAGTTTACTCTTCTTCCCCAAATGTAGCTGAGCTGTTTGGGTTTTTTTGGGTGCTCACAGAGTCTGAAATTAGGATAATAATAAAAAACCCTCTGAGTTTATTGTCCTATATTTTTGTTTTATATATTCCTGACTGGGAAAAGAAGGTTTGACTGAGTTGCTGCACCACCTTTGAGGTTGGTATTTTGAGAACCGCTGGCGGGAAGATATCCGGCTTTGAAAAATAATGGGTTTTGTTGTTGTTGTGGTTGTTCGTGTCACTTTGTGCTGTTGTAGTATTAGCTTCCTTTCTTATATGCCCCTTTGAAAGTTGCATGAGTTGATAGAAATTTAAATATAAATAAAACACACAGTCGGCATTCACAGACCATTAGATCTTGGCTTCCCTTCCGGCAGCCATCTGTCAGGATGGCATCAGGCCTTCTTGCAAAGGAGATGCCAACTTTAGGTGGGGAAACAATGGGGAGAGGAGACCCTCACTTCAAGCTGGCTCTTCTTGAGGGGGAGAAAGTTGTATTTTTCATTAATACCCTCTGACTTTTGCTATATCCAAGGGAGGGAAAAGGCACCTCACACTGTGTGTTTGGGCTAAACTTTTACTTAAAAATAAGAGAGGCCTAAAGGAATGCAGCAGACGAAGCTTCTGAGAGTCTGTAGTAAGGCTGTGAGTGCCTTACTATAGGGAGCAAAAAGCAAACAACCTACAATGATTTGTCTTGCCTTGCAGGTTCATTGTGAATGGGAGTGGGCCTCTGCAACAATAAGGAGGCTACTTTAAAAGGAAGGGATCCAGATGGCCCTGATCTTGGTAGCCTTCTGGAAGGCCTTAAAGCTTTTTTCTAAGGCACAGGGCCAGGTGATTAGTTGAGCCCAGCCTCAGTGGGGTTTTGATGGTGAGACCATTTTTAGGGGGTTTGGTTCCATTGTAATATTGCCTTTTATGAAATATTGTCTTCTGTGTTTTATGTACTCAGAGTGACAAAGTTGAGATGGGGAGTCATGTAAACTCTATAATCTCTCTCTCTCTCTCTCTCTCTCTCTCTCTCTCTCTCTCTCTCTCTCTCTCTCTTTCTCTCTCCATCTATCTATTTATCTCTCTCTCTCTCTACATTTATCTATTTCTATCTCTCTATCAATCAATCAATCAATCTACATCTATCTATCTCTCTCTCTCTCTCTCTCTCTCTCTCTTTCTCTCTCCATCTATATCTATCTCTATCTATTTATCTCTCTCTCTATCTACATTTATCTATTTCTATCTCTCTATCAATCAATCTATCTACATCTCTCTATCTCTATCTCTATCTCTCTATCTATTTAACTCTCTATCTATCTATCTATCTATCTATCTAACTAACTATCTACATCTATCTATCTATTTCTATCTCTCTATCAATCAATCTATCTATCTACATCTCTCTATCTCTCTATTTCTATCTCTATCAATCAATCAATCAATCTTTCTACATCTCTCTCTCTCCCCCCCCTTATATCTCTCTGTGTGTCCATCCATCCATCCATCCATCCATCCATCCATCCATCCATCCATCCATCCATCCATCCATCCATCCATCCATCCATCTATCTATCTATCTATCTATCTATCTATCTATCTATCTATCTATCTATCTATCTATCTATCTATCTATCTATCTATCTATCTATCCTATAGATAGTACATATTTATTTATTCACTTTCTATAGCCAGCCAACTACATCAATGGCTCTGGGTTTCTTACAATTAAAAAAATATAGAATCATAGACTTGTTGAGCTAGAAGGGACCTCGGAGGCCTTTTAGTTCAACCCCCAGTTCAAGCAGGACACCTGTACCATTCCGGACAAATGGCTGTTTAGTTCCTTCTTAAAAGCCTCCAGTGTTGGAGCACCCACAATTTCTGGAGGGAAGCCGTTCCACTGATGGATTGTTCTCACTTTCAAGAAATTTCTCCTTCATTCTAGGCAGGATCTCTCTTTAATGATCGTCCATCCATTCCTTCTTGTCCTGCTCTCAGATGCTTTGGAGAATAGGTTGACATCCCTCTTCTCTGTGACGACACCTCAAGCCCTGGAAGACTGCTGTCATATCACTTCTAGTCCTTCTCTTTATTGGACTAGACATGACCTGGAAACTTCCTGATCTCATGATTAGGAAGGGAATCGAAAATAAGTTAGCAGGTGTTGTATTGCCTCTGTACAAATCGATGGTGAGACCACACTTGGAGTACTGTGTACAGTTCTGGTCACCGCACCTCAAGAAGGATATAATGGAACTGGAAAAGGTGCAAAAAAGGGCAACAAGAATGATCAGGGAAATGGAGCGCCTCCCTTATGAAACCAGATTGCAACACCTTGGTCTCTTCAGCCTTGAAAGACGGCGTTTAAGGGGTGACTTGATCGAAGTGTATAAAATCATGCATGGGATAGAAAAGGTGGATAGAGAAAAATTCTTTTCTCTATCACACAATACCAGGACAAAGGGGCATTCCCTAAAGCTTATAGCTAAGAAAGTGAGGACAAATAAAGGGAAATATTTCTTCACCCAGAGGGTCGTTGATTTATGGAATTCACTTCCTGAAGGGGTCATGACAGCTGTCAGCCTTGACAGCTTCAAGGCAGGGTTAGATAGATTCATGGAGGCCAAGTGTATCGATGGTTATTAAAACGGATGTCCATGTGCCGCCTCTATGTTGGTTGAGGCAGGCAGGATTCCCTTGAGTACCATTTGTTGGGGGTCAAGGGAAAGGGAGGGTTTTGCCTTCTCTTTCTGCTCAAGATCCCCATGTACATTTGGTGGGCCACTGTGTGACACAGAATGCTGGACTCGATGGGCTTTGGCCTGATTCAGCAGGGCTCTTCTTATGTTCTTATGTTCTTATGTTCAGGAAGGACAGGATCTGAAGGTAGCTTACCAAGTACACCATCAACCATGGAGCTAAAATTCCATCCTCCGTGTGACCCTTAAATATTGACAGCCAAGAGATAGCAATACTTGCACCCCTCCCGAATCCCTATCCAACCCAGAGCCAAGTAAATAAACAAATGAACAGCTGGCTCTTCAGGGTGTCAGTCATCAAAGAGAGCGGTGTGCCAATCGGGTACTGAAAAGGCCATCAACATAAACGAGGTAATATAAATCCTTGTTTTTCCAGATCTGCCTTCTGTTACTCTAACTCTGCAGAGGATCGCTTCGGTTCCTTCCCTCTTTGCCTACGCAAACTCAGTATTATGACTTCATGCATCAAAGCTGGGAGGAAAAAAGATATCACAGTCCATTAAACCAATTTCTTTTTAGGGAGGAGCATTAACATCCCATAACTATATGGAAAAAGGGGTGAGGATTTTGTGGCTGGGTGCTGCCTGTTTTTTTCTTCTAATTTTGTTTTCTCCAAAGGTCTTAGTCTCATCAACCCACCTGGAATTTTTAGTTCAGCTTATTTTGGGGAAGGGGCTTCCTTTCTGTTTGAGTGGAAAGGAGAAATCAATTAAATAAATATGTGAAAAAGTAAGACTATATAAGCAGCAGAGGGTTATTGTATCTACTTTGACTTTCACTCTTTGAGAAGTAGTGAAGTGGATTCAAAAAACCTAAATTCATGTAATAGACTTATGGACTTCAGCTCCCAGAATTCTCCAGCCAGCATGGAATTCTGGAGGAAATGGGAGTTGAAGTCCACAAGCTCACAGATGGTCACCCCTGTTCTAAAGTTTGAGATGGTGTAGTTCATGGAGATCAAGAGCAGGCACTTTGGATCTCTCAATTATTGTTGTCAATCACAAACATGGTTTCTATGCCATTTTTCTTCTGGAAGAGTCCAGGACAGTTTACATATATTCACAATTTTCTTTTTTTTAATCTTGTAGTCATCAGTTGGACAATAGTCATCAGTTCCAGTCATGGTGGCCAATGAGACGGCATTGTGGATTGATGGTATGGGATGGCCTTTTCAAGATACAGATGGTAACATTTATTAAAAAATAAAATTTGCTCTAATGGAGTCTCTTATTTACCCAACACCATCTGATACGTTCTATGCAGCTCTTCAGTATTTTGAGCTGGCCATAGTTCATATGCATTTTTTTTTTAGTTACTTTCCATCCAGATTCAATCACTCTCCATTTGAATTACTAATGTATGAATCTTTTGTTTTTAGCTGATACAGAAGTAACTCCATTAGTTCTAAAAAGTCTAGGTCAAAACTGTTTAAATATGGGTCTAATTAAATAAAAAAAACTGTTTAAAGATTGATGAAGTCTGAAATTTAACAAACAAATCACTCCTACTTCTTTCATTTTAAGATGTTTATCCCTCTTTCTAAGATTCTTCTTTGTTGATTGTGTATCTTCTTGACTAATATCAAACAAGAAGCTGCCTCTTGTTTTAGATTCAGGCATTTTCTTTAAAGTCAACATATTAGTTAAGCATGTAAATCTGTTTATTGTAGCTTCAGAAATATTGCCAGGGTATGAAGCATCTGGAGCTCCGTAGCAACTGAAAAACTAATTTGCAAATTTAAGAGATTTTGTTCTGCCTTTGTCAAATGTTTGCTAAATTTAACGGTTATCCATAAGATCATGTGTGTTGCTTTTCTAAAGATCAAAGTATGCAACGCTCTTGGCTCGTGTTCTGCTAATCTAACCCCCAATCTGCTACACAGATTGATTTGGAAAAGTGGATAAAGACCGATGCAGTTCTGCTTAAGGGATCCAAACTAGTTACATGTAATTCAATTGAAGAATGCTAAGAATGTACGTGAAAACAGGGTAGAATTTCTGCTGGAAGCAACTTTTTCTCCTAAAAGAAAAGAGAGTCTCCTTAACTCTTCAATATCCAGCGTGTAATGTACATATCTGCAGTGTTTCTCTGTAAACTATATCACAGGACCCAAGGGTGAAAAGATATATATTGGAATTTCAAAAACACGTTTTGTGTAGTCGAGGAAATGACTCCATGGAGGTTGCGTGCTCATTTACAAAGAGTGATGGTGTCCATGATCAGTTATGAAAGAGTGCAGGAAAGTCTGTGAATGTTGTATATCAATCTTTCCAGGTTCTTAGGATAATTGATTTGATTCACCTTTGCAATCAAAGCTCTGGATTACAACTCTCCACCCCTAGCCAATTTTATGGTTTGGAGTCTGATACGTAGATGATGTCTGACATGACCCCAGGCTTAATTTTAATTAAATTAAAAATCACATTAGTTTATAGTTTTCCTATGTCCAGAACATACTCATCCTTTCAGGAAGATGTTCCCTAATCCATCATTTAAACAGATAAATGTGTTGCTTAAATTGAGTACATCGCTCCCTTGTGGTTTATTATCAGGGTCTGGTTTAATACTCTACCCACACACTTTGCAAAACTGATCATATTCCCTATTCTATTCTCCTTGCCATTTTCATCTTCTCTGATAGGTAGACCTTTCCTTCATTCAAGTTTTCCTACGTTAGTTAAACCTCCTGATGTTCTGTTGTCATGATTGATCATAATATACACAACACGATCTTAAATCCAGCTGGATCTTGGCCATAGATCATTTCTCTTCTGAACCATTTGAAGCTTGAAACTGAACCAGGAGAATAGATATTTGAGGGAGTGGATAATACGGGAGGATGTGCTCTCACATGGATCATGATGACTTGTATTGTGCATCTATGATCAGGAGCTGAACAAACTGAAATTCCAAATTTCCAGAAAGCTATTAATGTGCTTTATAACCAAACATGATTTTTGAAAGCTAGAATAAATACGAACAGAAGGACATCACCTACCGCCAACTGCGATTATGACTAAATATATTCATTCATTAGCCTTAGGCCTTCATGTCTGATTGGCAGAGAAATCTTCGTTATTTTCCCCTTGTCAATTCTAGGGACTAATCCAACTGGTTGATCTTTGTTGAAATGGAATGATGTGGTGTTGGACCAACACAAATGGGTGAGACTCTGTAACAGCCATTACTGAGCAGTAAGTGTGAAAGAAGAGTGAAACACAAAAAAATATATTTGCAGAAGTAGATGATTGAGACACTGTAGGAAAGGGCTAGAATGCTAATGCGATTCTCCACAACAGATTGTCAATCTGAAATTGAACTTACAAGGGTAGAAGTTGATTTGATGGTGTGAAGGAGAAGGTACCGTCAACTGCTTTCAACCATATGAGCAGTCAAATAAGCAAGTTCGAAGGAAGTACTGTGTGAGTGTTGAGTGATAATGGTAAAGCTTTGATAATAACTGGGGATAGGGTTGGATTAGATTTTTTTCTTGCAAACAATAATGCCTGTCCCTAAGTGAGTTTTCTTATTTGCTATTTTATTGGTATAATATTTCATGTCAAAGATGAACTGTAGATAACCATTTTCCAATTGGGCATTCTTTTTTTAAAAAAAATAGTAGTAGTAATTTTATTAAAAATCACAACTACAGCTATTAAAAAAACCTAATACAAACTAAAAAGAAGAAAAAGAAAAATGGTGCAGAAAAGAAAAAAGTAGAAAAGAAAAAAAACAATATAGTCAAGAATAAAAGAGATATATAAAGAAATGAGTTCCCTCTTCATTGCAACAAGAATATATGATTTTAGTAACTTATCAACGTCTCTTAAAATACAACAAATGATCTCTTATTTGCATACCCCATCTCTTAACTATAAGCAAATCTTTAAAAACCTTAACAATTCAATCCTGATCAGCAAAAGTCCATTAAGAGTTACCAGAGCTAACACCATATGTATTTTAACTTTGAACAAATAAACCAACTTTGTATTCCTTTCTTTTACTTTAAACAATCTTGATCTTTAATTCCTCTAATCCTAGAACTTGATTTCTTTTCTTTTTTTTCTGTCTATTTTCACAAAACATTTCAAAGTTTTACCAAACCTCTTTTGTAGATCCAATACAGGAACATTATCCAGGTCACTCTCTTGATTTGTAAATCCTTTTAATGATTAAGACATCAGCCTTATTTTCCTATCATACTTAGCTTGTCATTTTAAAATCCACTTTTTAGATCCATCTCAATTTTGTCTAGTAAAACATGTCTTCCATAACGGAAATAATATAGATTAAATACAATCCATCTATGGAGTCAGATACTCTTAAAATTAACATCTGGGTCCATTGTTCTTCCTCTGAGTCTATCGTCCTTGCATTTTTGCAATTACTTCACTACACCACACCATCAAGCTTTGTTTATTACCTCTATTGATTTTTTTATGATGCACTTGCACTTTTTTTGGAGGGGGAAAATTGCTTTTAAATCTGTATAAGTGTTGTGCAAAGGCTCTGCCTGGACAGAGACAGGGAATTTAGACATTTTAAAATGAAAGTTTTTGAAAATGTAGTGATCTCCTCCCAAATAGTCCTGTGGTACATCCTTTGGGTTTTTTTTGTTTTTTGTTTGCTCTCCGATAAAAGCCGGGTATGTGTGTGGTTTTTTTCCCCCAAAGCAGAAATCAAGCAATTCCAGAGAATTTGTTCCAAGAATCTTAAACAGGCTACTTGAGAAAAGAACCGTCTTTTGTACCATCTTCCTTCAGTTTAGAAAGATTAGCAAGGGATAGCTGTGTCAAGTCCTCTTAAAAATAATATGCTTTCATGCTACGTCTTAATGTAACACTATCTTATGCAGCAGATGTTTGGGGAGCAAATTCTCCCCTTACACAATAACTGAGGCATACCAATGTTTGGCATGTGATTTGCCTTTTAGAACTGACAAGTGTCAAGGAGAAGCAGAGGCCAAAAAGACAAATGAATGGTGTTGAAATGTATATATCAGAGAAATAGGTTGAAAAATAGGGGAGGAGGAGGAGGAGAAAAAACAGGAGAAGGATTGCAGGAGGAGGAGAAGGAAGAATAGGAGGAGGAGAAGAAGCAATAGGAGAAGAATTGCTGGAGGAGGAGGAGGAGCAGGAGGAGGAGGAGGAGGAGGAAGAAGTCAAAGTGAAATGGTGATGTTTAACATGATCAGACTCTGTGAGCATTGGAAAAGCCTGCCAGTACTTATGGGATATGGTGATAAAGAAATTACATACTTATTTGAGAGGAACATAAATAAAGATTAATAGGTTAATGAGTTATTTTCCTTTCATTACTACACCATTGTACTTTATTATAATTGCTTTGCACTCCTTTAATTAAATTTGAACTGAGGCCAACACAAGATAATTTGTTTTCCCTGTACTAAACAATGAGTATGCAGATTGGAAGTAGTGGAACCATAATCAGCCCTCTGTTTTTTGCAACACTTTTCAACTTGGAGTAGACATTATAATTGATAATTTGATTGTTGCAGCCCTCCGCACAATATATTTTAAAGCAGCATTAACATAATGGGAATTATGTCGTGTGCCTAATCTGGGCTGTTTATTGTGCAATGGAATGAAGGAATGACTTTTCGGTTGGAACGAAGAAGACATGCATCTTCCCATACCATTTGCATATTCGTATAAATAGGATGAAACCACGATTTATTTAATTATATTTGATTGAATCAGCAATAAGGGGCTGGGCTCATTAAAAAACATTAAATTATAAATCATGACAGTTGGAATACTCTGTCCAGTTCTGGTTAACACAGTACAAAAACAATGACAAGGCCCTCAAAAGACTGCAGAGAAGAGCTGTTATGGCTTCGACAGACAAATAAAGCAGAACTCCGAGGCTTGGAAATTCCTCAAAGAACATATTTATTAGTTACAAAGTATCGGCATGATCAAAAGTGAAACCAAGTCTGAATTTCCAACTAAAAATTACCCAGTTACAAAGTATAAAGTCCCACCCACAAAACCACGCCATCAACTACATTTCCCAATATATTCATTTGGCGGGCTTTCTTATACAACACCCAGTCCCTGATCATGGGAGCAGTAGATGACCTTGGTTCCCACAGGACAGAATATTATTTTGACTAGCAAAGCATCTGGGCAAACCTCCCTTCGTTCTATGTGGCAACCTAAAACGAGGAGAAAAATGGCTGCAGCCATGCTCATTTGTAGAGTCGACAAGAGCCACAAAGATGATTGGGGACCCGGAGGCTAAACCATATCATGAATGATTTAGAGAACTAGGTATCTTTAATCTAACAAAGAGAAGGCTTAGGGGAGACATGACAGCATCTTCCAATCCTTGAAGAGCTGCCACAGAGAAGAGGTGGTCAATTCATTCTATATAGCATCTGAGGGCAGGACATGAAGCAATGGATGGAAGCTCATCAGAGGAAGATCCAATCTGGAAATAAACAGGAATTTCCTGACCGTGAGAACAATTAATGAGTAGAACAGCTTGCCTCCTGGAGTTGCGGGTGTTCCTTCATGGGAGATTTTCAAGAAAAGATTGGGCAGCCATTTGTCTGTGATCTCTTGTCTAGGGCAGGGGGCTGAACTGGAAAGCCTCCATATGTTTATATGATACTATGATAGGCAAACCTCAATGGCTAGAATCCACTTTACAAGCCATAGACCAGGGGTAGGCAACCTCGGCTCTTTTATGACTCATGGACTTCAACTCCCAGAATTGAGTTATAAAAGAGCCGAGGCTGCCTACCCCTGCCATAGACCATATCTGGCAAAGTCTGGATCCACCCACAATTCTACACTAAAAGCAGAGAACTCAAATTATGGAATGCTGTCTGCTAGGAAATCGTGCACATCCGCTTAAAACATTTTCAGCCAGCTTTGCCAGACTTTGCATGGCTTTCCATGAAAACTAAAGCAAATAATAATAATCTGATTGAAGCAAAACAGTAACACCCTCAGCAAAATTATCAGGTCTTGTGGAAAGTAGATTGTCTTTGCAATGTATTCCTTTCACAAAAATAGACGGTAGGCTTCCCTTTAGGTGAAAGAAGGAAGCATATTCAAAACACCGTAGGCTTGTAATTTTGAGTTGTAAGCCATGGAAAAGTTACCATGAAACTGAATCAGAAAGAGAATTGGACATATCTCAGGGGCTACCCCAAAGAAGAGGGAGTCAAGCTATTTTCCAAAGCGCCTAAAGGCAGGACAAGAAGCAACAGATGGAAACTAATCAAGGAGAGAAACAACCTAGAACTAAGGAGAAACTTCCTGAAAGTTAGAACAATTAACCAGTGGAACAACCTGCCTCCAGAAATGGTGAATGCTCCAACACTGGAAGTTTTTAAGAAGAAAACTGGACAGCCATTTGTCCGAAATGGTATAGGGTTTCCTGCTTGAGCAGGGGGTTGGACTAGATGACCTCCAAGGTTCCTTCCAACTTTATCATTATTATTGACTTAGGAGAAAATCCAACTTTAAGCAAAACTTGAGCCAAATTAAGCAGATTCTTCATGTAATTAGAGAGGTTGAGGATTGTGAAGGCAAAATGTTGTGCTGAAAAGTTTCAATCCATCCCATGCAAATGCTTTTCCAGGAGAGAAGAAGCCTTCAGTAAAATTCTGATGGTGGAAAAAAAGTGCTAAAATCATAGATGACTATCATTCATGCACATGATATATTTCAGTAGTTTTCATACTTGGCAAATTAAGAAGTAGGGTACTTTAACTCCCAGAAATACCCAGCCAGCATGCAAGCTGGGGAATTCTGGGAGTTGAAGTCCAAACGTCTTAAAGTTACCACGTTTGAAAAACATGGATATATTTCATAATGCAATAATCTCTCCATCAACTTCCAGGAAGCAGTGGCACAGTGGTCAGGATGCAGTATTGCAGGCTAACTCACTGCCCACTGCCAGGAGTTCGATCCTGACCAGCTTAAGGTTAGACTCAACCTTCCATCTTTCTGAGGTCAGTAAAAATAGGACCCAGATTATTGGGGTCAAATATGCTGACTTTGTAAACAGCTTAGAGAGGGCTGTAAAGCACTGTGAGGTGGCATATAACCCTAAATGCTATTGCTATTCCAAATTTTCAATTAAATCCCAATAGGAAGGAAATTGGACCTTGTTCAATTTGGGAATCTGTGACGGGACGATGACTATTCACTGCCCCAAAGAGCTGAACATTTTGTCCTTTTGTTAACAGTATATTAAGTTCACAGAGCAAACATCCTGAGAATAAGGTAGAAAAAAAATATCAAAGCTTCTTTTACATGGAAAGAAAACTTTCCAGAACTTAGAACACAGTTTTTGACATGCAACGACTAAAGCTAGCTTGAGTATTGCTTTTAATGAAAAAAAAAATGTAAACCTATTGGAATGCAGAAGGCCACGCAAAGCAGCTACATCATATGACATCATTTTCTCAGCACACACAACACACTGATGAGATTTTGGTTACCTTATTATGGATTAGACCTAGTTCAAACATTTGAATTAAATTTCATGCATTAATTGATTAAAAATAAATGAATTAAATTAGTAGTCCTCAACCTATCATCATAACAGAGCCCAAAAATTATGTTCCTAAGTGAGAAACTTGTTAAATGAATTTTGCCCCATTTTACGACTTTGACACCTTTGCTAAGTGAGTTGTTAAATAAGTAATACAGTTGAGAATCTGATTTCCCCATTGGCTTTGCTTTGTCAGAAGATCCAAGAGGGGATTGCGTGACCCTGCAACCGCCAAGCGTCCAGATGTAGATCACGTGACCCTGGGGATGCTACAATGATCATGAATGTGAAAAATGGTCATAAGTCCCTTTTTTCAGTGCTGTTGTGACTTTGTCACTAAACAAACGGTTGTAAGTCGAGCATTCCCTGTCTATATTTATTTTATCAAATTTCAAAACTACCCATCTTCCACACAGAGGGACTCTGGGAGTTGCACAAATAAAATGTTAGCAATCTAAAAACGGAGTAGAAAAATTTAAAACAGAGGGCAGGATGGTTAAAATTCAACATTAAAATTTAATTCAAAGGTAGGGGGAGGGCCTCCAGGGTCCTAACTAACCCCATGGTTATTGTATTAACATTGTCACACAGTGGATATCTCAATGAAATGTATGTTCCAGCAAGTAATTTGCTTTGATTTCATTCACTTTCAATACTTTATGGATTAATGGTCAAAGAGGAAAAAACAACAACAGAGTGTATTTCTAGGCGCAGCCAGAGAGCAAGATAAACTAATAGCTAGTAACTGTCCATTACAGATCAACATCATTCTTCTCTTGTACAACAATCATACTTGGGAGTTAGTCTAATTGAACTCTGCAGGGATTACATCTGAGTCAATGGACCTGGGATGGGGCCGCAGTCAACCAAACAAATAATTAAACCGGGCAATATCATCATAACAAACCTTACATTGGACAGTTACTAGCCATTGACCCAGTAAGGCTGGATAGAAAAGCAAATAATCCAAATGGATAATTCTGCCTCTCTCTCTCTCTCTCTCTCTCTCTCTCTCTCTCTCTCTCTCTCTCTCTCTCTCTCTCTCTCTCTCTCTCTCCCTCCCTCCCTCCCTCCCTCCCTCCCTCTCTCTCTCTCTCTCTCTCTCTCTCTCTCTCTCTCTCTCTCTCTCCTTTTTTCTCTCTCCCCAATCTCGTTAGGAGAGCTGATCAAGTTTAACCAACAAGAAAAGCATCAACAAATCCAAAGCAAAGCTCAAAAAACAAACCCAGCCCTAACGCAGATCAAGGGTGTTCTTTATTTTTCAAGTTGCTCTTGATGTATCTGACGCTTTCCCGCTGCGCAAATTTTGTAATGAACCATGTTCTAGCTCTGCCTAGACATCTTTTCTTTCATGAAAAATTTCTCGACCTCCATTCAATATTTACTATTTGGAATAGCCTGTTCAAATATCCATAATAAAGAGGCAGAGCTGCTTGATAACTTGGTTTTTTTTTTTTTACAGCTTGGCGGGTGGGGTAGGGGTGGGTCGAGAAAGGGGGATGTGTTGTGCATTTATCACAACCTTTCTTTCCTGAGGTTATAAGGTCAAGCTTTGCTGGATTAATTTTGCACAGTCCCTTTGTTGCAAACAACAAACAAGGTCATTTATTTTCATTTCCTTGCTCCTAATTGCATAGATCTCCTTTGGAGTATGAATTCACGAAACAGGTGGTGAAATTCTGGGAAAGGGAGGGTGGCAAAGGGAAGATTTGAAACAGTTCCAGAAAACATGAGTAGGCCCCATTCCAGTCCAGCACAATGGGTAAGTTAGGTGTAAGTCTAAGCACAAAACACATCTGCTTTAAAACAAAAAGACATTATACCCTAGGTTTGTGCAAGTTTCTGAAGGTGATAAAAATCTTTTCATTTTATTGCTGGAAGTATGTTTTAACATTAGCCCTCCCTCTACATAAAAATATGTAGAAAGCCCACCAGTCTCATTTTCTAGTATGATTTTATAGCTGTCTTCTAAATGTACACATTAGACAGACTGCTCTCCGAAGTAAAGGAAGAATAAACATTGAAAATCTCAGATGAGACTGGGAGAAAGGAGCAGATGTGGAGCTGATGTCAAATGTGGTCTCCTATCTCTTATAAAGTGGGGTGTGCAATGTCTGTTCAAGAAAACAGACACATGGCTGACGGGACAAGGAAACAAAAATACCAGTTCTCATTTGAGACACAAATAACCGGGCTGGATGATGATGACGACGTTATCCATTCAGTCGTGTCTGACTCTCTGCGATTCCATGGGCCAGGTCTCTCCACATCTTCCGATCTTGAACTATTTGAGTTTTTCTATGCTCTGGCTGCTGTCAGCTTTGATGGTGTCCAGTCCTTGTGTTCTTTGGCGGCCTGGCTTCCTTTTACCGCTATCTCTTACCATCATAATTAGTCCTAGCTCTCTGGAGATGGCTGTAATGTTGGGAAAGGTGGAAGAAAAGAGAAGAGGATGACTAACAACAAGGTGGAGGAACTTAAACTGGTGATGGGTGCATCTTGGGAAGATCTGAAGGATCAGGCTAGGAGCAGATGGCCATGGAGAAAAATCTATCCATAATCAATCAATGACACTGTCACATTCTGAAATTTCCCACTGTGCTATCCTCCACTGGATGCCATTTAGGGAAACAGGAAGGGTTGAATTGGGTTGGTTCAGACTAAAAGCCATCTAATTTAACATTTGATTGGCACAGTGAGCTATGAGACTTTATGGAGGAGGATACAAGCAGCAGACTTCACCTTACATCATGCAAGGTGGGAATTGCACATTACATCATTCAGATCTGCTTCTCCATTTGAGATCTCTCTTGGTTCCCCCCCCCAAACAATTGGATCACGGGGCAAATCAAAGTTCTTATCTGAAGCACAAATGACCCAGCTCCAATTACCATATTTTGGACACATGGCACGAAGACACAGATTCCTTGAGACATCAATATATTATGTTGGGAAAGATGGAAGATGACTGACCAGCAGCTAGGTGGATGGACTCATTTACAGTGGTGATGGATACACCATTTGAAGATCTACAGGGCCAGGTTGGGGGTAGATTATGCTGGAGAAGTTCTATCCATGTGGTTGCTAAGGTTAATACTGACTTGATGGTACATAATTAACCGTATCAGCCCATTTACAGCTGAATTTGGCACTTGGTTGTTTTCTTGCAGACATTTCATTATCCAAACTAAGCAACATCATCAGTGCTAGTGCCTTGATGCTACTGCACCGATACTTACAGGCTTCCCAGTTCCAGAACACAGCTTGTTTTCTAGAAAAAATGTACCTAGAGCAGAGAAACAGGAACTGCCAACTCCCTATCTTGAAAAGTCCATCTCTTTTCCTTACCTGGACACACCAGTGAACTGTGAACTAGTTATTTCCCAATGGGGAGGGCAGTTGGTATTTGTGCTGGAGGGTCAAAATCTGAAAGGGATGGGTGTGCTGTTGTGATCCACACTTTGCCTTTTTAATATAACATGAAGGCACTTGCTGGAATGAAGCTTGGATGCAAGGCTACACTTGCAGTCTTGTGTGCTGTTATTGTAATGGTCCTGCCTGTTCTGACAAACATACAATTTTCTTCCATACGTTTAAGTTTGCTTAATTTAAGATCTCAACCAACCAACAAACCAGGTTGTAATTAATTACAAACCAGGTTGTCATTAATAAAATTTTCTATTCTTAATGTTCAGATCCCAACTATTGGAAACCTTCATGCATAAAATACTCGAGGCTGCATAAAATTCACTAAGTAGGAATAGAATCAGAATAACTCATTGAGTTACCTTAGTGCGCTAATCATTGTTCAAGCATACTTTACTGAATAAACCAATCTGCAATTTACAGAGTTCATACAACTAGCATAGTCAAAATCAAATCACTTTAGGGCTTAACATACATGAATCTCATTGTTCTACTTCATGCTTGCTATTTCTTATACCCAACAACTGAAGTATTTATTTTTCCTCTTAATGACATTACATTGATGTGAACAGGAATCCAGGCCCCACCTCTTTGTACATGCATTGGATGTGACTATGTTGCTGTATCTACCATGTTTACTCCCTCTGGAGATAATCCTTGCTGTATGTTAAGTTTAACTAAGGGCAAATAGAGGAAACTTCAAAAATTAAGCTGAAAAAATAAATGACAGAATCTGATGTTCTACAGTAAAACTGAATTGTATCATCTACACATATAGTTCTTAATCCCTCTTATGCTTCTGTAATTCCCCTAGAGTTAACACACCTCTATCTTATGTCCCATATCTAATTTAGGCCTCAAGTGTTTTTCTTAAATATCTTCAAAGGAAAAGATTTTAAAGTGGTCTACTGTGGAGGTTTAAATTCCTATTTGGATATTAGAAAGAGAGAAAGAATTGGATGGTCACCTCTAAACCGAGGTGAATGAATGAATCAATAAAATCCATTACAAGGGGTGGAGTTATGACAATTTATTTATTTATTTCATGAAAACAAAGTGTTGGAAAGCACATCCACATAATGATGCTAGTAATGGAACTATAGTGGTGGAGGTTTGCTTAAATCCCAGGTCAGATGCAGATTTTGCATATGAATAAATATGAAAAAATAGATTAAGGAAAAGAATATAATACCATCCGAAGACTCCAAATACTAGTTCTGGGACAGAAGCAAGCTGTGTGTGTCTCAGGAAGGAAGCAATGGCAAACCACTTCTGAAAATGTTGGCAAAATTGCAAGAACTTGTTCAAGTGAGGACTGTTTTAAAGTCACAAAACAAAGGAATAGTAAGTTTTTCTACTGTAGGAGCCCGAATGAGGTCTGCAGCATCATGATGTCATAACTCTTTAACACAATTTTTGGTATTTTCTGGAATAAGGTCATTTATTTGACAATCTTTCCTCCTACCTGCCAACGGGTTGTGGTGGCTTAAAACCGCTGTGCCAACCCAGGGCATTTTGTTACTTTATGTATCAATGCTTGAAGTATGTTAATGTAGGTATCAAATTACACAGGCGATAACTGCCTTAATATGTCAGCTGGTTCTCTTCCAAGGTAATGTTCTAATATTTTATATATGTAGCCACACTAAGAAATGTACAGACATCATGGAGAAAACTTTCAATGCCCCAGCTTGGGGGCGTTGGAGGTTTTGAAAAAAAGATTTGACAACCATTTCTCCAGGATGGTATAAAATCTCCTGTGGTGTGGAGGGGGCTGGTCTAGAAGACCACCAAGGTCCCTCCCAGCCTTATGATTCTGTGTTTTATTTATAATCCAAGGATGCACTTAATTTATTATCTTTCTGCCTGGGCTCTTGTCTCATTCATCCCAAAGTGGAGAGGTTTGGATGAATGGAGCTTTTTAATGCCAGAGATCGGTCCTTATATGCACGGCTACATCTGTGCCCAGCTCTCCCCCCCAAAAGTCCTTCTCCACTGCACGCAAATCCCATTCATGTCCACAACTGTAGCCCAGGTTGTCCTTGACTTACAACCATAACTGAGTGCCAAATTTCCATTTCTTGTTAAGTGAGCTTGGCCCCATTTTACAACCTTTCTCACCAGTTATTAAGCGAATCACCGCAGTTGATAAGTTAGTAGTACGGCCATTAAATGAATCTGGCTTCCCCATTGACTCTGCTTGTCAGAAGGTCGCAAAAGGGATCACTTGACCCTGGGAAGCTGCTACCGTCATAAATACCAGCCAGTTTCCAAGCATCCGGATTTTGATCACGTGACCATGGAGACGCTGCAACGGTCTTAAGTGCGAGAAACGGATCTAAGTCGCTTTTTTCAGTGCTGTTGTAACTTCGGTCACTAAACGTACTGTTGTGAGTTGAGGACCTCCTGTATTTCTGACGGAGGGAGCCTCTTGGGGGTCACACGATCACCAACCGCAAACTTTCCTGGGGTCTCCTGCAAGCAACGTCAAGGGAAGCTGGCTCTGCTTCAGAACGTGAACGATCTGCTTAGCAACGGGGGCGATTCAGTTAACAACCGGGCCAAACAAGGTCAGGTCAGGTGCGATTTCAACCATCACATCCCTCAGCGACAGCAGTGCCAGGCCCTAAATGTGGTTGCAAGTCGAGGACTACCTGAATCTCTAAAACAGGGGTTCTCAACCTCGGCCACTTTAAGACGTGTGGACTTCAACTCCCAGAATTCCTCAGCCAGCAAAGCTGGCTGAGGAATTCTGGGAGTTGAAGTCCACACGTCTTAAAGTGGCCGAGGTTGAGAACCCCTGCAGTCTAAAAGCTTCCCATGGATCCTTCCAAAGAGGCCCCATCAGTCTGCCCGCACCACGCACCACACACCACACACCCACACGAGCCTCTCAACAAGCCCCCCCATCTGCCTCCCCAACCGCGCAAGCACGAGGCCATTTCTCTCCCGCCTCGCCACCCTCCCCAGACCGCGTCCACACGTCTAATTAGTCGCGTGTCGTCCAAGTCTTTCCCCCCATCACTTCCTGGCCCCCAGCCTCGCCCAACCGGCGGACGGACTGACCCTCCTCCTCCTCGCGGGGTACCCGAAAGTCCCCCCCCCTTCCCACATACTCCCGAAAAAACTCGAGCCGTCGGGGCCGGAGCTTGCCTGGCTGACCGGCCTGGCGGGGCTGACCTCCGAGCCGGCGAGGGCGGTCAGCGGGGGCGCCCCTGAGGCGACGGGGGGGGGGGCGAGGAGGAGGCACCCACTCCCTCAATCCCCCGGGGCTGAGGGAGGGGAGGAGAGGAAGAGGAGGAGGAGAGCGCGCGCTCCCCGCTTTCCCGCCTTCCCTCGGCCCCTTCGAGGAGACCCTCCCGGGCTGGTTTGGCCCCCCAAGACCCGAACTCCTCCTGCCCGGCTCCAGGACCCCCGTTGCCGCCCCCCCCACCGGGCCCCTTCGAGCAAGGCTTCGCCTCCTCAGAGAGTCCCCCCCAGGGGAGGGGAGGGGAAGGGGGGCTGCGCGCGCGCCCCCCCGGCTCCTCTCCGCTGAGGCGCGGAGGGGGGACGGGTGTGTGGCTGGAAGAGCCGCTGCTGCGCGTGGCTCCTTTGTGCGGCGCACCTGGCCCGGCCGGCTGCAAGGCGCGCCGGCTCCTGCCTGCCATTGGAGGGGGGCGGAGCCGAGGGGAGGGGAGGGGCGTGCAGGCGCGCTTTCGGCCCCCTCCCCGCCGCCGCCGCGGCGGCCGCCTCCCCTCCCTCCCTTCTGGGTCGCTTCCTCTTTTTTCTCCCGCCCCCCTAGAGCGTCCCTCACCTGTCCCTTCCGGCTCACCTGCCGCTCTCCCCTCCTTCCCCTCCCTCCGCCTCTCTATCGTCCCGCCCCCTCCCCGCCCGCCTCCGCCGCTCCGCAGAGCCCGGCAACTTGCTCCGCGGAGTGCGGGTCTCCCTCCGGGTTTGTGCGGGTTTGTGTGTGTGCGCTGCTGCTGCTGCTGCTGCGCGCGCGGGTGTGTTTCCCTGGGTTTGCTGGAGAGGAAGGGGGAGCCCTTCGGAAGGTGGATCTAGTCCAGGCTTCTCCAGAACTACTTCGCCCCTTTGGACCGAGCAGATCTCCGGCTCCCCCCTCCGCTCGCCCCCCCCCGCGCAGCCCGCTCCTCCTCCAGCCGCGTCGCCCCTCGGGCTGCGGCCCCCAATCCCGCCCTCCCCGCCCTGCCGCCCCCCAAGCTCAGCCCTGCAAAATGGATGTACGGTTTTATCCCGCTGCCTCGGGCAGCTCCCTGCCCGGAGACCCTTCCAGCCTGGACTTTACCCAGTGTTTGGGTTACTACAGCTACAACAAGGTGACTGTTTTTTCCGTATTCCTCTCCTCTTTCTTTTTCCCTCTCTTTCGCGCTCCTTCCCTCTCTCTCTCTCTCTCCCCTTCTCTCTGTCTCTCTCTTTCTCTTCTCTCTCTTCCTCTCTCTCCCTCTCTCTCTCCCTCACTCTTTCTCCCTTTTTCTCTCCTATCTCTCTCTTCCTCTCTCTCTCCCTCCCCCTCTCTCTTTCTTCCTCTTTCTCTTCTCTCTTTCCCCCCCTCTCTCCCTCCCTCCCCCCCTCTCTTTCTCCTTCTCTTTCTCTTCTTCTCTCTTTCCCCCTCTCTCTCTCCCTCCCTCCCCCTCTCTCTCCCTCTCTTTCTCTTCTCTCTCTCTTTTCTCTCTCTCCCTCCTTCCCCCTCTCTCTTTCTCCCTTTCGCTTCTTCTCTCTCTCTATCTTCCTCTCCCTCCCTCCCTCCCCCTCTCTCTCTCCCTCTCTTTCTCTCTTCTCTCTCCCTCCCCCTCCCTCTCTTTCCCACTCTCTCTTCTCTGTCCCCCCTCTCCTTCTCCCACTGTCTTCTCTCTATTTTTCTTTCTCTCCCCCCCCTCTCCCCATCCCCCTGCCTTAATCTTTTGTTGGGGGGGGTGTTGCGTAGTTGCGTTACAGTTCTTGGCTTGGCGTTGGACGCTGCTGTGGTTTTGGCCATAGTTTGGTTTGGCTTCTGGAGGGGTGGGGTGGCTCTCATTGGGTTGTAGCTCCAGAGGGTGGGGAAGATGGTCTCGATCTCACAACTTTGACCGCATCGCTGGTTTTAAAACTAGTTTTTTGGTTTTTTTAAATCAGAACTTTCCCAAGTTTCTTTTTTCCCTCGACAGAACTTCCGCCCTCCCATTCTTTCTCGGTGATTCGCAAATCCTCCTTGGTGGTTGTTGTTTGTTGTTTCCTATTTCCCATTTCCCTTTTGCAAATACAATCCCTTGTAACTTCCTCTGAGCTCAATGGAAATAAGTCACAGTTTTTCATTTAGTGCTCACAAAGTCTGCCCCTTGCAGGATGTGATGGTTTGAGTGGTCGTGGGGGTCCTGCTGGTGAAGAAAATAGCCTCATGCATGCAGTATCCGAGTCGAAAAAGAATGTGCATTTTTAAAGATGTGTTTTTGTGCCTTTGGGGGCAAAACTCTGGAACAATTAGTAGTTTTGCTGGTTCTGCTGAAACTACTTTGGGCACAGGAGTTTGGGAGGCAGCTGTTGGGCATGCTTTTTATTTGGTGGTTTGATTTGTACGGAGATCAGACTTGTGCATGCGTGCTTGTGTTAAGGTTGGGTCTTTAGATGGCATTACAATTGTATGGATTACTAATGGTTGTGTATTGCAGCCTGCCATTTCTCTGCCCCGGTTCTCACAATAGTCCCACTCCTTTTTCACATTCCTCCACATTTCTTCCTGGTTCGGGATGTTAAAGCAAGGATATGATTCTACCAGCCGGGCATGTTTATGGGGAACTTGATGGGAGTAATTGAATCTTGCATCTCAAATAAAGGCATGGGGGCAAGCTAGGGGAACTCAGAACCATCCTGAATTGAGAAGGAGAAAGAGGTGGCTCCTGTCTTCATCAAGAGAAGAACCCCTTTGACTCCTTCAGCCAGTTGGAGAAGTTGTAGCACTGCTTAGTCCTCTGTCTTATTTATATCTCCCTTTCTTGTCAAGAGATTACAGATGACAGAATACATGTAATAGCCAGAAGGGACGAATATCCCCTGCGGCTAAATGCATTACACAAAATATGTTTCAACCGTATCTGGTCTGTTTTCACCAGCTGCCAGACAAGAAAAGGAAAATTTCAAACTTAAAGAGGTACACTGTGACTCATGTTACTTGGTAAAGGACTTCACTATTTGCACTTGGCTGTGTCAATAGCATATCAAGTTGTTAGCGCTGGGCCTTCCTAGCATATATAAAGATCCCTTTCACAGCAAACTCATCCCCTTTGGCTCTTGTTTGTGCAAGGGGGGGGGCTATCATGAGATGCTGCCTAAGATACTGAGAAATTACAGTGCCTTGCAAAAGGCTTAACTGATGTCTGGGTTTATTGTTAATGACACTTGATAAAGTTTGGGAAAATGGAAAGCCAGCAGGGAAGGAAAAGATTATTTTTAAAATGCCGGGGAGTGTTTTCAAAAGTTTTTCTCCAGACCCATTTAATCCTTCGTGGATGGTTTTTTTTTCCATTAAGAGACCTCTAATTTCAGATAGGTGTGGTGGGAAGAAATATCTTCAGTACCTTTCTGTGGAGTGACTGGCTTGAGAATATATATATATATATATATATATATATATATATATATATATATATATATATATATATATATATATATATATATATATATATATATATATATATATATATATATATATATATATATAAATGGAATTAGAGCTGACATCTTATTTTGTATCATTAATAAATGCAGTGTAGCCAAATGCAGTGTGTGTGTGTGTGTGTGTGCGTGCGTGCGTGCACACGTGCCCTTTCACCAGGCAATCTTGGAACAGCTTTTGAACAAAGCGTTATGTGTATATTCTCCTTGGCAAATGCAACATGGAAAATATCAGCGTGCTGCTGTGTTGATGATATGAAAAGAAAGGGGAGACATTGTTACAAATTAGAGGTTGCAGAACCACTCTTGAGTTTTGAAGGGTTTTAATAAGCTCTAGACAACTATACGCTGCTGTTTGGTGGTCAACAAATGTATAATGCTGCAAATTAGTTGAGCATGAATTCTCTCTGCTGTTTGCATTAATTCAAGAATTCAAGTTTCTGTTATGTATTGCTTTTTAATTATGGTTTGCCTTTTGTCTGGATGCCTCTTATAGGGGATAAAACAATACTGCAGGTTTTTTTTGTTATTGTTTGTTTGGCAACTTTAATGTGGGTACAGTTCCTAAATCAGATGCTTGTGGGGAAGAACCAGTTGTAATCACATTTAAAAATAATCCATGATCGGCTAGAGTTGTTAACTCCTGTACTTTTTTTTGTGTGCTTAATGAAGAATATTACTTGGACGGGTTTTCTGTTGAAAGATGAAAACGACTGTTGAAACTGACAGGATAAGAGCTTGTTTCCAAATAGTGAATTATCCTCACAGCTAGAACAAGTATAGTTATCTATGTGATTACTGTAGAGTAACATGCCTGAAGACTGTGATTATAGATTTCAAACTTCATTTATGCAATTTCAAACCACTGTTAGCAAAAGACTGGTTAGATCTATCCATCCACCCATCCACCCATCCACCTAATCTTTACATACAGGTTGTAAACTCAAACTCAACAATACTTAACAGAAATAGGTAGGCAGAGCGAATTTGTGAGTACTTTTCTTGAATCAGTGCCTAATGCTATATAAGTATGTGTTGTGTGGTGTATAAATTGGCTAGCCTGGATTGATATACCTGATGTTCTCTTGTAGCACAATGGCCAGGAATGCATAACACATAATTGGTGTTACATGACTAATTATTACTCATAGAATATAGCATTTAGTCAATTCAGAATATCATGAATTCAGTGGGTTTATATGGAGCGAATGGCTGGAGGTTATATAATTGCCTCTTTTGTCATAAGCAATAGAATTGGACCAAGCCATCATTTGAGGAAGATATCCTGGCATGATTGAGGGATAAGGCTAAATCCATGGTTTGCAAAACATTGTGGCTGGATTTCATAATAAGGCAACCCAAGTCACAAAGGTACCGTAGATGACATCCAATCGGCCACCATTCTGATTTAGTGTGACAATATGACATCCATCTTTTATGTTCACTTCTGCAGCATTCATACTAGAACCATAAAGTATAGTTTTGATAGGTGGATAGGCATTTGCCCAAGATGCCACACCACTTGTGAGAAGAGAAAATGGTGCCCTCTTTTGCTCTTTCTGCTGCTTCATTTTCTTCTTGTGGATATGTCAGTAAATGCAGTAGCCAGGTTCATAAATCCCTTTGGCCAAGGTTTGTGAAACCATGGATTACGGAATGAAAGGCAATGGATGGTTCCATCGGGATTATCCTAGAGCAGGGGTAGGCAACCTTGGCTCTTTTATGACTCATGGACTTCAACTCTCAGAATTCCTGAGCCAGCATGGCTCAGCTTGACAACCTCTCCCTTTTCTCTCAGCATAGCTGGCTCAGGAATTCTGGGAGTTGAAGTCCATGAGTCATAAAAGAGCCAAGGTTGCCTACCCCTGTCCTAGAGAGCTTTTCTGAAGACCTTTTGGCTACTTTTCTGCGGTAGCCAATACTGAATCCATGAGGGCTTGGGTTATAAACGAGCAAGCCCTCATGAGGAAATGGAGATGCACAGTAGGTAGGGAGACAAAATGAAACACAGCAATGATAGCTTGAGAAGATGGAGAGGTTGGAAATGCAGTTGGAGACCATCAACAATGAACAGTGGGCTTCTGGGACCCAACAAGGGCCCCTGTTATGTTTGTTTATTTCATTTTATCTACGTATTTATTTATAAAATGTATAGGCCTCCATCTTACCCCAAGTTCCATCCATCACTTCCAGGATTCATGCTGTTTCTTCTTGCTGGGAAATCCTTGTGAGACCAGTAGCTGGAATGTGTAGATTTAGCTGTGACAAAGTCTTGTTGCCTGGGGTGCATATCCCACCCTGATCTAGGTACCTGGCCACAGGTTTAGCCACCTCAGTAATCGCTCGTACACCATTTAATTCATAATTTTATGCGTCCCTTGCGCCGCGTGTTTTTCAAATGGCTCACTGCTCTTCTGTTTGATATCCCGGTAGACATTTTATAGGCTGTTTTTGAGAGCTTTCATGCATTAATGGTGTACAGGTAGTCCTTGAGTTACGACACCCAAAATGCGTGTGGTTAAGTGAAACGTTCGTTAAGCGGGTTTTGCCTCCATTTTACAACTTTTCTTGCCGCAGTTAAGTGAATCACTGCAGTTGTTAAATTAGTAACACAGTTGTTAAGTGAATCAGGCGTCCCCCCCTTGATTTTGCTTGACAGATCACAGGACCCTGGGACACTGCAACCCGTCATAAATATGAACCAATCAAGCATCCAAATGTAAACCACATGACCTTGGGGATGCTGCAACAGTCATAAGTGTGAGAAATGCTCGTAAATAAGCCACTATTTTCAGTGCTGTTGTAACTTCAAATGGCCACTAAATGAACTGTTATTCTGCTACGCCACACAAAATAGTAACAACTTCCATTGCAAAACAGTCGGGAGCCAGGATAGAGTTCAATAGTACTACGAGTTTATTTCATGCGACCTATACACAAGAAACTGATCTACTAACGGTCAGGATGAATTGGCGCTAGATAAGAATCAACAGATTTCAAGTGGGGGCTGGAGTTAGGTCTCTTACACCAGGGGTCCCCAACCCCCAGTCCATGGACTGGTACCGGGCCATGGCATGCCAGCAACCGGTCCACACAAATAAGCAAAGGTCCATCCGTGGGATGCAGGCAATCGTGACAGCTGTCAGCCTTGACAGCTTCAAGGCAGGGTTAGACAGATTCATGGATGCCAAGTGTATCGGTGGTTATTAAAGCGGATGTCCATGTGCCGCCTCTATGTTGGTTGAGGCAGGCAGGATTCCCTTGGGTACCATTTGTTGGGGGTCAAGGGAAAGGGAGGGTTTTGCCTTCTCTTTCTGCTCAAGATCCCCATGTACAATTGGTGGGCCACTGTGTGACACAGAATGCTGGGCTTTGGCCTGATTCAGCATGGCTCTTCTTATGTTCTTATGTTCACTCTCCGGTCCATGGAAGAACCTCTCTCCACGGAACCGGTCCCTGGTGCCCAAAAGGTTGGGGATCTCTGTCGTACAGGGTGTGTGTCTGTGTGTTTGTTTGTGTGTGCAGAGACTCTAAACTGATAATGCATTTGGCCCTACTCTCGGGCTGGTCATCTCCTACACAAACAAGAGTTTCTCCCTGCTTTATGAGAGACTCAACTCTTACCATCCGTAGTATGAATTCGTTCATGGTGGATAAATCATATAGTATGCAGGTTTTCATTGACGTACAAAGTTAACAGAAGTGATTGTCACCAGTCCTTCCACTTAACAACTGTTGCGATGTCCCTGCAGTTGCGTGATTAAAATTCAGTATTTGCGGTGGGCTGCAGGGTGCTGGGGTCATGTGGTGGCCATTCCCACGCAACGTTTGACAAGCAAAGTCAGTCGGCGAAGCCGTGTTCGCTTAATGGCTGCAGTGATTCATTTAATTGTGGTAAAAAGGTTGCAAAATTGAGCACAGCTCGCCTGAACAACTTGCCTTGCTTAGCAACAGAAATTCTGGTCCCATTTGTAACTCGAGGACTTCCGATAAGGGATGAAGCTGGAGGAAAGAAAATCCAGTTGGTGAGCAGGGTTTTAACTAGGTTATTGTTCATTTTGGGGAGTGCTTCATTTTTATTATCGTGCCTGCAGCTGGATAGCCGATTGCCTCCGACATGAGCTAAATTGTATGCTGGGGCATGTTTCCTCTGTAAATAGACCTGTTTCAGAGAAGGGAAAAGTAATATAGTTGATGATGGTTCACAAAAGGAGGCTTAGCAAATGAGTTTTGCAGCTGCATCATTTAAAACATTCACTACACAAACACTAGAGTTGGGTAAATAGATGGTGGAGATAAAAGGAGCAGATGGCCAACGGGCTTCTTGCAGATCTTGGAGAGTAAAGGTTGGCCATGTACCGTAGTTGTCCCATACTCACAAGTTTACACTGACTAGGAAAAGAAACTTAAATTTCTCCCCTTTTCTTGACTGCCTTCTGATCTTCTTTACGATTTGCATTGGATGAGGTCTCATTCATGCAATCTATCTGGTTCAGCTCTTCCTGAATCCCTAACTAGAACTAATCAAAAAATAAGATATATTTTTCTAGAAATAGATTTGTATGTAGTGATGGGGGGAGGGAGGGGAGGAAGGCAAGGCATTTTTAAACCCTTTCTCTCTGCCTCTTGGGTTTGATAGATTCGGATTTTGTGGAATGGAAATTTCACAGTCACGGGGTTATGTAAAATGGTCTGCATTCACTTTTCCCTATAAATAAACTTGTTAGCCTTAGATTGAAGTGTTTGGTTAATATGGAAGGGTGCCTAATGGAAAAAGTGGGTGTAAGGAGGTCAAAGGTTACAGGGTCATGATGTGCTTATAGCGACCATTATTTTATCATTGTTAACCTTTAATCAAACTGTGTTTAGTTCCTAATTGGTCCTGGAAGCAGATTATTTATTCAATTGTCTTTTCACTATCTCTTCCAGAAGCTAATGTCCTTGATATACAAACAGTTCTTGACTTACGGCTACAATTGAGCCCAGGATTTATGTTGCTATGTGAGACAGTTGTTAAGTGAGTTTTGCCCCATCTTACGACTTTCCTTGCCACATCTATTGAGTGAGCCACTGCAGTTATTAAATTAGTAACACGGCTGTTAAGTTGAATCTGGCTTCCCCGTTGACTTTGTTTGTCAGAAGGTTGCAAAACGGGATGACGCGACCCCAGGACACTCTAACCGTCATAAATATGAGTCAATTTCCAAGCGTCTGAATTTTGATCGCGTGGCCTTTGGGATGCTGCAGTGGTCTTAAGTGTGAGAAACGGTCATACGTCGCTTTTTCCAGGAGGTTGTAACTTTGAACGGTCACTAAACCAACCGTTGTAAGTCGAGGACTACCTGTGACGAGAGGGCTGGCTAGATTCAGTGACCCTGAGATGGACACTTGATGGAAGCTTGGTTGGGTCAATCTTGTAGGTAAGCTTCCAATTCTCTGCAGGTGCTTCTGGGCTTACAAATATTCATTTAATGACCATTCAAAGTTACAATGGCCCTTAACGACCAGTCCTCACACTTATGACCATTGCAACATCCCCACGGTCCCCTGATCAAACTTTGGGTGCTTGACAGCCTGCATGGTTGCTCCATCCCCTAGTTCTGGGGTTTCCTCTTGCTAACTTTCCAGGGAGGTCTGACGAGCAAAGTCAACAAGGAAAGCTGAGTTTGTTTAAGGATCAAGTGATTCACTTCACTGCAGGATTCACTTAACAACATGGCAAAAAAGGTCATAAAACGGGGTGCAACTCACTGAACAACTGCCTTGCTTAGCAATGGAAACTTTGGGGGCTCCATTGTGCCCCGTAAATCCAGGACAACCTGTATTGAATAATTTCCCAATTCCTGCACATTAAAACATAACTATCTTTGGAAGAGTCATGTAATCACACGGAAGATTTTTTGAGAGGTGAGATGCATTTCTGGGTCCTCAAGATACATGCTAATGCCCCAAATGATGACTTACATTCAGCATTTCCTCGACTGATGTATTCAGGAGGCCCAAACCAAATGGAATTATATGATTTTATGTAAAATATGAATCTAGGAATTACGGTTTATGTTGCCGGTCCACAGCGCGCAGTCATACAGGATGGGAGAGTGCAACTTAGAGCATTTTGCAGGAGTTTTATCAACGGTCAAAATGATGTAGAATTCCCCCCCCCATAGAATTAGAAATGAGGAAGGCTATGTCCCCCCCCTTTTTTTTCTTCTTCTGCGCTTAAAAAGGCTATAATGGAATTTGACTGGTGCTCAGCTTTCCTTCGTTCCTGCACTTTGGGCTTATCCCAATAAGATCAACTGTTAACTAAGAAGGACACCTACAAGTTCTGATACGGCGAGAGGTAGAAATGATATTAGATTAATTTAAAACACCCTAGGGAAAGTGCCAGAAATACAATGTCAACAAGCCACATGGGATTATAGCAAAGTGCTGTATACTTGGCAACTAGAGGTTGGTAACTAGGGATATTTGAGTTGGAAAAGCATACTGGAGACAGATCGTTGGCCTTGTTAAACCAGCAGAACACGGCACAAAACCCAGCATTTGTGGATTTTTTCCAGCCGGGGTCCTCTATACTCAAGACATACACTTCTGTTGTCTAGGTAGTCCTTGACTTGTAATTATTCAATTATCAACTGTTCAAAATTACAGCAGCCCTGATGATTATGAAAGGCTCTGAATCCACACACACAGTAGTATCTGTTATTTTATTCCTTGGAGAACTTGTATTCTAGGTGGGCCATAAAGCTAGAGTCTTTCGCTCTAAGAAATCAGGCAATAAGTAGTCCTTGACTTACAGTTGACCCAAAAATGGCCATCAGTCACTATTTTTCAGTGCCATGGTAATGTTGAATGGTCACTAAAGAAACTGTTGTAACTTGAGGACTTCCTGTAGTTTCATAGTGGAGAACTACTGATCCAGACTGATGACCTTTAATGATAGTCCAAGTATAGCTTCCCAGCTTTTAGTGAATCCTCCCCTCCCCTCAATGGCAAAGGGGATCATGGCTTAGAAATGAAATAATTCATCTCAGGAGCCGGAAGTAATTCTTCTCACCAGTCCAAGATCTACAATTGTCTCTCTGGAGTGGGTTTATAGGGGCCTGTTTTCAAGGAATGTAAACGCAAATGGGGTTTAATACTTCCCTGCAGCTTAAGCTCAGTTCTGATTTACGGGAGGATGGAGTCAGCCCGAGTAGGGGTCATTTTGGCTTTGTAGATTTCTAACAAAACTTTGCTTTTGGGAAGGAAACCCACATTGGGGAAAAAATAAATAAATAGAAAGAAGTTCTTCTTTGAAAGAGGCCAGCTGTTCAACATTCTGCTGCTATCTTGAGTCCTTTTATGGTTTTGGCTGATGGAGAACTAATTTGGGGCATTGGCTTTAGTCTAGTAGCTTTTAAAATAAACACTCTTTGCCCTTCTTTCTACCGTAGCAATTGACTCGGCTGCCTGTCTTTTGAAAAATACTCAGTGGGCAAGGAAGTCCTAAGCAATGTTAGTTAGGTTGCCTCACTTCACAAGCTTTGCTGGGTGAATGGTTTTTTCCCTGTAGCCTGCACTAAAATCCCTACCTCATCAGGGGCCCATATAGGAGTGGAGAATTTAAAAAGAACATGCAAGTGGCCCTCAACGACCACAGTTGGGACCAGAATATTCATTGCTAATATCTCGATCCACAGTTAAATTTGGAACATCATCTTTTGGCTGTGGCGAGGAGGACATTTGCCCAGGTTCGCCTGGTGCACCAGTTGTGGCCCTATTTGGACCGGGAGTCTCTTCTCACAGTCACTCATGCCCTTATCACCTCGAGGTTCGACTATTGCAATGCTCTCTACATGGGGCTACCTTTGAAAAATGTTTGGAGACTTCAGGTAATGCAGAATGCAGCCAAGCGAGCAGTGTTGGGCTTGCCTAGAAATGCCCACATTTCGGCATCATTCTGCGAGCTGCATTGGCTGCCAATTGGTCTCCAAACCCAATTCAAAGTGTTGGTTATGACCTATAAAGCCCTACATGGCATCGGACCAGGTTACTTACGGGACCGTCTGCTGCCCATGAATCCCAGCGGCCGGTTAGGGCCCACAGAGTGGGCCTTCTCCAGGTCCCGTCAGCCAGACTGTCGCCTGGCGGGGCCTATGGGAAGGGCCTTCTCTGTTGCGGCCCCGGCCCTCTGGAACCAACTTCCCCCGGAGATCCGTGTCGCCCCCACCCTCTCCGCCTTTCGTAAATTGCTTAAAACACACTTTTGCCGGCAGGCCTGGGGCAGCTAACACCTTGCCCCTAGGCAGTGTACGTTTGTGGAATGATTGGTTTCTTTTTTAACTTAGGGTTTTTTTATATTTATGTATTTAATGTAATTTCTATCATGTTGTGAGCCGCCCTGAGTTCTCCGGAATAGGGCGGCATAGAAATTAAATAAATAATAATAAATAATAATATTTGAGGGGCTGCCACAAAGAAAAGCAGGGCCGTCTTATTTTCCAAAGCACCAAAAGCAGGACAAGAAGCAACGGATGGAAACTAATCAAAGAGAGAAGCAAGCTGGAACTAAGGAAAAATTTCCTGACAGTGAGAACAATCAACCAGTGGAACGTCTTGCCTCCAACAAATTGTGGATGCTCCAACACTGGGGTTTTTTTAAAGAGACTGGACAGCCACTTGTCTGCAATGATGTAGGGTCTCCTGTTTGAGCAGGAGTTGGACTAGAAGCCTCTAAGGTCCTTCCAGCTCTATTCTGATTGAGAGCTAAGCATTGTTCAGTGAGTCCTGCTAGATTTTAACAACTTTTTCCCACAATTGTTAAGCAAATCACTGCAGTCATTCATTGAGTGAATCTGACAGTCGTTAAGTGGATCCTCCTTTCCTCGTTGACTTTGTTGGTGGGAAGCTGGCTGGGAAGGTTACAAATGGCGATCACATGACCTCAGGACACTGTGACTGTAATAAACCTGTGCTGGTTGCCAAGCACCCAATTTTGATCCTGTGACCGTGGGGATGCTGCAACGGTCATAAGTGCGAGGGGACAGGTCGTAAGTCAATTTTTTCAGTGCCTTGAATGGCCGCTAAATTAATGGCCGTAAGTTGAGAACTACCTGTCTTTTCACAGAAAAGCTTTTTCTATTTAGAGTAGAGTAGAGTAGAGTAGGAAGGGACATTGGAGGTCTTCTAGTCCAGCCCTCTGCTCAAGCAGAAGAACCTATACCATCTCAGACAAGTGACTGTCTAGTCTCTTCTTGAAAATCTCCAGTGATGGAGCACCCACGATTTCTGGGATAAGCTGTTGATTGTCTTCACTGTCAGGAAGCTTCTCCTTAATTCCAAGTTGCTTTTCTCTTTGGCCATTTTCCAATCATTGTTTCTCATCCTTCCCTCTGATGCTCTGGCGAATGACCTGGCCTCTTCTTCTATGTGGAAGCCCCTCAGATATTGGGACACTGCTATCATGTCTCCCCCGTTTCTTCTTTTCAGCCGTTTCCGCCATGGCAAGGGAGCGCTCCCATAATCTTTATGGAGCTGTTTGTAAAGATGTATGGAGCTTTTTTACCAACATGTTATTCATCTGTTCCAAAGAGAACAGCCCCCAGGTTTCCTAGAAACTGAAAGCATTAGATTGCAAAGGTGAGTTAGCACCTACTACTCATGTAGAAATTACTCTTCTCCTTCAGGCGCTTGATGTTTTGAAGCTTTCCGAAGTCTGAATATTTTACAGGTATTTTTTTTTTCTTGCTTCTCCTCTACTTAAATGTTTAGGTGTTCATGTCCTATGTGGGTTCTTTATTTTTCTGGGTAGCTAGAACAGTTTGCAATAACAAATGTAGGTATTGAGTTGGATAGCCACTGGTTTGGGTCCTGTCGGTTTGTCTGTCTGTCTGTCTGTCTATCTATCTATCTGCAAGTTGGGCTTGGATCCCAAAATTTGTTGTCGTTCAGCAGTAATATCTAAGGACTGGATTATTCATGGTCCTGAAGATAAATATGGATTTCCAGGAACCGTCTTGGGTGAAATCAATGAAACCCTATAGTATCATTATCAACTATATCTGTATCTCTATGTCTCTCTATAATCCATCCATCCATCCATCCATCCATCCATCCATCCATCCATCCATCCATCCATCCATCCAACCATATCTGTCTGTCTGTCTGTCTGTCTGTCTGTCTGTCTGTCTGTCTATCTATCTATCTATCTACCTACCTACCTACCTACCTATCTTTCCATCTCATATCTCTACCTACCTATCTACCTATCTATCATCTCTCTCTCTCTCTCTCTCTCTCTCTCTCTCTCTCTCTCTCTCTCTCTCTCTCTCTCTCTCTCTCTCTCTCTCTCTCTCTCTCTCTCTCTCTCTCTCTCTCTCTCTCTCTCTCTAGCTATCATCCATCCATCCATCCATCCATGTGTCTCCGTCTCTGTCTCTCTGTAAAATGTATTGGCTGCCCGTCTTACCCCAGGGTAACTCTGGGCTGTTTACATAAAAGATAAAGATTGTACAAAGTTTAAAGACACAAATAAATTACTACAAAAAGCTAAATACTGCCAACCACCTCCATTGTTAAGTATCACGATTTTGGCTGAATAGGTTTAAGTGAAGTCAACTATAGTAGATTGTATGAGCCCACCTGGTTATGATAAACCATGATTAAGCAAACCAAGCTTATGTGCAAGGATAGGGCGGTCGTGGTTGTCAGTCAGATTCTGATAGCCTTCCTAACTACCGGTAGTATCTTTTATAGGTTTACCCTTCATGAATTTGTTTAAACCTCCCTCCCTTTAAGGGCTTCTAAAGCTGGTGATCGTAGTGAAAACCCGGACTTCTGGGTTCCATAAGTAAACTGCACCCTGTGTAAAAACGTACTTTAGTTTTTTAGTCTATCGTGAAACTTCCGCCGAACGTCTTCCCTGAACAACCTCAGATTACGCTCTTTTCCAGACAGCTGGAAAACTCTTCATTTGTTAATTTCTCCAGAATGTGCATAATTACAGAAAAGTAGGCAAACTCTCCTGGCAGGAAACCACTCTGATGAAAAAAAAAAAAAGTCAAAACCAGCTGTTGCATAACAGCACATTGTACATTTTATTCCTAATGGAGTATGTTTTTATGGATTCTTGAGGAAAAAGTATCAGTCTTGATTGCCACTTCGACTAACTTATTTACTTATTTACTTACTTACTTACTTATTTATTTATTTAACTTGCATGTTTTTCTGGCTTTGGTATAGCCATTTATTTTATTATATTTTATTTTATTTATTTTATTTAATTTATTTTATTATTTTATTTATTTATTTATTTATTTATTTAACTTGCATGTTTTTCTGGCTCTGGTATAGCCATTTATTTTATTATATTTTATTTTATTTTATTTTATTTTATTTATTA
The DNA here is from genome assembly GCA_034064705.1 of Bothrops alternatus. Lineage (NCBI taxonomy): Eukaryota > Metazoa > Chordata > Lepidosauria > Squamata > Viperidae > Bothrops > Bothrops alternatus. Next base: position 791,119 of record JARGCV010000065.1, read on the forward strand.
TTTATTATTTTATTTATTTATTTATTTATTTAACTTGCATGTTTTTCTGGCTCTGGTTTAGCCATTTATTTTATTTTATTGTATTTTATTGTATTGTATTTTATTTTTTATTTATTTATTTAACTTGCATGTTTTTCTGGCTCTGGTATAGCCATTTATTTTATTTTATTTTATTTTATTTTATTTCATTTCATTTTATTATTTATTTATTTATTTAACTTCAATGTTTTTCTGGCTCTGGTACAGCCATTTATTTTATTTTATTTTATTTTATTTATTTCATTTCATTTCATTATTTATTTATTTATTTAACTTCAATGTTTTTCTGGCTCTGGTACAGCCATTTAAAGATGCAGGGACCGAAATGGTCTTGAACATGTATTAGAAAGGCATCACGAAAAAGCCTGTTTTCTTTCAATCCCTTAATTGATGGGATTCCTAATTAGCTCCCTTCCTAATAAACTCAACTGTGTTGATATTTTCCCTGAGCGATCCATCATCTTTCTAATAACCTGTCTTTAGCTAGAAGAATTGATCAACCTGTCTACGTTAACCTTTAGGGATCCAACGGCTTATATTCTTCCCTTGTGGGAACGGTTTACTTATTCCCACACTTCCTATTTTTAATTGTGGTTAATTCTCTCCTCTTCGTCCAGGGCCCTTAAATCTGTTAAGGAATTTTTGGTGAGGGACTGCATCAAAAACTTTCTGGTGTCTAAGTAAATTGCACAAGCATCTCTACTATGATTCTTGTCGGCCCAATTTAACCAGACTTTCTTTCCCAAAGTCAAATATAGCCTTCTTCCAAAGTATTTGTCTTTCTGCTGTTGGGTAGGTTTCGCTTTAATGTTGATTTTTAGCAGTTTATCAAGGAAATAAGTTGATCAACCTGTTTTTGTAGATCTCTGAGAAGATTAGTGCCACAATGAGTATTTGTTACTCTCTTTTAATGCATATTGCAGGCCTCACTATCTGTAAAATGGATTATTAACAGTTTCCTTCCATAACTGAAAGTAAGTTTGAATCTGGATTCTCAGTCTTGGTCCTGTAAGCACTATACTATGCTGGCTTTATTCAGCAGTTAATCACACGGTTGACTGTTAACTGCAGTTTGTACAATTCTGTTGTTGGGGTGTTTTTTCTTTTTATTAAAATATAATGTCAGAACATTTTCATTGAGCTGCTTTTGTTAAACAGTGAAGGGTGCTAGGTATGTCTAGCCCAGGGGTAGGCAACCTTGGCTCTTTTATGACTCGTGGACTTCAACTCCCAGAATTCCTGAGCCAGCCATGCTGAGGAGAAAGGGAGAGGTGTCCAAGCTGAGCCATGCTGGCTCAGGAATTCTGGGAGCTGAAGTCCACGAGCATAAAAGAGCCAAGGTTGCCTATCCCTGGTCTAGCCTATGAAGACAACGATTGAGAGGGCAGGATAGCTGCCTTCCCCTACTTATGGGGCTGTCACAGAAAAGAGAGGGTCGACTTATTCTCCAAAATTCTGAGGGTAGGAGAGCAAATAATGGGGGAAGCTTGCTAAAGAGAGATCCAGCCTTGAAGAAAGGAGAAATTTTCTGACAGAAAAATTAACCAGTTACCTCCAGAAGCTGTGAATGCTCCATTACTGAAAGTTTTCAAGAAAAGACTGGACAGCCATTTGACTGGGATGGCATAAAGCCTCCTATCTTGAGTACGGGGTTGGACTAGAAGACCTTCAAGTTCCCTTTCAGCCCTATGATTCTGTGTTCTATGACTTGGACATCATGGACAATCTGTTATATGCTGGTGGTACTTTTTTTTAAAAAAAATATTTTATTGGTTTTTTAATTTTTAAGAAAAAGTACTCAGGACACACCATGGTGTTTGGGTAATTAGACGTACAAAAGCAAAAACATAAATAAACAACTCAATATATTCACTGTCTCCTCTCTATTTCCCTCAAATAACATAATACGTTTAAAATATTCCATTTCTAAATTAAATTTCTATTACTACTAACCCTGTTTTAAAACTTTATCAGTTTATAATTACCAAAATCAAATTTAACTTTAAATCAACAAGTTATCAATCCAGGTATCCCTTCCAGATGTATTCTAGTTCTTAATTTCTCTCATCCCTCCTTTTATCACCAATCTCATTTATTTCTTCTTCCATTACACAATAGCTATCTTAGTTAAAAAATAATGTTAAACCTTAATTCACTTCAATTCATTACACAAACTTCAAATTTCATCCAGTTGATTATCATACCTTATCACATCTATGTTATTGTACAAAAAATCATCTAAGTTAAAACACTCCATTAATTATTAAAACCATCCCATCTTTAAAAAATCAACATTTTTTCAATTCCAATACATAATTTTCGTCAAAATATATCTATTATTCCAAATAATATTCTTAATCTATTTAAAATATCCATTCTAAAAATCGCTGGTTTGATGATAAAGCCTAGGGCTTAACCAATTAACAGATTAATTCACTGAACATGGCAGTCATAGCCAGGAGCTTCTTGTTTGCAAAAATGGATCATATTTGCTTAGAGCACTACATTCATCCAAGACTTTTTGTTATTTTTACAGCAACCTCACAAAATAAGCAAACTCTCTGGAGGCTTTTAAGTACCTTTTCCAAGCTTCTATCAATCCTCAGTGCTCCAAGCAAAAACTTAAATAGTTTTTCTTTTTATGTAGTAACAATTTACCAGTAGTTTCTCCTCATGTTTTATGTCTTCACGCTGTTAACCTTTTCATAAAGTTTGAGCAGTGCTCAGAAGTGTTTGTAGGAACCTATAATGAACTATTCAAGTATCATCTGAATTGTACACCAATGGGAGCCTCTATATTTATCCTTTGTCACCTTGCTAAAATATTTGATTTTCCTTATATAGGCTAGAGAGATAGTCTACTTCAAGAACGGGCTTACAAAATGTCCCTCGGGTTTTATTATTTGAATGATGAAATTCACAGTTAGAGCTCAACATGAGGTGTATGCAATTAGGATTAAATAAATTCGGAGCTCAGAAATAGGTTTTCAGTTCCAAGGTGTCTTTAAAAAAAAAACAAAACCAACCCTACATTTTCTTATCTCAAACTTTCTTTGCCTTCTGTTCAGCAATATAATTGAAGAGGAGGAGAAGATGGATGGATTTGTGATTATAGGTCAGAATTAAATCTATTGGTAACTGAAGATCTACCTTCTGCCCAATTCTGGAGTGATGAGAAAGATTTTGACAATGTTTCAGAGTTCCCTTGAAAAAGGATGAATGGCTGCAAGAGTTGGTGGAGTTAGCAGAGATGGCTAAAGTGACTGCTTTGATTAAAGAAAAGAAGACAATTTTTTTGGGGGGGGGAAATGAAACTTTTGTTGATTAGATAGGTTTGTTGTTATAGACACGGCTGGTATATATTGTTATGTAAAAGTAAAAAGTTAAGGTTTTATGATATTACCTTATTCTACTTAGCCAAAAGGAGCCAGAAGTCTACTTAGCCAAAAGACATGACTTTTCCTTAAACCAATGTTCCTGCATGTGAAGCGTATGTAGTATCCTAGTGACCTTTCACCTGGGTTCACACCTCATTCTAAACCATGGTTTGTTAAATACGTAACATTAAGCAATAACCTGGAGTTTAAAAATGTCAGCAGCATGGGACAGATGCATCTGGTCATAGCATAATGTATGTCAACTGAGTGGAGTAGCTGAGAGTCCTTTTCATACTACATGCTATATAGCCAGTTTGGTGTAATGTGGTTAAGGTGCTAGCTTAGAAACCAGGAGAAGATGAGTTGTAATTCTAATCCCACTTTAGGCATGATAGCCAACTGAGTGATTCTGAGCCAATCACCTGGAGATTATGAGTTCTTGTCCCACTTTAGGCATGAAAGCTGGCTAGTGGCTAGGGACTTTGGGCCAGTCACTAGGAGACTGTGATTTATAGTGCCGCGTTAGGCACAAAAGCCAACTGGGTGAACCAATCACCAGGAGACAGTGAGTTCTAGTCCTGCCTTAGGCAAGAAAAGTGGCTGACTGACTTTAGGCCAGTCACCTGGAGATGGTGAGTTCTAGTCTCACTTTAGGCATGAAAGTCAGCTGGAGGACTTTGAGTCCTTAACTTAACTCACCTCACAGGATTGTTGTGAGAAAAACAGCAGGAGAAAGGAGTATTATGAATATTTGCTGCCTTGAGTTGCTTATAAAGTAATAAAAACGGGACAAAAAGTTTCCAACTAATAAACCAATAGAATGCAGTGACATTAAAAATGTGAAACCTGTAAAGTACTTAAGTACCATGTCATTCCATAGCTTTTCTCTATATGGAGAAATAATTTCCATTAAAAAAATGATTCCTTTGATAAGATGTCTGACGGTCGAAAATATTTTGCTGTGAAGCTTTAGTGAACAACTGTGTTGTTTACATGACACGTTTCTCAGTTCTAGTGCAATCCATCATTGCAAGCTCTTTTGCTTCCTCATCCAGAATGAAGCCATGGAACCTGGTTAAAAGAATGGGTTGTTACCTTCGTGGGGTTTTTTCCCCCTTCCATTTTCTCTCCCTTCTTCTCCATCTTCTCCTGAAGGTTTTGTGGTGGTTCCCCTCCTTTCATTCTTCCAATAGTCAGAGGAAATTAGTTAGGCTGGGGTGGTGAATAGCACAAAGTCACCCAGTGAATCTTCCCATCAATGGGGATTTAAATTTCCTTTGTTCCTGCTCTGGACCTCTTAAGCACCCCATTACTTATAAATGGAAAGCTGGATACAGGAAGGGTTTATGAAGTATGTCAGCTGGGAAATGTAAACCAGGGGCTGGATAAAGTAATCTGTGAATAATAAATGTTTATGAAAGAAGACTTCTGCTGGGTTCTCAGCTAAGTCATCTCACAGCTATAAAATGGGTTAGACTTTACTCTGTAGTGAGGATGAATTAGGCACACACAAGGCTTGTGTTAACGTTGTATTTGCTGTTACCTGGTGCTCATTTGTCTTCTGTCTTTGCAATTTCAATCGTGTAGCCAAAAATAAGAGAGAAAAGAAATAGGAATACAATCCCTCGAGGGAGTTGACGGTCTGCTTATTTTCAAAACTAGTTATGGTATGACTAAGCTCTTTTAAAAATTTACTTTATTGTGTTGCAATCGCAGAACTTTAAATAAAAAGCCTTCGTTTCCAACGGGCTTAAGTTACCTTATCAAAACAGGCTCCGAGGACTGCATTGTATGGACAGAGGGCGTTTTAAATTCAGTTTGTCTCAAAATAACATTTAAACGGCACCATGTTCCTTGCCTTTTAAGGGACTTAAGTATACAGGACAGTGCGTCTTTTAAAAGGGGGGGGGTTGCACATTTCAACAAAGCTTGCATCGTGTAACACGAAGAAGATTGCTTCAGAGGTGGTTTCTTCAGAAATCCTTTCCAGTTACACTTTTGTACCACAACACAGTTACCACAATAGGAACTACTACCGTATTTCAATTTCAGACTTGAGCTGCTTTATTTATAAAACAGTCCCAGCAATAGCAAAATTGCCATTTTTGTGACAAGTACTATTGGAAGAAAAACTGTGGGCATATATAAAGTAAATGAATGCAATTTTCTCCCTTATATCTGATCTATTAACAACCACTAGTAGGGTTCTTACATCAAGAAATGAAGAATGAGGGCCTATTCAAAATATTTCCCACCCTTCTCATTCAGTTGTTTTTGGGTCAATTCAAATTCCAGTTCATTTGCATTTTTTTTGCAACTTTTTGAAAAATTTATTGGATTTTTTTAAAAATTTGGAACACACTATATCCATAGCGCATCACTATGTTATCTGGGTATGTCAACTTTTAAGAGTAACTCAACTAAAAAGCAAGCTAGGAATCACAAGTAGTTTGAAAATGAAACTGGCTAGTTAAATGATAAGTAGAGTTTCAGGGGTTAAGCTTTACAGCATAGATACGTTTTATAGAAAAAGTGCCTTTTCTGTTAACGGATTGAAGGAGGAGATGGAATATACCGTAGATTTATATATTTTTTAAAAAATAGAAATCATTCGAAGCAGCAGAACTCTAAGGAGAAACATAGTTGTCTGAGATAAATTTAATTAGTGAAATAACTCCTAGATGATAAATCTGATGGTAGGATCTCTTTTACCATTGATTGTCATAAGCCATTTTGACAGAGTGATTGGTTTGACTGATCGATCAAGTAGGTTTTGACTCTTGGCAACCACTTCAATTTTCTTGATGACAATCCCTCCCTGATACGCTCTTTCAGATCTTCCAGTGGTGCCTTCATCACTGCTGTAACTAAGTCCATTTATTTTTGCTATTGATCTTCTTCTCTTTTCCTTCCACCTTTCTTAGCATTGCAGCCTTCTCCAGAGCGTTGGGTCTTTGCATAAGATGTCTGAAGTGGGACACCAATAAAGGAGAATACTTATAGCTCAGGGTTGAAATGAGGGGTCCTTGGTGCTCTCTGAGCTTGGTGCCTTTCTTGCTGATGTTTCATGACCCAACTAGGTAACATCGTCAGTGCTAGAAGGTTTGCAAAGAGGAGGAGGAGAAGGAGGAGGAGGAGGAGTATGTCCTTGGTGCTCTCGGAGCTTGGGTGGTTTCCTTGCAGACATCTCATTACCCATACTAGGTAATATCATCAGTGCCAGTAAGGAGTGGGCTTTGCTCTCAGTTTATATTCTACTGGCTTACCCTGTGAGTGGTAGTAGGGGTGGTCTTAGAGATTCTTTGGTTAGGCTGTTTACTGTTGGCTTGTTTGGCAGTTCCCTGATTGGGGTATTGTTAACTTCTTGATTGTTGATCTGATCCTAAATCTGGAGTTAATCCTATGTTCATCTGGGTACTGATTGCTAGTGGGGAAGTATTTTGGTCTTTTGTTCCCTTTTTGGCATGTTGATCATCTCTTTTGCATAGTATGTAGACATTGTTTATGCCTCTGTGTCTATTGATGGCTAATTCATCAGAGTGCCAGTTTTCTAGAAATTCCCTAGCAGTTTCTGGACTTGGCTTGGTCTAGGATGATGGTCATGGTTTCTCAGTTGATGGTCATGGTCAGTTGAAGAGGGACAATTTAAACCTGGTCATTTGTCCCTTGAGTGAAAACTCTGGGTTGGTTGGTGTGGTGATCCATCAGTTTGTTTTCTTGGCTGTCTGTAGTGTTCTCAAGAGTCTTCTCCATCGCCAAAGTTCAAGGATGTCAATGCTCTTTCTATTCTATTTCTTCAAAGTCCAACGTCATTTCCATAGTGTATCTCAGGGAACGCCATGCCTTACACGATTCTGATATTTGTAGATATAGACACATCGTGGTATTTACATATTGGTTTCTCGGTATGTCGCATAATTTTTTGGTAGTCTTTGATGCTTACAAGGATGGACTTGCCAAAATTGTAAGGAAATGTTCTATTCAGTGACTTCTCCACACAAAATGGAGTTGTTTGGAATCAGGCAGTGGTTTGGCAAGCTCTTCAAACACAACACTTTGAAGAGTGCTTGAAAAGTATAAATAAATAGTATAAGAACTTTATATTTTCTTAAGTTCTGAGGTTTGCTTTGCAGTTTTCCCACACGAGGATAATTTTTGTTTCAGAATCTATATTATTAATAGAATATATGCAATACAGAGCAAATGTTATCTTCTGCCTTTATTGTATTTTTTTTGGCATAGCAGCCAAAAAATGGCAGTTTTTTTTGTTAACCACATTCTTACATTCAGATTTTTATTTTATTTTTTTACGCTAGCCTGCTAGGAAATTTTAGGATATGCTTTTGAATTTTTTTGAGTCAAAGTTAAAACAAACAATATCTGTACAAAAATAGTAATAATAATCCCATCTATCTGCGTAGTTTTTTTTCAGAAATTACCAATTTTTAGGAAATCCAGGTTCAAAAGGATATTTTTCTATGTTGCAAGAAAACTGCAAATCCTGTTTCCCATATATTAACTTATGTGATTGAATCCGTTACTGAAAATGTATAGGTGATATAATAGTTTTGAATCAGTCTTGCTGATACATAGCTTGTGCTGGTTTCTGCCTATTGTGACAATCTTGGCTACAGTAAGAATGTATTTGGTTACTTGACTAGCTTTGGGTGTTTGAGAAAAGTACTACAACTGTGGATGTATCCATATGTTGCACTAACCTTAATGTTCTTTGTTTAATGTGATTTGTGAACCCAGCCAGTTTTGGCTTATTCAGCAGCTGAACAATGATGTAGCCTGTTGTATAATAAATCCTATCTAAATCAAAACTCGGGTTCTGAATTCACGTCGTGCCTTCAGGTAGTCCTTGACTAATGGCCATAATGGAGCCTGCCATTTTGGTGGCTGTCCTTAAGCTACCACTGTGGTGGTTAAGCAAATCAATGGGTGTAGTTTTGCTGAATCTGCCAGTTTTCAACAATACCGTTGTAAACATGGACATGTGACCACGGGATTCTGCAACCAGGTGTAAATGCTGCCCAGTTGCCAACTGCCTGAAGTTCAGTTATACGACTGCAGCATCAGAACTTTGAATGGTTTTGGTAAATAACCTGTACATTGAGGACTACTTACATTCCCATTTGTCCATCAGGATCTGTAGGATGCGTCCCTTATGCAGAAGAGATGTAGGAAGACTGAAGATGCTGAATCAGATTGTTGACGGCATCAACTTCAAAATTCTGTTCCATAGAAGAATCATACTCTTTGAATTAATGAAATTATATTGATTGACTGTGATTGACTGTGTGCTGTCAAATTGGTGACAACTCTTCAGGACAACTAGATAGACCTTCTCTGGGATATAATTGTTGTATGTTTGATGTGATGGACATCTAAACTCAGGGTTAACATGATAGTTTAAAAATCCATGCCAAATCTTGAATGCTAATTCCGTGGATGACAAAAAGGCATGCTAAATTTAAGATTTATGTCTTGGTTAATCATAATACCCCATTTCTTCAGGATGAGGAAAAATAAAATACGATATCTATGCTATAAATGAATTTAATGAACTGGAAAGGCTGACATTTTCACAGTAACCGTCACGCTTCATTTCATGAAGTAGTTAAATATTGATGATGTATTAAAATGCTAGTTTGGCTGTAAATGGCAGAATAGTTTACAAAATAAGGATTTTGGAGATGCCTTTCCCCTTTCCTCATGCTAAAAAATTGATGAAATAAGAAAATAATAAGGCTTGAGTGATCCTTTAATATACCCTAAGGAATGTGTTGTAATAACATTGTAGTTGGCAGACAAATTCTGAAAATTAAGGAAAATAAGTTAAGATGTGCCAAAGGAATGTTTAATGTCAAATTAATAATACTTAAAGTAATAAACATTTTCACAGTTGGTTTCCTTCATGATGATTGTGCAATGTTAATCTTTGATATTAGGGTGGAGGCTTTGTGATTACATTCTCCAGTTACAAAATGAAGAGGTTTCCTACGTAATCCCCATGAAAGTGATGGAAAAGAACATAATGTAATAATAATCTGTTCTGATTTCAGCAAAATAGTATACACAGACATAGTTAAAAGAAGAAATTTTATATTACTGTTTTGAGAGCTATGTAAACCAAGTTAAAGCTGCAAGGAAAAAAAAATACAGGCTACAGTCCACTGGAAACATCTCTTCTGCAAAATTAATTGAAGTTAAGATAGATAGTTATTGTTTATTCAGAATTCATTTAATCGGGTGCAAACATATATTCGAGCGCTTTGTTTGAAATGGTGTAGGCCAAGGTTTCCTGCCTGAGCAGGGGGTTGGATTAGAAGACTTCCCTCCCAACTCTTATTATTGTTCTTGTTATTTTATTATTATTATTGTTCATTGCACAGTCAGCCAGATGTTCAGACTGAGTTTGGTATTTTTGTCTACCTATCGAGTCCTTATCAAGGACCCGGGATAGGGAGATATGGATGTATTATTATTATTTAAGATTTAATCTTCCAATTAAATTCATAGTCTGGGACTGGTAAAAACTTAACAGTTCAAATCCTAACCAAGGACCTAAGAGCTGTTAAGGTAGGGTCTGAGTATAAAGGCAGTTCTGAGCAGGGTGAGGTTTTTCTTGCAAAGTCAGGATATTCAGATCTAATAAGTTCAACATTTCCACATATCTAGGCAGCCCTTTGGGTATTGCTCCAAGGGCTCCTATTACTATTGGTACAACCTTTGATTTTTTCCTCCACAGTCGCTCAACTTCAATTTGCAAATCACCCTATTTTGTTGTCTTTCCTTTTTTTCATTTCATAGTGATGATCTTCTTCTTCTTCTTCTTCTTCTTCTTCTTCTTCTTCTTCTTCTTCTTCTTCTTCTTCTTCTTCTTCTTCTTCTTCTTCTTCTTCTTCTTCTTCTTCTTCTTCTCCTCCTCCTCCTCCTCCTCCTCCTTCTCCTTCTCCTTCTCCTTCTCCTTCTCCTTCTTCTCCTCCTCCTCCTCCTCCTCCTCCTCCTTCTCCTCCTCCTTCTCCTCCCCCTCCCTCTCCCCCTCCTGAAATGTGACCCCCAAATCCACTTTTTCCAACTGATTTCCCACTGATAAAAATGACTATTTAGGATTGTGGAGGCATCTCAGTTCAAAGAAGAAAATTGACAATTTATAGGTACACTCATGAGGAATACCTTAAAGCAGAGGTGTCACAGTGCCCAGTCAGAGAGAAGAATTCACAAGCTTGTAACTTTCTCCCATTGATTCTTTCTAGCAGCTGGTTTTTAAGTCATTCTGCTTGTAATTCAAAAGGTAGTCAATGGTTATTCGGTGGCAGAGGAATTGCATTTGTATGCACAAGTTCCCAGGTTAAGCCCATGACATTCACAGTTGAAAGAATCTTAAGCAGAATGCCTGGGAAGATTTCAATCTTGAGACCAGGGTTGTGTTGGAGGGACAAAACACACCCGGTCCTTTTATTACCCAGGACAATGACATCAGCTGCACAGCTACTCAGAATATATGGTATTGGTGTGTATTTTCCCAGCAGCCATCTATTGTTGTGAAGTAGGCTTGCTTAATGTAAGCCTTTCGAGGTGGCTTGATCTTGAATGAGCCATTCGCCCGTTAGTTTTAGAGCAGATCTTCTTGTGGAATGAGAACTTCTGAAGTTGAACCTGTTTGACTCCTCTTCCATTCCTTTGCCATCCAGTTTTGTTTTTTAAAAAAAAAAATGTGTTGAAAGTACAGGTAGTCCTCGGCTTACAACAGTTCACTTAGTGACCGTTTCAAATTACAATGGCATGAAAAAAGTGACTTATGAACACTTGCAGTGACCATTGCAGCATTCCCCATAGCCACAGAATCAAAATTCAGAGGCTTGGCAACAGACTTGTATTTATGATGCTTGCCATGTCCCAGGGTCATGTGATCACCTTTTGGGACCTTCTGACACGTCAATGGGGGGAAGCCAGATTCACTTAACAACCGTATTCCTAACTTAACAACTGCATTTTTTCCCCACCTCGAATACAAAGTCCAGAAGCGGTTTCCAAGTAGAAGCAAAAGTAATTGTGTTTTTTTTTCTTTAATCAAAGCAGTCAGTTTAGCCATCTCTGCTAATCCCATCAACCTTTGCAGCCATTCATCCATTGTGGGAATCAAAGTGTCCTTCCATTTTTGTATAGTCGTGGCCTATTCTAGGGCACAGTGCTTATCTCCATTTCAAGCCAGTGTTGTCTGAAGACAATTTCCGTGGTCATGTGCCCAGCTTGACTATATGCCGAGCTGCACGGAATGCTGTTACCTTCCCACCAAAATGGTACTGTCACGGTTCCGACAGATGAAACTCTTCAAAAGAACTTTGAGGCATTGTTTACCTTAAAGAATCTTTATTTTGAGTAGCATAGTATCGGCACTGCATAATCGAAGCCAAAAACTGAATTCCCATCCCCTGAGTACATAGTATCAAAGCACAATTCCCTCCTCCAATTAACTGTCATAAATCACATTCTCCAATTAGCTTGAAGCATGGGCCTCCTCTCCAGTTCTCCAGCCCTGCCAATTCCTTATCAGTTCTGGTTACAATAACTTTGTTTCTCACGCTAGATCTAGTGTTATGTCTAGCTGAATTCTCGTTCACATCTCCCCTCCCAGCATCAATCTAACTCTAAAAGCAAAAGGTAAAAGATGGCTACATTTCCCTTTGTTGTCAATGCAAAAACATCAGAAGTTAGCAGCATTGACAGGTACCTATTAATCGACTCGTATTTGCATGCTTTCGAACTGCCCAGTGGAGCTGGAGCAAGGAACAGGAGCTCACCCTGTCGCACATGCTCGGGCCTCAAACATGGGTTGTCAGCTGCAAAGCTAAGAGTCTTTAAGGGCTGAGCCATTGCTCCTCTTGAATTGATATACAATAGTGTAATTTGCAGCGAGGGTGAAAACAGTGTTTGGGCTGCTGAGAAGGTATATCAAGAACAAGAAAACAATAAGTGGAGACCCTAAGCTCAAATGACACCTGCCAGCAGGAGCAAGCTGTCAGTCTTCTGCGTGGGCGTGAGCACAGGTAGAGATGAAATTTTGTACACCTCACTCTTCTTTGTTTAATTAAGAAGAATTGGGGCTGACCTGTTCCTGATACCGTGTTCTCTCTGACCCGGTGGGACCTCTGCCAGTTGAACATCTGGGCTAGGTTTCAGTGTGAAGAAGACGGATTGTTTGAGATTCTGCTCATGTAGACTTTCTTTTTCAACTTTTGTGCTGATGTTTCGAAACTGCTAAACTACTAGTCTGTGCTTCTGAGCCCGCCGTCAAGTATGTCTATGGAGATGCTCAGTCATCCAGGTCCTGGTTGTCACGAAGTTGCTTTTTCAGGAGGCAACTGGACTTTCTTGTTTTTCTTGGAAGACATTTCGCTTCTCATCCAAGAAGCTTCTTCAGGTCTGACTGGATGAGGGGAGAGTGGAAGGAGTTATAGTCATTTGCATTCTTTTAGAGCAGTGGTTCTCAACCTGTGGGTTGTGACCCCATTTGGGGTCGAACGACCATTTCACAGGGGTCACCAAACAATGTAGTCCGCCATTTCCCCCCCCCCCTTTTCCTTAGCTGTGCTACTCCCTCTTATTCTATTAGCTTTTGAAAGCCAATAGAATAGACTCTCTTGAATAGAGTCTAATTCTATTGGCTTTCAAAAGCCAGTAGGAATTGTCCAGGCTGTCTCTGCCCTGCTGAGCCCGCCAAAAGTCCCAGTCCGCAAATGGTGCTGCAAGTTGTCTGCAGTGAAGGCGAGTTGTCTAGAAGTTTCCACCCCTCCCTGCTGAGCAACTACTAAAAAAGTAAGTAAAAGAGGGCCAGGGGTGGGAGGTGGGAGGCTGGCGGGCGCAGGGAGGGCTGCTGGCATGTGTGGGGCCTGGCGGGTGCCTTACCTCCCTTGGGCTGGGCCAGCTAGTGGCCCAGCCGGTGGTTGCCCTGCGCCGTCGCTGCCCCTTGCCAGCTACGCCTCGGCCGGCGCAGGGGGCGGCACCACGCATGCACGGCACTCCCGGGCAGGGAAAGTCCTCGACTTACAACCGGTTGGGAAGTCCTCGACTTACAACTGGTTGGGAAGTCCTTGACTTACGACCGGTTGGGGGTTGCGGCATTAAAAAGGTTGAGAACCACTGTTTTAGAGAGTCACTGAGGCCACTTGGAGGTTTATCTCTTTCGGAGGAATACAACAACATATATCTCCTTCCTATAACACAGTCCTTTCAGCAGTTCCAAGAAGGCTCCATGCCCATTTGTACTACTCAGGTGACCCTGAGGACACAGATAAACCTCCCAAGTGGCCTCAACGGCTGGCTCTCCAAAAGAATGCAAGTGACCAGCTGTCTGCAGGGAATATACATCCTTCTCTTCCCCACCATCCAATCAGAGCTGAAGAAGCTTCTTAGATGAGAAGTGAAACGTCTTCAATGAAAAACAAGGAAGTCCAGTTGCCTCCTGGAAAAAGCACCTTTGGGACAGCATAAAGATGTAACTTTTTATTAGCTTCAGAACTTCTGGGAGAGTTTGCACATTTGTTTGAGAAGATAACTAGGCATATACTTCTTATTTTTTGTGTGTGTCTTGAATATTGGCTTGCAATATTCAGAATTAGTTCTTTTGTTAATTAGATTGCATCCTGCTGTGCTGAATTCCCCCCCCCAACAGGATGACTTCAGAGCCTTTTGGGGGGGGAGAAGCAGGGATGAGCCTATCTGAAATAATTGCCTATTAAAATATTGACATTTTAAGCATTGTTCTGCTTCTTTGAAGCATAATGCATAACAGCTATTAAGAGCTATTTCGCGTTGTTATTTAAAGAGCTGGCTTTAAAACAAATTTTTTTCTTAATTTAGATCTGATGATCTGCATTTTATATGCTGAGAGTAATTCAATATATATTATTCAGAAGTAATCTTCAATAAATTCTATAGGACTTACTCTTATGTACATTTGTATAAGATTATGTTACATGTCACTGAATGGTTGTTTCATATTTATGCAGACGTTTTTTCTCAGATATTTTTGCTTTGTTCTATTCTGATCCATATTACTTTGACAAAGATATATTAAAATATATTAACTGGACAGCTTGTGTATGCTGCTGGGATCTTTAAAAACATATGCCTTATGCCTAGGGAATTGCAATTGTTGATAAATCTGTAGGGAATTAAATATATAAAAAAGAAAAATAACTATTTGGAACGGAATAAAAATAGGACCTACGTTACTGCAGTGTTTCTGGACCTCAGCAACTTGAAGATGTAGGGACTTCAACTCCCAGAATTCCTCAGTGCTCACATCTTCCAGCTGAGAAGGTTAACAAACATTGCAATAACCGTATCATAATTTGAACGTTATCCTTATATATGTATCTGCCACTATCTACTTAAAACTAGTTTTCTGTTGGAATCTATATTTTGGAATAAAATTACTTTCAGTCACCATATAAAGAGTCCCGTTGAGATGAGTGGCAAAACAAATTTAATGAATGAATGAATGAGTAGGGGGTTGGTCTAGAAGTCCTCTAAGCTCCCTTCCAAATCTGTTAGTCTGTTAAGTAAGCATGGATTAAATTTTAACTTCCTTTACGGTGTACACTGTAGGATGGTGTTAGTATTTTAAGATCAGATTCTCTGGTATTCAATCAAGTTTGGCACCGATAGTCCTCACTTTACAACAATTCATTCCAAAGTTACAGTGGCACTGAAAAAGCGACTTATGGCCATATTTCTCCACTTATGACCCTGGCAGCATCCCCAGGGTCACAGGATCCAAATTCAGATGCTTAGTAATTGGTTCATATTTATGACGGTTGCCATGTCCCCCTCCCCGGGGTCATGTGATCAGCTTTGGCGACTTTCTGACAAAGCAAAGTCCGTGGGAAAACCAGACTCACTTAATAACCAGGTTACTAACCACTTAACAACTGGGCCAAGAAAAGTCATCTTAAATCAAGGAGTTCCTGTACTAATAGAAACATCTGATTTATCAAAGACTTAAAAGAGAACTGCACCGTTATGTGTGTGTGTGTGTGTGTGTGTGTGTATACACACACACACACACACACACCATTCAATGCTTCCTCTCTTCTTCCTGTAGTATACATTTTCCCACATTAGGCAAATACAATTCTTATTGTTAATACATATACAATTGAATATCAACATCTTTGTTACATTTTCCTAATAATATCAATAATGTCAGTTTAAAACATATTTTCTAACCAAAATATATCTTAATTGCATTTGCACTTAATATAGAATAGAATAGAATAGAATAGAAAATATGGAATGGAATGGAATGGAATAGAAATAGAATAGAATAGAATAGAATAGAATAGAATAGAATAGAATAGAATAGAATAGAATAGAATAGAATAGAATAGAATAGAGCTGGAAGGGAGCTTGGAGGTCTTCTAGTCCAGCCCCCTGCTGAAGCAAGAGGTCCTATTCCATCTCAGTCAGATAATTGTCTAGTCTCTTTTTAAAAACTTCCAGAGATGGAGCGCCCACGATTTCTGGGGATAAGCTGTTCCATTGGTTGATTGTCCTCACTGTCAGGAAGTTTCTCCTTAATTCCAGGTTGCTTCTCTCCTTGTTCAGCTTCCAACCATTGTTTCTCTTCTTTCCCTGTGGTGCTCTGGTGAACCACCTGGCCCCCTCTACCTTGTGGCAGACTCTCAAATACTGGAACACTGCTATCGTCTCTCCCCTGTTTCTTCTTTTCTTTAGTCTAGCCCAGTGGTTCTCAACCTTTTTTACGTTGAGATCCCACTTGCCCCGCCCATGCGTGCCGCGACCCCGACCCGGGCGCGCTCGCGCTTGCGCGACGGGCCGATCTGCGCATGCGCGGGGCGCCGATCTGCGCATGCGTGGGGCGCCGATCTGCGCATGTGCGGGGTGCATGCACCGAGAAATAAAAATAAATAAATAAAAAAAAATGGCGGACCGCGACGGGCCAATCCGTGCATGCGCGGCGCGCGCACGCCAAAAAAAAATAAATAAAAAAAATTTAAAAAATTAAAAAAAAAAACCACAACAAAATGGCGGACCGCGACGGGCGGATCCGTGCATGCGTGGCGCGCGCATGCAATGGGCCAATCCGCGCATGCGCGGTGCACGCACGCCCCCCAAAAATTAAAAAATTAAAAAAAATAAGAAAAAATTAAAAAAACAAAACAAAATGGCGGACCGCGGTGTCCGGCGACCCCCGCGAAACGGTCGTTCGACCCCAAATGGGGTTGCAACCCATAGGTTGAGAACCACTGGTCTAGCCAAACCCAAGTCCCACAGCCGTTCTCATACGTTTTGGTCTCCAGGCCGTTGATCTTCTTAGTTGCTCTTCTCTGAATTTTTTCCAGTCTCTCAACATCTTTTTTGTGATATGGTGACCAAAATTGGCTGCAGTATTTGAGGTTTCCATTTGTTCAATTAATATCCTGTTTTTCCTGCTTTTTTTTTTTTAAAAAAAAAATTTCCCGTCAATGTTCAAAATGTCTCTACGGCTTATAATTTCTCATCATAAGTTATATTTGGGTAACCAAAAGCTTCCCTTGTTCAAACAAGCTTCCCTTGTTTTCATATTTCCCTTCTCATACCAAAACATAATATTGGAGTTATAAATCCTATCTTTCTAGTTATAATAATACTTCTATTTCTAACAGTTGTGTATTAGCAGCTTGAGAAAAACTTTTGTTACTCCATTGTATCTGCCCTAAATAAAGTCTTTAAATATTTGGATCCTCCGTTGCTGGTGCAAGGCAGTAGGAAAGTTTTGGGGGAAAGAAAACATGAGTGCAGTGCAGAGGAAGAGAATGTCCTTGCTTGGAATGTAATAACTTTATTTAAGAGGTCAAGGCATTGCTTTTGAACATGCCGGCTCTCGCTTCCCTTTGAACACGCTGCAATTAAGATTTGAAATCTTCAGATAGTTACCCATCTTTTCTTGTTCTCGTTTTTGTTTTTAAACCGGGAAAACCTAAGCTTACAAGTTAGAGGACAAGCCAACTCAAGGCCGATTCAAGGGCAGCGGGAAATTAGACGTTTCTGCCTTCAGTGCAAAAGCCATGTATAACACAGAGAACAGTAGAGAAAAGCAAAATGCTCATTAAGTACCCCGAGCTGGGATAATGAATCCAGAGAAGTCGCCATGTGATTGAGGGTCTTTGGCGATTTACAGGATAACCCCATTACAGTACTGCTGCAAAAGCTTTCTAGTTTTATATGCATCCCTCCTTTTGCCTGCTGCCCCCTCCCCCCCTGCAGTGGAATGTGAAGTCAGATTGAATTTGTTCCAGTGCCTATTATCCGCAGGTAACACGGCTCAACGTGAGTCTTCAGCACAGGAAAATACAAATTTTCATGACAAAAAATGAAGCCGTCATTAAAGGGACCAGGGAAGAATTTCAGTACAGGCAGTCCCCAACTTAAAACAGTTCATTTAGTGGACCGTTCCAAGTTACAATGGCACGGGGGAAAAAATGGGCCTAGGTCCATTTTTCACCCTTTGCATCTCTGTGGCCACCTGACCAAAATTCAGATCATTGGCGACTGACTCGTATTTAGGACGGTCACCGTAACGGTTAACCGGTCCCTCTGCATTCCATTTTTTAAAAAAATATTTTATTGGGTTTTTACAATAACAATCTCCAGTTCCTGGTGTAGAGCATGTTGTCTTGGTTTATGTATTTGAAAAAAAAAAAGCAATAATAATTAACAGTCAATAAGGATTGATTTTTATAACTCCATAACTAGTATATTAATTAATAATAGATTTCTTTGATCTTCCCTTGTATCTCCCAGTAGTATTCTCCTTCTTCAACCTTACACAAATACAATTCTTAATATTTTCAGTGTGTAAATGATTAAATATAGACATTTTTCATACTTGTACAGCTAATGATCTTTCTTTCTTTATCTTTATCTTTATTTCGACTTATATGCCGCCCTTCTCCCCAGACTCAGGGCGGCTCACAACAGAAATACAAGTACAAAATATATAAGTAATTTAAAATAGTAGTACAATATAAAACTATAAAACTATAATCACTCATACAACATACAGTCCCAATCAAAGGCCCAGGGGCAGAGCGCAGCTCACACGCCCCAAGCCTGTCTGCATAGATGTGTTTTTAAAAATTTTCAGAAAGCTAGGAGGGAAGGAGCAGTACGAACCTCTGAGGGAAGTTGATTCCAGAGGGCTGGGGCAGCAACAGAGAAGGCCCTAACCCTAGGTCCCGCCAGACGGCACTGTCTAACAGACGGGACCCGTAGGAGGCCAACCCTGTGTGCCCTAACCGGTCGCTGGTATGTATAACATTTTTTAAAAATCAGCTTATATTATTCTTATAAAAATAATCTCATTAGTTTACTGTGCATCCTATTTTCGTGATTTTTCTTTAAGCTTGATTTCCCCTTTATATTCAATCCATTCTTATCAGTCATGATTTTCTCAATGCTAGTCATCTAAATATCCACATTTTTCCATTTCAGCACACCATCCCAATATTTTCATATTTCATGCATTATAAAAATACTGTACTTCTGGTTTATCTTCCCTCTGAATTCCTTTGGGGAGGGGGGCGGAGGAGGGAGACCCACCTATGAGAGGCTTTCCATATCTGGCCTTCAGTTCCCAGGAAGGGGAGAGGAGGGACTCCCTTAACTGTGTTTGTTTGTTATAGCAGAGCCCACCTTGGCTCACCAAGTCCTGCAGGGGAGTGGGAGGGGGATTCCTGTGACATGGCCTTCCTCCCACCAACTTCCCAAGAGAACTCAAACTTTGGAGAGACAGTGCTTTAAGGGGACAGCAGCATAGAAGAACCCATGAAAGAGGAGGGTGGTAGGATGGAGGGATGGGTGATATAAGAGATAACCAGGCCGAGCCCGAGGGAGGGTACAAACAGTCCCAAGTCACGAGTCCCCATGTGCCTGCAAATGATCTAAGTCCACCCAACTTGAATGCCTTTCTTACTAATTTCCCTTGACTGTTAGTAGCTCAGATTTTCGTAGAGAGCTTAATAGCAATAGCAATAGCACTTACCGGTAGACTTATATACCGCTTCAGAATGCTTTTACAGCCCTCTCTAAGCGGTTTACAGAGTCAGCGTATTGCCCCAACAATCTGGGTCCTCATTTTACTGACCTCGGAAGGATGAAACGCTGAGTCAACTCTGAGCTGGTGAGAATCGAACTGCTGGCAGTTAGCAGAGTTGGCCCGCAATATTGCATTCTAACCACTGCGCCACCATGGCTTGTAATAAAGCAATATATTCATTCAAACTGCCCGAATCTCCTGATTTCCCCCGCGCTTGACATGTAGCTTGCTTTGCACATTATACTAAATCCTAATGTATTTAGTCAGGTTTTATTGAATAAACTATGATTGGCTTGGTTCCCACAGCAGGCTATCTATGTTCCTACAACCATGCTATCCCACTAGGGCTGAGCTCACATAATACATTAAGCCAGAAAAAAATAGATTCCATTGTGACTTAAAAGCAATGCGCATATCCAGCTTCTGCTGTAGAATTGTGTGAATGTTTAAATACTGTTAATTAATCAGTTATAATCCCATCAGTGTAGCTATCCAGACTGATCAACAAATTGTTTGGGCTGGTTCTGAAACTACACACACACACACTTTAGAGGCTAAACTGGATCTTATTTAACAATTACATCCCAAGGCCCTTTTTTAATGAATTGATTTTTAATAATGGAATTGAACTCAATTTAACTCTGTTTAATTGCACATGGTTACATCTAGATAGTTAATATATGATGTGCGAGACCACAAGAAGTAAGTTAGTTATGGGGTCTGATTTAAAGGAAATGTTAGTGGGCTTTTGAGAACTCAGAATACTGGTACTTAGTCTGAATTTATTCTCACCGGAGAGAGCGTCAGGTATTGTTCATTGTACTAGCGTAATGTGAATTGATTATTGCACCGATCATTTGTAGCTAAATCTGTCAACTTGTTTTGACGAGCTCATTTCGAATGGTGAATGCAAAGAAAATATTTTTGCCATCTCGAGCGAATATTTTAGTAGACATAGTTGGAAATACTCCAAGCACATGGTAGGAAAACACATCTCTGTCTACCTGTTTAGGCAAGAGTTTATGAAGCATGTAGTATCCTGTGATGCAAAGCTCTCTTCCCATCTGACAGACTAGCCTGTCAGCCTGTTAGCGGTGAAAAACTACACCAGTTCATTACAAAAGAATGGTGGGCAGTACCAATCAGATTAAAGGGTGCAAAAATGCTATTTGCTGGTATTATTGTATCACTCTGTTTACATCATATAAAATGTTCTTATGCTGCTCAGGTCATGCCATGAACGACATGCATGTTCAGCATGAACATGGCATGCTCTGTTGCTTCTTTGAGATTTACAAATTCAGTATACAACTACATATTTTGTTGATTTGGGTCCATGAATCTCATACTTCGCAAATAAACTCCGTGAGCTAATGACTCTTGAGAAGATTATATTTGTGCACTATAGGACCAATTTGATTGCGCAGTTAAGGCAACAAGCTAGGAAAGGGGGAGATTGTGAGTTGAAGTCCCACCTTAGCCATGAAAGTCAACTGGGCGACTTCGAGTTAGTTGCCAGGAGACTGGGAGTTCTAGTCCCACTGCAGGCATAAAACTGGCTGGATGACTTTGGGCCAATCACCAGGAGACTGGGAGTTCTAATCTTATCTTGCCTATGAAAGCCAGCTATGTGACATTGGGCCAATCACTAGGAGATGGTAAGTTCTAGTCCCGCCTTAGCAGTGAAAACAGCTGGGTGACTTTGGGCCAGTCACTCTTGCTCAACTCCCTTCCCCTCATAGGGTTGAAGTTGTGGGGAAAATAGGAGTGGGAAGATACGTTCGACACTTTCTACACCCTGAGTTATTTGTAAAATATAATAAAGGAAGGATTCCAATAAATAACAATAGACACCCTTCTGAGTTTCCCGTAGGAATGTTGGAAATAGTTCTTTGGCAATAAAAAGAAGACTACAATGCTGGAAGGGACCAGGTTAGGTTAACTCAGGGGTCTTCAAGCTTGGCCCTTTTATGACTTGTGGACTTCAACTCCCAGAATTCCTCAGCCAGGCACCCTGAAGTCCTAAGTTCATCTCTCCGTTCTGTTACTTGAATTACTACAAACAGATCTGTGGGCTTCTGTCTCCCAGTTTGGGCTGAACAAACCACCATAACGTTTTAGGAATAAAAATGACATTTAATTGTATTTTGAAGATGGGTTGGGGGCGGTTCTTGACGGGTTCAGGGTAGAGGCAGTAGGACCTCCCTGTCCTCTTCATCACCTGAAGAGACCTCTTGAGACAGGCCATGACAGCAGCATAAGAATTACAGGTCCCTATGTTCCTCCTAATTCTCCTGACGCTCTTACAAGCTTGTTGGTTAATTAATGCAGTTTAGATAGTAACACTTTTTAATTTGAAGATAAAATATGAGTGACAAGGTATTAATTGCACGAAAGATAGCATGCTAATTAAAAGGTTTTCTTCACAGTTGTCTAAGGTTAACTGTGCCTTGAAATATTGGAAATGAATGCCTAATTACATTATAGTATTTGAATGCTCCGTGTGTGTGTGTGTGTGTGCGCGTTTGTGTGTGTGTGTGTGTGTGTGTGTGCTTTAATAAATCTGTCTCTTCCTCCTTTTGGTACTTTCTTCTTTCCATTTGCAGGGGTGGTAGTAACGCTGGTGGGTTGTTGTTTTTTCCCCCTGTTAATTCTTTTGAAGTGAGAGCATTTATCAAGTCCCTTGTAAATATTTATAGTTTTTAGAGAATAAATAAACATTTTCTGGGATTACTATTTTTTTTAACTTCCATATACAGGGTTGCATTCACAGATTACTCTATTTAACTGTGGTTAATTGTCAAAGGTAAAATGGTTTAGGTTCATAAGAGCCATAACTTTAAAATAGCTGGTGATTTTAACATTTACATAATCACATGACAGTTCGCCATGCTGAGAAACTTACAGTGTTAAAGTTAGACAAACCAATGGAAAGAAGAACAAGGAAATTTAACCAACAACAGATACCCATGGGCTAATGTTGACACCTTATTTTCTGTCAATTGTAAACTTCAAAATATGTTGGGATTGCAACTCTTGAGGATTCGTTTGTGTGTGTGTGGAGCATCACAACAGCAACAACTTCAGTGACTGAAATTATGTTAATTTAATTTTAATTTGAGTACAGTCTGGTTCATGTAATATAGACAAGAAGCAATGGATGGAAACGTATCACAGAGAGAACCAACCTAGAACTAAGGTGAAATTTCCTCATGGTGAAAACAATTAACTAGTGGAACAGCTTGTTTCAAGAAGTTATGGGTACTCCATCACTAGAGGTTTTTGAGAAGAGATTGCACAACTATTTGTTCAGAATGGTGTAGAGTCTCTTACTTCGGCAGGGGGTTGGACTCTGACTGTGTGCATCTGCTTATGTGTGTGTATGTGTGTGCTTATAAGCCAATTTACTCTCTATAGTTTGCTGGCACCTCTGTGGATAAGAAATAACATCCACTACCCACATAATTATAGGTTAGATTCTCAGGTTGTGTTCCTAGCTGAATGCTTTCTTTCCACTGGAAAAAGTGTCTTGTAAAATGTATTTAGACTTGCCTGACACTGCTATAAGACTGAGAAGAAAATAAATACTGATATCCTAGAATCTGTTCAGGCCCCCTTACACATGCTTTCATCCTTGGTCTATTTTCACTATCCACCTTTAGTTGCAACCACAGGCTCAAGATCAATAAGGTCTGATGTGATACGTTGAGTTGATATCCGTATTCATAAGGATAAAATGTTCGGAGTATTGTCAGGCTCTATGTTTTATTAGAAGTGGTTTTCCGACTCTCATATGGGTTAGGATATATAAATATGGGATAGAAAAGTTTGTATAATCCTTCTACTACAGTGTTTCTCAACCTTGACAATTTGAAGGCATGTGGACTTCAACTCCCAGAATTCCACATGCCTTAAAATTGTCAAGGTTGAGAAACACTGTTCTACTAGCTTATTTGGAAGCAGTCTCAAGTGAAGGTAAAAATCTGGTCTTTTTGTAAACAGTAACTTGAGTACTTTATAATGAAACAGTATGGAAGATAATATAACACGCAGAATTTCATTTATCAGTGGGGCTCATGGTGACTTCAGAAATACAGATTTGTAAAGACCTGCAACATCTTTTTCTATTTTTAAACATTTTTAGGAGAATAGAATGTTCCTATTTTTATTGGACTTGATTCTTTTAAAGAAACCTGACTGTACAGTATATATTGCAGTATTTATATACCATTTCTACCTGTGAAATTATGAAGGCGGTAAACATCAAATTGAGTGTGTTGAGTATATAAAGCTCCATCTCTTTATTGCAATAGTGATAATGATCAGGTTGTAGTGTTTTGTGCTGTATAATGTGGAATACAGGTCACAGTGGATATACCTTATTCTAATCGCTGGCTTTTTTCTAACATAAATCCATTAACCTGTAGTGATAACCTCATCTCTGTATTCTGGGATAAACAACTCTACATTATAAAATGATAGAGACTCTATGAGATAACTCTTTTGAAAAGACACTGTAAATAAAGAAGAAAAAGTCAACAGGAACCTCTTCATAAGTGACTTTAGAAGGTAGATAATTGAAAACAAACTTCACACACTTTGAAAAGATAGGCCAAATGTTGACTTGGAAACTACACAGAACCTATAAAGGGGAATATTTGTAGCTCAAGGTTGAAATGAGGGGTTGTTGATGTTACCTAGTTTGGATAATGAAATGTCTGCAAGAAAACAATCTGGATCAAAGAGCACCAAGGACCATTCCTTTGGTGACCTCTTAGGAGTTGAGCATGGATGTCTTCAACCCCTATTCCAAATCTTCATCTCCATGCTATGTGTGTTATTCCCACATTCCTGGCAGCACAATAATAATAAGAAGCTGATAGTCTACAGAAAAACTCCAGAGTACGAGTGAAGAAAATAGCTCTGTACAGATGTTCCTCGACTTACAAACATTCATTTAGCCACCATTCAAAGTTATAAAGGCACTGGAAAAAGAGGCTTACAATCAGTACTCAGTTTATGACAATTGCAGCATCCCCACAGTCAACATGATCAGAATTCGGGCACTTGGCAATTGCCATATATTTATGAGAGTCCCGGGGTCGCCATTTCAATCCATCAATCAGAATAGAACTGGAAGGGAAAAGCTTGGAGGTCTTCTAGTCCAGCCCCCTGCTCAAGCAGAACCTATACCATCTCAGACAAGTGACTGTCTAGTCTCTTCTTCAAAATCTCCAGTGATGGAGACACCCACTTTTTCTGGTGGCAAGCTGTTCCACTGGTTAATTGTCCTCACTGTTAGGAAGTTTCTCCTTAATTCCAGGTTTGTGTCCTTCCTAGTTGACTTCCAACAGGCAAGGTCAATGGGAGAACCAGAGTCACTTAACGATCATGTTATTAACAACTGGCAGTGATTTGCTGAATGATGGCACAAAAGGCTGTGAAATTGGATGTGACTTCCTTACCAACTATCTGGCTTAACAAACGGAAATTATGGTCCCAGTGGACATAAGTCAGGGACTACCTGTCATAAGTCAAGGACTACCTGTATATACCTTCTTGGTGGTAGGTTTGTGTGTTTGTAGCCATGCATCTGTAGATGGTTGCAATCTTATTTGAACTCAAAATCCATTGGGTTCAACATCTTATTTTCCAAATTACCCTCTTGCTATGACCTATTAGCACAGGGGTCTTCAAACATGGCCCTCTTATGACTTGTGGACTTCAACTCCCAGAATTCCTCAGCCAGACACATGTGCCTGGCTGAGAAATTCTGGGAATTGAAGTCCACAAGTCATAAAAGGACCAAGTTTGAAGACCCCTGTATTAGCATGTCACACAGCAGTAGGATTTGGTCATGTAATATTCTCCAATTTGCCCCTGAGAAACCAACTGTCTAAAGTTCTGAAGATGCCACCATGATGAAGAGTAATCATTGAGAGCCCGGTTCTTCAGCAAATTTAAATTCCTTTGAGTTCATTTTAAGGGTGTCAGCTTCGCAGGCTACCATATGCTGATAGATGAAGTCTATATTTCCCTCTTTTAAGTTAAAACCTGTCATGTATCTCCCCAAATTCCTCTTCGGTGAATATTATGCAGCTTTAATATTATGAAGCAGATCAGCCACACCTTACACTTTCCCTCCGCTTGTACTAGCTGAAATCTGATTTAAGATGGAGCTTTTCCTCTTTCTCGCAGGCTATTGGTGAAAATCCAGATGTGGAGTCAAGGTTATATGCTTTTTTTTTGATAATTTTCAGGGAGGGAATACAATTCCCTTTGATAATCAAGTTAGGATTGCAGTTCTGGAGGTTGCTGTGGATCCTCTTTTAATACTTTCTCCCATTCCATCTTCTCAAAATACAATAGCTATTTCATAACAAAAAAAATACTCATCTTGATTAATGTAGAATAATCAAGGCACCTGCCATTATTGCTGTCCTGTTGGAAAAAAAAGCAAAAATAATGAGGTTAGAATGTCGGTGTCGGTCTTTTAATGTAATGAAACTCATTGAATTTGATTTAAGAATGCTGACTCTCCCGGTTCAAACTCACTCAAAAAAGCGAATGAACGGGAAGCAATTTCATTATTGCCTTATTCATTTGAATGCAGAGCTGCATTTTGAAGACCCCAAATAGGAAAAAACGGCTCTGGATAGGTGTAGGGGATCTTATTGAAGAGATGCTGGACCGTTAAGAAGGTTGACATGTCAGTCTCCAGAGGCAGATTTAGGGCCCATTTAAAGAACAGCAAATTACTAGTTCATTTGCATATGTGCAAAATAATGGTGATTCCCCCCTCCTGACTGAGTCCTCCACAATTTTCATCCCCAGTATTGGGGGGACATAAAGGAAAGGAGGTGGTAGAACTAAGCTGCCCATCAGGAGCAGAATTCTTTGAATTGGAACATAACAGGATAACAAGAGTTGGAAGGGACCTTGGAGGTCTTCCAGTCCAGCCCCCTGCTCAAGCAGGAGACTCTACACCATTTCACACAAATGGCTGTTCAATCTTTTCTTGAAAACCTCCAGTGATGGAGCACCCACAACTTCTGGAGGCAAGCTGTTCCACTGGCTGATTGTTCTCACCATCCGGGAATTTCTCCTTAGTTCTAGCTCGCTTCTCTCCTTGATTAGTTTCCATCCGTTGTTTCCATTGTTCCAGAGGGATAACTTTTACAGGTGCTTTAAACTTATTGGCAGGTTAATGTATTATTTTCCATCATTTACTTCTAAATATGGAGGGGGAATGGCTGCCAGATGTTCAGTGATGCCATTCTGGATTTGCTGCTGTTCACATTGATTGCTTCAGGCAGGAAAGAGAGAAACGTTTTTAGGCCTGAGGTAAAAAACCCAAAAAGGGTCACTCCAACCCCAATTATTTTTTTATCACTATTATTTAGCTCTCAATGTATGGGTGCCTCCATTAATTAATATACCACTGTTGGCCTGAGTAGATTCCAATGTGATAGAGGATAATAATTGCTCAGCAGAAGCCATGAATTTCTCTATCCATCCTGACCTTGGGCTACAAATGCCCGCCAGCTACTTTACAATAAATATTAAAATGCAGAATAAAACCACAATAATATCCTAATGTCATACCCAAGGGCCAAGGGACAGCAACATGGAGCAATGCTACTTTGCCAACATTGACAAAAAGGAACTCAACTCTGTCATGATGTATAAGTAACCTTTGACTCAGGACCACAATTGAGGCGACAATTTCTGTGATGAAGTGAGCCATTGGTCAAGTGAGATTTGCCCCATTTTTATTTTTTATACAATATTTTATTGAGTTTTATAAGATTAGGGAAGGGATAGGGTCAGTATAGGTATTGGGGTTCAGGGTAAGGTTCAAGGTTGGGGTAGGGGTAGGGGTAGGTGCAATAATGGGGTTGCCCCCAATAACATTTCCAAGCTTTAGCAAGCATGTCCGGGTGCATATATTCGATAACAGTAATTAATGTAATAGTAAATAGCTATAGTAAATAAGAAAAACAGTAGTCATAGAGAGTATCAATTAATCAGTACATATCATTCATCTTATTAAATATCACAATCATTTCTCGCTAGTTCGTTTTACTAACCATTGGTAAAAAATTTTCCCATGTTTTAAAGTAGACTGAGTCTTCTTTCCCTTTAACCTCTAAGGCAGCGGTTCTCAACCTTTTCCGGGGCTCGACCCCGGCCCGCATCATGCATGCGCGGCGCGATGGGGCGCATCGCGCATGCGCGGCGCGACGGCCCGCATCGCAATAGGGAAAAAAATGGCCGACCAAAAAAAAATGGCGGACTGCGGTGCTTGGCGACCCCCGTGAAATGGTCGTTCGACCCCAAATGGGGTCGCGACCCACAGGTTGAGAACCGCTGCTCTAAGGTTAGTCTGTCCCTTTCTGAACATTCTAAAATTTGCCCCATTTTTGTGACCTTCCTTGCCACGGTCATTAAGTGAATCCCTGTCGTTGTTAAGTGAGGAACACGGTTGTTAAGTGAATCTGGCTTCCCCCATTGACTTTGCTTGTCAGAGGGTCGCAAAAGGAGATCACGTGACTCCTCCTGCGACACTGCATCTGTCCCAAGTACATGCCAGTTGCCAAGCGTCTGAATTTTGATCACGTGACTATGGTGATGCTGCATTGGTCGTAAGCATGGAAAACGGTCACAAATCACTTTTTTTCAGCAGCTCGAAGCCGAGGACTACCTGTATTTAAAAACTCCCAACTTCCGGGGGGGGGGGGGAAGAAGGTAAGGCGCAGATTTGACAGGAAGCTTCAGAAACTGAGGTGGTCACCTTAATGAAGATGAATGGAGAAATTTGGCCAGGAAAGGGTCACCTAGTGGGCACCCAGTTTAGGTTACTGAGGGGGTGTGGTGGAACTTCACGTTCTCCAGCATGTGGATTTCGAATCCACTGGATGGGTTCGTTTTAGTCCTCCTGCCCATGTGACTAGGACCTAAACTCTTAGCTCCGCCTCCGACCGGGGCTTCCTGTCCTCTGACCGGACTTCCTTTTCCCAGTTTTTTTCCTAGTCTTCAGCCCAAGAACATCTCCAAGAGTAGGCTCCGAGAGTAGGTTTTGTTTTCAGTCAAAACAGTTAGAAGTTTAGATTAGAATTCTTTTAGTTACTTAACAGCAAGTTACTCATCAGCAAAACGACATCAGAAAAGGGAGGATTCAGAGGCAAGCAGGTGCAGGGGACCTCCCGGGGTCTCTCGGGACCGCGCCGAGGGAGCAGGAGGGAGTAACACCCCCAGCTCAGACCCACGGCCTGAATTCCCCCCTCGAAATTAAATTCTCCCCAGGAAGGCACCCCAGCGGCGATCGTCGTCGGACTCCAGCGCGGAGGAAGAACCCAGCGACGGACGAAGCTCCCGTCGCTCCGTAATTGCAAGTGGGGTTGCGGTGGGGGGAGGAAGGCGCCGCTTAGCCGCTAGGCCGGCACTCGGTGCGGAGCCCCATAGCGACCGCGAGGGCGGCGAGTCGGACCGCGAGGGCGGCGAGTCGGGGTCTCCGGCGGCCATTAAGGACCGCGTGGAAGGAGGCGGACGCCATCTTGGCTCGTCGGCCTCGGGGTTTTTGGCGCGAGGGGCCATTTTGAAAGGAGGGCGGTCCCACCAAGGGCAGCAGGAGCCGCCATCTTTCGGCAGGCCCAAGCGACCGGGCAAGGCCAGAGCGCCGTTCAAGGTGGGGGGTATCAAACACTGCGATTAATCGCAGAAGACCGGAAGCCTGCGGGGCGGCACCTCGCTGCGGCAGGCAACCACGAGCCCATCCACCACAGCGCCTGCTGAGTCAGGCCGAGAAGGGGGGTTTGCATTAACGCTGTGCGGACTTGGGGTGCATCAACCCCTAGGGATAATCAGCCTCGCAGACGTTACCAGAGTTGAGTCTGCCTGCCTGTCTTTGCCAACGCATCTGTGCAGAAGAGGGCCTAGCCCCACCTACCTGCGGAGTTGAGTCTCCCCCTTCCCCCATTTGTCTGGAGACCTCTGTAGGGATCCCAGACAGACGATGGCAGACAGTGCGTCGCTTCAGGTGTACCAAGGCTCAAGCTCCCCCCTCCTTCTCCAAAGCGCAAAGCCATGGATTTGGAACCGGGGGGGGGGGCAAGAAGAAGGCAAAAACAAAGCACCTAAATAAAGAGCCGTCGAAGGCAGCCGAGCGACAGGCCTTAAGGAGGCACCAGGTCCTAGAGAGAGTGTGTGCCAAGGCCCAGAGGCTTCAGTCCAGGGGGACTGAACAGGCTGATTTCCCTCAATCCATTCCTTCCACACCAGAGCATGCTGAGCCCGCAACAACGCAGGCGGAAGCAGAACTGGAAACCACAGGCCTACCAGGAGGGTGGCCTGAACAATTGCAGACATACATGCAAAAAGCATTCGATAAATTTATGACTTCCAAGCTTTCTTCATTCCCTCAGGAACCCATCAAACAGCCAGCGCCCCCGCTTTGCAGGGGACACGCATCCACCGAAGCCTCCGAGGAATCCGAGTCCTCTTCGCAGATTGCAGAGGAGGAGCCGGAGGATTGGGAATCATCTGGACGCCAGCTGTCAGAAGATGAGGACGAGACTCCGGAACAGGCCTCAACCTCAGGACTGTTCGATCCAGCTCAGTTCCGTTCACTCATGCTCAAAACCTGTGCCACCCTTAGCCTGTCAGCAAGGCCTAAGGAGACAAAATCCGCCTCCCCCGAGGAGGAGGAAGGTAAGGTCCACCCGGTGTTACATCCACCCGCACCGGAGGAGATAAAGGTACCGTGCCCGTTAGTGTTTCGCACCACGCTGGAATCACAATGGGCCTCATTGGCAACCACGCCGTCTCCAAGCAGCACAGATAAAAAGATATTGAATGTATGCAATGTCTTGGCTTCCCTCATAGAGGTACCAACTGTAGATGAACCACTAATCTCTCTCTTTGCCTCATCCGCCATTCCAGGAGACATGGCGGAATCCATGAAGGCCGGGGACAAGAAATTTGAGTTCGCGCTCCGCAGGACGCACCATTTCTCAGCCTGGGCGATCAGATCCGCGGTCTCAGCCTCCATGGTGGCCAGGGTGTCAATCTTGTGGCTTCAGGATCTACGGGCAAGTGTACCGCCAGATCAGGTACGTGCACAGCAAACGTTAAACAAACTGTTGATGGCGGCAGAGTACATGGCGGACACCACCCTGTCTGCCTCCAAATATTCAGCCAGGGCCATAGGGTCAACAATAGCCTCTAGAAGGCTTCTCTGGCTCAAAACATGGAAGACGGACCTTAAGTCCAAATGGCGACTGGCCACCGCCAAATACGCAGGACCCAAGCTGTTTGGTACCATCCTGGACCCGTACGTAATTGAGGACAAAAATAAGAGAAAGGTGCTCGCTCACCCATCCAAGGGAACAGATAAGCGAACATAGGAGTTCCGCAGACAGGGGCCCCGCCAGGGCGGGTCCGGAGAATGGAGACAGCCCTTTCGCGGGGGGCAGTCCTGGGATTGGCCCAGAAATCAGCGCGCCTTCCCTTCAGGTCAGGAGCACATCCAGGACCGCCCGGCCGCAGGTAGGGGCCAGTTCCCAAAACGCAACGGCAGAGGAGGGGCGGGACGACCTTACAGGCGCTCCAAGTGACGCCTGGGACAGCCCCATAGGGGGTCGCCTGGCACTGTTTAGCCAAGTGTGGCAAAACATCACAACAGACGCCTGGGTAAGGGACACCGTAACTCATGGCCTAGCCTTAGAGTTTCACGCCCCCCCCCGAGTCAATTCATAAGGTGCCCGGAGTCCCGAAACCCCTCAAAAGCGAAGCTACTAAGACTGGCCATAGAACACCTGATAGAAATAAGGGCCATAGAACCGGTCCCGTCAGGACAGGAAGGACAAGGGTTCTACTCCATCCTGTTCGTCGTACCCAAGACATCGGGGGGATGGAGAGCAATCCTAGATCTCAAGAGGCTAAATCACTACGTGATATACAAAAAGTTCAAAATGCAATCCCTCAAATCTATCCTGGCCAGCATCCGAAGAGGGGATCAGTTGTCATCCATAGACCTCACAGAGGCATACCTGCATATACCAATAAGGCAGGAACATCAACGCTTCCTAAGGTTCTGTCACAAAAACAGACACTATCAATACAGGGCTCTACCATTCGGCCTGTCATCAGCACCCAGGGTATTCACAAAGGTGCTGGCCGTATTGGCAGCGCACCTGCGCACGATACCGGTGCGCGTCCTCTGTTACCTAGACGACATCCTGATCCTGTCAAGTTCACAACAAGCGGCTCACATAGACCTACGGGTCACGCTAAGCACACTACAGGAACATGGCTTCTCCGTAAACTACAAAAAGAGCCATCTCTCACCATCAACTCGCTTACTTCACTTAGGGGCGGTCATAGATTCAGAAACAGGATTAGTATACCTTTCACAAGAAAGGCGGGACAGCGTACGAAAGCTCGCGCGCCTCGTCCAGGGGAAGGGTTCAGCCACCATAGTACAACTGTCCCAACTCCTGGGGAAAATGATCTCATGCCTGGACATCGTTCCATGGGCCAGACTCCATTCTAGAAGGCTCCAATGGTTCCTTCTCCCCTACCAAAGACAAAACCAGGGCGCATCCCTCCGAAAGGTCAGACTCCCCCCCCCAGGTCCTGTCATCCCTCCGATGGTGGACCTCTACCGCCACGGCCAGGGGAACACTGTTCAGGGAACCAGAGAGACTAACGGTGACCACCGACGCCAGCCAGTTCGGCTGGAGAGCTCACTTCCAGGATCAGATAGCGCAGGGCAGATGGGCACCCCAGGACCTGGTCCACAGCATCAACTGGCTAGAACTAAGAGCAATCCACTTAGCTCTCCGACAATTCTCCCCCAGCCTGGCGGGAAGACACGTGCTAGTCCTGATGGACAACGTGACAGCCAAAGCACACGTAAACAAGCAGGGGGGAATGAGATCAGCGGTTCTCATGCAGGAAGCCCGAGAGTTGGGGCTTTGGGCAGAGTCATACCTAGGGTCAATAAAAGCAGAACACATATCAGGGGAGGCAAACAGCCAAGCGGATTTGCTAAGCAGAGTCACGGTGAATCACGCAGAGTGGAGACTGGACCCGGCCCTGTTCGAGGCAATCTCGAACAGGTTCGGCCGTCCACTAGTGGACCTCTTTGCTTCCCCCAAGAACAAGCAGCTCCCCTGCTTCATATCCAGGTTCCCGGCCTGGGGGGCGGAGGGGACAGACGCCCTCAGGTGCAGGTGGCCTCGGGGGCTGATGTACGCATTCCCACCCCCTCTGTTGATACAGGCGACCATTTGCAAGGTCATCCTGGAAAGAGCGGAGGTGATCTTGATTGCTCCACATTGGTCACGACGGCCATGGTTTGCAGACCTCGTAGACCTTTCAATCTTGCCAGTCTGGATAATACCTCCACATCAGGTGTCGCTCAGTCAGGGGAACCTACAACATCCAGATCCACAGTGGCTACAACTAGCCGCCTGGCACTTGAGAGGGAGGGACTAGCCAGACAGTCCTTTTCGAAGGACGCCATAGCGATCATCCAGGCTGCCCGTCGCCCTTCCACTAACAGAGTGTATGAGGCTACGTGGAGGAGCTTTGTCAGCTGGTGTGGCAAGCAAGGATTAGATCCCTTGGCTGTGACCATTCCTAACGTTATAGATTACCTTGTAGAAGGCTTTAAGAAGGGGCTGGCTCTCAACACCATTCGCAGGCAGGTGGCAGCCCTACAAACGGTGCTCGCCTGCGACAATAGGGATTCACTATCGCAGCACCCGGCAGTAAAGGCCTTCATGAAAGGGGCAGCCACAGTACGACCTCCGGTGGTACATCGTTATCCGTCTTGGGACCTTCCCAAGGTGCTCCAGGCATTAACATCCCCTCCGTTCGAGCCCCTGAGGCTCTGCTCACTCCGTCATCTGACATGGAAGGTAGCCTTCCTTGTGGCCATCACATCGGCTAGGCGGATCTCAGAGTTAGGGGCCCTCTCAGTTCGAGCGGACCTGATGATCTTTTCAGAAGACACAGTCAGGTTACGCCTAGATCCATCCTTCATGCCGAAGGTTAATTCCTGGTTTCACAGAGTTCAGGAAATAGCATTACCAAGCTTCTGTCCGAATCCCTCAAATCCCCTGGAACGGCGATGGCACACTCTGGATGTGCGCAGGGCCTTACTTCTTTACACTAAAAGGACTTCTGTATTCCGGAAATCGGAAACGCTATTTGTATCATTCCAACCAGCAACCAGGGGTCACAGGGTTTCCTCCTCGACCATTGGCAGGTGGATCAGGGCATGCATAGCAGAGGCTTATGGGGCACAGTCATTACAGGTCCCGACAGGAATAACGGCGCACTCCACCAGGAGTGCGGCTACCTCAGCGGCCTGGTCCACGCAGGCCCCAGTGGAGGAGATTTGTAGGGCAGCGACATGGGCGTCTCCGTCATCCTTTGTCAAAAACTACAGGATAGACCGCTTCGCAGCGGCAGAGGCCTCTTTCGGTAGGCGAGCGCTGCAGCAGGTCATTTCCTCAAGTGAGATTCCAGCCTAGACTCCCACCCGGGGAGCTTTGGTATGTCCCATCCAGTGGATTCGAAATCCACATGCTGGAGAAAGGGCGTTGTCTTACCTGAACGCCTCTTCTCAGCATGGGGATGAAGAATCCACACCCTCCTCTAACAGTCTAGGCAGATGTTGATTTACAGGATCGTGAACAGGAGCCACGAGGACCAAACTACGTTGAAAGAGCTTCGCCCAAGAAAAAAACTGGGAAAAGGAAGTCCGGTCAGAGGACAGGAAGCCCCGGTCGGAGGCGGAGCTAAGAGTTTAGGTCCTAGTCACATGGGCAGGAGGACTAAAACGAACCCATCCAGTGGATTCTTCATCCCCATGCTGAGAAGAGGCGTTCAGGTAAGACAACACCCTTCTCCATTTATCAGTGTCATGTTTAGACTGAAAGTGAGCAGCCTTGTTTTTTTCTCCTCCTGCCTCCTAGATAATAGGTCAGTTTTAATATATATGGCTCTTGTAGAACATTTGTTTGATGTATTTCCATTAGCTGGGCAATAATAGAAAAGCAGTGAAGAGAGAAACATGAGACCCTCATTTCCAACACCCCTTCCTCCAAATCTAGCATATACTAATGACTAATACAGCCAGCCTTGCCATTGATTTTTCTTTAATGTTTTTCACTTATATACTTTCTGTAAAATAATAGGAAGGCAACACCAGGGAGGTAAAACAGATATCAATACTAGAGCAAAGGAAGAGGGGGGGAATAATAATAATAAAAAAAGATTTTCTGAGTGTTTCCAAGGGACTGCTTCTGTGTGCTGTGTTTCTGGGCTGAAACCGAAAACTGATTTTATATAAATCTTCCAGAACAGGCAAGTTAAAATTCTGAGACTGTGAGAAAACCAAAAAGAAAAAAAAAGGAAAGAAGAAAAGAGTTACCTCATTTAAAATGCACACACAATTTAGGATTTGTTCACTGAGGCATAACGAATTTTCCTTTCTTTCCCCCCCCAGCATATCCCAATTATGCAAATGAAACATTTTCATCTTATTTAGTGGAAAGAAACCAAACTAATCATAACTATGTTGATCCCCTTCTCCTTCTCTGTGTCTCTCTGTCTGTCTCTCTCTCTCTCTCTCTCTCTCTCTCTCCCCTCCCTTCCTCTCTCTCTTTCTCCCTCCCTCTCTCTCTCTCTCTTTCTCTCCCCTCCCTTCCTCTCTCTCTATTTCTTTCTCCCTCCCTTCCTCCCCCCTCTCTCTTTCTCTCCCCTCCCTTCCTCTCTCTCTTTCTTTCTCCCTCCTTTCCTCACTCTCTTTCCCCTCCCTTCCTCTCTCTCTTTCTTTCTCCCTCCCTTCCTCTCTCTCTCTCTCTCCCCTCCCTTCCTCTCTCTCTCTATTTCTTTCTCCCTCCCTCCCTTCCTCCCTCTCTCTCTTTCTTTCTTTCTCTCTCTTCCTCCCCCCTCTGTCTTTCTCCCTCCCTCCCTCTGACAAAACCATTTTGCCCTTACAGGCTCTCCAAACATTGCTTTGCAAAGCCCTTTAGCAAAACTATTAACAATTTCCCCTGTCTATCCTAAAGAAAATTTAGCAGTGGAGTAAAAAGTTTGAATGCACGAGGGTGGTGGTACAGCACCTAGTTTTTACAAATGTGGATGCCGAAGAAGGTATTTTAAAATGTAACACAAGCCTTCCACCCATATGTTTCCATAATTTAAATTAATTTGGTAGAGTCGTATTGTTAATCTTTGGTGAGTTGTTGATTGGCATTTTGCAGACATATTTCTGGAAAGCTTCCAATGCCATTTTCTTGCAGGCTTTTTGGCAGTAGCAGAGAGCAACCATTTTCACAAATTGGACTCTTGTAGAGTACTGGGAAGGCAGCCAAGATTTAAATTACACAATAACCTCTGCTCTGTATATAGCTTGTATTCCTCAATGGTACGGAGAGCGATTTGTTTAATACAGTCAGTCCTGCAGCAGCATATAATAGACTGATAGATGAGTAATTCTCTGGCAATGCATGTTTCTTAAATTTGTATAGATTGAACAACTGGGCCACAACGCTCTCTTCTTCGAGGTGTGCAAACAGTAACTATTAACAGGGTGTTAAAAAGGTTCTGATAGGATAATGTTTTGGTTTGAATGTTTGGCGAGAGCCATTTTGCATTTGTGTTTATTTTCTCGAACATGATTTCATATAGCATGCCTGTTTGCATTTTCCACTTAGTGTCTATAAATATTGATTTTGGCATTTAGTATTTGGCTGGAATGAAATTTAGTATCCATCTGCCATTGTGGCCACATAATTAGGGGTCGGCTCTTCTTCTTCTTCTTCTTCTTCTTCTTCTTCTTCTTCTTCTTCTTCTTCTTCTTCTTCTTCTTCTTCTTCTTCTTCTTCTTCTTCTTCTTCTTCTTCTCCTCCTCCTCCTCCTCCTCCTCCTCCTCCTCCTCCTCCTCCTCCTCCTCCTCCTCCTCCTTCTTCCAGTTGTGTTGCGTTTGACTTGTTCTTTGTTTCCCTCTTTTTTCTGCTGCATGTTAAAAATGTGTCCCTGACAATTGATATCTGTGCAAGCAAACAACCAGAAGCCCTTTCTTCAAAGCCAGGCTGGACCTCTTCATACTGTGGAGTTCATGTTTATTTAAAAGCTTAAAATCATTACGCCAAATCTCACTTTTATTTTTTGTCTTGGACAAAATTGATTTTGTTCACAAAAAATGCAGGGGTTTGAAAGAGAATATTCAGAAATATGCAAATCTCGCCGAGATAGAAATTGTTTGAGCAGCTGCACCGAAGCAATCAGAGGTTCTCCCCTTTTCTCTCTCTCACTTAACCTTGGGAGATTATTTAGCCTTGGTGTGAACATTTTTAAACAAAATTGTCACCTGCTTGTAAGAAAAAAAAAACCAAAAACAACATTTTGTGGGGGAAGAGAAGGGCCTGTGGTATGGTGATCCAAATCTTTTAAAGCTGAACAGCTTAAATGCTTTCTCTTTACAGCAAGAGAGCCCAGGCTGTGTAAATACTGAATTATACAAAGAGAATTTTTTTTTCCTTAACAGTGCTCTGCTCTTTTCTCTGGAGAAATGCCAAACAGTAGTTAGAAGGAATGACATGCCAATCCAAAATTATTATTGAAAGTATAACCTGTTCTGCTGCCATATCTTATCTGCAAGTGTCAAACTGATATAAGTCAGATGCTTTACTTTAAAACTTAAAACTCTTCTGTATGTAATTCTGTTTGTTGCAAGCTAATCCTGAGGGTGACAGGATCTCTCAAAAACTCTGTTCAGATTTCTGTGATAGGAATGAAGTGTGTGTGTGTTAAAGGGAGAGGCTGCATGCGCTAACCAACTCCTTTGCTTTCAAATGAAGTTTGGCTCACATGGCTGAGGATTATTGTCACTGAAATCACAATGCATCTTACATTAGATCAGGAAAAAGTTTCTATAAATCACTTATAGTAGACCTTGACTTAACAACCACAATTTTGAGCCCCTAGTGCCTATTGCTAAATTCCTAGGCCAGGCAACCTTGGCTCTTTTATGACTCGTGGACTTCAACTCCCAGAATTCCTGAGCCAGCATGGCTCAGCTTGGAAACCTCTCCCTTTCCCCTCAGCGTGGCTGGCTCAGGAATTCTGGGAGTTGAAGTCCACGAGTCATAAAAGAGCCAAGGTTGCCTATCTCTGGCCTAGGCCTAGGTCACTTTATGACTCGTGGACTTCAACTCCCAGAATTCCTGAGCCAGCCTGGCTCAGCTTGGAAACCTCTCCCTTTCCCCTCAGCGTGGCTGGCTCAGGAATTCTGGGAGTTGAAGTCCACAAGTCATAAAAGAGCCCACGTTGTCGACCCCTGGCCTAGGCAGTTGTTCACTGGGTTTTGCCCCCATTTTGCCACTTTTCTGGCCACAATTGTTAAGAGAATCACTGCAGTTGTTAAGTCAGTAACACAGTTGTTAAGTGAATTTGCCTTCCCCATTGACTTTGCTCGTCAGACGGTCACAAAGGGGATCACATGACTCTGGGATACCATGGTTGTCATAGAAATAAGCCAGTCGCCACGTGTCTGAACTTGGATCATGTGACCCTGGGGATGCTGCAGCGGTTGTAAGCCTGAAACATGGCCATATGTCACTTTTCCCCCCCATTGCCATTGTAACTTTGAACGTCACTAAATGAATGGTGATCTCCTTTTGCAACCTTCTGATTAGCAAAACCAGGCAAAATTCACTTCACAGGTGTGTTGCTTAGCAATGGAAATGTTGGGTTTAGTTGTGTCAGTTCTTAGTTGCAGCATCCCCAAGGTCGCATGATCAAGAAGAACAACAAAGATGATTAGAGGGTCAGAGGCTAACACATACGAAGAACGGTTGCAGGAATTGGGCATGTCTAGTTTAATGAAAAGAAGGACCAGCGGTGACATGATAGCAATGTTCCAATATTTGAGGGGCTCCTAAAAAGATGAGGGGTGGGTCAAACTATTGTTCAAAGCATCAGAAGGCAAGACAAGAAACAATGGATGGAAACTAACCAAGAAAAGAAGCAACCTAGAACTAAGGAGAATTTTTCTTACAATGAAGACAATTAATCAATGGAACAGCTTGGTCCAGAAGTTGTGAATGATCCAACACTGGAGATTTTAAAGAAGAGACTGGACAGGCATTTGTCTGAAATGGTGTAGGGTTTCCTGCTTGAGCTGGACTAGAGATTCTTTCCAACTCTATTATTCTATGTTCTAAGTTGAGGACTATCTCCTGGTGTTGGTCTCCTCACTCTTATGTGCATTATTCAGGCATCCCAGCTTTATTTATTGTTTGTTGATTAACTTCCAGAAAATGGAAGAGTGTGCTCTACTCTCATCTATGTTAGTCACAGGAGAAGTTGAAATGTTTCCATGTCAAGTCAAGTACCATGAGTGAATTTTCATGAATTACCACATGTTGGAGTTTTGAAGGAAAACAATGTTCTGCTAAAACAATGACCAACTAAACAGGAAAAAGTACTTAAAATCAAGTTTCCAAGTTAAGTTTTCAACCATAAGGAAAATTTGTATGACGTCAAGTTACAACTGATGGGCTGATTTTGTATTTTTGTTTTGAACTGATACACATGTTCATTTCTTTTGGGTTTCTATTCAGGACTGCAATTTTAAAAAGTATTTTTTCAGCCATGTTTTATACAAAAGGTTTCTCAATAATATCCTGGGGTATTAAGAAAGTTACGGTACTTTAATATGGCATGACAAAACCAAAGAAGTATTATAGTGGATGAGAGTTCTGTTATATAATTAATCATCTCTTATTCAATTGAAATGTTTTATCCCAAGATAGTATTGCCACTGTTCATGTCAAATCAGTTTCATAAGAGGAAATATATTATTAGGCGGTTATTACATATCTAGCAATTAAGTTCAGAATCTGTTTCTTTGCAAGGGAATGGTATGACTATGTCAGAGAAGTAAGATCTTGTATGTTCACTGCTGTGTTTAACCTAAAAATACCTCAGCTTACCTTTCGTTATTCTTATTATAACGTATTTCCATCTGTTTTCTACATGAATTTTCCTTGTTCATCATTCATTAGAATTGGAGAGGCTGCAATAAAACCAAATAATATTTCCAGATTAGAAATCAGAATTTTCACGCTCATACATGAAATTTGACAGAAGAGTCTAAGAAAAGCTACTTAGAGGCCAACTGCAATATAATTAGCTGTGGTTGAAATCAGTCTGAGGAAATATTGTAGGCGTGTCTGATCGTGGTATAAAACCCCAGCTTTTAGGATTTGAAGAATAAAAGGCTTTCAGATTTAAATTCAGTGGCTAGATTTCATATTGTCTGTGACTTCTATACTAACTGTTATGGAACAGATTCACTGAAGAGGAAAAGGTTCTAAAAATGATAGACAAATACATAGACTGCTATGGCTCTTTAAAGCAGTGGTTCTCAACCTTTTTCAGGTTGAGACCCCACTTGCCCCGCCCATGCGTGGCGCGACCCCGGTGCACGTGCGCTGGGCCGATCCACGCATGCGCGGCGCGCGCGCAACACAAACAAAATGGCGGACTGTGACGGCCTGAACCGCGCGTGCGTGGCGCATGCGCGATGAAAAAAAATGGCGGGCCGCGACGGGCCGATCCGCGCATGCGTGGTGTGCGCGCGACGGCCCGAACCACAGATGCGCGGCGCGCGCGCGACGAAAAAAAACAACAAAAACAACAAAAACAAAATGGCGGACCGTGGTGTCCGGCGACCCCTGCGAAATGGTCGTTCGACCCCAAATGGGGTCGCAACCCATAGGTTGAGAACCGCTGCTTTAAAGAAATAGTGATATTCACTGGGAGGTGAATAAAAGTAGCCCTCAACTTATGACCACATATGAGCCCAAAATTTCTGTTGGTAAGTGAGACAGTTGTTAAGTGAGCTTTTCCCCATTTTACGACCTTTCTTCCACAGTTGTTAAGTGAATCCGACTTCCCCATTGTCTTTCCTTATCAAAAGACGTTCACGGGACCTTGGGACACAGCAACCATCATAAATATGAGTCAGTTGCCAAGTGTCTGAATTTTCATCACGTGACCATGAGATTGCTGCAACGGTCATAAGTGTCACACTTTTTTCAGAAATTACATTGCCCAGTGTATTTTAATTTATTCTCTGAGAAATCTGTAATGACAAACTTGCTTGGCTAAAGCTGATTTTTTTTTTTTTTGTACTCCTCTCTTTGTATCCTTTTTGTTGTTGTTGTTGCTGCTGCTGCTGTGAGAAAGTACTCCTCTGCATTCTAGTGTTTGGAGTAACCCTGCTGAAATAGCATTCATCCAGTTTCTCAACTTTTGATTTATTGTTTGCGTTATCCTGTTCTCCAGCATGAGAAGATGTATAATCCACCGGTGGGTTTGCGACAGCCAATCAGCTTGAGACTAGGTCAGAAACTTTAGCCACGCCTCTTCTGGTAGTACCTTCCAGCTCCCAGTTTTGACCTAGTCTCTAGCTTGAGAACTAGTTTTTTAGCGAATTTTTGCTGAGAAATCCTTAAAATTGGCAATTTTAATTGGATACTTTAAAGCTTTATTCCAAATTCTTTAAAATCGTCTGGTAGGGGAGTAGACTGCAGGAGGAGGCTTCGTGTTCAAGCCTCGTGGCTGGGGCCGCTGGAGCTTCAGGGGGTGACTTCCCTGGCTTCCCGTCGCGACCCGGCTTGTCTCTCTCCTGGAGCGGCTTCCCTGGACTGCGATTTCGAGTTGTTACTGCTGCTCCTGTGAGAAAGTACTACTCTGCATTCTAGTGTTTGGAGTAACCCTGCCGAAATAGCATTCATCCAGTTTCTCAACTTTTGATTGATTGTTTGCGTTATCCTGATTTCCATGTGATTCCTCATTAGTGAAACAAAACTGAAATTCTTCCATTCCCTTCGCTTGGCATTTCAGGCAGTCAAAGAAATTGTGCGCATGAAGAATTCAAAAATGCCTCTTGCCCCCCCTTTCAGACACTTAATTTTTAATTCCTGCTTTTATCAAACATTTTATTTGCTAGACAGTTCTGATTATTAATCCTGGAAAGCAATCAAATCCCCTCCAAATGCAGAGAAGATGTTATCTGGTGCAGTGATTAAGATACAGTAGTTAAGGCTGTAAAATAATTAAGTTTTGCTTCTTAATTGCATCTTTGGGAATCCGTACATTCCTCCTT
Source organism: Bothrops alternatus (assembly GCA_034064705.1). Taxonomy (NCBI): domain Eukaryota; kingdom Metazoa; phylum Chordata; class Lepidosauria; order Squamata; family Viperidae; genus Bothrops; species Bothrops alternatus. The sequence goes on from JARGCV010000065.1 coordinate 832,841, forward strand.
TTCTTGCCAGGCATGCAAAGCAAAGGGTGTGATGCTAAAAGTGGCAATATGACTAACTCTCTACATCTGCAAGGTTGATTTCTAATTCTCCACACTTCAAGCAAGCTCCAAAGACAATTGATTCCAATTTCAGTTTTTTAACAGTAGAAAATTGCTTAGCACCAAAGACAAGACTACGAGAAAGACAGAAGCTGAGAAAAGTTAAAAGAAGGGAACTCTTATTGATCCTTTTAGTGAATGAATCACCTGACTTACAAGGCATCATGGTGCTTAAAAGAAAATGAGTTTAAATGGAATTAATGGTGGTCTCAGACTAGGGTTTTTTTTTCTTTTATCGTATCTTTACAATAAAAGTAGATCTTATTTCTACCTACCTACCTATCATCCATCCATCCATCATTATCTATCTATCTATCTATCTATCTATCTATCTATCTATCTATCATCTATCCATATCTATCCCTGTCTATCTATCTGTCTGTCTGTCTGTCTGTCTATCTATCTAAATCAATCAATCTATCTATCATCTATCCATATCTATCTATCATCTATCCCTATCTCTCTCTCTCTCTCTCTCTCTCTCTCTTCTATATCTATCAATCTATCATCTATCCATATCTATCTATCTATCTATCTATCTATACTATATCTATCTATCTATCTACTAATCTAATATTTTATTTATCATCTATTTCTATCTATCATCTATTTCTATCTATCTAATCTTTTATCTATCTATCTATCTATCTACTAATCTAATCTTTTATTTATCATCTATTTCTATCATCTATCATCTATTTCTATCTATCTAATCTTTTATCTATCTATCTACTATATCTATCAATCTATCCATATCTATCTATCTATCTATCTACTAATCTAATCTTTTATTTATCATCTATTTCTATCATCTGTCATCTATCATCTATTTCTATCTAATCTTTTATCAACTATCTATCTACTAATCTAATCTTTTATTTATCATCTATTTCTATCATCTATCATCTATCATCTATTTCTATCTATCTAATCTTTTATCTACTATATCTATCAATCTATCTATCTATCTATCTATCTATCTATCTATCTATCTATCTATCTATCTATCTATCTATCTACTAATCTAATCTTTTATTTATCATCTATTTCATCTATCATCTATTTCTATCTAATCTTTATCTATCTATCTATCTATCTATCATCTATCCATATCTATCTATCTATCTATCTATCTATCTATCTATCTATCTATCTATCTATCTATCTACTAATCTAATCTTTTATTTATCATCTATTTCTATCATCTATTTCTATCTATCTATCTATCTATCTATCTATCTATCTATCTATCTATCTATCTATCTATCTATCTATCTATCTATCTATCTACAAATACAGACAGAATGCTTAAACTGACTTGGGTTTTTTCAGAAAGTGGTGCAGGAGTTTAAAGTCTGAAATTCTTTTTTTGAAGTACCCCAATATGGTATCCATTTCTTCAGTGTAGGAGATCTGTGACTGATACCACGTGGTTGTTAAGCAAAACACATGCTTGTCCCGTGAATCCAGCTTCCCCCTTGTCAGAGTTCGATCCTGACCTTCTCAAAGTTGACTCAGCCTTCCATCCTTCCAAGGTCGGTAAAATGAGGATGCAGATGGTTGGGAGAGATAAGTTGAATCTGTAAACAGCTTAGAGAGTGCTGTTGTAACTTTGAACGGTCAGTAAATAAACCGTTGTAAGTCGAGAACTACCTGTACCTTGTATAATCCAACTAGAACTAAATAGAGACGAAGGCTTCAAACAACAACAACAACCCCCCCCCCCAAAAAAACCTTGAATTCAGGCCTCTTATGAAATGGGAGCTGTACCAGTAAAGAGCCTTGAAGAGCAGGTGACAGGTCCTCTTGAACTGCTTCTCCAAAATTAAATCTTCTACTGGGGGTGGGGAAAAGAAGTGCGAAACTCTTTGTTCTGTTTGGTGTGTGATTTATAGCATTTCCCAGCTGATCACCGAGAATTTGCTAAATTAAAAACCATTAATAATAAGCCTCATAGAGAGGCGAAAGATAGGGAGAAAACGCTTTGTATATCTCCAGTTCACCAGACCTCAGGTGAAAGGTTCTTAAATTGCTTGGCGGACTAGTGCCAGCTGCTTGATTTCAGATGCCACCAGAGCTATGTTTCATCAGAGGCTGGCACATTTTAGCGCTAATGTTTTTACTGATTCCCCCCCCTTCTCATTTCTCTAGGGCCAGTGCTAATTAATGGATACAATTCGTATCTGATTAGTTGTAGATCTTACATTAATTACATGCACATGTTAACTGTTCAGAGGATTATTTCTATCACAGCCTTCTTTCTTTCGTCTAGATTATTAGACTTTTTACACTGCCTTGGTGCAAAATCGGTGTAAAATGGTTAGAGACTCTAGAAAGAGTGCAGAGAAGAGCAACCAAGTTGATCAGGGGACTGGAGGGTAAAACATACGAAGAACGGTTGCAGGAATTGGCTATGTCTTGTTTAATGAAGAGAAGGATGAGGGGTGACATGATAGCAGTCTTCCAATATCTTAAGAGCCGTGGTGGCGCAGTGGTTAGAAGGCAGTATTGCAGGCTAATTCTGCCGACGGCCAGGAGTTCGATCCTGACTGGCTCAAGGCTGACTCAGCCTTCCATCCTTCCAAGGTTGGTAAAATGAGGACCCAGATTGTTGGGGTCCTCAATATGCTGACTCTGTAAACTGCTTAGAGAGGAATGTAAAGCACTGTGAAGCGGTATATAAGTCTAAGTGCTACTGCTATTGCTAAGAGGTTTCCACAAAGAAAAGCGGGTCAACCTCTTCTCCAAAGCGCCTGAAGGCAGGAAAAGAAGCAACGGATGGAAACTCATCAAGGAGAGAAGCAACCTGGAACTAAGGAGAAACTTCCTGACAGTGAGAACAATTAACCAGTGGAACAACCTGCCTCCAGAAGCTGTGAATGCTCCAACACTGGAAGTTTTTAAGAAGAGACTGGACAGCCATTTGTCCGAAATGGTATAGGATTTCCTGCCTGAGCAGGGAAGTTGGACTAGATCAGCGGTTCTCAACCTTGGGGTCGCGACCCCATTTGGGGTCGCACGATGATTTCGCAGGGGTCGCCGGACACCACAGGCCGCCATTTTGGTTTTTTTATTTTTATTTTTTTTATTTTTTATTTTTTATTTTTTTTATTTTTTTGGTGCGCGCACCACGCATGCGCAGATCCGCCCGTCGCGCCGGAAAAAAAATTAAAAAAAATAAAAAAACAAAATTTTTTTAAAAAAAATTAAAAAAACAAAACGGCGGCCGCGATGGGCGGATCCACGCATGCGCAGCGCGTGCAATGGGCCGATCTGTGCATGCGCACATCCGCCCATCACGCCGAAAAAAAAATTAAAAAAAATAAAAAAAATAAAAAAACAAAAAACAAAATGGCGGCCGTGATGGGCGGATACGCGCATGCACGGTGCGCACGATGGGCTGATCCGCGCATGTGCAGATCCGCCCATCACGGCCGCCTTTTTTATTTTTTTTTATTTTTATTTTTTTTAAATTTCGCGCGCACACACGCGCACACCCGGGTCAGGGTCGCGGCGCGCATGGGCGGGGCAAGTGGGGTCTCAACCTGAGAAAGGTTGAGAACCACTGGACTAGATGATCTCAAAGGTCCCTTCCAACATCATCATCATCATCATCATCATCATCATCATTATTACTACTAGACTCCACTGCCCAGAGGTCTAGGGGAGAACATATCAAGGTAGCTCAGGGAGTACAGTACAATACAGGTAGCCCTTCACTTATGACCATCTGTTTAATGACCGTTTGAAATGACGATGGCCAGATTAGTGACTTATGGCCAGTCCTCACACTTGTACAACCATTGCAGTGATTCCACAATTTGGGCACTTGGCCAATTTATTTTCTGTGGTTCCAAATGGGGGTGATGTGATCCCCATTTGCTCCCTTCCCGGCCTGCTTTTTGACAAGCAAAGTCAGTGGGAGAAGTCAGGTTTATGTAACGATTGCCATAGTTCACTTAACCTCCTGGGCAAGACAGGACATAACATGAAGCATCGCTCACTTAACAACCGCATTGTTTAGCAACAGAAGCTCTAGTTTCAGTGGTGGTCGTAAGCCGGGGACCACCGGTAGATATTTGTGGCTTTACCTACAGAGAATTCCTTGCCTCTCTTCTTCCCTTCTTGAGTTACTTCTCTTCATTTTCCTTCTTTCAGCTCCAAGATCGGAGCTGCAGAAATTCCAGTAACTGCAAGATGGCAGTGAAGGGTTTCTGGATCTCTTTGCTGCCCTCTAATGGCTGTCTGCATCTTTGCAGCCCAGATTTGGCAGCCCTGACATGTCCTGCCCTTAAAGGAATGACTGGTGGGTTTCTTTTAAAATTAAAATAAGCGTTCAAAGGAAACATGCTTTCAATTTGAATCCCTCTCTAGATTATGATTGGATAGATAGATAGATAGATAGATAGATAGATAGATAGATAGATAGATAGATAGATAGATAGATAGATAGATAGATAGATAGATAGCGATAGAGAGATAGAGATAGATTTAGAGACAGAGACAGAGATAATAGAGATAGACAGACAGACAGACAGAGACAGACGATAGAGACAGATAGAAATAGAAATAGAACAAATAGCTTTTTCCCCACTGTTTCCAGTAGAGAATCAAAATATTTGCTCTCTGCAAAGTCTGATCTGACATAACTCTGGAATTTAATGCACTTTAATTCTGATTACATCTGCATCAAGAACTCTGTGTACGGTAATAAAATGTACATGCAGTAAATTTAAAGTTTTGCCAGAAAACGTGGGACGGGGCAAGACATGTAAACAGTGCAGGAATGAATGGAAGGGTATGTCCTCACCCCCTCATCTACTAATTTTTATTAAAATTCCTCACATGCTTCCCACGAACAAGAGGCTTTTTTTTTTTTACATTTTTGTGGCCCTCCTGGTCTTCCAACTTCTTATGTTTGGCATGCTTTCTAAAACGTTGAGATAAAATGAATCCAGCAGGCTGTGTTTTTCTTTCAGGTTTTGCTAATTCTCTCCCCCCCCTTTTTTTTTCTTTTAAGAGGAACAGTTTTTCTTAAAGTTCCATTTAGGGCTGATAAAGAGTGAAAACTGAAGTAGTGACATCACAAAACAAATGCCACTTTTTTTGCACTTGTCCTGATACTCGACAAGATCTTGTTGCAAAAGTCCCAGGCTTTAGATCAGGGCTTTTCAACCAGTGGTACGGGTACCACTTGTGGTACATTGGCACCTGGCAGGTGATACACAACCATCCTAGAAAAGTGGTAGCGGGGGAGAGCAATGAGCTGAACCGGTGGCAGCACCGCACAAGCCTGAGCGAGAAATGGCTGGAGCTGCAGGGCTGTCAGGGCTCAGCGGAAGCGCCAGGATCAGTGTCGCTTTCCAACTGATCAGCGCTTCTTTGGGATGTCAGGGCTCAGCGGAAGTGCCGGGATCAGCGCCAGGCTCCAGCTGGAGGTCAGCGCTGATCCTGGCACTTCTGAGCCCAGAAGATGCACCGATCAGCTGGAATGTTGCAGCATCTCCAGGGTCTCGTGATTTACATTCAGATGCTTGGCAACTGATTCATATTTATGACGGTCACAGTGTCCCAGGGTCATGTGAAGTGACCAAAACCTGCTGCAACCACCCAGCAGACGGAGGGAATAAAAACCAAACCCCCCACCCCACACCCGCTGCCAATCCTCAACAGAAATGCTCACAACAATGAAAACCTCGGACAGGAGGAAGAGCGCTGGCGGGTGGGCAGGCAGGTGTCTTGCTCGGCTGTGGCTTGGGGGGCACTTTTTTCAGTGCCATTGTAACTTTGAACAGTCACTAAGCGAACTGTTGCAAGTCGAGGACTACCTGTACTTTATCACTTTTTTTCTTTTCTTTTTTTAGTCATCAAGCTTTTGACACCTTGCTAGTCGACTGGTGGTCCTCGGATAGTGCCCTATCCTAAAAGTGGTACAAGGGGTGAAAAGGTTGAAAAGCCCTGATCTAGATCATGATGTCCATTTCATTACCGACCCTTTTCTTTCGTGCCTCTACAGGTAATCCTTGACCAGTGGCCACAACTGAGCCCAACATTTCTGTTGCTAGGTGAGACAAGTTGTTAAGTGAATTTTGCCGCTTTTTACTACCGTTCTTGCTGCAGTTCTTCAGGGAATCACTCCAGTCGCTAAGTTGGTAACGTGGTTGTTAAATGAACCCAGCTTCCCCATTGACTTGGCTCCTCAGAAGGTCACAAAAGGGGATCACATCATAACAAATGGGGCAAAACTCACTTAATGGACTGTCTCACTTAACAACAGAAATGTTGGGCTCCATTGTGGTCGTAAGTCGAGGACTACCTGTACTGAGATTCCTGACATACTATGAGCAGTCTCTTGTATGTAGTGAATTGCTGCCTGTAGGGATGGTGATGCTATATCTCGCATTCATAGCCAGAACACACAATAATTCCCTGTTGATTGTCAAAACTTTATGCTTGTGGGAATGAATCAACACTCAGAAAAGTGTTGTAAGGAATTGTTTGTAGCTTTCTCAGTACCACTGCTGTTACATCCTAGTAACAAATGTTTTAACTGTATGTGTCTTTCTGGTAACTTTGAGGTAAAATATAACCTTCTAATAAAATTTAGCAATTTAAAGCCAAACAATAATAAAAAGCTACAATAACAAATATAATCAGTGTTTCTCAACCTTGACAATTTTAAGGCATGTGGACTTCAACTCCCAGAATTCCACAGCCAGCAATGCTGGCTGTGGAATTCTGGGAATTGAAGTCCACATGCCTTAAAATTGTCAAGGTTGAGAAACACTGAGGTAGAGATGAAGGTTTGACTTTCACCAGTTGCTCTTGGGAACAATGTTTTTTCTTCCGGGTTAAACTGAGGAGGCAAATTAAGAAGCTGGTAGTTAAATTCTTGTTCAAAACCCCAATTTAGAGGCCTTGATTTTGGATATAAACACCATTCAGATTTCCTTCTGGGCTTCTCTTTCTATCGCTCACGCAGCTTAAATGTTTAATCATAGTTTAATTATTAATTATTAAATATGATGGAACCTTTGTTCCTTACCATTACTTTGCTTTAACAATTTGTTTCGGTAACTCAGTGTGTTAGTTTTATAGCCTTTAGATGTCCCATACACACACACACACACACAGAGAGAGAGAGAGAGAGAGAGAGAGAGAGAGAGAGAGAGAGAGAGAGAGAGAGAGAGAGAGCTTTATTAAATTTTACTTAAATTTTTATTTATATAATTTCTCTTCTCAACTGACCCGACTCTGGTAACTTGATGCTAATGGTCTTGAATGGTACTTTAACTCTGGACACTGCCTGTCATAAAATTGTGCGTCTATGCATGTATGTGTTATATACAAAATGTGCAGGCTGTTTTACAGGAGCAAAATGAGTGGCACGTAAATGTAATAATAAATAAAATAGATATTTACGTAAAGTGACCACAGTTGAGCCCAAAATTTATGGAGTTGAGCAAGACCGTTAAGAGAGTTTTGCCCCATTTAATGACTTTTCTCGTCCCAGTTGTTTAAGCTTCTGAATTTTGATCACATGGACGTAATGGACGTAAGTATGAAAAATGGTCATAAGTCACTTTTTTCAGTGTCGTTGTAACTTCAAGCCATCAGTAAGTGAACGGTTGTAAATCAAGGTCTACCTAGGCTTATATTGAGTTTGAAAAGTTTGATTTTTTTCCCCTGATGTTAATGTAACCAGGTTGTGAGTTTTATTTATTCACCTTTCTGCTTTATTGGATTCTTTCTAGGCTGTCATAATCTTATGAGTCTTGCAGATATCTACGGCATAATCTTGCTTTAATATGTGTATTCTTATTATAGTATCATTATATTATGCTTCTTTTAAAATGGCTTTCCTTGAAGGGAAGGAGCAAAGTTATTCTAAATAAAAAGAGTAAACATACATACATATATTGGGATGCAGCAGTTGTGGAAGGAACACTTGAAGCAAGATGTTTAACATCAACGGGTGCCAGACAGAATTCCCAACTGAACATTCAATTAAGAGTTTTTGAAACTTAGCAAATTATTTTTTTTTTACGCTACCCACTCATACAGCATTAGGATCCAAGTTGTTCTTACAACCTTTACATTTTCTAGGATGTGTTATACCAGTGTTTCTCAACCTTGACAATTTTAAGGCATGTGGACTTCAATTCCAGGCTGGCTGTGGAATTCTGGGAGTTGAAGTCCACATGCCTTAAAATTGTCAAGGTTGAGAAACACTGTGTTATACAGTATAATATAGTGTAATGTAATAGAATGCAATATATTAACATCATACTTTTCTTTTCAGTTTGGCAACAATAACTACATGAATATGGCAGAAGCAAATAACGCATTTTTTGCAGCGAATGAGGTAAGTATCGCATGCCAACCCCCCAAACACTTTATTCCTCTTTGCTTTACACTGTAATTCTGTTGTTCACCTTTACCATTTCAGCAGGTGATGGGCAAAGTGCTAAATGTTCTGTGTTTTATGGAGCACAAAATAAAGTCTTTAATGAGAGAGAAAATAACCTGACATTTTACCATTGTGGGTCAATTTAGTTGTCTGTAAGAGTGTTGGTTATGTAGGAGGTCAATAAAAAACAAACCTGCAAATGTGTGTGTATGTTTGTGTGTATCTATGTGTGTGCTCATGTGTGTGCATGTATTTGTTCAGGCATGAAAGACCAGCTCCACATGTGAAGGGTCCAGTTAAACTGATTTATTGCTAAAATGCCTATATACAGGAATCTTCTCAACTAATGGCTATTTGCTATTTGGAGTTAAATAAGGTTCCACGAAATTCAAGAGAGGTTGGATTTAGTTTGTGACTACATAAGGATTCTAGACTGATCCCTTTTTTAGCGCCTCCCACAGTTTCTATCACTCCTTTTCCTGCAGTTTGTTATATAGACAGACAGATAAGGGGAGATAGGTGGTTCAGAAATGTGCAAAAATTAATACATACATAAATACATACATACATACATACATAAATGCACGTGCATACAAGCACATGCATAAAGGCAACCAGAAGGAGGCAGATTTAAGGCACAGTAGGCACACATTTTAAAGCAAATTCATTGACCGCTCATCAACTAATTAGGGCCATAGATACAAACACCTTATTTTTTAATTTAGGTTCTTAGGAAAACAAAGGGAACACAACTGGTTTGCAGGATCATTTGTTTTCTAGGGAAGATAAGGAGGAGACTCTCCGTAGAGAGAGTCTTGGTTCAGTGGAAGCATTAACTTTGATTAATAGAATCTGACTAGGTCACAGGGTGATGGACTTGGCCAACATCTGGGAAAAATGGCAGAGAGGCAATTGCCAGCCCAATATTCATGTAGTTCTTTCAGTCTGTTGGTCCTGTCCTTGATGGTTTTCTAAAGCAGGGGTCCCCAACCCCGGTAGCGGGCTGTGGCATGTCAGCAACTGGTCCACACAAACAAGCAAAGCCCCATCCGTGGGATGCAGGCAGCACACAAAACCACGCCCCTTCCGGTCCATGGAAAAACTTTTCTCCATGGAACCGGTCCCTGGTGCCCAAAAGGTTGGGAATCTCTCTTCTAAAGAACATCAGGGTAGTAAAAGTGATTGCTGCAGACTGAGCTGTTTTTTGGGCCAACATACATGTTTGCTCCAATTGGATAGAAATGCAAACTGAATTTGTCCAGATTTCTGTTTTACTTCTCTTGGTGGTTCAATTTGTATTACTGGAGGACTAGGGGTGACATGATAGCAATCTTCTAATATTTGAGGGGCTGCCACAAAGAAGAGGGGGGAGGTCAGCCTGTTCTCCAAGGCACCTGAAGGCAGGACAAGAAGCAACGGATGGAAACTAATCAAGGAGAGAAGCAACCTGGAACTAAGGAGGAATTTCCTGACAGGGAGAACAATCAATCGATGGAATGACTTGCCTCCAGAAGTTGTGGGTGCTCCAAACACTGGTGGTTTTTAAGAAGAGATTGGACAACCATTTGTCTGAAAGTGAGTCCTGCTTGAGGTCCACTTCAACACTGTCATTCTGTGGGAATGAAAATTGCAGTGAAGTCCTCCAGCATCTGAGTTGGACTTGAGTGGACCTTGTAAACAGAAACGTCTAAGATCAATAGCTTTTCTGCCTCTGAGCGAGAAATCTTTTTTTTTTTTTGCCTATATCCTCGTACAGCAGAGAAGGGGAAAAAAAAACTACAGAGGAGAAAAATTATCGGAGAGCTGTGATAAATGTGGCTGTATTCAATGCAGTATTTTTATGTCCATAGTTTTAAAACAATGCCTCGCTCTCCCTCCGCCTCTTTCTCTCTTTCCTCCCTTCCAACAAGATTGCTTAGATAAGGGAAGATTGCTTGGCACCGGCTTGCTTCGGTGTTGGTTGTGCTAATGAACACCACCCCCATCTGTAATGACAACATGATGTTTCATTCTGTAGAATTTCATTCCTCCATTTGAATCAAACATTGATGAAGGCTCTTGCTGCCAGCAGCTGTTCAGAGACAATTTAATTCCAGCTGTGATAATTCACCGTGTCAGACATTGGCTGTTATATGTTGATACAACAGCTCTCCAAATTTGCATTTTTATCAAAAGGAACAAATGTTTTGAACATTTCAGTGCAGATGGCATTTTAACCACATGCACTGGTTTTTTGGGTTGTTTTTTTTTTTGTCTTAAGGATTGGAGGATTTTCTCTCTTCCCGAAAGTAATCTAAAATAGAAAGGCATGAAAAGTTAATAGCTCTTTTATAATCATGATGGGCAAGGCAACTCTCTTAAAAACATTGCCCAGTCATCTCTGGATCATAAGAGGACTTTTCTCCAGAATCAAATGGCACAACATGTTCGTTTAGAATATTTCCGCACTGAACATGGTCTTCATTTAGATTAGGTTCATTTTATTCGCTTATCTATACGTTACTTTCAGCAATCCTAACGTGAGACGGTTTTGATTCTTCTTTCTTCTTGTTTTTCTTTTTGTTTTTAGTTAAACTCTTGGAACACCTCAAGAAAGCATGAGAAATATCATTTTTCAGAAACGTGCTGCAGAATAAAATACTTGTGTTATAGGGAGGCATATAAATAACACCACTATTGGAGATATTTTTTTTTCATATTCCCTTTCACCAAGTGAAATCAACTGCCATGTCTGACTTAGAAAACATTTATACCATTTGTACTAAGAAGGACTACAGAACAGTTGAATATTGATATATATATATATTTCTGCTGCAGTCATCCAGGTATGGGTATATTTAGTTACCAAGTCTACGAGATTAGGTACCTTTTCAATCTGTACCTGTCACATCTTTAAGCTTATATTGCATTTCAATCTAACCCCTGCCAGTTCGCTTGTGCCATTAGCCCTTAAAAAACAACTTTAGGTTGAGAAATTGATGTGGCTTGTTTTTTTTGTTTGTTTGTTTTTGCATAAACCCGTGTCGGTGTCATAAAAGCTGTCACCCGGTTTTGTTTTCTTTCAAAAACAAACAAACAAACAAAAAACCCGTATCCTGAAGCACCTTAAATATTTATTGAAATAATATTTCAAATGATAATTATGATGGTAATGAAGACAGCCAAATGCCAGATATCAGGAACGAGTGTTTATCCATATTGTTAATGTGATATGTTAGATTTCATTAAGCGGTAATAGGGTAGTAAATGAGTCACAAATTATCATTGCATCTGTTACTAGGCAGCTTTTGTGCCAACCCCAACTGTAAAATGTAGCCATAGGGTTATTTTTATTAGCCAAAGGCCTTCCGTGCCCAATTCATCCTTTTGTGTTGGTGAACTTCAAGTCTGTTGACTATGAATAGCTTCCTCCCTGCCCCTCCCATTTTTTTTTTAATATTGAAACAGGAATAAATATCTCCCCATGCAAAGCAGGAGCTTGCAGGACTGAGATTAAGTTGCAATATTTGTGCCCATGTCGTGTGTGTGTGTGTGTGTGTGTGTGTGTGTGTGTGTTATGAGCCTGCTTGATTCTCTCAAGATGGTATTATTTCTGCAGACGGCTGTCTGCTGCCGTCGCCTTCCTGATGGGAGAGCAGTAATGACAGCTGACATTTTTTCATATGCAAGCAAAGGGACTCCCTTTTTCCTCGTCCTCTTCATTTCAGCTTCCATTTTCTCTCAAGCAGTTATTAATTTATATCATCATTAACAGTTTGAAGGATGACAATTTCTAGCCACTTAATGAGAAATTTCACCAAACGTATCATTTTTAGATTAACTGGCATTAAGTCGCTCTCTCGGACAGTATAAATAATGCATGAGGCGAAATTGCCGCCTCCCTTGGTAGCACAACTGTAGGCTGAGGGAAACAAAATAAACCCAACCTATAATAACCTGTAAGGTAAACTCTTTTAATTCAGGCTCAGCTCCAGGTAAAGTAGGTGAAGAAGGCAGTGTGATTGCCAGGCAGTTGTTGGTGATCCATCTGCAGCCATCTGTTGTGACCGTACACTGCGGCACTTCCCTCAAACAACACAATACCTGGAATTGTTAATATCTTTAATAAAGCTCTGGGTTTTCCTTGGGAACAATTGCTCAAACTCTTCAGTGGTTTACGTGTGGAGTAGCTTATTTGGCTTCACTGTGACACTGATTTGGAAAACAATTGGAGGGTTGTGTTGTACAGACGCCACAAAAATAATTATAGTAGTTCTAACAATAGGCAACAGAGTAGTTTTGGAGTAGCAATATTGTTGATGTATAGTGCTCAATGGGACATTTTCCAGCCTAACTATGGCTGCCTAGCTGAACTATTGATGGGATCATAATCAAAATAATTTACTGGCCATCGTTGGATGAAAACTCTACTTGGGCTGAGAAGCAATCCTTTATATTGGGTTTCTGCTTGCTACTATATAAGTTAATAACTGTGTTTATTTATTGACTTATTAGTCAAATGTATAGGGCACCCAACTCAAAATGAATCTGGTCAATGTACTAGATTTAAAAATAACACTTAGTACAAACAGACAAAGGCGCTAATCCAGAGATTAATGTACCCATATATTAATAAAATTCCTATGTGGACACACTTCCTAACCGAGCATTGGTTGGGAAAAACTTAGGTCTATCAAGGATAGCAGATTTGGGGTACCTTGAATCTCTTGAGGAAGCTATTCCAGAAGACAGGAGCTGTGACGGACAAGCTCTACTTCCTGGGTGTGTCCCATTAGCTGACATCACTTTAAAGATTGGATCTAGAACATGCCTATTTTAGTTACAGCGTACTAGATTAATTGGAACAATGGAACAATGACGATTCTGCGTTGGTCAAAATAGCTTCTTAAAAGGTTCCATATATTTAACAAGGTAGTCAGGTAGTCCTTGACTTATGATGGGTTGAAGTTATGACTTACCTGAAAAAGGGGGCTTACGACCCAGATCTAAAGTTCTGACAGTTGCGCGCCCGACTCCCGTAGCCACATGCCTGCACTTAATGGTCACATCACTTAAGGATGGAAGTCCCAGTCCCAGTGGTTATAAATTGAGGAGTGTAAATTGGAGTGTAGAAATTTACATGTGGATATTGGGACAGGATGTGTGTGTTTTTTTCAGAAGAGACCCATCATTAACACTCATATAAAAAGAGTCCTACACTTACCACCAAAATGGAGCCCAATATTTCCGTGGCTTTCTGTTGTGGAGTGATCTTTGCCCCCACTTTATGATCTTCCTTGCCCCAGTTGTTCAGTGAATCATTGCATCTGTTAAATTAGTCACATGGTGGTTAAGTCCCGTTGACTTTGCTTGTCAGAAGATTGCAAAAGGGGAATCCCGTGAGCCTAAATGCTTGTCCGTTGCCAAATATAATATTTTACATTTAAGTATTTAAAAAGCAGCGTGGTGACTGGGTTAATCAATAGTTCAATAACAAAATCTTTAGTGCAAATCTCAGGTTACAGCATCAGATATTTCTTCTCTTTTTCCCTTAACAGTTACTGTCTCGTGTTCAATCTAGTACATTTCCAATTACATCAACTCAATAAAACCATCATTATTACATTTATCAATAAAGTTTTAGCTTATACATATATTAATTACATTCAGTCTTCATAAACGATCCATATCCTGTTATTAATTTTTACATAATTTTTAATTTCTCATCTGTATTCCAATTTAATCTTTACCAAGTGTCCAATTGTTGATCGCTTGACCACGGGGCTGGTGCAAAAACGGTCATAAGTCCCCCTTTTTCCAAGTGCTGTTGTCATTTCAGACACCCACTAAACAAACTGTTTTTAAGTCGAACACTCCCTATATCTTGTTCCATGTGAACAAAACCAAGGTACCCCGTTTAGGAGCCATTGCACTAAATCAGCGGTTCTCAACTTGTGGGTCGCGACCCCATTTGGGGTCGAACGACCATTTCACGGGGGTCGCCAAACGCCACAGTCTGCCATTTTTTCCCCTTTTCCCCTCGGCCGGCGCAGGGGGTAGCATGCGCGATTCGGACTGTCGTGCCGCGCATGCGCAATTTGGGTCGTCGCTCACGCACTGTGCATGCGCGATTCGGGCCGTCGCATCGCGCATGCGCGATTCGGGCCATTGCGCCGCACATGCAGGGCGCAGGTCGGGGTCTCGGCCTGAAAAAAGTTGAGAACCGCTGCACTAAATAAACCTTTCCAACTACTGTAACAATCACCTGAATAGGATACAATCTGTTATTGTGAATACATGGAATAAGAGGGAATTTGAAATAGGATTCTAACATTTCATGCGTATGAGCGATAAGACTTTACTACCAGTATGTATGTGCTCGACCAAAATTGAAAGCATTTATGGTGGTGTCAGAACAATTTGTAACCTGCTTGTGCGGGTTTGTTTTTTCCTAATATATCAATAAACTGGCAATTTGTTCTCCAGCTAAAAAACAAAACAAAAACCAGGCCAGCCTAGCCGATGTTCACTCCAACAACAGAGACAGATGTTGCTAATTAAGTGTGCATTAAAAAACAGTTAATACTGATACATCATTAAAGCCATATGATAATGAGAGTTGAATCTTTAATCCGAAAGATCTAAAAAAGCTGGGCAGATGTGAGGAACTTGCCAGTCAAGTTGCGAGGAGTGTAGAAGAATTTTTTTTTAAAAAAAACAACAATGTCCCAAAGAGGCAACTGCTTTTCTTTGTTTTTCCTTGGAGGCATTTCGCCCCTCATCCAAGAAGCTTCTTCAGTTCTGAAGAAGAAGTTGAACTGAGGAAGCTTCTAGGACAGTGGTGGCGAACCTATGGCACGCGTGCCAGAGGCGGCCCTCGGAACCCTCTCTGTGGGCACGCGTGCCGCTGCTGCCAGCAGCTTGCGCAGGTCCATTACGCTGCTGCTGCCGCCCGGGGCAGCAGCCGCACCCAGCACAAAGGAGGTGAAGCGTCCAGCTAGAAAGCTTGAGTAGAGGTGATAGAGCAGGGGTTCTCAACCTTGGCAACTTTAAGACTTGTGGACTTCAACTCCCAGCAAAGCTGGCTGAGGAATTCTGGGAGTTGAAGTCCACAAGTCTTAAAGTTGCCAAGGTTGAGAACCCCTGTGATAGAGCATCCCCACACCGAGCAAGCCAAAGGCCACCCCGAGCAGAAAAAGCTAGATCCCCATCGATGCCATGCCCCCCCCAGTCCCAGCTAGGATTGCAAGCCTCCCCCCATCTATGCTGGGCTTCCTGCCCACCACCCCACCCGCCAGAGACTCCCTGGATCCCCCCCAACCCTGCCCAGTGCCCACAGGCGTCCCCCTCCATGAGCAGCATCGAGATGGCCATGCCCACCCCAGCCACGCCCACCCAGTGGGCCACACCCCCATGCCCCCCCCTGAGGGCACCACAATACCCTGGCACTTTGTGATAAATAAGTGGGTTTTGGGTTATGGTTTTGGCCACTCGGCCTCTAAAAGGTTCGCCATCACTGTTCTAGGATGAGGAGCGGAATCTCCTCGAAGAAAAATAAAGAAAGAACAGTTGCCTCTTGGGACCAAAAAAAAAGCACCTTTGGGGCAACCATGACCTGGATGACTGACTTTTTTAAAAACAAAAAAAAACAATGTTTTGTTGTGTGATCATAACAAAGAATTTATTCATTTATTTATCTGTCTCCCTTTTAGCAAACATTCCATACTCCAAGCCTTGGAGATGAAGAGTTTGAGATTCCGCCCATTACGCCACCACCTGAACTGGATCCCACGAATTTAGGGATGGCTGATATTCTCCTGCCTTTCCAAGGCCTCAGTGATCAGTTGGGGGCCCAAGGAAATGAATTTACCCCTCAGTTTCCCCCCCAGAGTTTGGAGCTGCCTTCTATTACAGTGTCTCGAAACTTGGTGGAACAAGATGGCATTATTCAAAGCAATGGATTACATATGGTAGGAACATATATATATATATGTATATATTGGTGTGTTGTTTTTTTTAAAAAAATCTTCTGGGTATCCACCTATTTTATTGCAACAAAGACATAGAGTGATATGAATAATGTAAAACTAGCATCACCAGGGCTAAAACTAGCACTGATGATGTTACCTGGCTTGGCAATCAAACCTCTGCAAGGAAAACAACCAAGGAACCCATCCTCTTCCTCTCTCCTCCTCTTTCTCCTCTCCTCTCCTCTCCTCTTCTCTTCTCTTCTCTCCTCTTCTCTCCTCTTTCTTCTTCTTCTTCTTCTTCTTCTTCTTCTTCTTCTTCTTCTTCTTCTTCTTCTTCTTCTTCTTCTTCTTCTTCTTCTTCTTCTTCTTCTTCTTCTTCTTCTTCTCCTCCTCCTCCTTCTCCTTCCCCTTCCTCTTCCTCTTCCTCCTCCTCTCTCCTCCTCTTTCTCCGCTCCTCTTTCTCCTCTTCTCTCCTCTCCTCCTCCTCCTCCTCTTCCTCTTTCTTGCTCCTCTTCTTTCTTCTTCCTCCTCTTCCTCCCCCTCTTCCTCCTCTTCCTCCTCTCCTCCTCTTTCTCCTCTTCCTTTCTCCTCTCCTCTTTCTTCTTCTTCTCCTCCTCTCTCCTCCTCTTTCTCCTCTTCTTTGCTACTCTTTCTTCTTCTCTTCTTCTCTTCTTCCTCCTCTTTCCTCTTCCTCCTCTTCTCTTCCTCCTCCTCTTTCCTCTTCTTCCTCCTCTTTCCTCTTCCTCCTCCTCCTCCTCCTCCTCCTCCTTCTCCATTTTGCAAGCCCCGTCTTCTTCTGGCACTGGTGATGTTACATAGTTTGGTAATGAAACATCTGCAAGGAAAACCACCAAGCTCAGAGAGCATAAAAAAAAAACCACAGTTCAACCCAGAGCTCCAGATATTCTCTACTCTCAGTAATCTTAACGAAAAATGGTCCACTCAAAATAACCAGATTTTCTACGGAGTTCCTTTGCCTCTTTTAAGATGAATATCATCCCGAATATTAAATACATATTTCAAAGCCGTTGATACATGCCTGTCATTATTTATTTAAAACAGGCACTTTATTAAAGTGATAAATATTTATTAATAATAAAAATCCCTTTATTTAAATTGTATATTTTATGAATGATCTTCCCTTGGAGCCCCCTTTTTTTTATTGCTGCAATAAAAAAAACATAAAAGAGGCATTTTAACTATGAAATTTTATTTCATGGACAATTGGGTTTGCTGTATCTGAGAGAACTAACTATGGGGGCATAAAATAATTATGATATTAATCTACATTCGTACAATGGCTGCATGCACGCAGCAGTGCTCAGCTTCTCAAATTTTTATTACATCTTGGTTGTCAAGTTGTTAAATCGGTATTGATAGTTAAGTCACAGGCTTTAAAGATACCACAGATATAGTTTCAATATTGGATGAGATATATTGAAACTGGAATAATTCTTGAAATCTGAAGGTGACATCTATGAGCAACGGAGTCCATGTGGACATTTCTCTCGCTGAGCTCTCTGTTCTAATAAAGATAAATATTGCTTTTAAAGAAAATTAAAAAAAGAAGCCTAATATGTTACACAGAGGAACGGAAAATTCTGCATTACCAGAAATATTATTGGATTCCATGTGTATCCATTCTGATAAAATAAAAGCAGTGAATGGCTACCAATGGAATTAAGATGGTAGGGAAACTAACTTAAAGAACTATAGAATGTTAGGCAACTCATGGTTGCCACACCCATTGTGGTACTCACAACATGTTCTCTTCATGTCAGCCCAAATATATGAATCCGGTTTACCTGCTGTTCATATACCATTCAATCCAACAGTCCCTATAGCATAGGGGTCCCCAACTCCCGGTCCATGGACCAGTACCAGGCTGTGCCATGCTAGCAAGCAGTTCACACAAACAAGCAAAGCCCCATCCGTGGGATGCAGGCAGCACACAAAACCACACACTCTCCGGTCTGTTGAAAAACCTTTCTCCACGGAACTGGTCCCTGGTGTCCAAAAGGTTGGGGACTTCTGCTGCAGCAGATTCCTAAATGAAATAAATAAAAACTCTCATGTATGCTGCCAGAAAGAAAAGAGCAGGATTCCAAGAACAGAGAACTAATCAAGGAGAGAAGCAACCTAGAAGTAAGGAGAAATTTTGTGATAGTTAAAACAATTAATCAGTGGAACGGAATTATCTCCAGAAGTTGTGGGTCCTCCATCATTGGAGGTTTTTAAGAAAAGATTGGACAACCATTTGTCTGAAGTGGTATAGGATCTCCTGCTTGAGCAAGGGGTTGGACTAGAAGGCCTCCAAGATCCCGTTCATTATTCTGTTATCTCAAGCTTCTAGGAGAAGTGTTCTAGTCATCAACAATCTATAGCATTAGCACTTAGACTTATATACCACTTCACAGTGCTTTATAGCCCTCTCTAAACAGCTTACAGAGCCAGCCTGTTGCTCCCAACAATTGGGGTCCTCATTTTACTGACCTCGGAAGGATGGAAGGCTGAGTCAACCTTGAGATGGTCAGGACTGAACTCTAGGCTGTGGGCAGAATCAGCCTGCAATGTTGCATTCTAACTGGAAAGAAGGAAGGAAGGAAGGAAGGAAGGAAGGAAGGAAGGAAGGAAGGAAGGAAGGAAGGAAGGAAGGAAGGAAGGAAGGAAGGAAGGACAATAGCACTAACATTTAGACTTATATATACCACCTCACAGTGCTTTACAGCCCTCTCTAAGCAGTTTACAGAGTCAGCATATTGCCCCCAACAATCCGGGTCTGCATTTTATTGACCTCAGAAGGATGGAAGGCTGAGTCAACCTTGAGCGGGTCAGGATCGAACTCCTGAACTCATCTATGCATGAAAAACTAGCTTGATGGATTTCTAAAAAAGTAACAGCATGGGAACCAATCTAATTTCTGGAGAAAAATTGTTCTAAAGAAGGTCTCAGTTATCTAGAAGCTTCATTCCTATGGTCCCTGACATATTTTAAGAAAAAATGGCCGCCAAAGAGTCCACCATCCTGATCTTTTTGAGCAGGCAGAAGCTACTGAGAGAAGACAGTCTCATGGACATCCAGGTCTAAGCCATGTTGAGTTGTTCTCCAAGAACATAACTTTTTATATACCCCATGCAATCCTCAATGTTTTTGGAAACATCATCATTGTGGGCAGTTTTCTAGCCACGTATCATTCTTTTAATTGGATTTATGGATTGACCTGTTGAGATGTCCAGCAGAATGTCACCTTGAAGAAATGTCATGAAATTTTCAAGCGTCAATGGAGAAGAAATGAAATGTACTTGGGCAAAAGCTATGATTAATACACTGTGTCTCCAGATTTATTCTGAATACTGCCTGACATGTTCACCTACAAACTTGAATATAAAATCGCCAGAGGCGTGAGTAAAAAAATAGGTTATGTCAAGGTTCACCCATGTTTCCCTCAGGGCATTGAGTTGACTAGCTACATAACAGTACTTTTACCAGCTTCTGTTAGATTTGCTGCCAGAAGACAATCAGAATAATAAATAATGCTTTACATTCCATTAGTAAGTTTAGATGGCTGTATTTTAAGTGCAAGTAAGCAGTTTTATTGTCAAACTCAGCAGTCCCCCCCCCAATTATTAAAGATGGCTGTCAATAGATTAACAATTTCCTACCTCTTTCAAGAAAAGATGAATAGGACAGCTCACCATGCATTGTCTTACCTTCCATGAGTAGCCTCTGTCCTTTTTTGTTTGTAAAGAGAGGGACAATTTTTCATATTGCTGATTAGTTTATGATTATGGACAGGAAAGAAAAAAAGCATTTATCTTCATTCAAATGCATTCTGTTAGGTTGAGATTTCCTTTCCCTGAAAGAGAAAGGGAGAGAGAGAGAGAGAGAGATAAAATTCATACAGTATCATTAGCATTGGCATTTTAATAATATGGTAATACAAAATATCAACATTCTTAAATGAATTACTGGAGGGAAAAATTGAATAAAGTACCATTTGTGTTCAGAAAAGCACCCAGGGCACATAACACAATATGGGGGGAAATATGTATACATCTAGACATAAGCAGATGGAAACTCGTTAGCAAACACCATCTCAAGTCATTACCAACTAAAGTACCATTGACTGTCGGTGATCACCTGAGAAATTATTTTAATTTGCAAAGGACGACCATTCTACCAAGCTGTTCTTTGGGCTCGGTAGGGTTCTATTTAAAAAAAAATTCTCTTCTCCTCCCCCCCCCCACCTTTTAAACATCTCTCTATAATCTTCCCAACCCGCTGAGTAGCACTGACATCAGTAGTACATCAATTTCAGAAAGTGGATTATTTTTACTAGACAGCTATTGTGACATATTGGGTCAGTCATAAATGAAAGATATTCATGCAAGCATGCAATACTTGTAATGAAGTCTCACTCTGACCTTCTGTATGATTGATTCTGTAATTTAGTTTTCTCAGGCACTGCCTGAAATGAAATGAAATGATGTTGAACAAGTTTTGAATACCCACAGTGCACCAGGAGAAGAAAAATCTGTAGCCCTAGAGGCTCGGGAGAGAGCAGCTGAACAATTTATCTCTATGCTATTATAGCCTTTGCCAACATTCGAGATTTTCTCTCTCTCTCTCTCTCTCTCTCTCTCTCTCTCTCTCTCTCTCTCTCTCTCTCTCTCTCTCTCTCTCTCTCTCTTTCTCTCTCTCTCCTTTTTTTTCTTATTTGGCTTAAATACTTAATTCTGCAGGTAGCTGTAAATGGGAAAATAAAATGCTGTTCAGATTTAAAATGACAGCACTGGAGTACGTGCAAGGGACTGATAAAATATCTTGAATAGAACTGACCTTTTATGTTGCCGAAAGTTACTGAGGGATTCATCCTAATAATTACCATATAGATTATTTTTTATTTCTTTTCTGCAGTGAAACATTTCAGGGAGCAGCGGTGCTGATTGAATGAAAATTGAACTTGTTAACATTCTCTCAGCTTAGCCTGTTGTACATAAGAGAAGGTTAGCTTTGATGAATTTTGAAATTCTTTTTCAGATATCTAAGAAACAAGACGGGGAAATAATTGCCTTTTTTTTGTGCAGCCCACATTTTATTTTTCTTCTTTTTTCTTTTATTAAAAATAAATTACCTCAGGTTTTACAAAAATATATATCATTCCTGTAGTATGTATGTTGGTGGGTGTAAAGTTTTTCTTCTATGAAAATGTGAGGTTTTGGAACATTCTAAAAATATCGCCGTGCTTTGGGGACCCAATCTTACTTAGATGAAATTAGATGTTATGAGGTAGACTATGGGAGAATAATGTGGTATGCTTTTCTACAAAAAGTATTTTATGCTGCTTTCATTTATCGAAGAAAAATCAAATTCACCAGGAAGAGGCTAAGACATCTAGATATTGAGAAACCATTTGTCTGAAATTGTATAGGGTCTCCTGCATGAACAGGGGTTGGACTAGAAGACCTTCAAGTGCCCCTCAACTATGTCATTCTGTTAGCTACTCCATAGAAGCTTACCACATGCCTGCTTTCTAAGTGTTAGCTTAATTAGTTAAACCAGGGGTTTTCAAACTTGGCCCTTTTATGACTTGTGGACTTCAACTCCCAGAATTCCTCAGCCAGCGTGCTTATTCTTTTAAGAATCAGTGATGGATTATATAAAAATTATTAAATAAAACCATGGTTTATATTACTGAAATTCGTGTTAACCCATGTAGGTTAAGAAACAGCTGACAGTTCTTTGAAGCATCTTTCAGCTTAATCTTTATATGTTGGTCTGTTTATCTTAATTTTAACTGTGTTATAGCACAAAAGAAATGATTCATTGCTGATGATTGTTTTTTATTCTTATCAAGAACTTTTTTTTTCAAAGTAAGAAATGAAGATAACTTGAAATTTTATGGAAACAATACTCCAAAGCTAAACTTGTACTGGTTTCCAAATTCTTACTTTTTTTTTACTAAAAAGGCAAATTTAGAATGTTCTTTAGGTTATTGCAAACCTGGACAGGGATAATTTCAGCTTACTTCCTTTATAAAATGTATACTTCCAATTTTTTTGTATGTTTGTTTTAATACATAGCTTCTTCTTAATATAAACTTTATGATCCGGATACGGATAAGATGAATAAGTGTGGTTATAATTAGGACAATGTTACATTAGTGTTGTTTAATATATTACAACTAAAATGTTTTATTTTAGGCTCCTTTAATGTGTTTACTGATTGAAACAATTTGGTAAAAGAAGTCTTTGTTCTTTCGAATATGTCGTCAACATTGTTGCTATCATATTTTCATTGCTTGGAGAGGAAAATTATGGAACACAATTGTCTAGCCTAGGTGTGCAACATTTACTCAGCCCCAAACGAAGTCACTTTCCAAAAAGGAGTTAATATAGCCAAGACAAAAAACAAAACAAAACTAACCTTCATTTACTTCTTATATTTTTCTACCTAACTAACATTAACTATCTTAACTTGGATTGTTTCATGGATTTAATAAATTTCCTCTGCTCTAGTATGAAAAAGGATCTTGAAGAATCTGAGGATGGCTTGTTCTAAACCTTGCTGGCAGACAAATCCAAAATAGTGATAGCAATATAACAAGTATATGTTTCTTCCCAATCAGAGGCAGGCTATAATTGCCGCCTTTTGCAAACAGCAACAGCAAGAATTGCTGGAGAGAAAAAAGGATCACTCTCAATACATTTGAAGTTGGTTTCTCTGCAGATTTGGAAATGCTACCTGCCTGATTCTAACAAGTAACATATTTCTGGACTGTTAAATAGTATTGATTTTTTAAATCTTTTATAAGAGCCCTGATGGCGCAGTAGTTAGAATGCAGTATCGCAAGCAAACTCTGCCCACAGCCTGGAGTTTGATCCTGACGGGGCTCAAGATTGACTCTGCCTTCCATTCTTCTGAGGTCAGTAAAATGGGGGCCCAGATTGTTGGGAGCAATATGCTGACTTTGTAAATCTCGCAGAGAGGCCTGTAAAGTACTGTGAGGCCATATATAAGTCTAAGTTGGGTTCCCAACTGGAGGTGGTCGCACCCTCTGGGGGTGCGAAACGATATTCCAGGGGGTGCGAAAACTTGGGTTTACAAGTTTCAAAATTGTAGTGTATGTGCATAACCAGATTACTTTTGTGTAGGGGTGCGAGAATATATCAGAAGCGTTCTAGGCGTGCGGGGAATAGAAAAAGTTGGGAAGTGTTACTGCTATTTCTCAACCAAAATTCAGAGTTAATCAATTTGGGAAGCCAAGAGAAAAAAAGCATCCATCTGCTGAATAGCATTACCACCCTCAAGAGTTCAGACTGTACTTGGGCTTGGAAGAAAAGCCAAATCTTTAAGGCCCATTTAAAGGACAGCAGGCTTTGGGCTACTCAGAATATGGAGTTGATACTATTCCACAGAGACCAAGAGCTACAACATAGAAGGCTCATCTCCTGGGACCTATCAGATGACACTTTTAATGAGAGGACCTGGAGCAAGCCTACCGTTGGATGGTCCTTCATATAGCCAGACCCCAGATCACAACCAACATCTTGACTTGCACCCAGAAGTTTACTGATAACCAGTGCAACTCATCCAGCAACTGTTACATGGACATACCTAAGTGCTCCCATCACTTCCACATTGCTACATTATAGTCTTCAAGGGCAGCCCCTTGCAGAGGGCAACATTCCAGAGAACTAAGTTGTTTGCATAGTGTGTCCAAAGTTGGCCTGGTCCTTTTTGGCCAAATCAACTCTGGGTTTGATTTATTCAATGTTCCATTAGTTTGTTTTCTTGGCTCTCCATGGTTTCTCAAATGTTCTCCAACACCAACGTTCAGAAGTGTCAACACTCTTCCTATCCTGACTCTTTAAAGCTCAAAATCCTATTAATGGCCCTTCTATTCTTTCTGTGTTTCAGGATCATACCCATACGGAAATGCCTCAGTATCGCCAGGACCATCCTTTGATTATGAGATCTGTTGTCCACATGACGGAAGCGACTCGTTCAGCAATTATGACTGCTAACCAGCTTACTACTATTAATCAGTCCCAGCTAAGTGCTCAACTGGGATTAAATCTAGGGAATACCAACTTGCCACACACTTCTCCTTCCCCTCCTGCAAGCAAATCGGCAACTCCCTCGCCATCCAGTTCCATCAATGAAGAAGATGTGGATGACCCCAACAGAGTAAGTTACAGCACGTGTTAATCAATCAATCAATCAATCAATCTGAAACACTTTCTGCATAAACCTTTGGTGGTTTTGCTCCAGGAAGACCTCAGAATCCTTGCCCAAAATAACAGATTTTCAGATAATTTTGGAGTAGTTACCTATTTGTGAATATGATAGCTTACCTAAGGTTTGTAAATGTTCTATTGCAGTACCATGCAAGAGCAAATGAATTCTACCAAACAAGATAGTTGTTGGTTGGCTGTTGTTGTTGTTTGTAAAAACAAGAGTTAAATATATAGGTGTTTATCTAGCTTTATGGCATAGATGCTTATTGGAGATCCTTGGTGACTGTTTTTCAAAAGAAGGAAGTTATCGGCATAAGGGTCATCATGAATAGATTCCTGCTGTATAAATGCAGTCCCTTTGTTTGTCATCTCTGGCTGCAGTGCTTTTGACATTTTTCACATGCCACCTTGTTGGGTATTCATGCTTTTAAAAAAACCCCGATGCATTTCTTTCTAAAACGCAGCCTTCACCTTTTCATGAGTCTGCTCTCCAGTTTGCTTTCGTCTTTGAGATTAAATGATCCCCCCAAAAGAGAGATGACAGGTGGAGAAATAACATCTGAACTCACAGCAATCTGTTTTGGAAACAAATAGCAGGATTTTGTATGTGTGTGTTTCTAGCACAGCATCTTATTTTTCTTTGGCTTTCTTTTCCCTGGGGTGGGGGAAACCTTTCCCGTTATTTAACCTTAAGCAAAGTATATATAGAGATTGGTAGGCCAGTTCCTGACGCAAACCAGGAAAATTTGCACAGATAGAAAGTGTGGATCTATCAAGTGGCGTTTTTACCAGAATTCTGCCTGGAAGCTACATAGGGGAGCTTCAGAGAGAGACTCACAGGAGCTGAGAAAGGATTGAAAAATAACTCTACTCATTGCTGTTTTGACCCAGAAGAATTAACAAAGACATTAGCAGCAGCCCAAACAAAAGGGCTGGGAAAGTACAAAGGGTTGCTTCCTCTTCTTTTCACATGGAGTATATCTTATTTCTCAAATGTTACTGGGGTCCATTTGGCACCCAAGAAAGTTTTCCTGCTTAAAATGTTCTAGCTGTAGAATTTCGTGTGGTAAGCTGGTCCAGAGTCACCTTGTGATGAGATGGACAGCAAACAAATTTTAATGAATCAATCAATCAATCAATGAATTCAGCCTTGAAAGACGGCGTTTAAGGGGTGACTTGATCGAAGTGTATAAAATCATGCATGAGATAGAAAAGGTGGATAGAGAAAAATTCTTTTCTCTATCACACAATACCAGGACAAGGGGGCACTCCCTGAAGCTCATAGCTAAGAAAGTGAGGACAAATAAAGGGAAATATTTCTTCACCCAGAGGGTCGTTGGTTTATGGAATTCACTTCCTGAAGGGGTCGTGACAGCTGTCAGCCTTGACAGCTTCAAGGCAGGGCTAGATAGATTCATGGATGCCAAGTGTATCGGTGGTTATTAAAACGGACGTCCATGTGCCGCCTCTATGTTGGTTGAGGCAGGCAGGATTCCCTTGAGTACCATTTGTTGGGGGTCGAGGGAAAGGGAGGGTTTTGCCTTCTCTTTCTGCTCAAGACCCCCATGTACAATTGGTGGGCCACTGTGTGACACAGAATGCTGGACTCGATGGGCTTTGGCCTGATTCAGCATGGCTCTTCTTATGTTCTTATGTTCTTAATTTGGCAGTGCAAAAACTGAAAGGAGAGCAGTAGACTTAGGGGCAGCTTGTGAGATGAGGTGAACTGGTTTTTGTAAGGGCTGAAGGGAGTGCCTTCATCTCTATTAGACTTTCTGCTATCCAGTTGGGTCCTGATCCCCTCCAAACATTTGAGAAAAAGGGAAGAAAATAAAATGGTCCAACTTTGGGGATTCCCTCCCCCAATTGGGGAAGGGGTCTTTCTAAAAGCCTCAAGTGGGATAATGGAGGGGGATGTTTTCAAAATGGATGTTTTCAGTGGATGTTTTCAAAATGAGTCACTATGGATAGTTTGCAATGCATTATATACAAAGTATTCAAGGTTTAGTGTTCATTCTGCCAGGTGTGCATGGGTGAGTGTCTGTATTTAAAACAGAGCACCACCTGTACATTGCAAAGTTATTTTACAGGCTTGGGGCATATGAGCTGTGCTCTGCCCCTGGGCCCTAGGAAGGTCCCTCCATTAGTGATCGTGAGTTGTTTGTTTTTGTATGAATGTAACTAATTTTTAAATTTGTATTGTATTTTTATTGTATTTGTTGTAAGCCGCCCTGGGTCTTAGGAGAAGGGCGGCATATAAATTTGATTATAAATAAAATAAATAAATAAATATTTCCTGGAGCTGCTTTGGAGCTCACCTGTCTGTGGCTGCCGAGAGCAGCTGCACGTGATCTGCACCAGCCCAGTTTACAGGTAGTTCTCGATGTACAATCATTCATTTAGCGACTGTTCAGAGTTACACCAGTATTGAAAAAAGTGACTTATGACCAACCCTTGCCCTTAACAACAGTCGCAGCATCCCCACGGACACATCACCAGAATTTGGGCACTTAGCAACCAGCATTTATTTCAGGATGGTTGCTGTGTTCCAGAGTCATGGGATTGCCACTTGAGACCTTACAGGATGGTTCCCAACAAGCAACGTCAAAGGAGAAAACTGGGTTCCTTTAACAACCCTGGGATTGACTTAATCATGGCAGTGATTCGCTTAACCAAAGAAACCAGGCTAGAAACCGGGAGACAGTGAGTTCTAATCCCGCCTTAGGCATGAAAGGCAGCTGGGTGACTTTGGGCCAATCAACAGGAGACGGTGAGTTCTAGTCCCGCCTTAGGCACGAAAGGCAGATGGGTGACTTTGGGCCAATCAACAGGAGACGCTGAGTTCTAGTCCCGCCTTAGGCACGAAAGGCAGCTGGGTGACTTTGGGCCAATCAACAGGAGACGGTGAGTTCTAGTCCCGCCTTAGGCACGAAAGGCAGCTGGGTGACTTTGGACCAATCAACAGGAGACGCTGAGTTCTAGTCCCGCCTTAGGCACGAAAGGCAGCTGGGTGACTTTGGGCCAATCAACAGGAGACGCTGAGTTCTAGTCCCGCCTTAGGCACGAAAGGCAGCTGGGTGACTTTGGGCCAATCAACAGGAGACGGTGAGTTCTAGTCCTGCCTTAGGCATGACAGCCAGCTGGGTGACTTTGGGCCAATCAACAGGAGACGGTGAGTTCTAGTCCTGCCTTAGGCATGACAGCCAGCTGGGTGACTTTGGGCCAGTCCCTCTCAGCCCAACTCAGCTCACAGGGTTGTTGTTTTTGGAAAATAAGAGATGTGTTGGAGATATTTGCTGCCATGATTTATTTGCAAAAACAATAAAGGGGGGGATACAAATCAATTTTTAAAAAAAGATCATGAAAACAGGCCTGTCTCAGGTATCAACTTGCTTAGCAACAGAAATTGTGGCCCCCATGTTGTGGTTCGTTAGTCGAGGACTGCCTAGAGTTGAATGGAGTTGCAGACCAAGCCTTGAGCTCCCTTTCAACCTCTGTTTCCTGCCAACCCAACGCCTTTATCCAACTGACTCTTTTTTTAATCCCGTCTGGCCGCTGAAAGGCCAAGGCTGATGACTTTCGTCCTTTCTGCTCTTAGGCTGCCGGAGAAAAGCGAGCTGCCCCAGATCTTGGCAAGAAGCCCAAAACTCCGAAGAAAAAGAAAAAGAAAGATCCAAACGAACCGCAGAAGCCGGTCTCTGCCTACGCCCTCTTCTTCAGGGACACGCAAGCAGCAATTAAAGGCCAGAATCCCAACGCCACCTTTGGCGAGGTTTCCAAAATCGTGGCCTCCATGTGGGATGGCTTAGGAGAAGAGCAAAAACAGGTGAGCGGAGGGGCCGGGGGGGGAGTTTGGACCTTGGAGTTTGGAGGGAAAGGTGCCAAAGATTGCAATCCATCTAATTAAATGGGGGGGTGGTCTTTTGGGGGAGGGCTTCGTTAATGAGGAAGCGAGCACAGATGGGGACCTGATCAGGCTGCCCTTAGTCTCGCTCGAGAAACTCCGATTTAAGGTCTACCCAGCGGTCTTGAATTTGCAGTGGTAGGATTTTAATGCACCAGTGGATGGGCGGATTAGAAGGGTTTTTTTCACCGATGGGAAGTTTGTGGATTACTGGGCAATAGTGTGCTCCTTGCAGGTGCGTGGGTGTGCGCACACGTGCACACACAAACATAGAAATAGGCGCACATGCTTGTACAAAATCCAGACTTAAAAAGTTTTTTTGTTCTTTTCTATCTCACAAAATGACTTATTTTATTTTACATAATTACAGTGTTGACCATGTTAGCAATTGTCCTACTACTGTTTCCTCCTTCTCCTCCTCCCCTTCTTCTTCTTCTTCTTCTTCTTCTTCTTCTTCTTCTTCTTCTTCTTCTTCTTCTTCTTCTTCTTCTTCTTCTTCTTCTTCTTCTTCTTCTTCTTCTTCTTCTTCTTCTTCTTCTTCTTCTTCTTCTTCTTCTTCTTCTTCTTCTTCTTCTTCTTCGTCTTCATCTTCATCTTCTTCTCCTCTTCCTCCTCCTCCTTCTTTTTCCTCATCGTCCTCCTTCTCCTCTTCCTCTCCTTCCTCCTCCCCCCTCCCAAATAACTGTTCCTCTTCAAGCAAGAACTGCTCTATGTTGTGAAGCTTCTAGGCACAAAGGTGTGGTATTAAAACTGTACCATTTTTAACAGGTATATAAAAGGAAAACAGAAGCTGCCAAGAAGGAATACCTCAAAGCCCTGGCAGCCTACAGAGCTAGTTTGGTGTCAAAGGTGAGCTTAATGCCGATTTCAGTTCAAGGGATAGGAGCAGTTTTCAGTGCAGATTTATTGTCTTTTTCAACCGTCTTGTTCAAAGTTTTTTTAAACAAGTTGCCATCTCATTGCTTGAGGTGTATAATGGGGTCCCTGTTCCTTCTAAAATTACCCGCAAATGCAGAACTAAACCTGTGGGAAAAGGCGGGGCAAGTTGAACAATTAAGAACTTTTTAAAAGTGCGATATAATAGGTCCAACATGTTTAATTTCTTCAGCAAATAAGATCAAAGGAGTGTCATGTAAAGCACTGCAGCAGAATATCCTTTTTTTTCTTTTTTAACGACCCTGTAATTCCTTGCCATTGGGGTGGAGTTGAGGACGACCAAATGGAGCTGAGAGTTTCCTGGTCGGATGCCCTTCCTGACACCTCCGTGGTGTTCACAGCAGACAATTATTGCGCCCAGAGAGAGAAATAACTGCTGCTACCTAGGATCGAACTCACAGCCTCACAGATTGGGAAGCCAGACCTCTCCCACTAGGCCACCACATCACTCCATCACAGAACATACTAAGATGAAATACATGAATACTGAGACCAAAGCTGCCTACACTGCATAAATAACCCTAATCTGTAACCCCTAACCCAGATGAGTAGACTTATTGTTGTTGCCTTCTCTTTTTGACGCACAGGCTGCTGCCGAGTCAGCTGAAGCCCAGACGATCCGGTCCGTCCAGCAGACTCTGGCCTCTACGAATTTGTCCTCTTCCTTGCTTCTGAACACCCCTCTTTCGCAACATGCAACGGTTGTCCCCTCCCCACAGACTCTCCCGCAGTCTCTTCCCAGGGCCATTGCCCCCAAACCTTTAAGCATGCGGCTGCCCGGGAGCCCCATCGTTGCCCCCACCTCGGCTGCCCCCAGTGGGCCTACAAACATGTCCCCCTCGCTGACCAGTGCCATGACGACCAGCTTAGCCGCCACACCGGCTTCGGCCCCCTCCCAAGTCAGCCCTTCTTTGCAAAGCCAGCAACACCAGCTGCAGCAGCTGCAGCAGCTGCAGCTGCAGCAAATGCATCACCAGCAGCTGCACCAGCAGCAGCTGCACCAGCAGATCCAGCAGCAGATGCAGCAGCAGCATTTCCAGCACCACATGCAGCAGCAGATGCAGCAGCAGCTGCAACAGATCCAGCTGCAGCAGTTGCATCAGCAGCAGTTGCAACAGATGCAGCAGCAGCAGCAGCACCCGCCACAGCCCTCCCCCCAGCAACTTTCCCCGGTTTCGTCGCAGATCACCTCACCAATCGCGGCCATCGGCAGCCCACCCTCTGCCAGCCAGCCCCACCCGTCCCAAATACAAGGCCAGACGCAGACTCCGCTCTTATCGCAGGCCGGCATTTTCTGAAGAGGCGCAAAGTCAGCCGTGCTTTGCATCGCGGAGGAAGCAAAGCGGTGAATTGGGCGGACACTGCGCATTGCTGATGAGGAGTTATGCAGGAACGCATAACACATAAAGAGACTTCTAAGCTGTCTATTAGATAGGCAATAAAGAACTACAGTGTAGCTGGGTATAATCCTTTAGCTGAATTATAAATATTTGTTTTCCAGGGTTCCCTTCCTGCTTCCCTTCCCCCTTCTTCATTCCCTCCTGCCTTCCTCCTTTGCCTTTCCTTTCCCCCTTCTCTTCCCATCCCATCCCATCCCCTTCCCTCTCCCCTTCGTTTCCCCATCCCCTTGTCCCCTTCCTCTTCTCTTCCCTTTTCTTCCCTTCCCCTTTCCCTCTCCCCTTCTCTTCCTTCCCAATTCCCTTCCACCTTTCCCCTTCCTTTCCTTTCCTCCTCCCTTCCCCTTTTCCTTCGTTTGCTTTGCTTTGCATTTCTTTTCTCTTTTGTTTTTTAGGCAAATAAGCTGTGCTCTTTTTTCCGCTTATTTTTTTTTTAATGTGGCCCATTTTTTTTTTAATTTATTCCAAGCTTTACTAAAAGTACACGAACTGAATAGTCTTAAATGCCTGGGCAAGAAGACTGACAAAGTAAAAATGGCCTTTTCACAATTTTCCGATTAAAACTGTTCCTTCCTACAAAATTCTGGTGATGTACTGCCCACCAGTTAAGTTTTGGAATTAATTTGAACCCACAAAGCTCTTAAAAGCACAGTTGTAACTACCTGTAAAATGTTGATTGGATTTCATACAGTCATGCTCCTAGGACATGAGTAGCTGACGGTGTTTTTCTGTCATGGATAATAATGATGTAAAAGAAATGTCACAGACTTTTGCCAAAGCTCTTTTTTTTTCCTTTTTAATAATGTCTTCTGAAGTTTATCAGCATCAGACGCCATCTTCTCATTTTACGATGTTATTCCAAATTCTCCAATAGTTTGGAATAAAATGCACACTTTTTCAGTTCTGCTCATACCCACCCATTAAAAAGAAACTGAATATTCTATTCTGTGTTTGGGTGAACTTTCAGATTTAATACACTGTATTTTTTAAAAAAAGGAAATGCACTTAAATAAATTGTTATTACAAAAAAAAAGTAAGAAGAAAAAAATGTGAGTTTTTCAAATATGATGTAATATTGGTAGATTATTTAAAGGGGATTGCCACATCTGAATAATCAGTGTAAATATTTTCTTTAAAAGGTTGTAAGTTTTCAGATCATGTGTTGTAAAGTTTTCATAAATGAGGCTTTAATGTAAACACTGGTAACATGAATGATTTAATTGCGGCATTGCGTATTGTGTTTTTATGCTGTTTTATACTTTTTTATGAGTTACGATAGCAGCAGTTAAGTTGTTTGTATTTTGCTTATCTAAAACAAATGCTTTTATCTTGCTATAGAATAAACACATTTCAGGAGAAAAAAAACCCACCACCACCACCAACACAGCTTTACAAAATTGTAATTAGTGCTGAATATGGAATATGAATGGAACATTTGATGGGCCCATCTGGTGACAACTGTGGCATACAGAAGGTTGGAATCCAACGACCTTGTAGTCCTCAACTTACGACCACAATTAAACCCAAAATAACCAACAATTATTGTCACTATGGAATTCTTCTTCTTGTGCCATATCCATTATCGGATGTTGGCGATCCTGTTTTTATCAGCAGCCTCATGAAAAAGTGCTGCTGAGTTTTGTCCAAACCGGTCCCTTAGATTTTGAAGCCACAATGTTGTTCTTCTGTCTGGACTTCGTTTGCTTTCAATCTTTCCCTGGAGGATTAAATGGAATATGCCATATTTTTCTTGGTGTCGCATCACATGTCCAAAATATTCTTTCATTTTTTAATTGTTTTGATGATTTCCCTTGGCTTTCCCAGGCGGCTTATCACCTCCTCATTTCTGATCTTGTCATCCCAGCTTATACGTAACAGCCGCCTGTAAATCCACATTTCAAATGCTTCTAGTCTCTTCAGGTGGCCTTCTATCAGAGAACAACTCTCTACTCCATAGAGTAGGATAGGGAAAATATAGCATCTGACAAGCCTAATTTTCACTCTTAGGCTTATGTCCTCGCTGCAAAAGACCTTTTTCATTTTGAAGAATGCTGTCCGAGCTTTCTGACAGGGGTTAAGTTAAGTTTGAATGCATCTTTACCCATTTGGTCACTAAATGCATTTTTTTTCCTTATGTGCCAACAAAACAAGTATAGCAATATCTATATTGCAATTAGAATGGTGCTAGTTGGCAGACATTGTTTTGCCTAGATCTGCCTCTGCGTATTTAGTTCAGAATCCTTTGATTCTGTTGTTTTATCTAGGTTGACCTTAAAAATTTTATTGCCTGTACTATGAGAAAAGAAATCAGGAGCCCTGTTGTACTCACTGTTTTACATCTCCCCCCTCCTTTTTTTTCTCCATACAAGGAAAACAGTTTGACCACTATCCCCAGTTGTCTTGCATGATTAATTACAGCATCTGTCCTGTCAGAAGCTATAATGAAGAGGTCTTGATAAAAATTGCAAATTACCACTGGCAACCATCTTAAACTGCTTACGATAAAATGAAAATGAAAAACAGCAAGTCAGGAACCTGAGTAGAATCCTAATCTTGAGGAAAATAACATCAGATTAGATGCGGCGTCCAGGGCTCTTGTTCGGGAGTCGTATAAACCGGATCAAAATGAAATTCACGAAATACCGGCTTTTCGAGCTGCTATCCATCCAGAAATGTTACATCGTGTTCCCCAACGTGACTTCTGTGGAGCTTTTAAATGATGTTGGGATGAAGAACATAAAAGAGTGCAGGAAATTTCTGCTAACGTGTATTGCGACCCTCGGAGACCTGGGTGGTTTACAGATCAAGTGGATTGCATTTTATTCCCAGTGAAATCAATAGGGCTTAAACCACATTAATCTCAGTGGCACCCCAAATCAACATCCAAGGCACTTAATAAAGTTGGAAGGGACCTTAGAGGTCATCTAGTCCAACCCCCCCTCTCAGGCAGGAAACCCTATACCATTTCAGACAAATGGCTGTCCAGTCTCTTCTTAAAAACTTCCAGTGTTGGAACATTCACCACTTCTGGAGGCAGGTTGTTCCACTGGTTAATTGTTCTCACTGTCAGGAAGTTTCTCCTTAGTTCTAGGTTGCTTCTCTCTTTGATTAGTTTCCATCCATTGCTTCTTGTCCTGCCTTCAGGCACTTTGGAGAATAGCTTGACTCCCTCTTCTTTGTGGCAGCCCCTGAGATACTGTAGTCTTCCCAAAAACATTGGGGCAGAGAAGAGATTGACTGGATACCTTCTTGGATTAGGTGACCCCTTCACCTTCATCACCTCTCCATTCTTAAGACTCCCAATGCTGATAGGATGGAAAAAGGTCTCAAGTTCCCTGACAAATTCACATCAGGAAGAATAGAAATGACATCAGCCAGCTCAAAGGCATCATACCAGTGCAGACCTTAAGTTCTCATCTCCCAAGTCTTCCTCAAACCTGTTTTTTTTTTCTCCCTGGTTCTACCTAACTTTGGAGTGTACCTCAAAAGTCAAGTGTAGCTAAAGAAAAATTATTGGCGAAGAAATTAAGTTTTTAATTTCATCTGAGAGCATTAAATCTAATTTAGCGATGGCAGTACAAGCCATAAGGTGCCCATTTCTTTATCCTGAAAAGAGACAAGATGGCAGGGATTAAGAATCCTGCTCCAGCACCTGCTGCTTGAGATAGCTGCTTCATTAAATCTAATGTTTGCGTTGACCCTGTTAATTCATGTTTCTTATTTTTTGTTTTTACTTATTCACTTATTTATTTCTCACATTTCTGTAGGGCCAGAATGTATAGACTTAGGGCGTGTAACAATAATAAAAGGATAAAACAATACAGATAGGGAAGCAATGCAAAGAATGGTCTTTAAATCTCAGCTAGGTAATTTACCACCCTGCGGTTAATGGGGGTGTGTGTTTCCTTTCAAACAGTCAAGCTTTATTTGGGAATAAGCACTCTTTTGTTTCAGAAAAGCCATTTTTTCCAAGTCAAAATAATGAACTAATTATGTGTGTGCCTTAGCTCATCCCTTGAATATGTCAACTTTAATCAAAAGTGAGACAAAATAGATAGTTGGAAGATCTTCACCATCAGCATCCTTAACAGATTAACAGACAGACAGAAAATGAGTAAGATAGATTAGATAGATAGGTAGGTAGGTAGGTAGATAGATAGATAGATAGATAGATAGATAGATAGATAGATAGATAGATAGATAGATAGATAGATAATGGTGGAGGTTCAGCTTTTTGTTGTTGCATGGTTACCATTCAGTTCAATGGAACTTACATGGAAGAAAACCCCAAGCATGTGCAAACACATATAAAACACACACATGTAAATTACAGCTAATTGACTAGAGCCAACAACATGCTTGAAAGCTCTTGAAATTCTTATCTTCAACAAATGAAACCCAAAGCATATATGACAGTAATTGTATAGAATAGATGATCTATAATTGCAGGCTTGCATTGCTAGGAAAACGTCACCAATGATAAGAGTTAATGACAAAGCAAGTCTGTTTCCCTTAGTCTGGGATGAGAAGCAATTCCACCCATTAATCAATTTCATCTATCCTGCACTTGATCACATGAGATGAAGGGCTGAAAACCCACTGATGATGATCAGTCTTGCAAGGAAATGGGCCTCCTTAAAAGTCAATGAGGGTATCCTGCAATCCAGACTTCGTTGCAAGGAAGCAGGATTTCATTCTGGGCCAGTACGAACAGGTTATGCTGCTAAAAGAAAAAATCAAAATATATGGTTGAAGTAGATTTGATATCTTCCTCCCACCCTCCCTCCATACTTCCTTCCTGACTCACATTTATGATGGTTGCAGTGTCCCGGGGGTTATGTGATCTCCTTTCTGCAACCTGACAACCAAAGTCAATGGGAGAGCCAGATTCTCTTAACCACCATGTTACTAGCTTAACAACTTCAATGATTCACTTAACAACTGTGGCAGGAAAAGTCATAAAATGGGGCAACACGCACTTACCCAAGGTCTCACTTTGCAACAGAAATTTTGGGCTCAATTGTGATCATAAGTGGAGGACTATCTGGAGTTATGCCTCAATGGGTCATACAAATGTATGAATCAAGTTAGGGAACTGTAGTACCTTCGTGTTTGAACTTTTGCTCTCGAGCAATGAAGTAGAGCAGCGTCATCTTCGACAGATAGCCTCAAAACTCTGAAAGGTGTGGAGGAAGTTGCAGAAACCTATCACGTGTAAAACAGGAGAAACATCGGATTTTTCCTTGACTTGTTTTTTTTTGGGGGGGGGGAGGTGGAGAAGAGTTAGGCTAAGTTTCTACCTGGTGTGAAATCTGGTCTTTGCATAGCTGGAGAAGCTTGGAAATGTCATTAGCCAATAATTTGAGAACCTTCCAGAATGGAAAACATGATTCTTCTGTTAATAGAATTTTGCTAAAATGTTCCTACAGTGGTACCTCGGTACTCATCATTACTTGGTTCTTGGAGGCACAATGTGTACCCAAAATGATGAGTACCAAACAAATTTTTCCCATAAGGAATAATGTAGTGAGTCACAGGGCAGCTGACACTGGCTTGTGCCTTGAGTACCAAACAAATGATGAGTACTGGGGCCAGATTTTCCCATCAAAATGTGTTGAGTACCAAATTCAATGAGCTTCAAAGCAGTTGAGTACTAAGGTACCACTCTAGTCTCAAAGACGGCAGATACAGTACGCTGTACTCCTGTTCATAATTTCCCTTCAAATTGTCCCTATCCATAAGTGTTTATCACACCCCTGCAAGGCCACAACATACCCTTAAAGTGTATCCTTGTGCAACCGGAGCTGGAATGGCATTGTGGGTTAAGTGATTCCCACTCTCCCATCCAACTCCTGTTAAATAATGTTTTTCCCCTCCTATCATTAATAAGTCCTCTCCTCCCTTTGCTTTCTCCCAAGGTCCCTCCACTTATCACCCCCCCTTAACTACATTCCACTTTCACATTAACCCAGGCTGACATATGATGAAGGAACATAAGGAGTTTTAAATTTTTGCTGAAACAGGTTCATTAGTTTTCAAACATGAATAAACCTTTTAAATGTTTCCATGATATATTATCACCTGCCCATTGTGGCTCGAAGGGTATTCTCACCCCCCCCTCTTTTTCCCTTTTCTTGTTTTGAAACAGATGGATTAAATATTTCAAGCTTAACCAAAGGAAATTCCATACAAGTGTTGCCTTAAAAAAAGAAGGAAGAGAGAAGAAGCAGGAGGAGGATAAGGAGGAGGAGGAGGAAGAAGAAATGAGGGAGAGGAGGAGAAGAAGGAAGAAAGGAGGAGAAGTAAAAAGGAAGGAGGAGAAGGAAGAGGGGAGGGAGAGGAGGAGAAGAAGGAAGGAGGAGGAGAAGGAAGGAAGGAAGAAGGAGGAAGAGGAGGAGGAGGATAAGAAGGAAGAAAGGAAAAATGGAGGAGGAGAAGAAAGGAGAAGAAGGAAGAAGAGAGGAAGAGGAGGATGAGGAAGAGGAGAAGAAGGAAGGAAGAAAGGAGGAGGAAGCTGGAATTAAAATAAAATAAGACCTATGAAGAGCTCCCTCTCTCTCCCCCATGTCTCACTTCATGGAGTATTCATGGAGGATTCTGCAGGCCTGGATTTCACCCTAACCTTTCCCTCCTTGCTTTGTTTGTCTTTTGTTTTGAAACAGCTGTTATTATCGTTTTTTGGTCAGCTGTGATTGCTGGAGGCGAAAGAGGACCAGATGGTGTTTTGCGATGCATGAATGGCGAGTTAGAAAAGCCGGGGTTGAATAGGCCAACTTTGAATGGTGTCTATGAACCACCTGCCCCTTCAGCTGCGGATCAGCCTCGCGCGATCTGCCTCTGACCAAGTGGCAACCAGCGAGGGATGAGGAGAGTCGTGGTGGATTTCCACCCGACGTATTGATCTCCCCTGCACTAACCACATAATGCAAGTGTACAGTCCATTTGAATTAATTGGATATGACACAGCAAGTACAAGTAATCTATCACAGTAGTTGTCTGGTGTGCTATGGGAATTTCTCCCCTCCCCGTGTCCCAGGAACACATGAATCTGTAACAATATACATTAATTAACTATGTGGTAAGGAGCAAGCGTGGGGGAATGCTGTTTTTTTGGGGGGGGAATGCCTTGTGGGGCTCACACTTTTTTTTCAAATGCACCTCTATTTAGGTGGCTTTTTCTTTGAATAAATTCAACTTGTGTCTTCTCACCCTAAAAGACCCCTGTAGTGAGGTTGGGCAAACAAACAATGAAATTAAAAACCAGGGCAAGAATGAGGGGAAGGGCAACAAAATAGTAATAAATGTAAAACATGAAGATGTAATTAAACAGTAAAGAATTAAGAACAAGTAAAGAATGAAACATACTGATCTACTGTACCGGGGGGAAAAAACTGTTCAAAAAAAGTGAAGCACATTTTGTTTAAAAGTGTGTACAGGGTATGCTTTAAGCCTTCAAATCTTGTCAAACAGCACAATCTACACTTTTATTTTATTTAGTTATCTACTTATTTATTTTCTTAAATAAAGGGCTGCCCTACTCACATCTAGGTGACTTGGAGCAGCTTACAAAATTTTAAAAAAATCCACCGTATAATAAATCCCATTTTTTTAAAAATCCACCCCAACCCCCCCCCCCATGACAGCAACAACATAATCAAATCAGCCACTTGAGTGGTTGCATCTCCATTCGGGGTCCCCAGGACTGCTGACAAAACCACGTTTTGGGGGGTTTTGTTCAAGCAAGCAGGGTGAGGGCCAACCATACTTTGGAGGGAATTATGTTCCATAAATTATGTTCCACCACTGAGCCATGGTGGTGCAGTAGTTAGAATGCAGTATTGTAGGCAAACTCTGCCCACTGCCAGGAGTTCGATCCTGACGGGTTCAAGTTTGACTCAGCTTTCCATCCTTCCAAGGTCAGTTAAAATGAGGACCCAGGTTGTTGGCGCCAATATGTTGACTCTGTGAATGGCTTAGAGCAGTGGTGGCGAACCTCTCTGTGGGCACGCACACTGCCGTCTGAGCCCCGCCTCCCCCCGCAGCCCCTCTTCACCAGCAGCCCCCCCCCAGAGAAGAGTCACCCCTGGGCACAGCCCATGTGGAGCAGCGCAGCCAAGGACATGGCAGCCGGGCAGCAAGGACAAGACTCCGCCCTCATGCCCCATCACGTGGAGATGATGCTGCAGGGCCTGGCCACCATGGCACTGCAGGGCCGCCTGGGCTATCTGTTGTGGCAGGCCATGGAGGTGGTGGGTGGCCCTGCAGAGCAGTGGCGGGCGAGGTGGTTTTTGAGCACTCAGTCTCTAAAAGGCTCTCCATCACTGGCTTAGAGAGTGCTGTAAAGCACTATGAAGCGATATATAAGTCTAAGTGCTATTGCTATAAAGGAGCCGCCACTGAGAAGGCCCTTTTTCGTAGTCCCATCAATTGACAATCTCCATTCAATAGAACCTGTAACATACCCTACCTTCTTGTCGTGGTCGGCTGGACGGCTGTAATAGGGCAAAGATGGTCCTTCAAATGATCAGGCCTCAAAAGCACTTTCTAGAGGAGAATCACCAAGACGGGTAGAGCTCTCAGAAAAATTGTTAGTGTACCACCTTAAACATTTATTTATTTAAAAGATGTATATAGCCACCCATCTATGGAGATTCTCAGCCATCCAGATCATGATTGACCCAAAGGTGCTTTCTCAAGAGGCAATTGGATTTTCTTTGTTTTTCCTTGAAGACGTTTGACTTCTGATCCAAGAAGCTTCTTCCGTTCTGACTGAAGAAGACTTCAGTCAGAACGGAAGAAGCTTCTTGGAAGCAAAACGTCTTGAAGAAAAAAACAAAAAAAAAGTCCAGTTGCCTCTTGAAAAAGTACTTTTGGGATAGCCACAGGCCTTTTAACCAATTCTGGGCAGTTCCCAACCCAAATCAATAATAGCGCCAATTCTCCCAGTCTTTTTTTACTTTTTATGTAAGAACAAAAACACTTGATCTTACACTTGATCTTCACCAGAAACCTTCCTATTGAAACAAGAGCTTTTCTATAGGATTTGTAAAAATCCCCAGAATTCTCAGCTGGAAAATTGTTAAGGCTCATCTCTTCACTAACATGACATGGGCTTTAGCATGTGAACAATTGGCAGGACACGTGAACAAAGACTCAAGTGCAAAATAAGACCGTTCGGTGTAGGGCTGGATCAAGGCTTTGGGAACATCCGAGGAACTGTTGCAAAGAACTAGGCTGCAGGTTTCTGGTGATGAGCAACACGCAGCTTGCCTTTGGTCAACTGATAAAGGAGAAATGTAAATGATTCACTTAATTGCAGGGACTGGAAGAGAACGGAGGGGGGAAAAATATGTAACTGTTTATCTGCTTTCCCACTTCAGAATCTCTATCATCACACAGAAACTGAAGGTTGTATGTTTTCTACAGATGGTGTTTAGATAGCGTGCAGGAACAGAGGGCGAGAGAGTGATTAAAAAAAAACACAACAAATTATTTGCAGTTCCTACTGCATAA
The DNA here is from genome assembly GCA_034064705.1 of Bothrops alternatus. Classification (NCBI taxonomy): domain Eukaryota; kingdom Metazoa; phylum Chordata; class Lepidosauria; order Squamata; family Viperidae; genus Bothrops; species Bothrops alternatus. Next base: position 873,289 of record JARGCV010000065.1, read on the forward strand.
TTGGAGGATTTCAGCTGTTATATTAAACATTTTATGGAATTAAGTTGCAGTTGCACTTAGACTAATTTATTAACAATGAGTAGGATGTTGTAAACAAACCACATGGCTGATTTTATTGGATTTACCCTCCCATGCTCTGGAAGGAAATGTGAGGAAGAAAATCAACCCTTTCCCTTCCATTTTGATAGCTGTTATTTAACCTCAAAGGGAACGGTCCCGGTGAAGATAAAGCTCTTTAGATCTGCTGGGTTTCATAGGAGTTGGCAGAAAAAAGGAAATGATGGTCATTCTCAACTTACAACCATTTATTTAGTGACTGTTTGAAATTACAACAGCGCTGAAAAAAAGTGACTTAGGACTGCTTTTCACACTTATGACGGTTGCACCATCCCGGGATCACCCGATCCCCTTTTGCAACCTTCTGACAAGCCAGATTCACTTAACAACCGGGTTACTATCTTAACAACTGCAGTGATTCACTTAACCACCATGGCGAGAAAGGTCGCAAAATGGGGCAAAGGCTCACTTAACAATTGTCCCACGCAGCAGCAGAAATGTTGGGTTCAGTCATAAGTAGAGGACCACCTGTAGAAAGAACCGGGAGGTGAATACTTCAGTGTAGGGTTCAAACATTGTGAGTGTATCCAGACACTTTAACAAGGGTGGGCCAGCCTGACTGTCTTGGGCCCAAGCATCATAGAGCCCCCGGGGCAAAATTGAAAGAAGATTTCTACCGAAGAGGCCTTGAACTCCTTATACAAAAGGCAGGATATAAATCTAAGAAATAAATAATGAGGACCATGAAATCGACACAAGAATGATAGAAGAAGAATGCTCCTTTATTTCTGCTAAGTGCTGAAGCCAATTCCCAACTCTCTTATTACAGCTAAAGAGGTGACACAAACAACATCTGTTCACGCAGGCCTTTTAGAGTTTTAAGTGTGGTGAAAAGTGGAAGCCCAGGGTGGTGGGAGGGGAACACTTTGGAAGACTATTTTTTTCCCCTTACTTGATTCAACTTCAGGCCTTCCGGAAAATAAACGTTGAACATCGTATGGAGAGATGATGATGTGAATTTAAGGGAGGAAGGAGGAGGAAGTGGACAAATGCTAAAACACAATACACAAATCAGGAGAATAGCGTATGGCGTACAGTACTTATATGTGAAATTGGAACATGAGACTCTGGACCGTGGGTCACAATGGCGAGGTCATCATTTTGGTTTCACGCCATCAATACAAAAAGCTGGTTATTTTAGACCTACTTTCCTTTTTCTGGATGTGGCATGTTGGAAAAATGAACAATATTCATATATTTAGCAATAGCAATAGCACATAGACTTATATACAACCCTCTGAGCGGTTTACAGAGTCAGCCTACTGTCCCCAACCATCTGGGTCCTCATTTTACTGACCTTGGAAGGATGGAAGGTGAGCCGGTAGGATCGAACTGCTGGCAATGAGCAGAGTTAGCCTGCAATACTGCATTCTAGCCATTGTGCCACCATATTTCTAATATGGCAAATATATGGGGGGGCAACCTATTCTCTAAAACACCTGAGGGCAGGACAAGAAATAATGGCTGGAAACTAATCAAGGAGAGAACCAATCTAGAACTGAGAAAAAAATTTCCTGACAGTGAGAACAATTAATCCATAGAATGATTTGCCTCTAGAAGTTGTGGGTGCTCCAACACTGGAAGTTTTTAAGACAAGATTGGACAACCACTTGACTAAAACAGGTAGGGCTTCATGCTTGAGTAGTGCGTTGGACTTAGAAGTCTTGTAAGGTCCATTCCAACTCTTATTATTCCATATTCTACTTGAATAAATAGTACTAGCTGATCCTGATCAGATCGATGACTTGGGAATTATACAGGTCTGCTGCTTTAATGGTGTAGATTCTTTTTTAAAGCAATGTGCAGGATGTGTAGGCCTCATAGTTAATATGGACTATCTTGTGTCAGTCAAATGCTCACAAGCTGGCATCATAAGATTTATCTTTAAGTATCAATAGTTAAAGAGGGGGTAGGAAGAGCCTCTTTGCTATTCATTTGATGTTTGTTATAATAAAATGAATCCCAAATTAGTTCATTTGATATTCCAATAGCACTGGCTAAGTGCTCCTACAAAATGTTCGCTAATGTTGCATTAATTAAAATGAACCTCATTATTTTAAAGTGCTATCAAAGCCTCTTAGAGAAGGATGGAAGAGGATCATAAAATTTAGCTTAAAAAGTTTTAGCATGCAAACCCCCTCCCCCTCAGTTTCATGTTAAAACTGCAAAATATGTTTAAACTTGGCTTAGCATGTCTGCTAAGGCTTTATTCAGTTTTTCTGTTTAGAGTTTGGGATGAAAACCATGGCTGGAAGTTGGAAGACACTTCTTGAAAGTCTCGTAAATATAATTTACTTTGATTTCTTCTGTACCTGAAATTTTGATCTTCCGTTGAGACATCGGACATTCCTACACATCCACTATTTTTGTCCCTTCCATCCCTCCTACCAACCTTTGCTGTTGGAACTGTAGCTGTTTATGATTGGACTTTGATGAGACCTGAAGTCTAACATAGTGGTCCCCAAACACTGGTCCGTGGACCAGTACCAGGCTGTGGCATGCCAGCAACCAGTCCACACAAACAAGCAAAGCCCCATCCATGGGATGCAGGCAGCACACAAAACCACGCACCCTCCGGTCCGTAGAAAAACCTCTCTCCATGGAACCAGTCCCTGATGCCCAAAAGGTTAGCGACCTCTGCTTTAGAACAGGGGTCCCCAACCCCCAGTCCATGGACCGGTACCAGGCTATGGCATGCCAGCAACCGGTCCACACAAACAAGCAATGCCCCATCCATGAGATGCAGGCAGCACACAAAACCGCACACCCTCCGGTCCATGGAAAAAATCTCTCTCCACGGAACTGCTCCCTGGTGCCAAAAGGTTGGGGACCTGTGGTGTAACACACCTAAAAATGCTAATTTGTCCGATTTCTTGACTCAGTAACCCAGTCAACTCTGATTATAGGTGTGTGTGTGGGGGGGTGGGCTTTACAACTGAGGATTCAGTTCTAGCCATTTCATGCAACACAGTTCCAGGCTTTGTCTAGTCCCAACTGCTATGCCTGACTTCATATCTGCTGGGAGTTTGAAACTTGTGAGAGCACAAAACTCTTCAGGGAATCCAAACCATAAAGAATTCCTCTGAGAGACATCAACAATTGCACTTTAGGGGAAATTCTTTCCTAAGGCTACAGCGGGGATGTTCTAAACAATTAGAGGGCTAGAGATTAGATAAACACCAGAGCTATCTTTATCTCTGGCAAGCCAGCAGGTAGATGAGCTCGCCAAGTTATTCACGATCAAACAAGCATTGATAGGCTCCAGGCCTCCTGACCCAGGGATGACACAGGCGTTCAAAAGATAGCATTTACTGAAAAGCAGATGCTGCTTACCACAAACCAGGCAGGGTGTATATATTGTTCTGCTTTCTCCTCTTGTAATTTGATTACTTTTTCAAGGCAATCAAGCCAAGATTGCAGTCAGAAAGAAGACCATTTTCAGCTTAATTGGAACGGACGCTTCTTTATTTACAAAAAGAACAAACAAGAGCTTCAAACTGAAGGTTATATATTTGATGTGAAGAAACGGAATATTATTTCTTCCTAATCGCTACAGCAGATTTGAATGAAACAATGTTAGCTATGAATATGTTTCTGAGATTTAATCATGTACCGGATATTGGATTTTAGAAATTATTTCATTTTTTTTTCTTTCTATGTATCTTGGCCTTAGATATACATTTTTAAGAGAGGGAAGAAAGACGTTGCTTATGGATACGTTTATTTCTTCGCTCAAATCATTTTTACTGGCCTTCTTGCATTTCTAAAATGCCCAAAGTGGTTTTCAACATAACAAATATACCTTAATTAAAAGTAAAAGCAGCAATACAATGAAAGCGAATTCACCTCAGAGAAAACTAAAGCAGTTTGGATAAAAACATGAGGATAATAACTTTTGTCTGTAAATAATGTTGTACAGAATGATACATTTTTTTAAAAAAAATACTATAACTGATTTTTTTTTCAAAAAAATAATGGAGATGACATAATAACATTAAAATCGGTTTAGGAATTATGTGGACTAATATAAACTCAGTTCCATTTCTGTGAATTGGTCTACCAGCAGTCTCTGCCAGGTGTAGATCGGGAGTTGAACCCAAAACAACTCAAGTTCATTTCATGCTACCATGAAATCTGAATCTGATCTACTAGTGGCCAAAGAGAATTGGGGCCAGATAAGTGCCAATGGACTTCATGGAAGGCTGGACTTAAGCCTCTTGTGGGGTGATTCCAAACTGATGGCACATTTGACTCTGCCTTCAGGCTCCACTTATTCATCTCCTACAGTCTCCAATTTGAGATCGGGGGAGTTTGTAAGATAACATAATAAACTGAATTCCTGGGGGAAAAGAAAGATCTTCACAACCAGCCTCCAGAAGAACAACCTGCCACCAGAAGTTGTGAATGCTCCAACACTGGAAGTTTTTAAGAAGAGCTTGGACATCCATCTGTCTGAAATGGTCTAGGGTTTCCTGCTTAAGTGGGGGCTTGGACTAGAAGACCTCCAAGGTCTATTCTATTCTATTCTATTCTATTCTATTCTATTCTATTCTATTCTATTCTATTCTATTCTATTCCATTCCATTCCATTCCATTCCATTCCATTCCATTCTATATTCTATTCTATTCTATTCTATTCTATTCTATTCTATTCTATTCTATTCTATTCTATTCTATTCTATATTCTATATTCTATATTCTATATTTTCTATTCTATTCTATTCTATTCTATTCTATTCTATTCTATTCTATTCTATTCTATTCTATTCTATTCCATTCCACTCCATTCTATTCTAATCCACTCCACTCCACTCCGTTCCGTTCCGTTCCATTCCATTCCATTCCATTCTATTCTATTCTATTCTATTCTATTCTATTCTATTCTATTCTATTCTATTCTATTCTATTCTATTCTATTCTATTCTATTCTATTCTTATGCCAACAAGTTCCCTATCCCCTGTACTGGATGGTACTGAGCAGAATGATGAAAATGAAAGGAGGAAAAAGAGTTGTAAAGAATTTCAGGAGCGAACATGCAAATTCCCGCTGTCCCCACAATCTTAAAAGGCCTGTCTTGTTTACTCTGATCGGCTGTTACTGTGTTCATAATTTCCTGCTCCATCATCAATCATTGTCAATTTTGAAAAAGTACCCTACTTAGGGTCATTTATCCAGGCCCAGTGGAGTTTAAAATTATGCAGCTTCAGTCAAATATATATGAATAAAGACTGTCATTTCTGATTAATAGTAGCCGACGTGAGGGTGTGTATTTTGTGTATGTGTGATAGACTCATCTTCCCCGCAAATCTTGCAAAAAAAGTTCTCTTATTGGGAATTCCTCCAAGAATTCAAGCAGGGGCTGCTGGTGTCTCTTAATTCTCTCAGTGAATTAAAAACCAAAAACGCTTTCAATGTTTTGAGTTAATTTATTAGTAGTGCACTATCTGAGTTCTTATGACACAACTAAACCAGGGGTGTTCAACCTTGGCAATTTTAAGATTTGTGGACTTTAACCCCCAGAATTCTCCAGCCAGCATCACATGACCCAGGAATGGCAACCATTGTAAATACATGTCAGTTGCCCGAATTTTGATCACATGACCTTGAGGATGCTGCAATGGTATAAGCACAAGGCCTGTCATAAGTCACTTTTTTCAGTGCTGTTGTCACTCTGAATGGTTGTTAGATGGATAGCCATACGTCAAGGGCTACCAGTAATCTTTTCACATTGTTGTAAACATGGCCAATGTGTTGGCAACATGAGAATCAGCTTTAGCATCCATGTACTTAATGTCTTCCATTCTCATTCCAGCCAGCTCGGAATCCCCAAAGAACTCTCCTAATAAATAGACTTTGAGTGAGCTGTGTAAAAGCATGACTTGAAGATGACTTGTAGCATTGTGTGAACTCCACAACCTTTACTCCAGCCTGGTTGTTCATCGCATCTCTTTCTCAATCTCTTCCTTCTTTTTTTCCCCCCATGTCAACAGCAAAGAAAGAAAGAGAGAGAGAGAAAAAGAAAGAAAGAAAGAAAGAAAGAAAGAAAGAAAGGTAGTTTTTGATTCGCAGATGTCTTAACCTTTACACTGAGTTTGGTTACATGAGTTGATGCAAGATGGGCTGCATTATGAAGTAAATAGATTGGCTTTAAGGAAAAGGTCAAGACACGTGTTCAGTTAAAATCTAATTTCGCTCTATTGCCCCGTAACCTATTGCTTGCTCCCATCCAAGGGAATAGAATGGCCAGAAGATGGCATTAATTATGTCTCTGATCAAAAGCTTTTACCTCCCCAGAGAGAATAGGGAAGGAAATGAGAAAAGATCTATTCAGGAATATTGCTTTTGGTTAAGAGAAATGTTTTCCCCTCCCCGTTTCTCTCTTGCCTGGGAAACAGCCTGAATCTTTTACTTTTCCATTTTGAATGACATTCTAAGAAAACTAGAAAAAAAAGGCATAATTGCATTCTGGGTTTGTGTGGAGTTTTTTTTTTTCTCATCACCTGGGGCATTCACTATTGATCTCTCGTTCATTATATAAGATGAATCACATCCTGATAGGAAAGCTTAATAATATATATTTCCCCCCATGCTTTC